>CM035113.1:90480020-91191894 GCA_020205505.1 Panax japonicus
CCGCACAGATAGGTTATTTCAACATAATAATAAATAATGGAGTCAGGTCATGCGTAACGCACCGACAGGATATTCTAATAGAATAATAAATAATAGAACCAGGTCATGCGTAACGCACCAACAAGATATTTCAACAGAATAATAAATAATAGAGTCAGGTCATGCGTAAACGCACAGACAGGATGTTCCAACAGAATATAAACAACAGAACCAGGTAATGCATAATGCACAGACAGGATGTTTCCACAGAATAATAAACAACGGAACCAGGTCATGCGTAAAGCACAGACATGATGTTCCAACAGAATGATAAAGAACGGAATAATACATAAATCACCATGCATGCGGTACTTCGCATAGACAAGTTATTTCAACATAATGATAAGAATGGAATAACAAAAGAATTTTACCAATTATAGGGTAGCCCGCGTATACAGGTTATTCCAACAGAATAATAAGAATGGAATAACAGAAGTTCTCTTCATGAATACAAAAGAAATAATACCCCCTACCTTAGAAAGAAGAGTACTGGATATAAATGTAGTGAAGTAGCAGAACACTTTTCTTCTTTCTCTCTATAGTTTCTCTCTCTAGAGTTTCAGTGAATTCGTAAGAAATAATGAAGGAATGAGCTTCTATTTATAGAAGAATGGACTGCATAGTTACTAATTCATGAACGGTCCAGATTGATTTACTTTAAACGGACGGTCCAGATTGGTTTACAATAAAATATAATATATTCTATTTATAATCTAATAAAACGAATAACTTTATAAAAGTATTCTGTTTTATATAAAAAGCTTTTCTGTTTTATTACATTAATAATACTAATAAAACAAAACTCATCATCATTATTATAATTCACAATATTAATCGACCAGTTTGTTCCCAGGAAAGAGGGGGCTTTCCAATAAGAATTTCTCCTCATTGGCGCGCAATTAGGTGACCAAACCTCTCCTTGACAGAACTTCTAGACATCGTTAATATTGCAAATAATAATATTAATAACTTTGTCATTTCAATTATTGATTATAAAATATTAACAATAATTGAATCAAATAACGTGAGATACTATGAAGTAATTACTGTAACAATAATTGAACAAAACTGAGTGACTTCTCATGTAAGCATCAATAATCAATACCGTGTGCTACTGTGCAACTACGCGTATTATTGTACTTTTAACACAAGGTGTTTCAACAGTTAACGGTAAAACTTCCGCCGTTATTTTCATAAAGTATTTTTGTCGTTTTCTCAATCCGACAATAATTCCGTTGTGGAGTCCACCAATGATTGTGTTGTTGTACGAATATTCCTTGTTAAAACGAATATTCCCCGACCAATTGAATATTATATAACAACTTGCGTACTTTGTAAAATTTATAAATATTACCCACAACTATAACATTATATCAAATTCATTCCATAATATTCAAAAATAATATTTATAGAAAATTCATCTTTATTCATAAAAGTTGGGGTTTTACAACTTTCCAATAAGGATTTCTCTCTATTGGCACGCAATTAGGTGACCAAACCTCACCTTGATAGAACTTCTAGACATTGTTAATATTGCAAATAATAATATTAATAACTTCGTCATCTCAATTATTGATTTAATGATATATAAAATATTCACAATAATTGAATTAAATAACGTGAGATACTATGCAGCAATTACTGTAGCAATAATTAAACAAAACTGAGTGACTTCTCACGTAAGCATCAATAATCAATACAGTGAGCTACTATGCAACCACGCGTATTACTGTACTTTTACTACCGAGTAGTTCAACAATTTTAAAGGTAAAACTTTCGTCGTTATTTTCATAAAAATATTTTTGTCGTTTTCTCAATACGAAAATAATTATGTTGTGGGGTCCACCAATGATTGTACCGTCGTACGTATATTTCTCGATTAAAAGAATATTCCCCGACCAATCGAATATTATACAACAACTTGCATACTTTTCAAAATTTATAAATACTACCCACAACTATAACAGTATCTCAAATCCACACCATAATATTCAAAAAAATATTTCGATAAAATTAAATCTTTATTCATAAAATTTGGGGTCTCACAGCTACTATGCAATCACGCGTATTACTGTACTTTTAACACCGATTGTTTCAACAGTTAACAGTAAAACTTCCGCCGTTATTTTCATAAAAAGATATTTCTGTCGTTTTCTCATTTCGACAATAATTACGTTGTGGGGTCCACCAATGATTGTGTCGTCGTACGAATATTCCCTGATCAATCGAATATAATATAACAACTTGCGTACTTTACAAAATTTATAATTATTACCCACAACTATAACATTATAACAAATTCACACTTTAATATTCAAAAATGATGTTTATATAAAATACATCTTTATTCAAAGTTGGGGTCTTACAACCCGGATCCCGAGTATTAAGTTATTTAAATTAAAATTTATTAAATTTTAGCTGAAATCCGTTTAATTATCGATTCGAACTCGAAGAATTTATTTTTTTTTGAACGAATATGATTCAAGTATTATAAGTTCAAATACAAATTAGGGTTTATATGATTTAATTAAATTAAATGCACGAATTATGATTCACACTATAATTAAATAAATGACAAAAAAAGACAAAAATAAAAGAGCAAGACCATAATTGATGAACGAAGTATTAAATGGTCAACCACTCCAAAATGGGTCATCCTTAAGAAAAAGATAAATCAATCTCTTCCCCGACTAAATTTGGTTGGAACTATCGAAACGAAACAAGAAAAAGTCTCATTTTCTCGATTTGTGTGTTTGAAGGATTTTGATCAATGCAATAACAGAGCAATGAGCCCGGACTACAGAAAGAAACTCAAATCTTATAAAACTCCAAAAAATGATTAGTCTCTATGAAAAAAAGAGGAAGTGGTTAGCCTGAAGTTAATAAAAGAGCTTATTACATGCCCAAGAGAATCATGAAAAAGGATGAAAACAGACCGAGAAAGGCTTAAACGAACGAAAAGAACCGAAGAAACCTCAAACTTAGGGTTCAGCCCCTAGAAAGCGACCTCCCGTGTCCTGAGTTCTTTTAAGGTTTTTGACAACGAGATTCTCAAATAAAGAATTATATATACTCCCTCCTATTCAGATTAAATGACGTTTTAGGGAGTTTAATTTTATTCTATATAAATGTTGTTTTGGAATTTTTATGCAATATGGCACTATTTTTTTTCTAATTTACCCCTTTATTTAATATGCTTAGTAAATGCAATTCCATGAATGAGAAGAGACAATTATGTAGAGAGAAATAATTAATTAGGGATACAAAAGATATATTGTGTTATTTCTTAATAAGTGTGTTTAACTCTAAAATGTCATTTAATCTGAATAGGAGGGAATATTACATAGTACACTTCATTTTGTTTGACAAAAAATATTATAATAATTACATTGTTCCAGAAAATCTCATTTAAATTTTTATCATAGTTAATTTATACAGTTTTAAACTTTAAATTGTCATATGAATTATTTAAAATTTTTACTTAACATTTTTGTCATTAACAATGTTTCTTAAATAATATTAAAATTAACTATTGCATTAATGAAATTTTAGAATTACCCAAATCATTAAGAAAAATTGTTAATTGAGACTCTTTTAATATGTAAAAAAATATATATTATTTTTATATTAAAAAAATCGTTTTTCAATGATAGTAATATAACATCTTATATTATAATCAAGTTTAATATCATTTATTATAATCAGTCACTTCATAAACTAACAACTTATTTTTTTTTAATATTCACATACTTTGTAAATAAAAATATTTTTTTAAAAATAAATGCTTTAGTCACTTTGATTAAAATTGGCGGGAATTTCAGTAAATCTGATTGAAAATAAGTTTGCGTCCGGGCCCAGATGATACTGGGCATTGGCTTTTCAAGGCAAAGGGACAACCGCCGTTTGAAGAATGACGACGGTAGCTTTTTTGAATAAAATGCGCTGGCTCGTTGCGGAAAAGTAAGGTTATAAAATCAACCAAAATATTCGGACTTGATTTGTACTCCAATAAAAATTCGATTTAAACTCGACTCAAAATATAAATAATTTAAATATATAAAAAAATTAAAACTTAATAAATTATTCAAAATTTTTTAAAATATATTTTTTATTGTTACTCAAATTATATTTGCTCGAATAATTTAAACTATTTGTGCTTAATTCGAGATCGTACTCGACTCGGTAGTTAAATGAATCTCAACATATATAGCACATCATGCTCTTTGCAATAAATATTTAAAACAGTTCACATAGCAAATATGAACTAAAACAGTTGCCTTGATCGTTGTTTACCAATAACAGTTTAACAACTTATAAATATCTGCATTTCACGTGCCCTACACAATTATATAATCATGCACATCAACTATTAGCCACATAGCAACGCATAGTAGTTGTAATATAAACTTTACTCTACATCCCATAACACTTCTTATTAATCAATACACAATGTTCAATTTGATTGTGTTAACTTTCAACTTATATCTCACTATATCTCTTCTTAGGTCATACCCGAAGTTCATTCAAGTGTTTAAGTCTTGTTCGGACTCCTTATTAGTTTATATTAACCTCATTCCATATCTTATAATGTTCACTCCAATTGAATTGAAACATTATTTTAGTTTATTAACACTTGTCACGATGTTTCGACATTCATTCGTCGTACGCTCAATTCGTCTCTCTTGTGTATGCTTAGTATACTTATACAACTTATCTAATACCTCATTTATTAATATTAAACATCATTATAACTACTAATATTCATGTTTTATAATTTAGAGCAACCTACATTTGCGTATGTGCATGCCCGACGCCCTACGATTGCCTCCGAATACACATTAGTCCCAAATATGGCCATTTTGACCTTTGTTCCCGACCTCAAATCTAAAAAGTTTAAGAACAAAAGTTTTAGTTCTATTCTTCCTGATTTCATATCATCTTGAAACGCTTCAATCGGAGTTCGTTTGAAAATGTTATAATTATTTTTGTAAAACATGTCACGTCAAATTTTTCTCTAACACTTAGGGGCTGTTTGTTTAGAACTTAATGGGTCTGAATGGCTGAATCATTAAGTGGCTGAATCATTAAGTGCGTTTGTTTTGAAAAAAATCGTCTGAATGGCTGAATCGGTCAGATGTGTTGGCTGAATGGTTAAGGCCGAATTTTTGGTCTGAATGGCTGAATGGTTGGCTGAATGAAGTAAAAAAAATTAAAAATAATAATAATAATAATAATAAAATATTACCTGTTATATTATGTAATATTAAATAAATTTACAACAACTTTAAATTTTTTCAGAGGGGTAAAATATTAAAAATATGTCATTCAGATCTTTATGATATGTCAGTTATCAAACAGTTTTTTTCATTCAGATTCAGATTTAGATTCATTCAATTTTTATCAAACACCCCCTTAGTCAATCTGCCCACCCCTACCTCAATTGACTTTTTTTAAAATGACTTATAAATTATTTTAAAATAAGTCATAAATATTTACTTATTTTTTGTTGACTTTTAACTTTTAAGTTAAAAGTCAATTTATAAGTCAAAAAATAAATAGTTACTAAATATGTTAATAATAAAAAGAACTTATAAATTAATTTGACCTACTTATAAGTTAAATCCGAACTTATGTGACTTTACACTAATAGAAAAAAAATACATCAACCATTAACCTCATTATTTTTGGTTTAATTTCAGTATTTAGTATATTTAAAAACAATAATTCTAGGGGGACAGAGTTGTACAGTCTGTACAACCCCTGTTTCTAGCAAGGTTTTTAAATTCGGATCGGTCATTGAACCGAAAAAGTTACTGGGTGGATGGATCACTGGTCCAACCAGTAATCGGACCGTTATTGACCAAATGACGTCATTAATATGTAATAAATAATAAATAATTAATTATATTAATTATTATTATATATTGTATATAATATTTAGTAAATATGTAAAATTAATCAATTTATCTATAAAAAAAACTAAACATCTCTAAGATACATTCAAATTCTGAAATTCAACCACAAGTTCAAGTGTTTGATTAAATGAATGCAAAAATATGTAAAATACCAAACAAAATCTGTGACACCCCCAAAATAGGTATACATCACCCATTCTGAGTTGTCAATACACGGTTCAGAAACAACTACAACTTTATTATTACAACATGTAAACTATGAGTTTAAATACAGATATTGCCATCTAGACAATATCCACATACAAATAAATCCCCATCATAATTATTGATACATTATTTTACAAAAATGGTGAGGACTACTAAACAACTCTCCCTAGAACCTTCATTCCATACCCCGGCTCGTACTCGCTATATTCTCGCCTCTTGAGGAGAAAAATGGAACAAAATGGAAAAAGGGTGAGCTCAACTAGCCCAGTAAAGAATATTATGACTAAGATAATATACAACAAAATATCGTTAGTCTTCAACAGGGAAAAATATGATAGAATACAATAGACAACAAATATTAAATCAATATTCGCAGCGGAAAATATTAATTCATAGAAGAGTTACGTAGAGGATGAAATCTACTAATGTCTATGAATTTAATAGTCCATCAACAGTATTTTTATCCCTGTAACATCAATCAATGCACCTCTTGAATCATATATTCATCCTTGCACTACAGGCCAAGGATATTCATCAGTTGGTCATGTTCATCTAAACATCTGTTCATCTTTGCACTACAGGCCAAAGATATTCATAACAAAATCAACCATCTTTGCACTACGGGCCAAAGATATTCAGTAACACCATCATTTAGGACTGAGGATGATGAAAAATATTTTTAAAGAAACGAATCCAGTGAAACAAAATGACAAGAATTAAGGATTCGTACTCTAAACAATCCGAGTTCAAAAATACTTCATAAATAATCATACTGAAGTAAAATTCAAGAATGATCAAAACATGGATACAATCAAAGCTAGTATCCACAATAGATGTTTTATACGAAAAGGAGAAATTTCATTTTTCGGTGAATAGTGTCGTATTCGTGAATAGTGCCGTATACGTGAATAGTGCCGTATACGTGAATAGTAACTCTGACACCAAAAGATAGAAATTTCACAAAAAAACATCTTCACGCTTCGTGAATAGTACTCGTGAATAGTAACTCGTGAATAGTAACTCATGAATAGTAACTTGTGAATAGTAACTCATGAATAGTAACCCCGACATGAAAAAGTTCCAAATTTGATAAAAAGTTCCAACCAATATTTCAGCATCATGATATTGAAGAAATAATATCATTTGAGAAGAAAATAACATCCCTTACCTCGGAAAGACAGTACTTCTAACTGGAATACTGGATATCGGCTATAACTTGAACTTTCACCGTATAGCAATACTAAAAGTATACTCAAAATACTCACAAGAATACGCTCGATAATATAGAGAGAGAAAACTTCAGTTTCTGGTGTGATTTTCAATTCTAACCTAAGCACCTATTTATAGGAAATTGCTTAGAACACCAAAACAGAAAATTTATTATAATAATAATATATATAAAAATTTTCTACGCCCATTTAGAATCTGCAAATTTGAATACAAACCACATGCTCCCTTCTAGAAGAAGTACAAAAAACGTTTTTTATAAAATAAATAATTAAAACTTCCAAAAATCAATTATTTCGGAGCTTCAGAACTTCAATAATTCATAATAAATAGCCCTTTTATCAGAAAATTCGAATCTTGCGAGTTTTTATAGGAAATTCAATTCTGCACAACTTTGCAGAAGGAAGTTTTTTCAAATTCCAAACAGAAATTGACCAAAAATCACAAACGGGCTATTTTACAGGCTATAATCAAATTTCAGTCAATAAATGGGGTCCACCGACATGTTTAACATGTTTTAAATATTTTTGGTAACAAAACCACTCTTCCTCCTCGTATACTCATATATCCCACATTCGTTGTAAAAATATCACCATTATTATATTATTAAAATATAATAATATATTTAAATGAATTATTTTATCATAAAAAGATAAAATATTAATTTTCAACAATTGTCACATTAAAAACTTTCTCCATCTATATCCACATAAAATCAATATTTTCCTCATCATATAAATCAATAATTTAATTATTCACAAATAATATTACAGAATCACAATACTGACAACCAGGCCGTTCCCAGGAAAGAGGGGGCTTTCCAATAAGAATTTCTTCTTACTGGCGCACAATTAGGTGACCAAACCTCTCCTTAGACAGAACTTTCTAGACATTGCCAATAGTGTTATCAAATAATATTATTCAGATAATATGAATTATTGCTTCGATAATAAAAAATACTGTGTAATAACAATTATTGAAACAACAGCAATATAAAAATATCAACGCAGCAATTATTGAATCAATAAAATAAAATAATGAACAGTAATTACTGTAACCATTATTGAGTAGTGCCTTCTTACGTAAGAGTCAATAATTGGTGCAATACCGTGTGCTATTGTGCAACAACGCGTATTACTGTGTTTTAACCACCGGGTATTCTAACAGTGTAAACGGTAACAACTACGCCGTTATTTTTAAACAACTTATATTTGTCGTTTTCTTCCTCCAATCGCTTTCCGTTATGGGGCCCACACATGGCTGCGCCGTCGTACGAATATTCCCCGACAGTACGAATATTCCACGACCAAACGAATATTCCCCAACAACAAATAATATTTTATATTATTTTGAAATATTTACGTATTTTACCCATAACTATCCACATTAATCACATCAACCCTTACTATTTTAAAATAATAATTAGAGGAAATTAAATTTCATTTATTAATTATTTGGGGTCTTACAACCTCCCCTCCTTATGAAATTTCGTCCTCGAATTGACATACGTACCTGGTGTTTCGAAAAGATGAGGATACCTCGCTTTCATTTCTGTTTTCAACTCCCAGGTCATTTCCTCTATAGCATGATTCCTCCACAAAACTTTAACTTGTGGTATGATCTTTGTGTGTAGGACATGCTCCTTCCTATCCAAGATCTTGACAGGTACCTCCTCATACGTTAAGTCTTCGGCTATCTCGTCCGGTTCTAACTCAATGATGTGGTTTGGGTCTTTCACATATTTACGCAGTACAGATATGTGAAACACATTATGAACACGAGACATACTTGGAGGTAACGCGAGTCTATAGGCTACATTTCCTACTCGGTCAAGAATTTGAAATGGGCCAATAAATCGTGGATTGAGTTTTCCTCTCTTCCCAAATCTTGTAACTCCCTTCCATGGAGCAACTCGCAACAATACATGATCTCCTATACTAAATTCCACGTCCTTTCGATGAAGATCCGCATAACTCTTTTGTCGATCTTGTGCCGTTCGTATACGTTGTCGAATCATTTGGATCTTTTCGGTAGTTATACGTACCAACTCGGGTCCCAACAATGTTGCTTCACCCACCTCGTCCCAACATATTGGAGAGCGACACTTTCGTCCATATAATGCTTCAAATGGAGCTACACCTATACTTGCTTGATAACTGTTGTTGTACGAGAATTCCACCAATGGTAAATACTTATCCCAACTGCCCTTGAAATCTAGGACACAGAGTCTTAATAGATCTTCAAGAGTTTGAATAGTTCTCTCTGATTGTCCGTCCGTTTGAGGATGGTATGCCGAACTGAATCGCAAATCCGTGCCCATAGCTTTTTGCAAGCTAACCCAAAATCTTGAAGTGAATCTTGGGTCACGATCCGAAACTATGGATACTGGCATGCCATGCAATCTCACAATCTCATTTACATACATTTGAGCAAGACGTTCAATGGAATAAGTCTCCCGTATCGGCAAGAAATGAGCAGACTTGGTTAATCTATCAACAATAACCCAAATAACATTGATGCCTTGAGAAACCGTGGGAAGACCCGTAACGAAATCCATAGTAATATGTTCCCACTTCCATTTCGGAATCTCAAGTGGTTGCAATGGTCCTTTAGGCACTTGATGCTCCGCCTTTACACGTTGACAAGTTAAACATGTTGAGATAAACTTTGCAATCTCTCTCTTCATATTGTTCCACCAAAATGTATGTCGAAGATCACGATACATTTTGGTACTTCCAGGATGGATTGCAAATGGTGTATTGTGTGCCTCCATCATGATCTTGTACTTCAAATCAGAGTCGTTAGGAACACAAAGTCTGGAGTGGACTCGAAGTATTCCTTCTTCGTCAATTCTCGCTTCCGGAATAGCTCCTTCTTGTACTTTCATCTTCATACGCATCAGTTCCGAGTCGGTGGCTTGAGCAACCTTAACTTTTTCTATTAAAGTTGGCTCTATGCGTATACTTGACATCATCGCACTTGTTCCTGCATATGATCTTCTACTCAACGCGTCAGCTACCACGTTTGCTTTTCCAGGATGGTATTGAATAGTGTGGTCATAGTCTTTTAATAGCTCGAGCCAACGTCGCTGCCGCATGTTGAGTTCTTTTTGAGTGAAGAAATATTTAAGGCTTTTATGGTCTGAATATATCTCCACTTTCTCCCCATATAGATAGTGCCTCCATATCTTTAGCGCGAAAACGACTGCTGCCAACTCTAGATCATGAGTAGGATAATTCCTCTCATACTCTTTAAGTTGTCGCGAGGCATAGGCTATGACTTTCCCATGTTGCATGAGAACACATCCTAACCCTTTGCCCGAAGCATCGCTGTAGATAACAAATCCATCCGTACCAGATGGTATTGTTAGAACAGGTGCCGAAATAAGTCTCCTCTTAAGCTCTTGGAAACTCTTCTCGCATTCTTCGCTCCAAACGAATTTTGTATCCTTCCGAGTTAGTTGGGTTAATGGAGTAGCGATTCAAGAAAACCCTTCCACGAATCTCCGATAATAACCAGCTAAGCCAAGAAAGCTACGAACTTCAGTCACCGTCTTCGGTTGCTCCCAACTCTGTATTGCTTCAATCTTCGCCGGGTCAACAGATACCCCATGTTTTGACACCACATGCCCAAGAAATGCTACTTCCTCAAGCCAGAACTCGCATTTCTTTAACTTGGCATATAGCTTGTTTTCACGAAGCCTTTGGAGTACCAGCTTCAAATGGTGCTCATGATCTTCACGGCTTTTGGAATATATGAGGATGTCATCAATAAAGACAACAACGAACTGATCCAAATAATCCTTGAATACTCGGTTCATCATATCCATGAAAGCCGCAGGAGCATTAGTCAATCCGAAAGACATGACTAAAAATTTATAATGCCCATACCGAGTTCTGAAGGCAGTCTTTGGAATATCCTCAGTTCTAATTTTCAGCTGATGATATCCAGAACGAAGATCAATTTTTGAAAAGAATTGTGCTCCTTGCAACTGGTCAAACAAGTCATCAATACGAGGTAGAGGATACCTATTCTTGATAGTGACATGGTTCAATTCCCGATAGTCAATACAAAGTCGCATACTCCCGTCTTTCTTCTTTACGAATAAAACAGGAGCACCCCAAGGAGATGTACTAGGACGAATGAAACCGATGTCCAACAATTCCTGTAGTTGGACCTTTAACTCCTGAAGTTCAATAGGAGCCATTCGATATGGGGTTTTAGAAATGGGCTTTGTACCAGGTTCAAGATCAATAAAGAATTCAACTTCTCGTTCTGGGGGTAGACCGGGAAGTTCTTCAGGAAATACGTCAGGAAAGTCAATAACAACAGGAATATTATTCAATTTTGACGTGTCTTTATTTAAATCCATAACATGGGCTAAGAAAGCTTGACATCCGTTTTTCAATAAACGAATAGCTTTATGATTAGATATGACAGTGATTGATTTTAATGGTTTAGTTTCCTGAATTCGAACAACAGGTTGATTAGGAATATGAAAACTAACAACCTTACGAAAACAATCAATTTTGGCATGATGAGTTGTTAACCAATCAATCCCTAAAATCACATCAAAAGCAAGTATCTTTAAAGAGATAAGGTCAACAGGTAAGGTGATGTTGCCAACTTAAATCAAACAAGATTTATAAACAGTGGATGTGATGAAAGTTTCTCCCAACGGAGTTTCCACAGATAGGTCAAAGTCTAATTTCTCCGGAGTCAAGTTTAAACGTTGAGCACAAGCAGGAGAGATAAAGGAATGGGTAGCACCGGTATCAAGTAAGGTATAAACTTCGCAAGAATTTATAAATAGCTTACCCGTGATCACCTCGTTTGGGTTCCTCGTATTTTGACCAGTCACAACAAACGCTCTTCCAGGAACCGTTGACTTTGACTTTTCTGGGACAGTCTTTTGAGTCATCGTCCCCGCTGGAATTGGTTTCGCTACCGTACAATCTCGAGCAATATGTCCTTCCTTTCTACAATTATAGCATAACTTGAACTGTTGTGGGCAGTTTGGACTGATATGTCCCTCTTTTCCACATTTGTAGCATACGACCGGTGGTCGTTCCCCTCCCTTGGAACCAGTTGCTGCTGGTGCTGCCATTTTCACATTGTCATTGTTGAATCTCCTCTTTTTAAAATCTCCTCTTGACTCGCTTCTTCTATTTTCGTGGCTATAATTACCACCAGAGTGGTTACCATTTTTGTCCGTCTTTTTCTTTCTCCACTGGTTATTGTTGTTTTGCTGACTGCTATCTCCAGTATGATCCTGATCGTGGTACCTCGGTTGACCGTACTCGTTATCTCGCTCCAACAATTGAGCCCTGTTAACAACATCTGAATAGAGAGAAAATTTATGAGAGATGAGATATTGTCGTATGCCGGGTTTCAAACCTCTCAGAAACATCCGCGTCATACGTTCCTCATTCTCCACCAAATGAGGTGCAAACCTGGATAACTCTGCAAACTTTGCCTCGTACTGAGACACCGTCATGTTATTTTGTTCTAATCTGATGAACTCCACTTCCTTCATATGACGAACACTTTCAGGAAAGTATTTGTCATTAAATAGTTTTTGAAACGTCTCCCAAGACATGCTGAGTGCGGCTGGATGGGTACGCTTCACAGACTCCCACCAGTAGTCTGCCTCGCCACGGAACATAAAGGTGGCGAACGGAACCTTCTGCTCCTCCGTGCATCCCAAGACATCGAATATCTTGGTAATTTGCTTGACCCACGTTTCCGCCATGATCGGATCTGGCTTTCCTTTAAATTCTGGGGGTCCCAACTCTTTGAACTGCTTGGCTGTGACAACTCGTGAATTGCTATCATTTCCTCCTGTATTTTGAACACGAGTCTCCCTCGTCTGATTTTGCATGAACTGCAAAAAACTTCTAAACATTGCGTCGTTCATCGTCTGATCAGTGGTATTATTCACAGGAGGAACATTGCCAGCCCGTTGCACGTTCTCCTCGTTGGCAAGTACAGGCATCTCCACGGTCTCATTAACTCCACTGTTAACATTCTCGGTTGCCATTCTTAAATACTGCCATAAAACAAGGGTTAATTAAGCAAATCACATATCACATAATATCCCTAAATACTGACCAACTAACAAATAAGCTTAGGTAGGACACACTAGCGAA
This sequence comes from Panax japonicus, assembly GCA_020205505.1. NCBI lineage: Eukaryota > Viridiplantae > Streptophyta > Magnoliopsida > Apiales > Araliaceae > Panax > Panax japonicus. The sequence goes on from CM035113.1 coordinate 90,493,558, forward strand.
GGAATTATTCGTCTCTCCCCTCCTAGTTCTATTCCCCGATCTCCGCCAGAGATCATATCCCTAAGCTCTGATACCAACTGTGACACCCCCAAAATAGGTATACATCACCCATTCTGAGTTGTCAATACACGGTTCAGAAACAACTACAACTTTATTATTACAACATGTAAACTATGAGTTTAAATACAGATATTGCCATCTAGACAATATCCACATACAAATAAATCCCCATCATAATTATTGATACATTATTTTACAAAAATGGTGAGGACTACTAAACAACTCTCCCTAGAACCTTCATTCCATACCCCGACTCGTACTCGCTATATTCTCGCCTCCTGAGGAGAAAAATGGAACAAAATGGAAAAAGGGTGAGCTCAACTAGCCCAGTAAGGAATATTATGACTAAGATAATATACAACAAAATATCGTTAGTCTTCAACAGGGAAAAATATGATAGAATACAATAGACAACAAATATTAAATCAATATTCGCAGCGGAAAATATTAATTCATAGAAGAGTTACGTAGAGGATGAAATCTACTAATGTCTATGAATTTAATAGTCCATCAACAGTATTTTTATCCCTGTAACATCAATCAATGCACCTCTTGAATCATATATTCATCCTTGCACTACAGGCCAAGGATATTCATCAGTTGGTCATGTTCATCTAAACATCTGTTCATCTTTGCACTACAGGCCAAAGATATTCATAACAAAATCAACCATCTTTGCACTACGGGCCAAAGATATTCAGTAACACCATCATTTAGGACTGAGGATGATGAAAAATATTTTTAAAGAAACGAATCCAGTGAAACAAAATGACAAGAATTAAGGATTCGTACTCTAAACAATCCGAGTTCAAAAATACTTCATAAATAATCATACTGAAGTAAAATTCAAGAATGATCAAAACATGGATACAATCAAAGCTAGTATCCACAATAGATGTTTTATACGAAAAGGAGAAATTTCATTTTTCGGTGAATAGTGTCGTATTCGTGAATAGTGCCGTATACGTGAATAGTGCCGTATACGTGAATAGTAACTCTGACACCAAAAGATAGAAATTTCACAAAAAAACATCTTCACGCTTCGTGAATAGTACTCGTGAATAGTAACTCATGAATAGTAACTCATGAATAGTAACTCGTGAATAGTAACTCGTGAATAGTAACTCATGAATAGTAACCCCGACATGAAAAAGTTCCAAATTTGATAAAAAGTTCCAACCAATATTTCAGCATCATGATATTGAAGAAATAATATCATTTGAGAAGAAAATAACATCCCTTACCTCGGAAAGACAGTACTTCTAACTGGAATACTGGATATCGGCTATAACTTGAACTTTCACCGTATAGCAATACTAAAAGTATACTCAAAATACTCACAAGAATACGCTCGATAATATAGAGAGAGAAAACTTCAGTTTCTGGTGTGATTTTCAATTCTAACCTAAGCACCTATTTATAGGAAATTGCTTAGAACACCAAAACAGAAAATTTATTATAATAATAATATATATAAAAATTTTCTACGCCCATTTAGAATCTGCAAATTTGAATACAAACCACATGCTCCCTTCTAGAAGAAGTACAAAAAACGTTTTTTATAAAATAAATAATTAAAACTTCCAAAAATCAATTATTTCGGAGCTTCAGAACTTCAATAATTCATAATAAATAGCCCTTTTGTCAGAAAATTCGAATCTCGCGAGTTTTTATAGGAAATTCAATTCTGCACAACTTTGCAGAAGGAAGTTTTTCCAAATTCCAAACAGAAATTGACCAAAAATCACAAACGGGCTATTTTACAGGCTATAATCAAATTTCAGTCAATAAATGGGGTCCACCGACATGTTTAACATGTTTTAAATATTTTTGGTAACAAAACCACTCTTCCTCCTCGTATACTCATATATCCCACATTCGTTGTAAAAATATCACCATTATTATATTATTAAAATATAATAATATATTTAAATGAATTATTTTATCATAAAAAGATAAAATATTAATTTTCAACAATTGTCACATTAAAAACTTTCTCCATCTATATCCACATAAAATCAATATTTTCCTCATCATATAAATCAATAATTTAATTATTCACAAATAATATTACAGAATCACAATACTGACAACCAGGCCGTTCCCAGGAAAGAGGGGGCTTTCCAATAAGAATTTCTTCTTACTGGCGCGCAATTAGGTGACCAAACCTCTCCTTAGACAGAACTTTCTAGACATTGCCAATAGTGTTATCAAATAATATTATTCAGATAATATGAATTATTGCTTCGATAATGAAAAATACTGTGTAATAACAATTATTGAAACAACAGCAATATAAAAATATCAACGCAGCAATTATTGAATCAATAAAATAAAATAATGAACAGTAATTACTGTAACCATTATTGAGTAGTGCCTTCTTACGTAAGAGTCAATAATTGGTGCAATACCGTGTGCTATTGTGCAACAACGCGTATTACTGTGTTTTAACCACCGGGTATTCCAACAGTGTAAACGGTAACAACTACGCCGTTATTTTTAAACAACTTATATTTGTCGTTTTCTTCCTCCAATCGCTTTCCGTTATGGGGCCCACACATGACTGCGCCGTCGTACGAATATTCCCCGACAGTACGAATATTCCACGACCAAACGAATATTCCCCGACAACAAATAATATTTTATATTATTTTGAAATATTTACGTATTTTACCCATAACTATCCACATTAATCACATCAACCCTTACTATTTCAAAATAATAATTAGAGGAAATTAAATTTCATTTATTAATTATTTGGGGTCTTACAAAATCTCAACTAAATTACTAAAATAAAATAAAATCCGTATTTTTTTTTAATCTTTAAGGAGAGAACCGGTCACTGGTTCACTGGGTCAACATGTTCAACCGCCGGTTCACCGGTTCTGAACGGTTTTTGAGCAGAAGTGGTTTAGTGATTCAAACCGGACCGTTGAGTGAACCGGGTGCGATTTTTTTCGGTTCGACCTGCGGGCCGGTTCGATTTTGAAAATCTTGATTTCTAGTATGTATTTAAATTATATTTAAAATATTATTTTTTATAAAAATTTCCGTTGAAATAAATATTATACATCTGTTGAGAGGTACTAAAAAAAACCAAAAAAAAAAATTGTCCCTATAAATGACATTTAAGAAACATTATTAATATAGTACGTGACATGTGGCATAAAAGGACAAATGTTCCCAGCCACTAATTCCAGTTTTCCAGTTGTTGCTTGAATTCCGGCCCTTGCATTTCTCTCTCTTAACCTCTTCTTACAATAATTAAGACTAAACTGAATAATTAAGGGTATTAAATGAATAAACATTTTAAATTAAATTTTTATTCATTCAATTAAAAAGTCGATTCGAACTCGATTTAAAATATAAATAAATTTATAGTTCGATAAATTATTCGAATTTTTTTAAATTATAATTTTATATTAATACTTAAATTATATTAATTTAAAAAATTTAAATTATTCAGATTTAATTTAAAATCATATTAGATTTAATAGTTAAATAAATTTCAATCAAATTTTATTTTATAATAGTATTTGTTAAATTTTATGAAATAAATTTAAATAACTTGAAGCTTTCATTTACACCCTTAAGGCAATAATAACCCAAAAAGGATTTAACCCATTTTTCATTTTTTGAGCACGACTGTCTCCAAATGACCCTGAAACCTTAATAAAGGTAACTCTGTCCTCTCAACATTCTCCACTACTTTCCTCCCCTTTCCCTTCTTTTCTTTCTTTTCTTTTCTTTTTTATTTTCATTTCCCCTGTTTGGGTCCCCCCTCTGCCTGCAAGCACGGCAAACTCCTCGCTTGCCCTCTCATTATTAAATCTTCTGCAACCAGCAACAAACACTCATTACCATCATCAAGTCCCATCCAAATTTTCAAACCCCCCTTTTCTCCCCCCAATCTGTTTCTCTCTCTCTCTCATCACTCTCGTTTACTTTTTCCCTGTTTGGGTCTTTTCTAGCACTCTAAAAATGGCTGGTAATAGTCTCACCGATGGAGGATTTTGGCTTCCGTCGGAGTTTCTCACCGACGAAGACATACTAGTCGGCAAAGAGAACTTCGACAAAAATGGCCTCAACTCTAACAATAATCCCTGTTTTCCAACTGAGTTCCCTTACGGGTTTGGCTCGTTTGATTCCTCGTCTCTTTTCCACAATTCTCCGGTTGAGTCGGTGACCGAATCGGAGAGTGACGAGGACGATTTCCTCACTGGGTTAACTCGCCAATTTGCTCGCTCAATTCTCCAAGAGACCCACAAAGTCCCATATGCTGCATCACGAAACCAAGGGGTATTGTGTTCATTTTTCATATCTTGCTCTTTGTTATTTCCATTTGAAAACTGAATGTATGTACTGATTCATGCGCGTGTTGACTCAGAAAACATGGGTTCTGTCTGGTTCGCCACAGTCGACACTGAGTCCAGTGTTCAGCAATGGAAGCCCAAATGGGCCTTCTCTGGGACCGTCGCCACCTACATCACCGTCCGGTGAAAACGGCGACGCTTGGAATCTGATATGTGCGGCAGCAGGTCAAGTGAACATGTTAAAGATAAAAAATGAGGTACTCATTAAAAGCAGAGGACTCTTAGCTCCAACTCATAAGTTCAGTCGACTGTACCCTCCAAATCCCACCACTGGCCTCTATAATACCAATGTAAGCCATTTTTATAGTGTATATATATATCTATTAAGCCAAACTTTTTTTGGTTTTGTTTTTTGTTCAAATTTTCGGTTTTTTGCAGTTTCAGCAAGTGAAGCAAGTTGGTGGTCCTATTTGGGGTCCGCAACAAGCGTATCAGAACGGAGGACCCAGGATTCGTGTTGAGAATGGTGGTGGGCCTGTGGGAAATGGGAGATGTGGAAGGGCACTGGGTTTGCCGGAATCTGCATGGCCTACTTTACAAATTCAGAAGCAGCAATTTTACCAAAATCCGCAGCAGAATGGTGGTGGGGGAGGTGTGAGAGCGGTGTTTCACGGTAGTGGATCTGGTGGCGGTCGCGGTGGTGCGAAGAGGGAGTGCGCTGGCACTGGTGTATTTTTACCTCGTAGATATGAAGCCCCTTTTGATTCTCGCAAGAAATCAGGTAATTTTGACAGCCGTGTGCGTTATTTTGCGATTTGAATCTCTATTTTGTAGCCATTTCATTTCAAAATAGAGCTTTTGTAACCTTTTTGATGGGCCGAGTTTTCTAAGGTTTTGGGTCCCAATTAACTGTTACGTTTGACTGTTTGAATTACAGTTGTAAACCATTTTCTTGGGGAGCCAAACAGGCCTTTGTGTCTTTTACCCAGAAATAGTCAGTTGGAGTTTTCAAAATCTTCTTTTGAGAAGGGATGCATGCTTGAATCAGCTTTTGACCAAAAGGATTAATGCATCCGCAAATCCAGTTGTCTTTCTTTTATCTATTTATTTTGATTTGAAATTCTTGATTGTCTTACTTTTCTGGTCTCATCACTGTTTTTAACATGATTATTTGGATATGCTATAAAGTAAGTTGTGTTGACATTATTATGTAATGTGTGCTTAATCAGGTTGTTCAACTGCTATTCTTCCGGCAGGAGTTGTTCAAGCTCTGAATAAGAGTTTTGATACTATGACTAACCAATCTCAAACTCAACCTCAACCCCACTTCAATGGAAGTCTCTTTCCAGAATATGGTGAGAATATCATAAGCCGAATTCACTGCCTTTTGAAATGTTCCCATTTTTTAGATTGGTGCTTATATTTTGGGGGATGTTTTCAGATGTGCTAATGGCTAGGAGAAATGCACGTTTGGCCCAGCAGAGGAGAAATAGTATGTGGGCTGAGGGGGCAATGAATTATGAAATAAGACTCCCACAGGAATGGACTTACTGATTTGGAGGATCGATCTTTATGATGGAGAAAGATGGTGATATAGGTAGGATAGTAAGGTAGAAAGTAGTATTTGTTATGTAGAGTTTCAGGTTATAATATAAATTTCATTTCATGAAGTGTGAGAAGTGTATTTAGAGAAGAAAGTAATAAAGAGAGATCCATGGTTTTTTGGGGTTTTGAGATTGCAGCTAGCTTTTTTTGTGGCCTTAACTTTTGACTGGGGAAAGGAAGAAGAAGAAAGGTGGATATTAGGGCCTCTTTTTTAGGTGGAGTTGATATCCAAACCCTCTGTTGATGTGTAATATCCTTTGGCAAATAGTGAAATCTAATAAGAAATGGAGTAATATTTGTAGTAGTACGTTTTTATATTTATTGTTGCATTCTAAAGGTTGTAAATCAGACCAACTTTTTAGTAAAATGGAAATTGTATTTAAATTGATGTCTTAAGTACGCATGGGGAAATCAAACCCCGCAGCCCCCAAGGATCAGCTCGGTGCCCCATCATTGAAATAAACTCTCAATCTCTCTCCATTAATTTGGGCTTTTACCTTTTTATTTCTTTTGTAAAAGACAGCAAGTAGGCTAGAGGGTCATTACATTAGTCCTTTTTATGTAGTACTCGGTAGTCGGTACATTTGAATTTTGATGCAAGCTCCTTAAGAAGTTTGGAGAAACTTCTTTTCTCCCACTGTTTGTAGTTCATTTCTATTTCATCATTTTTGGTTAATTAATTAATACAATGTTGGTATGTCGGGATGTGATATCTCTTTACTAGGTCGAGAGGTGATCTTTTTTTTACGCGTCAATTGACCAATTTATTATGTTGTTTGGTTAATTGATTAATACAATCTTGACACGTAGGTTGGGATGTGATCTTTTTTTACGCGTCAACACGGTATTAATTAATTGACCAACTTATTATGTAGTTAACTTTAGGATAATCGAATTTTTAGAGCAGTAAGAATTCAGATAAGTGTATCGCTACCATTCCCCTTGAAATTGAGTATCCATTATTTTTAATATATATATATAATAATAATAAATAAAGTTATTTTATAACTTTACCCATTTATAAATTAATAAAATTTACGATTATAATTTGACATAAATTTCTCACAAATATTTTATTCTTTCTTTTTGTTCCCGCCTGCTGCTTCCCAGTTTTCAAAGAATAAAGGAGGGATGGGCCTTTCTTTGGTTTGGATATGGAATTTATGGTTCTGCTTTCTTTGGACTTGGTCAACTAACATTTAAACTTTAAAACAAAGAAAAAGAGGGAAAAATGAACTTGATTTGACTAATGATTTTGACATATTTAGATTATTAAGATAATTGGAATGCCTTATTTATTCAAATAATTTGGATAAAATTGTGGCAATTTAATAATGTGAAATTCGTAAATAAATATAAATAAGGTTAAGGACAATTTTAATTTATTGGAGATTTCAGTTTTTGTATGATTTACTAAAATTTAAAAACAATTATTTTCCAAAATTTGATTGTTTGGACTATAGAAGCGAATTATGTCAAAAAGGAAAAGGAAACTAAAAGCAATAATTTAAATATACCAAAATTTTAATTTTTTATTGAGAAAAAAGATTAATCAAATCCAAAAAGTTTATTCGTCTAGGGACATTGTGGCTGATCAAAAGTGATAAACCCAACTTTTAATAATTTAGGAACTGTTCTTGTTTTTGTGGATAGATCACAGGATATTGAATTAATTTTGGGGAAAAGTTGTTTATTACACAGTCGGTTATGGCGACAGATATTTGGGCTATAGCGACGGTTTCACCCGTCGTCATAGCTATTCTGGGCTATGACGACAGTTTACCGTCACCATAGCCTAAAAAATCCGTCGTCATAGCCCTACTGTGTATATACACATATAGCCCTATATATATTATGAATATTTTATATTAACTATTTGATTACTAATTACGTGAATAATTATTAATGATAATTTAGTTGGAGAGATATATAATATGTGGAGTATTTTTATCATTCATATTAATCTCATATATTAATAAACTTAATAAACTTCGTAATTATAAACCATATAAATTTATGACAATACATAATTGGACTCTTTATATAATAATTTCTAAAAGATTTAGCAGAGTCTAATGAACTCCATGTGTTATTGAGGATCCCAGGCATATGTCAGACAAATTGAGTTTGCACCGAAATGAAATGCTCCTAATTAAGGTTAGTAAAATAAGCAAATAGTTTGAGTTTGATTCGTACTTGTTTGATTAAAAGTTCAAAGTCAACTATGAGTAAATTTTAAAGTTCAATAAATTATTCGAATCTTCTCAAATTGCAATTTTCTATTTATATTTAGATCATATTCGTTCGAAAAGTTTAAATTGCATGAGCTCGATTCGGGATCGTGCTCGACTCGGTAGCTAAATGAATCTCAATCAAATCTTATTTTATAGTCGATATATTTCATGAACCAAATCTGAGCAACTCAATACTCGACTCGACTCGGTTCATTTACGTCTTTATCCATAATGTTGTGGTTAAGGATATAAATGAACTGAGTCGAGTTGAATATTAAGTTGTTCAGATTTAGTTCACAAAATTTATCGAGTATAAAATAAGGTTTGATTAAGGCTCGTTTCACTATCGTATTGAGTCGAGCCCGATCTCGAATCGAACTCGAACAGTTTGAACTTTTCGAACGAATATGATCCGAGTATTAATACAAAATTACAATTTGAAAAAGTTAGAGTAATTTATCGAACATTAAAATTTACTAATATTCAAATTATTTATATTTCGAGTCAAACTCAAATCTAACTTTTTATCGAATAAATACGAATTAAGACCGAACCGATTATTCATTTTACAACCTTACTACAAGTCTAAATACTGTTTTTTATATGATACTCCTAGTACAATAAGGTAGTTAAAAACAGATTAATTACTCCAACATTCTAACAAGTAATGTATCATTTTCTTATTCTGTTTTTTAAAAAGGGTTGCATTTGATATTTTTTTCTCTAATCAATTTACAAAATCTTAAAATTTAAAATTATTGTGAATTTTTTAATTTTAAATGATGCAATAACTAATGTTACAAACTACCCATTTCATCCCACAAATTGTCTCAAAGTACAAAAATGTTTGGAAACTGATAAATTCACAACAAAAAATAATATTTTCTCAAGAAAATCGTCGTTATAAATCAGTTTTCACGGTCTATAAGATGTCTAAACTCTAAAGTACAAAGTCAAATTTAAAATATTATATAAAGACTTTTAATTGTCAAAAGTACTCAAACATTATCAATTGAATATCATAATATTGATTCACTCCTAATTATCTTCATCAATTGTGGACAGCGTGCAAGATTGCAATCGAGCAAAGAACCTTTTTTGTGTGTATGGTCTTTACTAGTATTTTTGGATTTTTCTCCAATTGCACCCCAATTCTCCAAACATCATCATCATGGAACCCCTCACAAATGAACTCCTTCCACCCATTGTGAGTCCAAAATCCTCCCGTCGCTGGATACAATATGTCCCCAACCTCCCAATGCCTCTAGGAAATCCTTTGGTAATGGGTTGACCCATTCCAAGCCACGGGTCGAACCACCCACAAGAATGGCTGCAAGCTGTTGGCTAACCCATAGGCCATTTCCAAAATGCAGGCTCACTAATTGTGGCAGAATGAGTCCTGCAGCTCGGAGCAGGAGTTCAAAATGAGTCCTGCAGCTGCATTGGTTTCTTTGATCATATTCATGGTGAATGTTATCTCGAGAGTGACAATATTTGGAATAGATTTTATACGAAGTGGGGGAAGCTCTGGGATTAATGATGCTTCATATCTTGAATCTGAAACAAAATTAAATGAATGAGAGAGCCATTAGCAATCACATGTTCGTAATCAGGGGCGGATCTAGTTCAGTGGGTCAAACTCGATTTTTTTTTTTTACGAATAAAAGTATAATAAAATAAATCACAAAACTAAACAATCCTCAAATATTATTTATAATAACATTTTTTGAGGTTTCATTGCTTGAAATTGTTGCATGATAACCTCATTTTTAATAGTTACAAAATATGACGCTCAATGTATATTATTAAACAGTCATTCATCCATTCATCTCCTATTTGGTTGCGAAGTTCATTCTTTACGTTGTTCATGACCGAAGATGTCTTTTCAACAGCTACAGTAGCAAAAGACAAAAGTAGAGCCAATTTTAACAACAAATAAACTTGGAGATACACATCATTCTTTCTTTTCTTAACCAACATTTGAGCCCTTTTATAATCGAAATAATATTACTTTAACCTTCTCAAATTTTTAGAGTTAATAATAGTATGTGGTAGACTAGTAGTGCTGTAGTAGACTAGTAGCTTTGTCGAAATAGTAGTATTATAGTAGATTAGTAGTGTTGTAGTCATTAGAGGTAATAAATAGTCTTTAGAGGTAATAGTAGTACCGTAATAGTGTTGTAGTCATCTCAATTTTTTTTAAGCCGAACCCCCTGACCCATGAAATCATTGGGGGCAGGTGCCCCCTGTCCCCAATGTAGGTCTGACCCTGTTCCTAATAGTGCAGTTCGGAGATGAAGAACAAACACACCATATTATACATATATATATATATATATATATATATATATATATATATATATATATATATATATATATATATATATATATACACGGTCCGGATCAAGTGAATACCCCTTATTTTACTCACTCGTGCTCACCCCCTTTAGGCGACGGTTTCGGTCATACAACCGTCGTCTATACTTTTAGCGACAGACAATGTAAGACCCCAATTTTTATAAATAAAGATGAATTTTCTATAAATATCATTTTTGAATATTATGGAGTAAATTTGATATAATGTTATAGTTGTGGGTAATATTTATAAATTTTGCAAAGTACGCAAGTTGTTATATAATATTCGATTGGTCGGAAAATATTCGTTTTAACAGGAAATATTCGTACAACGGCACAATCATTGGTGGACCCCACAACGAAATTATTATCGGATTGAGAAAACGACAAAAATACTTTATGAAAATAACGGCGAAAGTTTTACCGTTAACTGTTGAAACACCCGGTGTTAAAAGTACAGTAATACGCGTGGTTGCATAGTAGCACGCGGTATTGATTATTGATGCTTATGTGATAAGTCACTCAGTTTTGTTTTATTGGTAATATTATGTAATAAAACAGAAAAGCTTTTTATATAAAACAGAATACTTTTATAAAGTTATTCATTTTATTAGGCTAATAGTAAAATCTTTTTATATAAAACAGAATACTTTTATAAAGTTATCTGTTTTATTAGACAATAATTAGAATATATTATATTTTATTATGCATAGTGTTTGCATAGTGCCTGCATAGTAAAATCTTTTATAAAGTTATTCGTTTTATTAGATTATAAATAGAATATATTATATTTTATTTAAAGATTTTGCTTTAAATATGGACCATCAGATTAAAGTAAATCAATCTCGACCGTTCATGAGTTAGTTACTATGCAGTCTATTTTCCTATAAATAGAAGCTAAATCTTTCATTATTTCTTACGAATTCACTGAAACGCTAGAGAGAGAAATTATAGAGAAGCTATAAAAAAGTATTCTGCTCCTTCCCTACTCTTATATTCAGTTTCTTTTACGGTAAGGGATATTATTTGTTGTACTCGTAATGGGTATTATTTCTTTTGTATCCATGAAGAGAACTTCTGTTATTCCATTCTTTATTATTCTGCTAGAATAACCAGTATACGCGGACTACCTTATACTTGGTGACATTCTTCTAATATTCTGTCTTTATTATTATTCTGTTGGAATATCCTGTCTGTGCGTTTACGCCGGATCTGGTTTCGTCTTTATTATTATTCTGTTGGAATATCCTGTCTGTGCGTTTACGCCGGACCTAGTTCCGTCTTTATTATTCTGTTGGAACATCCTGTCGGTGCGAATTTCGCCTGACCTGGTTCCGTTACTTATTAATCTGTTGGAATAACCTGTCTATGCGAAGTACCGCATGTATGGTGATTTCTTTTGCTATTCCATTCGTTATTATACTCAGTTGGTTAAAGTTTTGATTTTTATACTCCATGAAATTAGTGGAATATCCTTGATATTTGCGCTTCATCCAGTATCTTTTCATTAAAATATTCTTCTGAGCATTCTTGAATTTTACTCTACAAAGCAGTATCGTGTTGACAATTTGGACGTTATTGGTTCATGGATAAATTAATTCTTGAACTTGTTTTATTAGATTCTTATATCACTGTCATCATCCTCATGTTTATATTATGTTAAAAGTCATCTGTGGCCCGTAATGCGTAGATGGACTTGGTATGATTATAACCAGGGATTATTCGGTGTAATCATGACCGTAATATTACAAATGATGTGGTAAAAGTCCTCATTGACCCGTAGTGCATTGATGGATAGTTGTTGGCATGATCATGACCATTAATGAGTACACAAATATTCTTGACCCGTAGTGCATGGATAATTGTGGTCGTGATACTAAAAAATATCCTTGGCCGTAGGGCATGGGTGATTCGATGATGTGGATTATTTATTAAGCTGAGTCCCAGCGATAAAAGTCATGAAAAACCTTTTAAATCATAGAAGATAGTAGATTTTATTCTCTACTTGACTCTTCTAATGGATTGCTTGTTCCGCTGCAGTTAAATTTAATATTTGTTATATTTTATCAGTTTAACATTGTTGAAGGCTAATGATAATTTATTCCGCATTATCTTAGTCATAATATTTTTTACTGGGCTAGTTGAGCTCACCCTTTCTTTCACTGTTCTCTTCATGAAATGAGAATATAGCTGGGACGAGTCGGGGAACGGAGTGATGGACCAGATGATAGTATTAGTAGTCCTCACTATTCTGTTAAATAGAGTGACAATAAATGTAATGAGGACCCCATTGAGTTTGTATATTGTCTAGATGACAATATTGTATTAAAACTCACAACATATGTTTAGTCGTATTTTACATGACTGTTGTATAATTAAGTTGTATTTGAATTTTGTACCATTAATTTGGCGACTCAAGATGGGTGATGTATACCTATTTTGGGGGCTTCACAGTTGGTATCAAAGCTTAGAGATATGATCCCTGGCAAAGATGTGAGAATAAAACTAGGAGGGGAGAGACGGGTAATTCCTTCGCTAATATGACTCACCTAAGTTTATTTGGTATTTAATTGGTCGGTCAGAATATAGGGATAATATGTTACATGTCAATTAACATTTTGTTTTGTGGCAGTATCTGAAAATGACATCTGAGAATGTTGAGAATAACTATGGAGCACAGGCGACCGTTGATTCACCACATATCAATAATCAGGATAATATGCATCAGGAAGGCGACAATCCTCATGCAAACAACAACACTGACCAAATGATGAATGATGGAATGTTTAGAGACTTTATGCAATAGCAGGCGAGAGCGGCTCCTGTCCAAAATGTAGGTGGAACCACTGGAAACTCTCGGACGATCATCGCTAAACAGTTTAAGGAGCTGGGACCACCGGAGTTTATTGGAGAGCCAAAACCACTTAAGGTGGAAGCATGGATAAAGCAGATCACCAAGATATTTGATGTCTTGGGATGCTCCGAGGAGCAAAAGGTTCCCTTTGCCGCCTTTATGTTGCGAGGAAAGGTAGATTACTAGTGGGAATCGGTAAAGCATACTCAACCTGCCGCACTGAAAATGTCTTGGTAGAAGTTCTAAGAACTATTCAACGACAAATACTTTCCCGAAAGTATTCGTCACATGAAGGAGGTGGAGTTCATCAAGTTGGAACAGAATAATATGACCGTGTCGCAATACGAAGCAAAGTTTGCCGAGTTATCCCGGTTTGCGTCCCACTTGGTGGATAATGAAGAGAGAATGAAGAGGATATTTTTAAGAGGTTTGAAGCCGGAGATACGTCAACATCTTATTTCTCATAAACTGTGTTTGTATTCAGATGTTGTAAATAGGGCTCAGTTAGTGGAGCGCGATAACGAGTCAACAAAACCAAAAGAGAGCAGCTGACAAAATGACAATACCAGCGAGAGCAGTCATCGAAGCGGTGACAACAAGCGTGGAGGGAATGGTAACCACTTCGGTGGTAATCAGGGCCAAAACAATAAGAATGGACATTTCAAGAAGAGGAGATTCAACAATGATGAAAAGACGTCAGCACCAGCACCCGTTGTTAAGGAAGGAGAACGACCACCTATCATATGCTTCAAATGCTGAGAGGAGGGACACATCAGTCCAAACTGCGCGATGCCGTCTAAAGCATGTTATAATTGTGGAAGAGAAGGTCACTTAACTCAATTTTGTCGTTCACCGAAGACAAGTTCAGTTAGGATGGAGTCACCAAAGGCCGTCCCAGAAAAGTCAAAGCCGGTAGTGCAAGGGAGAGTGTTTGTTGTGACCTCCCAGAAAGCAAGGAACCCGAATGAGGTCATCACGGGTAAGCTTATCATAAACTTTAGCGAAGTCTATACCTTCTTTAATATCGGTTCTACCCATTCTTTTATTTCTCCTACTTGCGCTCAACGATTAAATTTGACTCCGGAGAAATTAGACTTTAACTTATCTGTGGAAACTCCGTTGGGAGAAACCTTCATTACATCCACTGTTTATAAGTCTTGTTTGGTTCAAATCGGTACCCTCATATTACATGTCGATCTTATTTCATTGAAAATACTTGCATTTGACGTGATTCTAGTGATTGATTGGTTAACTACTTATCATGCAAAAATTGATTATTTTCGTAAGGTTGTTAGCTTTCATATTCCTAATCAACTTATTATGCGAATTCAAGCGTCCAAACCATTAAAATCAATCACGGTCATCTCAAGCCATAAAGCTATTCGTTTATTGATGAGTGAGTTTTATACTCATAATTGAGTGCGTTTGAACTTAATCTTTTGGATGTTTTTAAGTGTTTATATCTATTCATGCATGTTTTATGTTGTTTTGTAGGAATTGGGATAAAAGTTACTTGGATCGACGTTTGGGGAGGCTAGATGCGCGTTTTTGGCTTGCCATTTACATAATAGTCACTTCAGAGCCAATTTGAGTATTGTTAGGGACCTTATTTTGAAACACTTAAAGATTGAAAGCTGTAGATCTGCGTCTCTTCTTTCCAGAACATCTTGAATCATCAAAATCGGAGTTCGGACGAAGAAGTTATGGCCATTTTCCCAAAGGATGTCGGAGCAGAAAATGTCAGAAAAAGTGGCAGCGCCGGGGTGCCCGTTTTAGGCCTATGCCCAGCGCCGGGGTACTGGGGAACAGTCTTGCAGCGCTGTACCCAGCGTTGGGGCGCTGGGGAAGTCAGTGGTCAGGCTTGGACGCGTTTTGGGGCGAATTTTGACACCTTTTTGACTCCAAATTGGATCGTGTTTGTTTCTAAGCTAAAAATTAGATTTGTAACCTATAAATACATGATGTAAGACATAAAATAAAGGGAGATTACATATATTAGATTAGAGATACACTCCATTAGATTATACATTAACCCTAGTTCTTATTAGTTTTGGAGATTGAAGCAACTTGGAGATCACTGAAGATCAAGAGCAAGAACAAGAGGGGAGCATCAGATTTGCTGACAACAAATTCTATTATCTTCTTTTATCATAATTTTATCTTTTAATGTCTATTCAGTTGTGGATTCTTGGTTTTAATCCATTAATTATGAATTAACTCTTTTATTAAGATTTCAATTGAACTTTTTATGTCTATTAATTAGTTATTTGATTTATTTCAATTATTTATGTCAAAATGAATTGTTTATCATGTTTTGTGCTTATTGCTTAATTATTTGATCAATAATGACCTTGTTACTCTAGAAGGAATTGAAAGAGGAATTCTAGGGTTAGAACTGGGCATGATAACATGTGACTTAGTTTTTTGCATGGTGAATAATTAGGTTTGTGAATTGAATGGAAATATCTGTTCACCGCATGTAACACATAATAAATTGGTATTGGAAAGAGTTTAATTTAATTGTTTTGCATAGGAATATAACAAGATTAATCTGGATTAAATAGAAGGCAATTGATCACTTGGAAAAGACTTTTGGCATTTGAGAATTCCTGTTAACAAATCAGTAGGCATAATAATTGGGATAATTGGATAATTGATTTACAGTTCATAATTGGGGATATTGGAGTCTTAATCCTTATTTATCTGAATTCATTCGTTAAAATCTTAGTTTTGTTTATTTGTTTTATTTTATAATAATCTCTTTTAATTGTTTAATTTAATTTTCTTAATTATAAAAATCACATTTTATGGTTATTTAAATAAAATTAATTTGGTTAAGAGTTAGTACTTGGTAATTTTTATTAAATAATTTCTCGTGGGAACGATACTCTACTTTCACTTTATTAATTGTTGACCGTGTATACTTGCACGTATTCATTGATTGCGAAATCGATCAACAAGTTTTTGGCGCCGCTGCCGGGGAATTAATTTAATAATTTTGTACCAATATTAATTTCAATCAAATTAGTCTTAATTTCAATATTTTTATTTTTATTTTTATTTCTCTTCTTATATTTCTCTCTTTTTAGGTACCATGGATGACTTTGCATATCAATGGCCATACACGAATATGACTCAACCAAGGGAAACATGGATTGATGGACTTAATACATTTTTTGTAGAGCCAATACAAATTGAGGTAAGTTTGAAGACGTTGGAGGTTATCGCAGCCCAACGGAGGCGAAGGATGGCAAACATGACTCAAACAATGGAAACATGGATTGATAGACTTGCGACACTTTCAGAATTGGCAGCACAGGTGTCCGCAATAGCTAAGAAAATAGAAATATGGAGTCCACCATCCACGCAGCAAGTAGCTATGGTTTGTGAGTTATGTGCTGGGAGTTATGCTACAGATCAATGTGCCATAAACACTGAATCAGCTCAGTTCGTAGGGAGCTATAGTTGGTCTACCTAATCGTATCTGAACCAAAACGCGTATAATCCGGGTTCGAGAAATCATCCGGGATTTTCTTGGAGTAACAATCAAGCTCAAGCGCCTAGACAGCAAAACACATTCGGATTTCAAAATCAGACTCCACAACAACCAGAAAGGAAATCAAGTTTGGAAGAAGCCTTGGAAAAATTCATTAGAGTTACTGAAAAAAGGAACGATGAACAAGACAAAATATTGAATCAAGTAGAGCTGAATATGAAAAGCCAAGGTGCGTCGATAAAGAATCTGGAAAATCAATTGGGGCAGATAGCACTTGCATTGAATAACCGCCCACTTGGAACACTCCTAGCTAGTGATACAGAGATAAATCCGGGCAGAGATGAGAATTGCAAGGCTATGACTCTACGTAGTGGAAAGGATTTGCAAGAGACAATCAAGGAAAAGGAGATCGACAAAGATTTAACTGTAAAATTCAACGAAGATGAGCTGATTTCATTAGTATCCCATGTGCCTCCTCCACCAAAGTTCAAGAATCCGGGCAATTTTGCAAAACCATGCCCAATTGGCAGTCATGTCGTAGACAAAACTCTTTGTGATATAAAAGCTAGTACAACTGTGGAGTCATGGTGGGTTAAAAAGGAGAAGATAGAGGAAGAGCCCATTGTGTTTGACAAGCTTCCATGCCATAATTTGATCACAAACACAATGGGGAAAACACCTAGTGGTTTGCCGTACTTAATGGGGGATCCTATCTAAAAAGATCATGCTAGGTGACTTAAACTCAATGGCCATTACAATTGGGAACCTCTGAAAAAAGACATTGTTACTGATGGATGGAGGGTTCCTCAATTTTCGTAGGGGAATTGGATAGCGAATTGAAGAAGTCAGGCTGAAACTATAAAACAAGCGCTTATTGGGAGGCAACCCAAGTTTAATTTTTGTTTTTAGTTTTTATTAGGTTTTATATTAGTAGTTTTGAATTTGCATTTATTTAGAATTTAATAAAATTGTTTCTATCATGGTTTACAGGTTATTCAAGTCAAATTCAAGTGAGGTGGCCAATTTGTTCCATGTGCTTAGCCTATTCTCCAAACTTAGCGGACAAGGAGGAAGATTGCTATATTTTCAGGGAAGTCCTCTGCTTTAATTTTTTCTATTTTAATCATTGAGAATAATGTCTAGTTTAAGTTTGGGGGCATTTTAGTGTCGTATTGCATATAGTTAGTTATTTGCATTACAGTTCATTTTTTTATGTGTTAGCATTGTATTTTTTTTAGGTTGCATATAATACATGGTAGTTATTTGCATATTCATATATGTGTTGCATTAGTATGTGTTCATGTAGTATAATTACATTTTTTTGCATGAATCTGTGTGATCAGTTGGTGTGGTCTTAGCTCGGCCTATGATAAGATTGGTTTTGCATGTTAACTTGAACAATGTTGATAATTGATGATGAGTTCTAATTTTAAACATGAAGAAAATCTGAGTCTGTCTGAAACTTATGTAACCGGTTAACACTTAAAGTTTAACTATTTTAATCTACTTGGTTCAAGGGTTTCATAATTTGTTTCTGAGGAAAAATCTTGGTTAAAATTTAAGAAAATTAGTGAACTTGCGGTAAAGGTTGGAATGACGTAAAAACTTGAGTTTGGGGGAATCTATGGGATATATATATACAAAATGAAAATGAAAAAAAGAAGAGAAAAAAAAACAGAAATGATGAAAAAAATTGAAAATCCAGAAAAAGAAAAAAAATGAATAAACACTGTGGCATGCTTTTCTAGTTTTGTGGCCTTTGTTACTTAAGTAAGTAAGCCTGAGGGGATTGCCTTTACACCTAGCGCCCTAAGGTCTTAATGGCTTGGGAGTCATTGGTCGAAAGCTCGTTAAGGTAGCACTGAAAAGCCTAAGGGAATAAGATATTGCACAATCATGAGAAAAATAAAAAAATAAATAAAACACGAGAAAGAGAAAAAATGCCCTCGTGGTTGAATACAAGTATAAATAAATCATGTATTTACCCTTAGACTTGGTAATTGCTTAGTTTTAACTGGAGTTGTCATGTTCACAAAAGTAATTGAATTGGAACTAAAATTTTCCTTCTAAGAAGTTTGTTATGTAATTATCTTGAATTGCGGTTAGTTAGAATGGTTAACAAGCACACACACACAACATGGGCAATGACAAGTTTGGATTGACTAATTGGTTAGATTTGTGGACTTTGACTTGATTGAATATATTGTTTGAGTATCATTGGTATCTTTGAGGCCTGTTACTATATATCATACTAATTTATTACTGGATTCGTAGGTATATGAGGAAGTATATCATGCATATGCATTCATGTAGTTGAGTTAGTTTGTTTATTTTTAGTTCTTTTGTGTTTTTACTTGAGGACAAACAAATGTTTAAATTTTAGGGTATTTGATGAGTGAGTTTTATACTCATAATTGAGTGCGTTTGAACTTAATCTTTTGGATGTTTTTAAGTGTTTATGTCTATTCATGCGTGTTTTATGTTGTTTTTTAGGAATTGGGACAAAAGTAACTTGGATCGACGTTTGGGGTGGCTAGATGCGCATTTTCGGCTTACCATTTATACATCAATCACTTCAGAGCCAATTTGAGTATTGTTAGGGACCTTATTTCGAAACATTTAAAGAATAAAAGTTGTAGATCTACGTCTCTTCTTTCCAGAACATCTTGAATCATCAAAATCAGAGTTCGAAAGAAGAAGTTATGGCCAGTTTTCCAAAGGATGTCGGAGCAGAAAATGTCAGAAAAAGTGGCAGCGCCGGGGCGCCCGTTTTAGGCCTATGCCCAGCTCCGGGGCGATGAGGAGTAGTCTTGCAGTGCCATGACCAGTGCTGGGGTGCTGGAGAAGTCAGTGGTCAGGCTTGGATGCGTTTTGGGGCGAATTTTGACACCTTTTTGACTCCAAATTTGATTGGATTTGTTCCTAAGCTAAAAATTAGACTTGTAACCTATAAATACATGATGTAAGGCATAAAATAAAGGGAGATTACATATATTAGATTAGAGATACACTCTATTAGATTAGACATTAACCCTAGTTCTTATTAGTTTTGGAGATTAAAGCAACTTGAAGATCACTGAAGATCAAGAGCAAGAACAAGAGGGGAGCATCAGATTTGCCGACAACAGATTCTATTCTCTTCTCTTATCATACTTTTATCTTTTAATGTCTATTCAGTTGTGGATTCTTAGTTTTAATCCATTAATTATGAACTAACTCTTTTATTAAGATTTCAATTGAACCTTTTATGTCTATTAATTAGTTATTTGATTTATTTCAATTATTTATGTCAAAGTGAATTGTTTATCTTGTCTTGTACTTATTGCTTAATTATTTGATCAATAATGACCTTGTTACTCTAGAAGGAATTGAAAGAGGAATTCTAGGGTTAGAACTGGGCATGATAACATGTGACTTAGTTTTTGCATGGTGAATAATTAGGTTTGTGAATTGAATGGAAATATCTGTTCACCACATGTAACACATAAGAAATTGGGATTGGAAAGAGTTTAATTCAATTATTTTGCATAGGAATATAACAAGATTAATCTAGATTAAATAGAAGGAAATTAATCACTTGGAAAAGGACTTTTGGCATTTAAGAATTCCTGTTAACAATTCAGTAGGCATAATAATTGGGATAATTGGATAATTGATTTACAGTTCATAATTGGAGATATTGGAGTCTTAATCCTTATTTATCTGAATTCATTCGTTAAAATCTTAGTTTTGTTTATTCGTTTTATTTTAGAATAATCTCTTTTAATTGTTTAATTTAATTTTCTTAATTATAAAAATCACATTTTATGGTTGTTTAAATAAAATTGATTTGGTTACGAATTAGTACTTGGTAATTTTTATTAAATAATTCCTCGTGAAAACGATACTCTACTTTTACTTTATTACTTGTTGACCGTGTATACTTGCACGTATTCATTGATTGCGAAATCGATCAACATTTATTGAAAAACAGATGTCAAGCTTTCTTAGCTCATGTCATCTAAATAAAAATACGTCAGTTTTGAATGATATTTCTATTGTTAATAAATTCCCTGACGTATTCCCTGAAGAACTTCCTGGCCTACCCCCAGAGCGTGAAATTGAATTTTGTATCGACCTTGAACCCGGTACAAAACCCATTTCCAAAGCCCCATATCGAATGGCTCCTGTTGAACTTCAGGAGTTAAAGACCCAACTGCAGGAATTGTTAGACATTGGCTTTATTCGTCCTAGTACTTCTCCTTGGGGTGCTCCTGTTCTATTCGTGAAGAAGAAAGATGGGAGTATGCGACTTTGTATTGATTATCGGGAGTTGAATCATGCCACCATCAAAAATAGGTACCCATTGCCACGTATTGATGACCTGTTTGACCAGTTGCAAGGAGCCAAATTCTTTTTAAAGATAGATCTTCGTTACGGATATCACCAATTGAAGATTAGAATTGATGACATTCTAAAGACGGCTTTCAGAACTCAGTACGGGCATTATGAATTCCTAGTCATGTCCTTTGGATTGACTAATGCTCCTGCTTATTTCATGGATATGATGAACCGAGTATTCAAGGAATATTTGGATCACTTTGTGGTCGTCTTTATTGATGACATCCTTATTTATTCCAAAAGCCGTGAAGATCATGAACAACACTTGAGGCTGACACTCCAAAAGCTTCGTGAATATAAGCTTTATGCCAAGTTAAAGAAATGCGAGTTCTGGTTTGAGAAAGTAGCATTCCTTGGGCACGTGGTATCAAGTCATGGAATATTTGTTAACCCAACAAAGATTGAAGGTATTCAAAGCTGGAGCAACCTAAATTAGTGACCGAAGTACGTAGATTTCTCGGTTTAGCTGGTTATTATCGGAGATTCGTGGAAGGATTTTCTCGAATCGCTAATCCATTAACTCAGCTGACTCGAAAAGATACTAAGTTCGGTTAGAGCTAAGAATGTGAGAAGAGTTTTCAAGAACTCAAGAGGAGACTCATTTCAGCACCTGTTCTAATAATACCATCTGGCTCGGAGGGATTTGTTATCTACAGTGATGCTTCGGGCAAAGGGTTGGGATGTGTTTTCATGCAACATGGAAAAGTCATAGCATATGCCTCAAGACAACTCAAAGAATATGAGAGAAATTATCCTACTCATGATCTATAGTTGGCAGCTGTTGTCTTCGCACTAAAGATTTGGAAGCATTACTTGTATATGGAGAAAGTGGAGATCTTTACGGATCATAAAAGCCTCAAATATTTCTTCACTCAAAAGGAACTCAACATGCGACAATGACATTGGCTTGAACAATTGAAAGATTATGATCATACCATCCAATACCATCCTGGAAAAGCGAACGTGGTAGCTAACGCATTGAGTAGAAGATCATATGCAAGCGTGAATGCGATATTGTCAACGCAAAGGCCCATTTTGTGTGACTTGCAAAGGATGGAGATAGAGTTAAAGACTTCAGGGACCCATGTGATGATGACGAATATACGAGTAGAACCGAATTTAATTGATAAAGTTAAAGCTGCTCAAGCTACAGACCTGGAGCTGATGCGTATGAGGAAGAAAGTGCAAGAAGGTGCTATGCCGGAAGCAAGAATCAATGAAGAAGGAATACTTTGAGTCAACCCCAGACTTTGTGTTCCTAACGACCCTGATTTAAAGTATAAAATTATGATGGAGGCGCATAACACACCGTTTGCAATCCATCCTGGGAGTACCAAAATGTATCATGATATTCGTCATACATTTTGGTGGAGCAATATGAAGAGAGAGATAGCGCTGTTTATCTCAAGGTGTCTAACTTGTCAACGAGTTAAAGCGGAGCATCAAGTACCAAAAAGTCCATTGCAACCACTTGAAATTTCTGAATGAAAGTGGGAATACATTACCATGTATTTCGTTACCGGTCTTCCTAAGGTTTTTCAAGGTATAGATGCGATTTGGGTCATTGTTGATAGATTGACCAAGTCTGCTCATTTCTTACCGATACGAGAAACTTATACACTTGAACGTCTTGCTCGTATGTACATAGTTTCTGATCGAGACCCAAGATTCACTTCACGATTTTGGATTAGTTTGCAGAAAGCTATGAGCACAGATTTACGATTTAGCTCGGCATATCATCCTCAGACGGACGAAAAGTCAGAGAGGACTATTCAAACTCTTGAAGATCTATTAAGACTCTGTGTCCTTGATTTGAAGGGAAGTTGGGACAAGTTCTTACCATTGGTGGAGTTTTCCTACAACAACAGTTATCAAACAAGTATTGGCATGGTTCCATTCGAAGCGTTGTATGGAAGGAAATGTCATTCTCCAGTATATTGGGATGAGGTGGGAGAAGCAACGTCATTAGGATTGGAGTTGGTACGTATGCCTACAGAAAAGATTCAAAAGATCCGACAACGTATAAAAACCTCACAAGATCGACAAAAGAGTTATGCTGATCTTCATCGAAAGGACGTGGAATTCGATATAGGAGATCATGTGTTGTTACGTGTTGCTCCATGGAAAGGAGTTACGAGATTTGGAAAGAGAGGAAAACTCAATCCTCGATTCATCGGCCCATTTTTAATCCTCGATCGAGTAGGAACTGTGGCCTATAGACTCGTTTTACCGTCAAGTATGTCTCGTGTTTATAACGTTTTTTACATATCCATGTTACGTAAATATGTGAAAAACCCGAACCACATTATTGAGTTAGAACCGAACGAAATAGCGGAAGATTTGACGTATGAAGAGGCTCATGTTCAAATCTTGGATAAGAAAGAACATATTCTACGCTCCAAGGTTATACCTCAATTCAAAGTTTTGTGGAGAAACCACGATGTTGAGTAAATGACTTGGGAGTTAGAATCTGAAATGAAATCAAGGTATCCTTACCTCTTCGACATACCAGGTACGTACCCTAATTTCGAGGGCGAAATTTCATAAGAAGGGGAGGTTGTAAGACCCCAACTTTTATAAATAAAGATGAATTTTCTATAAATATCTTTTTTGAATATTATAGAGTAAATTTGATATAAGGTTATAGTTGTGGGTAATATTTATAAATTTTGCAAAGTACGCAAGTTGTTATATAATAATCGATTGGTCGGGGAATATTCGTTTTAACAGGAAATATTCGTACAACGACACAATCATTGGTAGACCCCACAACGTAATTATTGTTGGATTAAGAAAACGACAAAAATACTTTATGAAAATAACGGCGGAAGTTTTACCGTTAACTGTTGAAACACCCGGTGTTAAAAGTACAGTAATACGCGTGGTTGCATTGTAGCACACGGTATTGATTATTGATGCTTATGTGATAAGTCACTCAGTTTTGTTTTATTGGTATTATTATGTAATAAAACAGAATACTTTTATAAAGTTATTCATTTTATTAGGTTAATACTAAAATCTTTTTATATAAAATAGAATACTTTTATAAAATTATCTGTTTTATTAGACAATAATTAGAATATATTATATTTTATTATGCATAATGTTTGCATAGTGCCTGTATAGTGTTTGCATAGTAAAACCTTTTATAAAGTTATTCGTTTTATTAGATTATAAATAGAATATATTATATTTTATTTAAAAGATTTTGTTTTAAATATAGACCATCAGATTAAAGTAAATCAATCTCGACCGTTCATGAGTTAGTTACTATACAATCCATTTTTCTATAAATAAAAGCTCATTCCTTCATTATTTCTTACGAATTCACTGAAACTCTAGGGAGAGAAATTATAGAGAAACTATAGAAAAGTATTCTTGCGACGCCCCCAAAATTAGGTATACATCACCCATCTTGAGTCGCCAGATACATGGTACAGAATTCAAATACAACTTAATAATACAATTGTCGTGTACAATACGACAAAACATAAACTGTGAGTTTGAATACAAATATTGTCTAATAGAGAGTACACAAACTCAAAAGGAGTCCTCATTATAATTATTATCACACTATATCATAGAATAGTGAGGACTACAAATGCACCATCTAGGACCATCACTCCGTTCCCCGACTCGTCCCAACTATATTCTCATTTCCTGAAGAGAACAGTGAAAGAAAGGGTGAACTCAACTAGCCTAATAAGAAATATTATGACTAAGATAATGTAGAATAAATTATCATTAGCCTTAAACAGTGTTAAACTGATACAATATAACAAACATCAAGTTTAACTGTAGCGAAACAAGTAAACCATTAAAAGAGTCAAGTAAAGAATAAAATCTACTATCTTTTATGATTTAAAAGGTTTTTCATCACTTTTATCGTTGAGACTCATCTCAATAAATAATCTACATCATCGAATCACCCCTGCACTACGGCCAAGGACATTCTTTAGTATCACGACCACAATTATCCATGCACTACGGACCAAGAATATTTGTGTATTCATTAATGGTCTTGATCATGCCAACAACTATCCATCAATACACTACGGGTCAATGAGGACCACATCATTTGTAACATTACAGTCATGATTACACCGGATAATCCCTGGTTATAATCATACCAAGTCCATCTATACACTACAGGCCACAGATGACTTTCAATAAAATATAAACATGAGGATGATGACAATGATATAAGAATTCAATAAAACAAGTTCAAGAATTAATTTATCCAGGAATCAATAAAGTCCAAACTGTCAACATGATACTGCTTTGTAGAGTAAAATTCAAGAATGCTCAGAAAAATATTTCCATAAAAAAATACTGGATGAAGCGCAAATATCAAGGATATTCCACTAATTTCATAGAGTATAGAAGTCAAAGTTTTAACCAACTGAGTATAATAAAGAATGGAATAACAAAAGAAATCGTCAGGCATGCGATAGACCGCACATGCAGGTTATTCTAACAGAATAATAAATAACGGAACTAGGTCCGGCGTAAAACGCACAGACATGATATTCCAACAGAATAATAAAGAATGGAACCAGGTCCGGCGTAAAATGCACAGACAGGATATTCCAACAGAATAATAAAAACTGGAACCAGGTCCGCCGTAAAACGCACAGACAGGATATTCCAACAGAATAATAAAGACTGGAACCAGGTCATGCGTAAAACGCACAGACAGGATATTCTAACAGAATAATAAAGACTGGAATATCAGAAGAATTTTACCAAGTATAGGGTAGCCCACGTATATAGGTTATTCAAACAGAATAATAAATAATGGAATAACAGAAATTCTCTTCATGAATACAAAAGAAATAACACCCCTTACATTAGCAGGAGATTGAATACTGCAGTAGTGTAGTAACATAATACTCTTCTTCTTTCTCTCTTATTCTCTCTATACTTTCTCTCTCTATAGCTTGAATGAATTCGTGAAAAATAATGAAGAACTAGGCCTCTATTTATTGAAGATTTCTAGCTTAGCACTTGCAATGTGAAAAGGCAAGCGACTTGACGACTGGTGATGTGAAAAGAAAAGTGGTTTGATGCCTGTAATATGAAACACCAAGTGGTTTGACGCCTGTAATGTGAAACGACAATTGGTTCGACGCTTATAATGTGAAACGACAAGTGGTTTGACGTCTGGTAAAGGTAATTACTATTGGCGAAAGAGACTCTTAGATGATGACATATGGGCCCCCATAGAATAACCAAATTTACCACAAATCCTACTAATGTAAGGGGTATTATTTCTTTTGTATTCATGAAGAGAACTTCTGTTATTCCATTCTTTATTATTCTGCTGGAATAACCAGTATACGCGGACTACTCTATACTTGGTGACATTCTTCTAGTATTCCGTCTTTATTATTATTCTGTGGGAATATCCTGTCTGTGCGTTTACGCCGGACCTGGTTCTGTCTTTATTATTATTCTGTTGGAATATCCTGTTTGTGCGTTTACGCCGGACCTGGTTCCATCTTTATTATTATTCTATTGGAATATTCTGTCTGTGCGTTTACGCCGGACCTGGTTCCATCTTTATTATTCTGTTGGAACATCCTGTCGGTGCGAATTTTGCCTGACCTGATTCTATTACTTATTAATCTGTTGGAATAACCTGTCTATGCGAAGTACCGCATGCATGGTGATTTCTTTTGTTATTCCATTCGTTATTATACTCAGTTGGTTAAAATTTTGATTTCTATACTCCATGAAATTAGTGGAATATCCTTGATATTTGCGCTTCATCTAGTATATTTTCATGGAAATATTCTTCTGAGCATTCTTGAATTTTACTCTACAAAACAGTATCGTGTTGACAATTTGGACATTATTGGTTCATGGATAAATTAATTCTTGAACTTATTTTATTAAATTCTTATATCATTGTCATTATCCTCATGTTTATATTATGTTGAAAGTCATCTGTGACCCGTAGTGCGTAGATGGACTTGGTATGATTATAACCAGGGATTATTCGGTGTAATCATGACCGTAATGTTATAAATGATGTGGTAAAAGTCCTCATTGGCCCGTAGTGCATTGATGGATAGTTGTTTGCATGATCATGACCATTAATGAATAGACAAATATTCTTGGCCCGTAGTGCATGGATAATTTTAGTCGTGATACTAAAGAATATCCTTGGCCGTAGTGCAGGAGTGATTCGATGATGTGGATTATTTATTAAGCTGAGTTCCAGCGATAAAAGTCATGAAAAACTTTTTAAATCATAGAAGATAGAAGCTGTTTATTTCTTTACTTTGCAACACTTTATAAAGGTTTAAATTTCAAACACTATAATGTTGCAAATTTAGATTGAAGGAATGTAATGAAGATTAGAATGATTCATTTCATTCTAGTTAGAACGAGTTATTCCATGCTCTCTCTCCCTTAAGACCTTTATGACTCAATGATAAAAAAACTACTCATAAGATTTTAGGCATGAAATTTTGGACAAAAATATTAAATTTCAGTCAAAAATAGCAAAATAATAATAATAATAATAATGATTCAATTCATTCCAATCGCAACCAAATACAATTTTTTTCATTCTATAAGAATGAGTCGTTCCATTCCTACCTTTATTACTTCAATCCAAACGTAGAGCAAGTTCAAGATTATAATAGTTCATGGAGTAATTAACAAACAAATATAGCTTAAAAGAATAAACTCTAAATCAATGAAGGTACGTACCTTTGAGAGGAAGCTCGCCGGCTTCAACAAGGTTGGGCATACAAAAGTAAGCCCAAAACGAGCAAGCGCTTATAGTTCGAAAATAAATGATAGGAATGCCAATCTCTTCCCCAAGATCAAGCGTAAAACTCATGACACCATCAGTAATAATGCAAGTCACTGGCTTCTGTGCTTCTTTAATTAGCATATCCTTGACAAATGTTTTCGCAGTTTACAATGATTCGAACAAATTCATTACTAGATCCATGGACTGTGCGTTTACATCAGAAACGCTCTCGGGAAGAACCTGGAATCGGAATTCGGGATAGTACGTTGGTGCAGCGTACTAGGCGAGTATAGTTTTGGGTGGATATGAGGTAGGTGACATGGATGCCGGCTAGGCAGAAAAGTTCCGATAGCTTGAGCATGGTGGTCACGTGATCCTGAAGAGGGAAGGGGAAGATGAGCACGTGAGGTGGGATTGTTTGTTGAGCCATTGATTCTTGATTTTGGGATTGGTGTTTTTAGCTTGAAAAGATCATATTCTGACAATATAATATAAAACCATATTTGGAAATAGGATATATAGGAATGAATCAAGGGGCGGTCCGGTGCTTTAATGACCGGTAATGACCGGTGCATTATGATTTTAATTTTTTTTTTGGTTTTTTTACTATAATAATGAGAAAATTAAATCAAAAATAATAGAGTAAGTTTGAACAAAAAATTATAAAAAAATATATTTTTTATTAAAAAAATACTGTAAACTGTTTACAGTATTTTTTTAATAAAAAATATATTTTCTTTTACAGTTTTTTATTCAAACTTGCTCTATTATTTTTTATTTATTTTTCTCATAATTGTGATTAAAAAACCAAAAAAAGAAAGAAGGGGAGCACTGATCATTACCGGTCATTATAAGGAATTGATATTATTATTATTATTATTATTATTATTATTATTATTATTATTATTATTATTATTGTGATAATGTGGTGAATTATGATAATTGTTATTGATGATTGTAAGTTTTGTAGACAAGTTAAGATTTTTCTGTATATCTATTTTTAAAGGAAAATTAATTATTGTGATAGTGTGGTAAATTATGATAATTATTATATCTGATTGTAAGTTATTTTAAGTTGCAAAGAGTCTTTAGATAATATAGTATTTTTCAAATTTTAATCTAATTTTTCGTTACGCAGGCACGGGCAATTAAAAACACTCATCTTAAATAACACTCTCTTTTAATAAATTTAATTTATTTTAGTTGTAGAAGACTAAACAATTACTACTTAGTATTTTATTTTTTATTTTTTAAATTTAATTTAGTTATAGAAGACTAAACAAGTACTACTTAGTATTTTATTTTATTTATTTTATTAAATTTATGTTTTTTATTTAATTTACTTTAGTTGTAGAAGACTAATCAAGTACTACTTAGTATTTTATTTTATCTTATTTATTTTTATATTATATTATATTATATTATATTATATTATATTAAATTAATTATTATGTTTTATTCTATTTTATTTTGTATTATATTATAATATATATACAATTAATTTTTTATTAAATTTAATTTAATATATTCAATTAAATAAATTTAATAATTTTATTTTATTAAATTTATTTTTATGTTTTATTTTATTTTATTTAGCTTATATTATATTATATCTTTTTTATTTTTATTATTAAAAGTAATTTTATTAATAATTTTATTTTAGTAAATTTAATTTAATCGATTTATTAAATTATATTATATTTTATTTAATTTATTTTAGTTACTTAATTTCAATATGTTTTATTTTATTAGTAAAAAATTAATTAAGTAAATGCTACTTAATTAGTTTATTTTAGTATTAGAAAATTAAGTAACATATATAAATAGTTAGTAGGGCCAACATATTTAGCAACCGAAGAATTTTGACTGAATTTTCCACGGAATTTTTTCGAAAATGTCAAAGATCACATTCCAAATTGAAGCTTCAATACACTGTTATGCAAATACAAGACTGTAATTGCAGAAATACACTATAATAAACTGTAATTGCATAATGAAAAGCAAATTGAAACAATTATTAGATGATATATATACACTAACAAAAGCTGCAATAATGCACAAAATAAACCCAAACGGATGTGAATTATCAATACAATAATTTTAATCCCAAAATGCACATTGCAACAATTTTAGTAACATAAATTAATAAGCCAAAAATTATTAAAATTTCAGAAATATCAATTATCGTGCTCATTCAGTATACATTCTATGAAATATATATTAACACTAGCAACAATAATATTAATACTATCAGATGATATATATTAACCTTAAAGACAAACTTACAAATTTCAGTCAAAATTAAGAAGCACTTGCCTTAAATTAAAGGAGCAAGAAGAAAAAATTTGAGAGATTTTTGAGTCTCTGACCGGTGGTGGGGGTGATGCACTACTAAAAAAATGGTCATTTGTGATGGCCAAAATCCATCACAAAAAGTAGGAAAACCATCACGAAAGGTTTACGTGATGGCTTTAAGCATCACAATGGCCGACTTGTATACGCCCATCATGAAAGGTTTTGCGTGATTGTTTTGGCAATTACGCAAATGCTTAGTGCTTTTGTGATGATTAATACAATCACATTAACATATAATCTATTGTGATTGTCAAAGTCATCACACAAAAAATAAGACTTTATGGATCAAATGTAAGAACGTGAATCTCTATTTACGTATAATTTATTTTATTATATTAATTATATCTATATTAATTGTATCAAATAATACTTGTAGGATTCGAACCCTCTCCCATATGCAAACTAAATAATGAGTATTACCACTACACCAAAGTCCAGATCATGATTATGATTTTAAAATAAAATATAAAAGGAAACATATGTGAGTTGACTTACTAAACAAAATTACTCCCAAATAAGATTTGGTTATTGCAATGGCAGTCACAAATACTCTATAATGATGGTAAAATTAGTCATCACTAAGAGTCATCATATATTTTATTGTTTTGTGACGGCTTAAAAATTCCATCACAAAATACGTTCTTTTTGTAATTGCAAATAAAAGTCGTCACAAAAATCTATCTTTTTAATGATTGTCATTACCGTCATAAAATATTGTTTTGATAATTTCTTATATTAAAATATTAGTGATAGCTTAAATGCAATCACAAAAGGGTATATCTATAAGTGATGACTTAATGTGTCACAAAAAAAAAATTTTATTTTGAGTGAAAAAATTTGGTGTGATTGACATGACCATCACAATTATAATACATTGATGGCAAAATTAGCCATCATATATACTATTATTTTTGATTGTTTAAAAAGTCCATCACTAATTATTATCTTTTGTGATTGTTTTTAAAAACTATCACAAAATTCTGTCACATATTCTTGTTTTTCTAGTAGTGATGGCTGGTGGTAGGCGATGGTAGGTGGCGCCGACGTGGTGGAGTTGGTGGCTATGGAGGGGGTACCAGTGGTAGTGGGAGGGGTGGGGGGACGGTGGCTGGGGAGAGGGGGTGGGGGGACCGGTGGCAGGGAGGGGGTGTGTGTGGGTATCCGGATGTGAGAGAGAGAGAATATTGAAAATGAAAGGAGGCGCTGAAGAAGAAGACGTCTTTAGGTATTAGTCGTTATTTTCGACAAAATGTTCGTCGAAAATAATTTCCTCGGAATTATTTTAAATATGACTGAATCATTTCCCTCGGAAATAACTTTGGTCCGTCGAAATTAGTTTTCTTGCTGGCGGGAAAGCTGGCGCCACGGAGGGAATACTAATTACGACGGAATTCCATCGGAAATATATTATTTTCGACGGATTATTCCAGTCAGAAATAGATTAATTTCGATTGAATCCATTCTGTCAAGGATAATTCCGTCAGAAATAGCCGATTTTCTTGTAGTGGTCTATATTGAGTACAAGAACCTTGGTATAGGTAGGAGACGCCACATCCAAGTACGAATTGTTGAATGACAAGTCAGTTGAACCTCACAATAAATTATGAGCAGTCCGGAAGTTTTTAAAGAATCAAAAGAGAAACTATATCACAGAAAAACAAATAATTTTATTAATAGATTATTTGAATAACTTTATTTATACTACGCAAAAAACCCAATTAATCCTAAAAGCAACATGAACAAATTAAATAACAATCAAATTTAACTTCAGGAATTGAAACCCTAACTAATCAAAATTCCTAATTACATTAATATTGTAAATAACTTTCTAAAAACCTAATTTCTTCCATAATCAGATTGTAGATATTCCAATTCCTATACCAATTCGAATCAACAAAACTGCGTCTGGAATGCCATGTTTGGAATAAGTCGTGCCACATTTGGATAAGCACTATACGATCTGCATAAGTACTCTACGATTTTGGTTGTCACACTACGATTTGATGCCACTCTACAATCGTAATGTCACTCTAAGATCGTATGCGATGTTACTCTACGTACGATCGTATAATTACTCTACGATTGTATGATGTTACTCTATGATCGTATGATTACTTTACGATTGTATGATTACTCTACAATCGTCTGATGGAACTCTTCGATTGTTTGATTGAACTCTATATATGATCGTAGGATGACACTCTACAATCGTTTAAGAAATTGAGTAATGTATGATCGTTGGATGACACTCTACAATCGTAGTATAAATCAAGTTGATTAACTTCATATCAGTCTCCTTAATAACTCCCCTTAATTAGTAATTATCTTCAGCCAAAACATTCTTGGATTAATCTATTAAGCCCTTTTCTTGAATCGTTTAGCTCTTGCTCTTGTCATTGGACCAATAAGAACTTGAATTGGATTAACCCAAACTTTAAGATCATGATACCCATCCACGTCCGAGTTAAGCATGTCCTCGTCACTTTTGTTAAGGATAATATATAAAACTACTAATTAACTTTTCCTACAAATAGTTGAAAACTATTAAAATAAAAATAATACTAAATTTAACTCCTATTTTAAATCCGATTCTGAAATGAAATCTGCCACTGCATCTCAGGTGATCATTATTATGCAGAAAAAGAGGATGTGCATTCGAATCAACATAAACTGAATTGCCTAAAACTGGTGCATTGATTGTATTCCCTTGATTGCCTTCTGAAGTTGAAGCATTAATCACAATATTTTTCATAGCTGTTCTTCACCATGTTAATGAATTAATTTGAACAAAGAATGTGTTTGAAAGATGAATTTTAAGCAAAATATACTATCATAAATTCTATGATTTTAAATTCATACACAAAAATGAAGTCAATCGAATGAAACTAATTGATCAATGAAGTTATCAGCTGAAAACAAAAAATAAAATGAAATTTGCAGAAAAAGCTATAGATCTAAGCGCTGATACCATATTAGATAAACTCGATATGGAGAAGAAGCTAAAGAACACTTCAGAACTCAATAGAAACTTAATTTTTGTTATATGTTTATTACATGAAGAACACTAATATTTATACATTGAAAATAGGAGTATTATAGAAGAGGAAGTAGACAATGGTTCGCACAAATTTTAGCTACGCAAATTAAACTACAGCCATCGATCGAATGTCCTCAATGAGCCTATCAAAATTACAACGTGACGATCCTCCTTCACTCAAACATTTCTTAGCCAATTTCGACATTCGACCGGCTGATTCAAGAAACTCATCCTTCCTCAACTCCATAAGATCTCTAACCACCTTCTTAATAACGATTCGATCACAATTACCTTTGATATCCAATCCAAGCTTCCATACCTCCCCCACAAACCGACTATTAACCATTTGGTCAGCAAAATATGGCCAACATATCATTGGCACCCCTTCAAATATACTCTCCAAAGTACGAGTTCCATCCGCTATGAGTCCAAAATCCTCCGACGGCTGGATGGGCTAGGACTTCTTCCTGTGGGGCCCACCCGACAATATACCCTCTCGCCTTCGTCCCCTCCTCCAACTCCGCCGGAATTTGATCCTCCACATCTTTTCCCGCAACAGAATTCGGCCGTCGCACCCACAGGAACCTTATCCCACTATTAACCAAACCGTGCCAAAGCTCCATGAGCTGGTCCCTTGTGACCATTGCAACACTTCCAAAGCTCACGTATATGACGGACTTTGGTGGCTGGTTATCGAGCCATTTAATGCAGTTCTTATCTTCTTCCCATAAACTGTTCGATGAGGCCAATTGTGAGCTATTCTTTTCGGCAAGCTTAACCTTGAGGTGCGCGTGGAGTGGTCCGATTGTGTAGGTTTTTGGACACTTGTTACGTATATGCGACAGAATTGGTCCTTCAAGATCCTCAAATGTATTGAATATGACCGGATGAAATCGAGTAGTTTTCCAAGTTTTATTCAAAAGCATTCGAAAACTATTATCAATGGTGTCGCCTTCACGGTGCATAGTTGGTAAATCACGACGCCGGAGCAAACCTTCCATGCCGGGTACATTCACAATTGCTACGTCCAAATCATTTCCTATAATTAACAAAATATGGATAGGATATGATCAAGATCTAATTTATTTCTAATTAAGGAAAATACTTCCTAGGATCCATGATATAATTAAGATCAATTCCTTATAATGTTCATATATATTTATATATTCATGAACTTCGAGTTTGGTATAGTTTTTGTCTATAGTGTGAAACATGCATCGTAGAGTTGCATATGATACCCTTCTTTATTAATACAAGAGTTTTTTTTTTTTTTTTTGCGAAATCTAGAGCACTACTAGAGTTGCTGAAAATATTGTTCGGACATGCATCAACTGATTGTGCAGTACAGCCATTTGATGTATGCCCAAGAAATCTGGACCTTTATAATATTTTCAGGCATCAAAGGTATTTGGTTATTTTTATAATCTTCACATAAGCTTAACCAATTTTGAACTTCATGAAAACTAGATCCATATAGTTGAGCCAATTAAGCTTTTAGTTTTACAGAAAGCACACCTTTGAAAGTAATCTCACCGGCATCAACAAGTTCAGGAATCCAAAAGTTGGCCCAAACGCCACAAGCGCTCACGGTCCGAAAATAGATAACAGGAATACGAATTTCTCGAGCAAAATCATTAGCGAAACTCATGATCCCATCAGCTATAATGCAACTCACCGGCTTCTGATTGCAACCGGAGGCCAGATAATCTACGAGAAATGGCTTGACGGTTGTTTCAAGTGCAAGAAACAAGTTCATGATTTCTTCATCGGATTGCCCGTTTTGATCAAAAACGTTTTCAGGTACGATTTCGAGTCGGAATTCGGGATAGGGACTGAAACGGGATTGAAAGTTGGTGTAACGCAGGAGGCGGGAATGATTTTGATAGGAGATGAGGAAGGTGACGTGGAGTCCGGCGAGGCAGAGTAGCTCGGCTAGCTTGAGCATGGAGTTTACGTGTCCTTGAGCCGGGAAGGGGAACATTAGTACGTGAGGTTCGGCTGCTGGTTGATCCATTAATTAAACTACGTACTACGTATGTTGTGGCAGATATTCGAGCCTCAGCAAAAAATCCAGAAGGTATAAGGAGGAAAAGAAAGAGAAATTTTAATATTCAAGCAATACTCGTACCTTATGGACTAGGATCCTCTGTAGCATATAAACTAAGAATTAAACATAGGATTCTTTGAACTATATCTATGCCCTACACGTGGAAATTATCTTTTTTTTCTTTTTTTAGTAATAACTTTATACAGTAGAAATATATTTCAAAGGTTTAATAGAGCTACACAACTGTGCAAACTCTTAAATGTATACAGTCTACGATCGTAGAATTAAGTAACTCTACGATCATAGGTATAAGTCAGTACTCTATGATCTGAGAATTTACTCTACGTTTTTACTGTAGTATAATGACTACTCTACTATCAGTCAGTGACTACTTTACGATCGATTCAACTACACGACTGTAAACTATGTACATTTGAAACTTGCATATCTGTATACTCCAAATTTTTCCATATTTCCAATTACCAAACTAACATCTTTTCTTGCCACGTTTGCCTTTTCTGCCATTGTCATAATCTTTCATCCAGCTTAATTAATTGGTTCCTTTGAACTCCTCCTTGACTTTCTAAGCTCATCTAATGCCTTTAGATCCTCCAATTCATCATATTATACTGAGCCTAAATTCTCCGTAAAGGTCACCTATAGAAATTGGACAATATCTTCAGTTGGAAGTCTTAAACCTTGAACTGCCAAGTGAAAAGAAGCCATGCATACTAGTCATATTCTTAAAATCGCGGTTGGTACACGGTCAATTGATTTGGGTATTTAGGTTTAATTGCATTACATGCATTGCCTTGTGCCTTGGATGCTTTCAATTTGGTGGGGAATAGGTTTTAGACTATTTACCCCTTAAAATGGTGCTAAACTTTATGGCTCTATAGACTATAATGGTGGTAAATTTGAACTTTCGCAGCTTGCAAACCAAAAGTTACGTTGGAGAATTCACAAAATAAATGATTAAACTCCATTGAAAATTATATACTCGAGTTGTAGCTATATGCACAACATATATACTAATATACAAGTGCCTTCAGCAAGGCTAGTCGTCTTTGAGAGAAGTTTTTCACCCTCAAAGAGTCAAAGGGAATGACAATACCATATCTCAGTCCCTTAATATAAGATTTTTTATAATATAATATCAAATATCTATATTGCCCTAATTATATTGAAAAAATAGATTGTTATTTATTGGTCAAAAAATAGTGAGGGACCCAAAGTTATATTTAATATTTAGGGTAATATTAAAAACTAAGCAATTAATGCTTACTTGGAATTTTAAAACGTCATATATTAAGAGACAAAAACTTCTCTAAAACGTCTTATATTAAGGGACTGAGGGAGTACTACATTTCAAAGAATGTATGTCATCCTTGCGCAATGACCATGCTAATCTTCTCTGTATCGTTCTAATTTAAAAGTAAGTAAAATTAAATAAATATTAAGAAAATAATTATAATGTAAATTTAATTATTATTTTTTATTTGTAATATTAATTAAAAAGTAAAATAAAAAATAGACGGAGAGGGGGAGATATAAAGAAAGATTAGTTTAGTTTGTGAAAATGATGAAGGGTAGAATAATCACAATATTTAATCAAACTTACTTATTTTAATTATTTGCTCACATACATAGGATGTTGGTAATAAACAAATTCAATTATGTTATAACCATATTCTCACTCCTACCCTCCACAAATTAAACGTAAATAAATAATAAATGTCAGGGAGGAAATTTGGGTGAGGTTTTAATTATATTGTTTAGTTGAAAATGCATATTCATGTTAGGAAATAAAATAAGTTTGACCTATTCGTACACCCTAAGAATATTGATTAGGACAGAGTCGGTAAATTTTTCGAGAAGACAGTTTGGAGTCTTTAAAAGATCGGAAGTCCTGATATGGCGTTGTCCTTGTAGTTACCTTAGTTGACGAAATATACTGTAGTAAATCTATTATCTATTATATATACTAAATCACAATACATGATATTATATATTGATAAATGTCCTTCTATAAATTCAACATTTGTCCATCTTAAACAGTTTTAATTATGTCCCAAATATCTTAATTATATCATATCCTTTTTTAAATTATGAAAAAATAATAACAAACCAATTATCTTAATTATATCATATCTTTTTTTAAATTATAGATAAATAATAACAAACCAATTATCTTAATTATATCCTATCATTTTTTAAATTATGGATAAATAATAACAAACCAAGTAGAATTTAATCTCTTCAACAACTAATGAGCACAATTTTATATGGATAAAACTTCCTAACTGAATTAGAGTTTGAAATAATGTTAATAATCACCTGACCTAATCCTCCATGCATATACATACATATATATATACGTATATTAATCAGACTAATTATTTATTCTCATTAGTAAATAGCAATCATGGCTTCTTCTTCTTTCACGGTCAATTTTTATCTTCTTTTCCGTTTTGTCTCTCTGTCTTTCTTCTACTTATGTCATTCACGTTTTGCACGATGGAAGAGCCATTATATACATACATTATTACTTACAGATTACAGCTATATGCAGGAGTGTAAAACATAACCCAGAAGCGGGTGGAATTATTTCATTAGTTTGCCTATTTTCTAAATTTTTAGATATTATGTGTTAAAATTTGAGATTATTGCGTTTAATTGCTGATATGCGGAATAATGTTTGCAATTGATTTGATTGATCTGATATTTGTGTTGTCAATCGTGTTTAATTAAAAAATTTGGTGGGTTTTCGATTGAAAAGTCTGTGTTTAGATTAGAGTTATTCACATTTCTTATATCAACAATAAGGAACTGAGTTTATTTCTTAATTTGATTATTTAGTATTTTCATTTTAAGTCTGTATTTTGGTTTATTTAATATTATAAATAAACACAAACATGTAAGTATGCATGTAAATGATGAGGACATGAGGTATTTTATTGGTATGGCTTGTAGAGTTTTGGTTCTAATCCACACTTCTGAGTCCCGTGTACAAATTTACTTTTTAATTGTTGCCTTTATTTAGTACAAATTTATTCTTTTAGACTTATTCGTTTTAAATGTGTTATGGTCTTCTTTTTTTTTTTGACTTATCTCTAATCCGATTATATACTATTTGATCATCGCACAATAATATACTATTTTCTTATTATATTTTAATTTATTAATTGTACGCACATATTTATTATTAAAAATTTGAATAATCCTGCCGCAACGCGGAATTTTGTATCTAGTATACTACTATATGATATTGTTAGAAAATTTATAAAATGTTAAAAATACATTTTTGTGTCATATTTAGTTAGCCTACAATAATCAAGTGTTAGCTTAATAATAATGGTGTTATTTTAAATGACTTAACGCAAATGTTCTTAATGAATATTCGTTAAAATTGTTGTCGAAAATGATCAAAGCAGTAATCATAGAAAGTAAGGGTGTAAATAAATCGTGTCGAGTCGAGTATTGAGTTGTTCAGATTTGATTCATAACATTTATCGAGTATAAAATAAGATTTGATTGAAGCTGGTTTAACTACCGAGTCGAGCACGATCTCGAATCGAGCCCGAACAGTTTGAACTTTTCGACAAAAATGATCCGAATTTGAGGAGGTTCGAGTAAATTATTGAACTTTAATTAAAATTTGGTCATATTTGACTCATTTATATTTCGAATCGAACTTTTAATCGAGCGAGTACGAATCGAACCTGGACTGTTTGTTCATTTTACAGCCTTACATAGAAGGCGAGCAATTGAACCAGCAACACAATAAACACATACGAGAATGGCCGTCAATAATAATAAATACTCACACTGTTTCAAATTTAAAAATACAATTTGACTTTTAAACAGGGTCGGCCCTGAGTTTTGAAGGGCCTAAAGCGGACAACAAAAAAATGAGACTTTTACGAATCACTATTAAGACATGCATAAAAAAGGAAGAACTTTTCACGAACAAAAGAGCATCAATACGAAAGAATATCAAATATAATAACTGACTATTTCAATATTTTCAAAGCATCATTTAGATATCACATTATCACTAAGTCAAAAAAATAATTACCAAATAGAGCCTCCTTTATTAAGAGTCTAACATTACTCCCAAACAATTAAAAAAAATTCAAAAAAACTGAATCTGATGATGAACCCCTAGGTACATAATAATTAAAT
This sequence comes from Panax japonicus, assembly GCA_020205505.1. NCBI lineage: Eukaryota > Viridiplantae > Streptophyta > Magnoliopsida > Apiales > Araliaceae > Panax > Panax japonicus. The sequence continues at coordinate 90,533,245 of CM035113.1, forward strand.
TATTTTGTATAAATTATATGCTTTAAATATGTTTCTATATTATAATAATCAGTATATGTAGACTATTACAGATTGATTATTTGCTTTAATATTTAAGTATTCTATTTAAGTAATAAAAGGAAGAGAATATTTAAGGAGGCCCTAAAAAATTTTGGGCCTAAAGCCCGGGCACCTTGGACTTTAGCCCAGGGCCGGTACTGCTTTTAAGATTAAATATCGACATATTAAACTTTAAATTGATGTGAATATTTAGGTCCTTACGGTAGAACTCACGGGACTGTAATAAACTTTGAGGATCCAAATAACAATATATTGTGAAAAGAAATTGATATTTTTATATAAAAAATTAATATTTTTATTTTATTTTTTAAACATAAATAATGAGTGAGTCTCACTTTTATGTGAGAGAGACTCATATAAAAATATCATTTTAACATATACAAATATCATTTTAATATATAAAAATATCATTTTCTTTGTGAAATAATTATTGGAGGGCGAAGAATCAATTTTTGCACTTTGATCAGAGACAAGCTGAACAAACAAACACAAACCAATAGTGTATACTACATTACGTACTCCCTCAATATATGTCATTTTCGAGTTATGCACAATAATTAAAAAAATAATTATATAATATTAAATATTATATTAATTATGTATAATATTCTTAAATTTTCATAATTACTATACTTATCTCATACTCTCTTATATGTAATATTTTTTTATCATGGGTAATTTTAAAAAATTTATAATTAATTATCATACATTATATAAAATATCAAATAATTAAAGAAAAATAAAATTATTTCATATACTAAGAAAAAGAGAGTATAAGAATAGAGACACTTCATTAAATTATGGAATTATGACCATTAAAAATTTAAAAGGACGCCAGCTAGCTTTTGAAAAAGATTTCAAACTATAAACGATCCAGTCCAAACCAAACTCAGATCAACTCTCAAATTTGACCAGACCCAAAGCCCTAGTCAACTCACTAATCCCTAATTAGTTTCCATACTGACCCACAACATTTCGACTGGTCGCAGTTGAAATTAAGCCTCAAATTTATTATCAAGGTCATTTTGTTGCCCAACATACAACTCCACCTTGAAAAATAATTTTTATCTACTACTCTCTGTCTCTTTTTAATGACTTTTTAGATAAGTATTTTTGTCAATTTTAATTAAATATTAATTATTTAATTTTAATATTACTTCAAGTATTAAATATAATTTTGGTTCTTTCATTATTTTCTGTTCAATAAATAACACTCTCTTTTTCTAATACAAAGACAATATAGATATTTATTATTATATTTAATTATATATAATTATTTTGTTTCATACTTGTATACAACTCTAAAACAGCATATACTAAAACACCGACGGAGTAATAATTTTATCTAGACACATGTTATGTAATTTATAAACACAACGTTTAAAATATTTTAAACACCTGATCATTATAATATTTTGTTGGTCTGTGTTTGGATTTTCAAATACACCCAATGCTACTTGCTGAACAAAACTCTTAATAATAAATGAATGAATGATTTCAATAGGTTGGAAAATTATGTACTTCCACTCTGAATGATGACCATATTTTCTTTACTATAGTAATACTGCCGTACCAACCCCGGTGACTAAACTTTACATATTTTAACCTCTCTCGTTTCTCAGTCTTTTCTTCTGGTCTGGTCTATCAAAAGGACAAGGGCTGCAAGCTGTTGGCTGATCCATAGGCCATTTCCAAAAATTCAGGCTCACTAATTGTGGCCAGACTTCCGAAGCTCACATATAGAACATAATTTGGTGCTTGTGAATTTAATCATGAAATGGAAGCTGACTGATCTTGTGCTAGTAAACTAGTTGAGGAGGAGTTCAAAATATATTTGTGAAATGGGCATATTGGGAACATTGGGATGGGAAAATATTGGCAAAATGTTAACAATTCAGGCTGTTCCAGCTCGGAGCAGGGGTTCCAAATGAGTCCCGCAGCTGCATTGGTTTCTTTGATCATGGTGAATGTTATCTCATAGGGAGGCTCAGGTTTGGGTGTGACAATATTTTGAATAGATTTTATACGATGTGGTGGAAGCTCTGGGATTAATGATGCTTCATTTCTTGAATCTGAAACAAAATTAAATGAATGAGAGAGCCATTAGCAATCACATGTTCCTAATAGTCCAGTTCAGAGATGAAGAACAAACACACCATATTATTTTTTTAAATGAAACTATATAGCAATCCAATCCCATGTTATAGACCTGCAAACAAAAATGCCCTCTATTGTCTCATTGCTTCACATATATATAGTATAAGAATGCATTGTGTGGTAAGAATGTTATATGCATTGTGACAATTACAAACTAGTGAGAGTAAGAAAATTGGAAAAACTATTTTCTGTTATGAAATTTAACGATGATCATCCTACAAACTTGGAGGAAAACTATGTAATCAAATAGTCCCCCCCCCCCCCCGGTTCCTAATCATAGTCAATCCAGGTCATACAAAAGGGCACAAATCATATATACCGACAAGTAATGTATGTAGGATCTGTTCTCAAAATTGCAACTTGAAAAGGAAGACGAATAAATGGGAAGAAAAGAGCACAAAAAAAAAGCACACCTTTCCCAGAGACAACCCTTTTCACACACAAGTGAGGCAACAACAGCAAGAAAGGAAGCCACACTGCTAGTTTTCAGCTCAATCCTTTGGAGCTTATCGTTGTCCGCAACTGCTTGACTGAAGTACCAAATATCATCTGTGATTAGGTATGCAATGGACTCATTCGGAAATCGGACATCACCTGAGTCAAGCAATCACGAAGCGGCTCAACGCAGCTTTTATTGAGGAGAGTGAAGAGAAATATAACATCATTGCTATCTTCTGTGGAGGCTTTTGTTTCGGATAAGCCATCCGGGATTTGGTGGAAGGTGAAGTGAGGCCAGGTGGTTGAAATGAGCTAGTTTGAATGATAGTGATGCTCATGAAGCCCTTTGAGTAAAGGATGTTTGCGAGCAGAAACACGGTGTTAATATGGCCTTGTAAAGGCACCGGAAAGAGTATTATGCGGTGGGCATTTGTTTTTTGTTGTAATATTTCCCCATGAATCTTTTGGTCTTTTTTCTAACAGGAGGCTAGTTTTGGTTGGTTATGATGTCGCATATAGTTGAAGCTATGAAAGATAATGTAATATATTTTCAACTTGAATGATTGAGATCTGAAATATGGGGTGAGATGCAAATCAACCAAAGGCAAATCTTACCCTAATCAATCACTATAAAATAAGGTGTTAGATTCCTTGTCATAATGCGCATTAGGCTAATATTTATGCTAGTAGCTAGTAATAGTGGCATAGCGGCATCATGATAAGTGCTTCTATTAGGTACAATATCTAAGGGTCACCATTAAAACTATTAAAAATGCGTTTGAGTTTGTGAATGCTGGCTTTAAAAAAAAGTAAAAAGAAAGAAGTATCATATTTGAAAAATAGGTAAGCATAGACATATACAAACCATGGAATTGCACAAGTTTTAGCTAAGCTAGGGTGTGATGCCACCCACAGTCATCAACATAATATCCTCAATCAGCCTATTCAAATTACAATAGGATGATCCCCCTTCACCCACTGATTTTTTAGCCATTTTTGCTATTTGATCCGCTGATTCGACAAACTCTTCCTTCCTAACCTCCATCATATCTTTGACAGCCTTCTCGATAACGACTCGATCACAAGTGTCTTTAATGTCCAATCCAACCTTCCACACCTCCCCTACAAACCTACTATTAATCTGTTGATCAGCAAAATAAGGTCAACATATCATTGGCACCCCTTCAAATATACTCTCCAAAGTTGAGTTCCATCCACTATGGGTCAAGAACCCGCCCACGGCTTGATGGGCCAGGACCGCTTCTTGGGGGCCCATTCTACCATATACCCACGGGCCTTTGTTGCCTTCTCAAGCTCCGCCTTAATTTCACTCCCCATCTCCTCATCTGTCACGGAATCGGGCCTAATGACCCATAAGAACCTTATCCCGCTATTGACCAAACCGTTCCAAAACTCCACGAGCTGCTCCCTTGTGACCATTGCAATACTTCCAAAGCTCACGTATACGACGGATTTTAATGGCTGGTTATCGAGCCATTTAATGCAGCTCTTATCTTCTTCCCATAAACTGTTTGATGAGGCCAATTGTGAGGCTGTTTTACCATCGAGCCGGGCCTTTAGATGGGCATGGAGTGGTCCAATTGTGTAGGTATTTGGGAATTCGGTACGAATTTGAGACAGGATCGGTCCTTCAAGATCCTCAAATGTGTTTAGTATGAGGGCTCGGGCTCGAACGGTTTGATGTGTTTCGCTGGATATCATTGTGAATATACTATTATTGTCACTAACACGGCATAAACTTGGCAGATCACGTTGCCGGAGGAAACATTCCATTCCCGGTACATTCTTGATCAGAACGTCCATATCATCTCCTAAATAAATTTAGTTGACATAACAAGAAGATATAGAATGAAAAATTGACATGAAATGTTGAAAAATATAATAGTTCATGGAGTAACAAACAGACAAATATAGCTAAATCAATGAACCTTTGAGAGGAAGCTCGCCGGCTTCAACAAGTTTAGGCATACAAAAGTAAGCCCAAAACGAGCAAGCGCTTATAGTCCGAAAATAAATGATAGGAATGCCAATCTCTTCCCCAAGATCTAGTGTAAAACTCATGAGACCATCACTAATAATGCAAGTCACTGGCTTCTGTGCTTCACCAATTAGCAAATCCTTGACAAATGTTTTCGCAGTTTTCAATGATTCGAACAAGTTCATTACTAGATTCATGGACTGTGCGTTTCCATCAGAAACGCTCTCGGGGAGAACCTGGAATCGGAATCCGGGATAAGGACTAAGCCGGGATAGCACGTTGGTGCAACGTACTAGGCGAGTATAGTTTTGGGTGGATATGAGGTAGGTGACATGGATGCCGGCTAGGCAGAAAAGTTCCGATAGCTTGAGCATGGTGGTCACGTGACCCTGAACAGGGAAGGGGAAGATGAGCACGTGAGGTGGGATTGTTTGTTGAGCCATTGATTCTTGATTTTGGGATTTGTGTTTTTAGCATAAACAGCTGATTCTACTATATGAGGATGGTGATTGGTGGGCAGAACAACTTCATATAAATATTTGATGGTCTCAATTAAAAATTTCCAACTCCATTCCATAATAATATTACTTTTAATTTCATGCACATAAATTTAAAAACTCATTTAATACTATTATTTAAACATTAAAATTTATATAAAATTTCATCACTACCCTTTTATGAAAAATTAAAAATTATTGATATAAGAGAGGAAATTTATTGGGACAATCCGAAAAGTTAGGGGCGATATAAAAAAATAAATAATTTATTATTCTAGAAAGTTATAAACGACAAATAAATGAGAACAATTTTTTTCTTCTAAAAAGGCAGTTATTATGGAATGGAGGTAGAACTAGTTAAGTATTGTGAGTAGAGTTTCAAACGAACCGAACTAAATTTTGTTGAACTCGAACCAAACTCGAACACTTTTAGTCGAACTCGAACATGTTCGAGTAATTTGATTGAACCAATAAATATGTTCGAGTTTGGATCGTTTGGTGTTCGCGGACTGTTCGCGAACAGTTCGAACATAAGCTTGTTCGCGAACACAAGCTTGTTCACAAACACAAACTATGTTCACGAACACCAAACTTGTTCACGAACACAAAGTTATTCAAGAACATAAACTTGCTCACGAACACGAACTTGTTCTTGAACACAGAATTAGAACTCTGAAACAAAAAACTGTTAAATAAATACCAAAAATATCTTCTCTAAGAGTCTAAGTATTCAATCAAAAATTAGACCAAATATTATAATCATCATTCATCCAAAAAGACCAAAACCAAAAATGATTATTTAGAAGTTAGAACTTAAAAGTTTACAAGTACTTAGAAATTCTTGATTTACAAATATCAACAATCAAATATTAATATCGAAAAGCCTTTCAACTCTTCAAGGTCCAACTAATTCAAGCACAGTCTACAAACAATATAAAAAATTCACAATTTAATATTAATAATGTATTTCTTTTGAAGTCATTTTTAATTAATATTCAATTTTTTTTACAATTTTTAAATTTAATATCTAGTTTTTATTTTCGATCTTTAAATCTATGTACAGTTTTTTTAAAGTTTCAAAATTATCCAATAAATAATTTAATGATTTAAACTCTATTACTGAAGTCTCGATACGTACATTGAAGACTTGATTTCTCTATATATTATTTATCTCGATTTGACAATTTCAATAACTCATATACATGTAAACAACTGTATTATATCATTCTTTAATTAATATCAAATTGTCATTACATTATAATTAATGACTTTATTTATGTGTTTTATGACATGGGTTATAATTTATTAAATTATTAGGGATGTAAATTATAATAATCCAACAATCATTTTTCAAAATTTTATGAAAATATTAAAATTATTTTAATTAAATTAGAATTTAAAGGTGAAGAAGTACACATTATTATTTATTAATTATTTAATAAAAAAGTTTACTCGATTAGACAAGCAAGTCGAACTCGAACTGAATTTTGTGAATAATTCGGTTCGTTTGCAGCCCTAATTGTGAGAGTACACAATTTTATTAACTATATATTTAATTAATATAGAATTTGGAAATAGGATAGGAACACGTCATGACTTGCATCACGTACAAAATTCATGTCTCTATAAAAATGGGGTAAGGGTGTCCTCGTGCTTACTTGCACGATTGCACTTGATTGATTGATAAAAACATCCTTGTCTTTTTTGTATATACTCCTCTTTTTCTTTTTTGAGAAATTGTATATACTCCTATTAAGCAAAAAAGGTGTCTTCATAAATTTACAAATATTAAAAAAATATATTTTATGTATATCTTCAAAAATAATAAATTATTAGTTTAATAGTATGATTATGACAATAAAATTTTGATGACAAATTTTAAGATGTTATCTTTTTATATTACCATTACTAATAAGTGGACTCTTTTTATAAAATTATGATAAACACCTCGACAATATTATGTCGTTTTATAATATTTTTCAATAAAAAAACTTGGATTCTCTATGAATAAAAAACCCAAATAAGGATGAATTACATATTTTATTATATTTAAAAAAAATTACAATAATAGTGACTTAGTGTACTCATAAAATATTTATATAATTAATATAATTTTATATTTATTTACAATATTAGTGCAATTATGGGCCAAGGGCTTTAATCCCCTTCATTTAGAGCTTGACAAAACCAATCCCCCCAAGTAACTAGTTCAGTGGTGTTTTTACGCTCCCCATGAACTTTCATAAGAAAGATCGATCATCCCGAAATTAAAGATATATTTTTAAACGTTGATTTTAAGAAATTTTGATATTTCAAATGTATTTCTAATATTTGTTAGAGATTTATAAAAGAATAATGGAATGACATTAATAATATTAAGTCAACAACAATTTATATAAATATTAAAATAATAAATGTATCTTTAATTTCAAAATGTGGGTAGACTGCCCCACGGTAGCAGAGTTAAGTTCAATTCATATTGATAGCCAGTTCATAGAGTGAGTTAAGTAAACTCACTCCATATCTAATATAGTGTTGACACGCAGATAAAAAGATCACCTTCTTGCATGTGTGTCTGCATTGTATTAAGCATTATGTGAACTTACCATCAAGTTCACTTCATACTAACTAGTTCCCTAATCGGTCCTACCACATCACCATCTTTAGTACTTTCAAAACCATCCTCAAGTTGTATCTTGGACTTAAATTTTTGACTTTTCTTCAATTATATTTGTCACTAAATAATTAATATGAGTGTCATACGACTAAATTTATTCATTTATATACATACATTACTAGACAATATTTCGCACAAGTTTTAGCTAGGCAAAACTATGGCCATCGATCTAATGTCCTCAATCAGCCTATCAAAATTACAACGTGACGATCCCCCTTCACTCAAACTTTTCCTTGCCAATTTTGACATTCGATCCGCTGATTCAACAAATTCATCCTTCCTCTCCTCCATGAGATCTCTAATCGCATTCTCAATAACGATTCGATCACAAGTAACTTTAATATCCAATCCAAAATTCCACACCTCCCCCACAAACCGACTATTTACCAGTTGGTCAGCAAAATATGGCCAACATATCATTGGCACCCCTTCAAATATACTCTCCAAAGTCGAGTTCCATCCGCTATGACTCAAAAATCCTCCGACTGCCGGGTGAGCCAGGACTTCTTCCTGCGGCGCCCACCCAACAATATACCCTCTAGCCTTCGTCCCCTCCTCCACCTCCGCTGGAATTTGATCCTCCACATCTTTTCCGGCAACAGAACCAGGCCGTCTCACCCACAAAAACCTTATCCCACTATTAACCAAACCTTGCCATAACTCCATGAGCTGGTCTCTTGTGACCATTGCATTACTTCCAAAGCTCACGTATATCACGGACTTTAATGGCTGGTTATTGAGCCATTTAATGCAGCTCTTATCTTCTTCCCATAAACTATTTGATGAGGCCAATTGTGGGGTATTCTTTTCGGCAAGTTTTGTCTTGAGGTGCGCGTGGAGTGGTCCGATTGTGTAGGTTTTTGGACACTTGTTACGTATCTGTGACAGAATTGGTCCATCAAGATCCTCAAATGTATTCAATATGACCGGATGGGATCGAGTAGTTTTCCAAGTTTTATTCAAAAGCATTCGAAAACTATTATCAATGGTGTCGCCTTCACGGTGCATAGTTGGTAAATCACGACGCCGGAGCAAACCTTCCATGCCGGGTACATTCACAATTGCTACGTCCAAATCATCTCCTATAATTAACAAAATATGGATATGATCAAGATCTAATTTATTTCTAATTAAGGAAAATATACTTCCTTGGATCTATGATATAAGATCAATTCTTTAAAATGTAAAGGGATATATATTATTGTAATAATATATTATAGAACAAAAGTTAATTAACATTATTTTGATCTTATATTTTGAAATGAAAAAATATTCTTATTACTAGAAATTACATAACGGTCACATCACATGTTTGATTTCATATATATTTATATATTCATGCACGAACTTCAAGTTTGGTATAGTTTTTGTCTATAGTATGAAACATGCATCTTAGAGTTGCATATGATACCCTAGCCGTCTTTATTGTACTGTATTAATACAAGAGTTTTTTTTTGTTGCTAAATCTAGAGTTTTTACGCCCCTACTAGAGTTGCTGAAAATATTGTTCGGACATGCATGCATCAACTGATTGTGTAGTGTTGAGATATTTCACATTAATCCCATATTAGATAAATTCAAGAGTGTAGATGAGTTAATAAGTATGGTAGAACATCAACCTAATAAGTTAACATTTTAGGTAAATGAGGTGATTCAACATGTTTATTGGGTCAATGAATGTCCAAGAAATGTGGACATAATATTTTTAGGCATCAAAGGTATTTGGTTATTTTTATAATCTTCACATAAGCTTAACCAATTTTGAACTTAATGAAAACTAGATCCATATAGTTGAGCCAATTAAGCTTTTAGTTTTACAGAAAGCGCACCTTTGAAAGGAAGCTCACCGGCATCAACAAGTTCAGGAATCCAAAAGTTGGCCCAAAAGCCACAAGCGCTCACGGTCCGAAAATAGATAACAGGAATACGAATTTCTCGAGCAAAATCATTAGCAAGACTCATGATCCCGTCAGCTATAAGGCAACTCACCGGCTTCCGGTTGCAACCGGAGGCCAGATAATCTACGAGAAATGGCTTGACGGTTGTTTCAAGTGCAAGAAACAAGTTCATGATTTCTTCATCGGATTGCCCGTTTTGATCAAAAACGTTTTCAGGTACGATTTCGAGTCGGAATTCGGGATAGGGACTGAAACGAGATTGAAAGTTGGTGTAACGCAGGAGGCGGGAATGATTTTGATAGGAGATGAGGAAGGTGACTTGGAGTCCAGCGAGGCAGATAAGCTCAGCTAGCTTGAGCATGGAGTTTACGTGTCCTTGGGCCGGGAAGGGGAACATTAGCACATGAGGTTGTGCTGCTGGTTGATCCATTAGTTGAACTACTTATCCTTAGTTAGTGCAAAGTTTGCAAATTCTTTCTTGTTTAAGAGAGAGCTATACTTGTATACGACTCTGTCTAGAGACATATGGAGGTAATGTATCCTAAGATATTGACTTAGTTTGATATATATAAATCGAGCAAGAATCAAGTGCATACCCCTTATCTTACTCACCCGTGTTCACTCCCCTTTAGGCGACGATTTCTGTCATACAACTGTCGTCTATACTTTTAGCGACAGATAACATATAGCGTCGCTAAAAGTATAGACGACGGTTGTATAACCGAAACCGTCGCCTAAAGGGGGGTGAGCACGGGTGAGTATAATAAGGGGTATGCACTTGATCCGGACCGTATATAAATCTAAATATATATACGGAGCCGTTCTTCAATGGTTTAGATTTAGATTTATATACGGTCCGGATCAAGTGCATATTCAAGCTATTGCCTTATTATATTGGACTTGATTCCTATTGTTTGTGTCATTGACTGTTGCCTTATCAAATTAAAACACAATATCGTGTTTGAATGTTGCCTTATCAGCTATTGTACTCCTGGCTAGTTGGGTGGCATATTCAAGCTATTGCCTTGTTATATTAAAACTGTTGGCTGGCGTATTCTTTTACTAGAAGAAGTGGCTTGCTTTGTTGGGGGGTAAAGTGGGTAACGGAAAAATGTTTAAACCATACGCTAGTGCGTCTGGCGTATGAGATATTAGTTAAATCCAGCATACGCCAGTGCGTCTGGGGTAAGGAAGAGTCCTTTTTTTATCTGGGCACTTGTTTTATGGAACGGACGATTGGTATTTGCCCAATTTTAATCCATAGCAAATACGTGCTATGGATCATTTCCATATATATATATATATATATATATATATATATATATATATATATATATATATATATATATATATATATATATATATCAGGTAAGGGATTTCGAATTTTCTTAAAATGCGGGATTTATTTTTATTTTTTTGGGGTTTTTTTTAAAACAACTAAAAAAAAGTTTAATATTTTATGGAACTGAAATTTTTCCATAATACAATGATTTGGGCGTGGTTTGGATACATATACCAAAAAATATATGTACAATCTGCACAGATTGTACAGACCTGTTTTGTTATATGTATCCAAATCACACCAAAAACATTGTATTATAGAAAAATTCCAGTTACATAAAATATTAAACATTTTTTAGTTGTTTTAAAATTAAAAAAAAGAAGAAAAAAAGTCTGTATTTTAGTATCGTAAAGGAGTCCTTATATATAAAGTTAATTGAGTCTAGGTTCATTGAACCACTAATTATTAATTAGTCCTTATTTTGTTTTGGCTTTGAATAGGTAAAAATAATAATAAATTTATGTAAGAATGAACAATCATATTTCTTTTATGAATCCTATTTTGGTGAGATTAACATTTGATAAATATTTAGTGTAGCAAAAGGTTGTAATTTTATAGTGTTCAATTGTATTTTTTTAATATTGTTTGGTATTAAAAATCATCCAACCTTAAAATAAATACAATTATATACTATATATATATATATATATATATATATTTTGATTGCTATGGGGCTTCAGTCAACAACTTATTATATTAATTAATTTCTAAGAGCATAATGTCCAACAACCAGAAAAAAATTTAAATAGAATTACTTTTTAGTATAGTAATATATATAATAAACAATGAAACTTCCAGAAAAATAAGAAAACCAAGAGATCAATACGTGTACGGTATACCAGTTCAATAAGAATTTTGCTACTTATTATTTTCTCAAGACAAATCAGAGAAGTTGGTGTAGACAGAAATGTATATAGAATAATTGATTTGTCAAAAGTTGGGTCATCCCAAGGTAAAATAAAATAATTTGAGCTAGGTAGAATTGTATATAGAATAATTGAATTGTCAAAAGTTAGGTGTCGCAAGTCAAAATAATCAACAATTTGAGTTAATTTTAATTTAGATTTGAAATTAGTTTTTTTTTTTTTGCATGTAAATGACGGATCCAGTTACTATGAAGTTAACTTCTTGGTAAGTTGGTCAATTGATCAATACAATACTGACACGCAGATAGAGATCATCTCCCGCCTGTGTGTCGATACTGTATTGATTAATTGACTAAAATTAACCTATGTTAACCACTCCCGTAAATGACATTCAAGAGAGAATTAATGGAATATACTACTCGGGTTACCATTTTAAACCGAATTCGCACTTTTTCTATGAGTTTCAAACAGTTTTATATTTTAATTTTATTCATTTAGGCTTAATTTTATAATTAGGATCTTAATACTAGTTATTTAGATTCAAATTTTACTTCCAGCAGAGAGGAGCAAGAGGTATATTGACTATGAGAAAACCATGGCAGCCAAGGATCAGTTGGTTAGACTGCACTTGTTATTTTTGTTGGACATGAATGCAAGGGTTGATGGATTAATTGTAAGTGAAGATGGAAGACATTTTGGCCCGAGTTATAAACCATGGCAGCCAAGAAGGTTTGATTTAATTATTTTTTAATTCATCAACTCTATTATGAAATTATATTATATTCCTAAAAATATATATAATAAGACAAGTTTTTTTTGTCTTCGACTTGGGTTTTTGTTATATGCCTAGAATATAATTAAAAGTAAAACTCTTTTTATGCTCCAAATTTTAATATTAACTTATTATTCTGCAACAATTTTATTTTTTATAAGAATTTTTTAGTTACTTAATCATATAATAAATTTTAACTTAAAAATTATATTTAAGATTTTAGTTTAAGTTTCTACTTAATTTTAATCTCAAATGACTATATGTTAGAAATATTATGAGTACAAAATAATTAATATTTAAAAATTATATTATATATATTAATGATTATTTTAGTTGACAATTCTATATACATATAGAAGATTTTTAGTTAATTAATGTTACAAAACAATTTTAACTTATATATTAGTTATTAAAATTTAGTTATCTAGTTTTTAAAATTAAAATCATAATGACAACTCATTATTTATAATAATTATATTTTTAAATAATTATATATTAAAAATATAAGAAAAATATTATGAGTAAATAATAATTAATATTCACAGGTATCATGCTTGTTTTACTAATTATTAATCCAACACTTTTATTTACTTATATTATCATTAGTAATCAAAGAAGAGATTGTTGGTCTGTCTTTGTCTTATCTCCACCTCCAATATTTATAGTTTGAATATATATTTATAGTGGTCAGCCAGCCAGCTAGCAACTTATAATATTAATTTCTAAGTGCAATTTATCAAACAACCATAAAAAATAGAATTACTTTTTAGCATAGTAATATATTACGTTTGGATTAGAGTAAATGTAAGAATGGAATGACTCATTTCTATGTAATAAAAAAAATTGTGTTTGGTTACGATTGAAATGGATTGAACTATTCTTATTCTTCCCAAATTTATGAATTTTATTCTTTGGAGGAGGGGAGAGAACGTATGAAATAACTCATTCCAAATCATTCTACTCTCCATTCTATTCCTTCAATCCAAACGTAACATTAAGTACTGAAATTTTGAAAAAAAAATTACAAACCAAGTGATAGGTACTTATACTAGTTCAATGGGATAAATCAACTTTTGGTACCTGTACTAGGACACGACTTATAATTTGGTATCCGAAGTAAAAAAAATTACAAACTGATGATTTTACTCGAAAAATATCACACTCCGTTAAATATTAGGGACACGACTTATAATTGGGTACCCGAAGTGAAAAAGTTACAAACTGGTGATTGTACTCAAAAAATTTTGTAATTTGGTGCTTGTACTTTTCAATTTTTAAATAATCGTTAAAATTGATCCAACGGGAGAGACAAACATACAGAGAGAGAAGCGAAGTCGACGCGAAGAAAATTCTCGATGTTTTGTTCTATCTTTCTTGCCTCCCACATTCGCACCATTGCTCCACAGTGGCATCGACTTGGGAACTCTGGTGTAATCTATTCATTTTTGTTGCATGAACTACAATCTTCTTTTCCGATTTCATTTACGATTCCACTCCAAGACGAACTCATCCTTTCAATTAAACACTGAAAACCCTTTAATAAATATTTGAGAACCAGTAATCAATGGAGAATCGAGACAAGAAAAATGAGAGAAGAAGAAGAAGGATAGAAGGATAGAAGAAGAGAACCCTTATTTTCAAACAGAATAAAGATAAAATCCTACTGTTTAATGGAGTGTAACATTTTTCGAGTACAATCACCAGTTTGTAACTTTTTTTACTTTGGGTATCAAATTGTAAGTCGTGTCCCTAATGTTTAACGAAGTGTAAGATTTTTCAAGTTCAATCACCAGTTTGTAACTTTTTTCACTCCGGGTATCAAATTATAAATTGTGTCCTAGTACAGGTACCAAAAATTGATTTATCCTTTAGTTCAATAAGAGTTGTGCTACTAATCATTTTCTCAAAGACAAAAATGTCATACTGAATGAACAATAATGTTTTGGAGACAAAAAATTAGATATAAAAAGAGAATATAAAATGATTTATATGATCATCGGATATATCCATATAATCAACCTAGTTGATTGCTAAATTGTAAACCACCAAAACTATACATTTTTGCCTTGCCTCGTCTTTTTTTATATATATTATTATCATCTCTCCACGCCCATCAATTTAATATCCTCAATCAGACGGTCCAAATTACAGTATGAGGACCCACCTTCACTCAAACATTTCTTTCCCAATCTGGCCATCTGATCTGCTGATTTCATAAACTCATCTCTCCTCTCCACCATCAGATCTTTCACCATCTTCTCAAAAATAACTCTATCACAGGTGTCCTTCATATCCAGCCCTAGCTTCCAAAACTCCTCTACAAATCTACTATTCACCTGTTGGTCCATAAAATAAGGCCAGCAAATCATGGGCTTTCCTTCAATTACACTTTCCAGAGTTGAATTCCACCCACTATGGGTCAAAAACCCACCCACTGATGGATGGGCCAGGACCTCCTCCTGTGGCGCCCAGCCCACAATATACCCTCTCTCCTTTGTCCCCTCTGCAACTTCGGCCGGAATCTGACTATCTCCGACGACGGAGTCCGGCCTAATGACCCACAGAAATTTACACCCACTATTCACTAGCCCATGCCAAAACTCCATCAGCTGGTCCCTCGTCATGATGGCGAGACTTCCAAAGCTGACATAGATCACAGATTTGGGCGGCTGTGAATCCAGCCATGTGATGCAGCTCTTATCTTCTTTCCATAAACTGTTTGATGAGATCGCCGGTGAAGTGGATTCGGCTGCGAGTTTGGTTTTCAGATGTGTATGTAGCGGTCCAATTGGGTAGAGATTTGGACATACTGTGCGCATCTGAGAGAGAATGGGTCCTTCTAGATCTTCAAATGTGTTGAGTATTAATCCATAAGCTCTTCGAAGTTCTTGCCTCTCAGTTTTATAGAGTTGGATACTTGGGTGACAGATATCACCGGAACGGCAGAAGCTCGGAAGATCCCGGATCCGGAGAGAATTTTCCGTCCCGGGTACACTCTTAATTGGTGTATCCAAATCATCCCCTGCATCAATTGGGACACATCACCACCAATATACACACACACACACATATATATATATATATATATATATATATATATATATATATATATATATATATAGATTGTAGTATTAATTTCCAAAAACAAAAAATACTGTCTGAAAAAAAAATCACCACAATGAGCAAATAAAGATATACCGTTAAAGGGAAGCTCGCCGGCTTCAATGAGATTGGGAAGGCAAAAGAAAACCCATAGGCAGCAAGCACTGATTGTACGGACATAAAAAATTGGAATTCCGATCTCATTAGCTACATCACAAGTAAAACCCATGATTCCATCTGCTATGATACAAGTAATCGGCCGCCCTTTGTCGCTACCCAGACTGCCGGTAGTTAATAGCTCTTTGAAAAGTGGCTTGGTGTTGGTTTTCAGAGAGTCAAACAGCTCCATTATTCGGTCACCGCGTGGGTGGTCTTCCGGCAGGCCGTCGGAGATGGTTTCGAGGCGAAATCCGGGGTATCGATTGAATCGAGAGTGAATGTCAGTGTAACGGAGTAGGCGCGTGTGTATGAAATCGGTGACGAGGAAGGTGATGTGAATACCGGCGAGACAAAGGAGCTCGGCGAGCTTAAACATAGAGTTGACTGGGCCTTGTAGGGGTAAGGGGAAGATGAGTACATGAGGTCGAGTTGAGTCCTTTTTCTCCATTGGAATTTCTGTTGCAAAGTTTGGGATTTGGATTCAAGAAGATTTAGTTAATTAGGTTCAGTGTTCATCTGTGTATGACACTTGACGGTCTATATTTGTACATTATCTTCTTCTGTGTAGATGTAAGTAAATTCGGACTATTTTTTTAAGTTAATATATTCAGAATAAAAAATATATTCTTAAAAAATATATGTTTAACGATATTTTGGTAAAATTATATTTTAACACTCTGTTTCTGAGTTTGAAACAGAAAAAAAATAGAAAATTTAAATTAAAATAGAAAAAAAATAGAAAATTTAAAGTTTTTCTTTGTGTTATTTCTGAGTTTTTAATAAAAAAAATAAAAAATTTAAAATTGAGGATATGAGTTGTAATTTAAAATTTATTATATTAAAAGTTGAAGATAATATGGGAATTATAAAAATATTACTTATTCTAAAAAAAATTCCGTCGAAATCACGCCAATTTTGGACGGAAAATTTTGGCAGAAAAAGTGGCCAAGTTTTCTGTCTATTTCTTTTCTTTTCAGTTTATTAAAAAACTCAGAAACATAAGAATTGAAAAGAAAACTTAAATTTTCTGTCCATTTTTTTTCATTTCTGTCCATTTTAAAACTCAGAAACAAAGCGTAAATGAACTTATTGTTCATACAATATTATTTTTGTTGTAAAAATATAAATCAACATTTTATAGTATGAAGTAATAAATACATATCAAATTGTATTTTATAATGTATTTAAGTAATTTATAATGTGCATATATAACCCTCGTATAAGAAATTTTTAATCTCATAAATAAATTTTGATATTTTTATAAATTCCTCTCGTATAAAAATATGAAACTCATTTATTATTTATGTAGGAGTAGCCTTTTGTAGTTATAAGTTTTGTTTGAAAAATATTACTCCCTCCGTCCCAAATTAATTGCTTAATTTTGATTTTTTTAAGTCAAATTGACTATTTTTAGAATTAATAATTAAGCATATATAAATATATTTCAAAAATTATAAAAATGTGGGTTAGTAATAAATTGTATATACTTTCTTTTGGTTATAATCTCTTCACCTATATTTGAGCAAAAATAGTAAAAAAATTAGTTTTAAAAATGGTCAATTTAACTTTAAAAAGTCAAAACTAAACAATTAATTTGGGACGGAGAGAGTAATTTCGTATATATATATATATGTATTTCTAAAGAGCCTAAAATTATGCTCTATTTAGAATGTAGAGTATTTCATTTAGGAATTCTTAAATCCACGACATAAATTATTATTTTCATAATAATAGTGTCGATGTAGTTCCTATCTATCGTTATTTGTAACGCTCCCAAAATAGGTCTACATAATTCATTTTGAGTCGCCAAATACATACTACAAAATTCAAATACAATTTTTTTCTATTTACAACTATTAAACTATCGTACAAAATATGACAATACATAAACTGTGAGTTTCAATACAAAATTGTATCGTATATAATACGATAATATTCACACTCAAATTAAGTACTCATTATAATTATTGATACACTATTTTACAACATAGTGAACCATCTCGAATCATTACTCCACTCCCCCGACTAGTCTCAGCTACACTCTCATTTTCTAAGAAAAATAATGAAACAAAAAGAAAAATAGTGAACTCAAATAGCCCGGTAAAGAATATTATGACTAAGATAATGAAGAATAAATTATTTTTAGTCTTCAACAGTAAAAAATCTGATGGAATATAATTGACAACAAGATTTAGATCAACAACTGCAGCAAAAATAACAATCCATTTGAAGAGTCAGGTAGAATATGATGTCTACTTTCTTCTATGATTTAAAACTCATCATCAATATTTTATCCTTGTAACACCAATCAACAGTCCATGTTTATAATAACGCAACTAAATAATTTATCTTTGCACTACGGGTCAAAGATATTCATTTGTATTACCAGTGATCATGATCATGTCCAACATCAGTCCATCTTTACACTATGGGACAAAGATAATTTTTCACCACGATTTAAGTTTGAGAATTATAACAATGATATAAATGATGAATATAAATTATAATAATAATAAGATCAAGAATAAACATTAGTGATTTATAATTTAATTTATTCATAGTTTAGGAATGTCCAAATTGTCAACATGATGATCAAAACGTGGATTCAAATTCAAAAATAAGATTGATATTTCAAAAATAATTTGGACAGTAAAGGCTAGAGTTCTTTGTGAATATTACTCTGTCGTGAATAGTACTTTAGCATGAATAGTACTCCAGCATTAATAGATTAAAAAAATTTAATAAGAAAGTTTAGACAAATATTCAAGTGAAATGATATTAGATGAAGCGCAAAGCTCAAGAAATTTTTAATCATTTCAGGAGTTATAGAAGTAATATTTACCATAGTAAATTTAGATTTAAGAATATAAAATGAAATAATATCACTTACATAATATATAGTATGAAAGAAAATAATATTCCTTACGAGTATGAGGAGCTACATGTTAAAATCTTGGATAAGAAAGATCGTATTCAACACTCAAAGGTTATACCTCAAGAGTTAGAATCTGAAATAAAGTCAAGGTATCCTCATCTCTTCGGCATACCAGGTACGTACATAAATTTTGAGGGCGAAATTTCATAAGGATGGGAGATTGTGAGACCCCAAATTTTATGAATAAAGATTTCAATTTCTTGAAATATTTTTTTAAATATTATGGTGTAGATTTGATATAATGTTATAGTTGTAGGTAATATTTATAAATTTTGCAAAGTATGCAAGTTGTTGTATAATATTCAATTGGTCAGCGAATATTATTTTTGTCGGAGAATATCCATACGACGGTACAATTATTGGTGGACCCTACAAAAAAATTATTGTCGGATTGAGAAAATGACAAAAATATTTTATGATAATAACGGCGAAAGTGTTACCGTTAAAATTATTGAACTACTCGGTAGTAAAGTACAGTAATACGCGTGGTTGCATAGTAGCACACAATATTGATTATTGCTGCATCATATCCCTCATATTATTGATTCAATTATTGTCACAGTATCATCTGCATAATATGATATATTATTAAATCAATAATTGAGATGACAAATTTATTCATATTATTAAATTGTAATATTTACAATGTCTAAAATTTTTGTCAATGAGAGGTTTGGTCACCTAATTGCGCGCCAATAAGGAGAAATACTTATCGAAAAGCCCCCTCTTTCCTGGGAACGATCTGATTGTTAAATATTATGAATTATAATATTAATGATGAATAAGTTCGTGTTGATCAAAGATGAAATTGATTGTTCCATTGTGTTGGAATTATTAGTGTTAGTGGAAATCGACATTTATTTCGATGCGAATTGATATCTGGAGATTATATTGTTCACTCGGGTATTCGGGGCACTTTTTATAAGACCCCAAATTATTAATAAATGAAATTTAATTTCCTCTATTTATCATTTTGAAATAGTAAGGGTTGATATGGTTAGTTATGGGTAAAATGCGCAAATATTTTAAAATAAGCAGACGGTTATAAAATATTCATTGTTGTCGGGGAATATTCGTTGGGTCGTGGAATATTCTTGCTGTCAGAGAATATTCGTACGACGGCGCAGTCTTTTGTGGGCCCCATAACGAAAAGCGATTGGATGAAGAAAATGACAAGTATAAGTTGTTTATAAATAACGTCGTAGTTGTTACCGTTAATACTGTTGGAATACCCGGTGGTTAAAACACAGTAATACGCGTTGTTGCACAGTAGCACATGGCATTGCACCAATTATTAATTTTTACGTAAGAAGGCACTACTCTATAATTGTTACAGTAATTAGTGTTCAATATTTTATTTTATTGATTCAATAATTGATACGTTGATATTTTATATTACTGTTGTTTTAATAATTGTCACTACACAGTATTTTTCATTATCGGAGCAATAATTCATATTATCTGAATAATATTATTAGATAACATTATTGGCAATGTCTAGAAAGTTCTGTCTAAGGAGAGGTTTGGTCACCTAATTACGCGCCAATAAGGAGAAATCCTTATTGGAAAGCCCCCTCTTTCCTGGGAACGGCCTGGTTGTCAGTATTGTGATTCTGTCATATTATTTATGAATAATTAATTTTTGATTTATATGATGAGAAAAATATTGATTTTATGTGGATATAGATGGAAATTTTTTTTAAAGTGACAATTGTTGAAAATCGAGATTTTATCTTTTCTGATAAAATAATATTTTATTTTATTATTATAATATAATAATGATGATATTTTTACAATGAATGTGGGATATATGAGTATATGAGGAGGAAGAGTATTTTTGTTGTAAAAGTCGTTTAAAACATGTTAAACATGTATGTGAGCCCATTTCTTGACTGAAATTTGATTATAGCCTATAAAATTGCCCGTTTATGAATTTCGGTCAATTTCTGTTTGGAATTTGGAAAAAATTTCTTCTGCAAAGTTGTAGAGAATTAAATTTCCTATAACAAATCGCAAGATTCGAATTTTCTGATAAAAAGACTATTTATTATGAATTATTGAAGTTATGGATTAATTAATTATTAATTGTTGGAAGTTTTAAATATTTATATTTAGAAAAACGTTTTTGATATGTTTGGTGGGCTTATTTGTTGTCAAGCATGGCTGAATTCAGATCCTAGAATGTGTACGTAGGAATTTATGTATATATATATATATATATATATATTAATATTATATTAAATTTTCTGCTTTGGTGTTATAAGCATTTTCCTATAAATAGGGTGCTTAGGTTAGAATTGAAAATCACACCAGAAACTAAAGATTTCTGTCTCTTTCTCTCTCGATATATTGAGCGTATTTTTATGAGTATTTTAGTACTTTGAGTATTGCTATACGGTGCAAGTTCTTTCAGCCCTATATCCAGTCAGAAGTACTATCTTTTTGAGGTAAGGGATGTTATTTATTCAAAAATGATATTATTTCTTCAATATCATTATGCTGAAATATTGGTGGGAACTTTTTATCAAATTTAGAACTTTTCATGTACGAGTACTATTCACAAAGCATGATGATGTTTTTATGAAATTTTTATCTTTTGGTGTCGGAGTTACTAATCACGTATACGGCACTATTCACGAATACGACACTATTCACAAAAAAATTAAATTTTCTTTTCTATGTCCAAGATTGTCTGTTATAGTTCCTATCTTTGATTGCATCTATGTTTAGGTCTTCATTCTTGAATTTTACTCCACTCTGGTTATTTATGAAATATTTTCGAACTTGAGTTATTTAAAGTATGAATCCTTAATACTTGTTCTTTTGTTTCACTGGATTCATTTTTTTAAAATATTTTTCATCATCCTCAGTCCTAAATGTTGATATTACTAAATATCTTTGGCCTGTAGTGCAAAGATGAATGATTTCTGATGAATATCTTTGGCCTGTAGTGCAAAGATAAATATTTGATTCCAGATATATATTGATTGATGTTACAGGGATAAAAGATAGACGATAAACTTTTATATTCATATATAGAAGATAGTAGTTTGCATTCTCTACTTAACTCTTCTAATGAATTATTATTTTCGCTGCGAAGATTGATTTAAAACTGGTTGTCTATTGTATTCTATTAGATTTTTTCCTGTTGAAGACTAACGATAATTTGTTCTATGTTATCTTAGTCATAATATTCTTTACTGGGCTAGTTGAGCTCACCCTTTTCCTTTTTGTTCCATTTTTCTTCTCAGGAGGCGAGAATGTAGCGAGTACTAGTCGGGGGATGGAATGAAGGTTCTAAAAAGTCGTTTTAGTAGTCCTCACTATTTTTGTAAAATAATGTATCAATAATTGTAATGAGGACTTATTTGAGTGTGGATATTGTCTATATGACAATATTTGTATTTAAACTCCCAGTTTTTATGTTGTATTAATAAAGTTGTAGTTGTATTTGTACCATGTATTTTGACGACTCAGAATGGGTGTTGTATACCTATTTTGGGGGCGTCACAGTTGGTATCAGAGCTTAGGGATATGATCTCTGGCGGAGATCGGGGAATAGAACTAGGAGGGGAGAGACGAGTAAATCCTTCGCTAGTGTGTCCTACCTAAGCTTATTTGTTGGTCGGTAATAATATAGGGATATTATGTGATATATTAATTTTTTAAATTAACCCTTGTTTTATGACAGTATTTGAGAATGGCAGCTGAGAATGTTAACGGTGGAGTTAATGAGACCGTGGAAACACCTTTAGTCACCACCCAGGGGAACGTGCAACAGGAAGGCAATATTCCTCCTGTGAACAACACCACTGAGTAGACGATGAACGAAGGGATGTTTAGGAGTTTTTTGCAGTTTATGCAAAACCAGACGAGGGAGACTCGTGTACAGAATACGGGTGGAAATGATAGCAACGCGCGGCTTGTCACGGCCAAGCAGTTTAAAGTGTTGGGACCACCAGAATTTAAGGGAAAACCAGATCCGATCATGGCGGAAACGTGGATCAATCAAATTACCAAGATATTAGATGTCTTGGATTCACGGAGGAACAGAAGGTTCCATTCGCCACCTTTATGTTCCGTGGCGAGGCAGACTACTGGTGGGAGTCTGTGCACCGGACCCAGCCTGCCGCACTCAACATGTCTTGGGAAACGTTTCAGAAACTTTTCAACGAAAAATACTTTCCTGAAAGTATTCGCCATATGAAGGAGGTAGAGTTTATTAGACTAGAACAAAACAACATGACGGTGTCCCAATACGAGGCGAAGTTCGCAGAGTTATCCAGGTTTGTACCTCATTTGGTAGAGAATGAGGAACGAATGACGAGGATGTTTCTGAGAGGTTTAAAAGTTGAGATTCGGCAATATCTTATCTCTCCTAAATTTTTTTTATATTCAGATGTTGTCAACAGGGCTCAATTATTAGAGCGAGATAGCGAGTACGTTCAACCAAGGGACCGCAACCAGGGTCATACCGGTGGCAGCAGTCATCGGAGCAATGAAACCAGAGGGGAGGAAAACATTCAGACAAAAGTGGTAACCATTCTGGTGTTAATCGTGGCCATGAAAATAGAAGAAGCGAGTCGGGGGGAGATTTTAAAAAGAGGAGATTCAACAATGACAATGTGAAGACGTCAGCATCAGCAGCAACTAGTTCCAAGGGAGGAGAACGACCACCGGTCATATGCTATAAGTGCGGAAAAGAAGGACATATCAGCCCAAACTGACCACAACATTTTAAGGTATGTTATAACTGTGGAAATGAAGGACATATCGCTCGAGATTGCACTGTAGCAAAACCAAGTCCAACGGGGATGGTGACTCAAAAGACTGTCCCAGAATAGTCAAAGTCAACGGTCCCTAAAAGAGCGTTTGTCGTGACTGGTCAGCATGCGAGGAACCCAAACGAGGTGATCACGGGTAAGCTAATCATAAATTCATTTGAAATTTATACCTTACTAGATACCGGTGCTACCCATTCATTTATCTCTCCTGCTTGTGCTCAACGTTTAAACTTGACTCCTGAGAAATTAGATTTTGATTTATCTGTAGAGACTCCGTTAGGAGAAACTTTCATCACATCCACTGTTTATAAATCTTGTTTGATCCAAGTTGGCACCATCACATTACCTGTTGACATTATCTCTTTAAAGATACTTGCTTTTGATGTGATTTTAGGGATTGATTGGTTAACTACTCATCATGCCAAAAATTGATTGTTTTCGTAAGGTTATTAGTTTTCATATTCCTAACCAACCTGTTGTGCGCATTCAAGCAACTAAACCATTAAAATCAATCACTGTCATACCAAGTCATAAAGCTATTCGTTTATTGAAAAATGGATGTCAAGCTTTCTTAGCCCATGTTATGGATTTGAATAAAGACACGTCAGATTTGAATAATATTCCTGTTGTTATTGACTTTCTTGACGTATTTCCTGAAGAACTTCCCGGTCTACCCCCAGAACGTGAAGTTGAATTCTTTATTGACCTTGAACCTGGTACAAAGCTCATTTCTAAAACCCCATATTGAATGGCTCATATTGAACTTCAGGAGTTAAAGGTCCAACTACAGGATTTATTGGACATCGATTTTATTCGTCCTAGTACATCTCCTTGGGGTGCTCCTGTTTTATTTGTAAAGAAGAAAGACGGGAGTATGCGACTTTGTATCGATTACCGGGAATTAAACTATGTCACTATCAAGAATAGGTATCCGCTACCTCGTATTGTTGACCTGTTTAACCAGTTGCAAGAAGCACAATTCTTTTCATAAAATGATCTTCGTTCTGGATATCATCAGCTGAAGGTTAAAACTTAGGATATTCCGAAGATTGCCTTCAGAACTCGGTACGGGCATTATGAATTCCTAGTCATATCCTTTGGATTGACTAATGCTCCTGCGGCTTTCAAGGATATGATGAACCGAGTATTCAAGAATTATTTAGATCAGTTCGTTGTTGTCTTTATTGATGACATCCTAATATATTCCAAAAGCCGTGAAGATCATGAGCGCCATTTGAAGCTGGTATTGCGAAGGCTTCGTGATAACAAGCTATATGCCAAGCTGAAGAAATGGGAGTTCTGGCTTTAGGAAGTAGCATTCCTTAGGCACGTGGTATCAAAACATGGAGTATCTGTTGACCCGGCGAAGATTGAATCAATACAAAGTTGGGAGCAACCAAAGACAGTGACCGAAGTACGTAGCTTTATGGTCTTAGCTGATTATTATCGGAGATTTGTGGAAGGATTTTCTAGAATCGCTACTCCGTTATCTCAGCTGACTCGTAAAGATACAAAATTCGTATGGAGCGAGGAATGCGAGAAGAATTTCCAAGATCTCAAGAGGAGACTCATTTGGGCACCTGTTCTGACAATACCATCTGGTACAGATGGATTTGTTATCTACAGCGATGCTTCAGGCAAAGGGCTAGGATGTGTTCTCATGCAACATGGGAAAGTTATAGCCTATGCCTCGCGACAACTTAAAGAATATGAGAGGAATTATCCTACTCATGATTTAAAGTTGGCAGCAGCCATTTTTGCGCTAAAGATCTGGAGGCACTATCTATATGGGGAGAAAGTGGAGATGTATTCAGACCATAAAAGTCTCGAATATTTCTTCACTAAAAAAGAACTCAACATGTGTCAACGACGTTGGCTCGAGCTGTTAAAAGATTACGATCACACTATTCAATACCATCTTAAAAAAGCAAACGTGGTAGCTGACGCGTTGAGTAGAAGATCATATGCAGGAACGATTGCGATGATGTCAAGTATACGCATAGAACCAACTTTAATCGATAAAGTTAAAGTTGCTCAAGCTACAGACCCGGAGCTGATGATTATGAAGAAGAAAGTACAAGAAGGTGCTATTCCAGAAGCAAGAATCGATGAAAAAGGAATACTTCGAGTCCACTCCAGACTTTGTGTTCCTAACGATTCTGATTTGAAGTACAAGATCATGATGGAGGCACACAATACACCATTTGCAATCCATCCTGGAAGTACCAAAATGTATCGTGATCTTGAGATTCCAAAATTATGAGTTACTATTCACGAGTTACTATTTATGAGTTACTATTCACGAAGCATGATTATATTTTTTTATGAAATTTCTATCTTTTGGTGTCGGAGTTACTATTCACGTATACGACACTATTCACGAATAAGACACTATTCATAGAAAAATTAAATTTTCTTTTCTATGTCCAAGATTGTCTGTTATAGTTCCTATCTTTGATTGCATCTATGTTTAGGTCTTCATTCTTGAATTTTACTCCACTCTGGTTATTTATGAAGTATTTTCAAACTTGAGTTATTTAAAGTATGAATCCTTAATACTTGTTCTTTTGTTTCACTAGATTTGTTTTTTTTAAATATTTTTCATCATCCTCAGTCCTAAATGATGATATTATTGAATATCTTTGGCCTGTAGTGCAAAGATGAATGATTTCTGATGAATATCTTTGGTCTGTAGTGCAACGATGAACAAGTGTTTAGGTGAACATGACCAACTGGTGAATATCTTTGGTCTGTAGTGCAAAGATGAATATTTGATTTCAGATATATATTGATTGATGTTACAGGGATAAAAGATAGACGATGAACTTTTATATTCATATATAGAAGATAGTAGTTTGCATTATCTGCTTAACTCTTCTAATGAATTATTATTTCCGCTGCGAAGATTGATTTAAAACTGATTGTCTATTGTATTCTATTAGATTTTTCCCTGTTGAAGACTAACGATAATTTGTTCTATGTTATCTTAGTCATAATATTCTTTACTGAGCTAGTTGAGCTCACCCTTTTCCTTTTGTTCCATTTTTCTTCTCAGGAGGCGAGAATGTAACGAGTACTAGTCGGGGTATGGAATGAAGGTACTAGAAAGTCGTTTTAGTAGTCCTCACCATTTTTGTAAAATAATGTATCAATAATTATAATAAGGACTTATTTGAGTGTGAATATTGTCTAGATGACAATATTTGTATTTAAACTCATAATTTTTATGTTGTATTAATAAAGTTGTATTTGTATCTGTACCATGTATTTTGACGACTCAGAATGGTTGTTGTATACCTATTTTGGGGCGTCACACTTTTCGTGTTGGAGTACTATTCACGAGTTACTATTCATGAGTTACTATTCACCCAAAAAATATATTTCTTTTCGGTCTAAATAATTTTTGGGTACAATATTATTCCATAAGGAGATGTGCTAATTTTTCAGACCGTTGGTTGAAATTATAATAGTAAATCAATATGGATCGTTGATTTAAAGTTTTAATAGTAACTTGTTCTTTCAGTTTTCCAAAAGTTACTTGTCCCTTTGGTTTTCCAAGAGTTACTTGTCCCTTCGGTTTTCCAAGAGTTATTTGCCCCTTCGGTGTTTCAAGAGTTAATTGCCCCTTCGCAAATAGTAGTTTACTTTTCAATATTACCAAGAGTCATTTTGACCCTTCGTTAAGACCAAGAGCCACTTTCAGTTCTTCTATAAATAGAATCTCATTCCTTCATTATTTCTTACGAATTCACTGAAACTCTAGAGAGAGAAACTATAGAGAGAAAGAAGAAAAGTATTATTCTACTTAACTTTTTCAATATCCAGTTTCTTCTGAGGTAAGGGATATTAATTGTTGTACTCGCAAGGGGTATTATTTCTTTCGTATTCATGAAGAGAACTTCTGTTATTTCATTCTTTATTATTATGTTGGAATAACCTGTTTATACGAAATACCGCATACATGGTGAAGTTCTTCTAATATTCCGTTCTTTATTATTCTGTCGAAATACCCTGTCTGTGCATTTACGCCGGACCTGATTCCAATATTTATTATTCTGTCAGAATATTCTGTTTGTGCGTTTATGCCGGACCTGGTTCCATTATTTATTATTCTGTTAGAATAACATGTTTGTACGAGTTACGTACGCCTGGTGAATTCTTCTGTTATTCCGTTCTTTATTATTATGTTGGAATAATCTGTCTACGTGGATTACCGCATGGCGGCGAAAATCCATTTACAGTTTCATATATTCTATTATACTCAGTTGGTTAAAGTTTTGGCTTCTATACTCCATGAAATTAGTAGAATATCCTGGATATTTGCGCTTCATCCAGTATCTTTTCATGGAAATATTCTTCTTAGCATTCTTGAATTTTACTCCACAAAGCAGTATCATGTTGACAATTTGGATGTTATTGAGTTAAGGATAAATTAACTTATAAATTTTAAAATTTATTCTTGAACTTATTTTATTGAATTATTTTGTCATCGTCATCATTCTCATGCTTATATTGTGATGAAAGTCATCTTTGGCTTACGTGCATAGATGGAATTGGTATGATTATGACCAAGAATTATTCGGTATAATCATGACCGTAATGTAACGAATGATGTGGTATAAGTCCTCATTGGCCTGTAGTTCATTGGTGGACAGTTGTTGGTATGATTATGACCAGGGATTATTCGGTATAGTCATGACCATTGATGATTACATGAATATCATTGACCGTGGAGCAGGGAGGATTCATTTTTATTTATTAAGTTGAGTCTCAGCGATAAAGTTGATGAAAAACTTTTTAAATCATAGAAGATAGTAGATTTTATACTTTACTTGACTCTTTTAATGGATTGTTTATTCCGGTGCAGTTTTTGATCTAAAACTTGTTATCTATTATATTCTATCAGTTGTTATACTGTTGAAGGTTAAGGATAATTTATTCTGCATTATCTTAGTCATAATATTTTTTACTGGACTAGTTGAGCTCACCCTTTCATTCAATATTCTCTGTGACGCCCCCAAAATTAGGTATACATCACCCATCTTGGGTCGTCAGATACATGGTACAGAATTCAAATACAACTTACTAATACAACTGTCGTGTACAATACGATAAACATAAACTGTGAGTTTGAATAAAAATATTATCTACTAGAGATTATACAAACTCAAAAGGAGTCCTCATTACAATTATTATCACACTATTTCAGAGAATAGTGAGGACTACTAATGTTATCCTCTGGACCATCACTCCGTTCCCCGACTCGTCCCAGCTATATTCTCATTTCCTGGAGAGAACAGTGAAAGAAAGGGTGAGCTCAACTAGCCTAGTAAGAAATATTATGACTAAGATAATGCAGAATAAATTATCATTAGTCTCCAACAATGTTAAACTGATAAAATATAATAGACATCAAGTTTAACTGCGGCGAAACAAGTAATCCATTAAAAGAGTCAAGTAGAAAATAAAATCTACTATCTTTTATGATTTAAAAGGTTTTTCATCACTGTTATCGCTGAGACTCAGCTTAATAAATATTCCATATCATCGAATCACCCCTGCACTACGGCCAAGGATATTCTTTAGTATCACGACCATAATTATCCATGCACTACGGGCCAAGAATATTTGTGTATTCATTAATGGTCATGATCATGCCAACAACTGTCCATCAATGCACTACGGGCCAATGAGAACTTTTACCAGATCATTTGTAACATTACGGTCATGATTACACCGAATAATCCCTGGTCATAATCATACCAAGTCCATCTATGCACTACAGGCCATTGATGACTTTCAACAAAATATAAACATGAGGATGATGACAATGATATAAGAATTCAATAAAACAAGTTCAAAAATTATTTTATCCAGGAATTATTAACGTCCAAATTGTCAACATGATACTGTTTTGTAGAGTAAAATTCAAGAATGATTAGAAGAATATTTCCATGAAAAGATACTGGATGAAGCGCAAATATCAATGATATTCTACTAATTTAATGGAGTATAGAAGTTGAAACTTTAACCAACTGAGTATAATAAAGAATGGAATAACAAAAGAAATCACCATGCATGCGGTACTTCGCATAGACAGGTTATTCCAACAGAATAATAATAACGGAACCAGGTCAGGAAAAATTTGCACCGACAAGATGTTCTAACAGAATAATAAAGACGGAACCAGGTCCGGTGTAAAACACACAGACAAGATGTTCCAACAGAATAATAATAAGACATAACCAGGTCCGGTGTAAAACACACAGACAGGATGTTCCAACGGAATAATAATAAAGACGGAACCAGGTCCGGTGTAAAACACACATAAAGGATGTTCCCACAGAATAATAGAAGAATGTCACCAAGTATAGGGTCGACAACGTATACAGGTTATTCCAACAGAATAATAAGAATTGGAATAACAACAGTTCTCTTCATGAATAAGAAAGAATAACACTCCTTACGAGTACAACAAATAATATTCCCTACCTTAAGAAGCAGAGTACTGGATATATAAGTAGTGAAGTAGTAGAATACTTTCTTCTTTCTCTCTATAGTTTATCTCTCTAGAGTTTCAGTGAATTCGTAAGAAAATAATGAATGAATGAGCTTCTATTTATAGAAAAATGGAATGCATAGTAACTAACTCATGAACGGTCGAGATTGATTTACTTTAATCTGACGGTCCATATTTAAAGCAAAATAAAATATAATATATTCTATTTATAATCTAATAAAATGAATAACTTTATAAAAGATTTTACTAAGCAAATACTATGCAGGCACTATGCAAAATAAAATATAATATATTCTAATTATTGTCTAATAAAACAAATAGCTTTATAAAAGTATTCTGTTTTATATAAAAAGATTTTACTATACAAAACACTATGCAGACATTATGCAACACTATGCATAATAGAATATAATATATTCTATTTATAGAATAACTTTATAAAAGTATTCTGTTTTATATAAAAAGATTTTCTGTATTATTACATTAATAATACCAACAAAAATGAGTGACTTATCACTTAAGCATCATTAATTAATACTGTGTGTTACTATGCAATCACGCGTATTACTGTACTTTTAACACCGAGTATTTCAACAGTTAACGGTAAAACTTCCGTCGTTATTTTCATAAAGTATTTTTGTCGTTTTCTCAATCCGACAATAATTCCTTTGTGGGGTCCACCAATGATTGTGCCGTCATACTAATATTCCCTGTTAAAATGAATATTCCCTGACAAATAGAATATTATATAACAACTTGCATACTTTACAAAATTTATAAATATTACCCTCAACTATTATATCAATTTCACTCCATAATATTCAAAAATAATATTTATAGAAAATTAATCTTTATTCAAAAAGTTGGAATTTTACATTCTCTTCAGGAAATGAGAATATAGCTAGGACTAGTCGGGGAATGGATTGACGGTCCAGATGGTTGCATTAGTAGTCCTCATTATTCTGTGAAATAGTGTGATAATAAATGTATTGAGGACTAATTTTGAGTTTGAATATTGTCTAAAAGACAATATTTGTATTAAACTCACAACTCATGTTGTATATTTAAGTTTATATTTGTATTCAGTACCTTGTATCTGGCGACCCAAGATGGGTGATGTATACCTATTTTGGGGGTGTCACAGTTGGTATCAAATCTTAGGGATATTGTGACGCCCCCAAAACTAGGTATACATCACCCATCTTGGGTCGCCAGATACATGGTACAGAATTCAAATACAATTTACTAATACAACTGTCGTGTACAATACGACAAAACATAACTGTGAGTTTGAATACAATTATTATCTACTAGAGATTATAAAAACTCAAAAGGAGTCCTCATTACAATTGTTAACACACTATTTCACATAATAGTGAGTACTACTAATACTATTATCTGGTCCATCACTCCGTTCCCTGACTCGTCTCAGCTATATTCTCATTTCCTGAAGAGAACAGTGAAAGAAAAGGTGAGCTCAATTATCCCAGAAATAAATATTATGACTAAGATAATGCAGAATAAATTATCATTAGCCTTAAACAGTGTTAAACTAATACAATATAACAAACATCAAGTTTAACTGTAGCGGAACATGCAATCTATTAAAAGAGTCAAGTAGAAAATAAAATCTACTATCTTTTAAGATTTAAAAGGTTTTTCATCACAGGTATCGCTGAGACTCAGCTTAATAAATATTCCACATCATCGAATCACCCCTGCACTACGGCCAAGGATATTCTTTAGTATCACAACCACAATTATCCATGCACTACGGGCCAAGAATATTTGTGTATTCATTAATGGTCATGATCATGCCAATAACTATCCATCAATGCACTACAGGCCAATGAGAACTTTTTCCACATCATTTGTAATATTACGGTCATGATTACACCGAATAATCTCTGGTCATAATCATACTAAGTCCATCTATGCACTACAGGCCACAGATGACTTTCAACATAATATAAACATGAGGATGATGATAATGATATAAAAATTCAATAAAACAAGTTCAAGAATTAATTTATCCATGAATCAATAACGTCCAAATTGTCAACATGATACTGCTTTGTAGAGTAAAATTCAAGAATGCTCAGAAGAATATTTTCATGAAAAAATACTGGATGAAGCGCAAATATCAAGGATATTCCACTAATTTCATGGAGTATAGAAGTCAAAACTTTAACCAACTGAGTATAATAACAAATGGAATAACAAAAGAAATCACCATGCATGCGGTACTTCGCATAGACAGGTTATTCTAACAGAATAATAAGTAACGGAACCAGGTCAGGCGAGATTCGCACCGACAGGATGATCCAACAAAATAATACAAAGACGGAATAGTAGAAGAATGTCACCAAGTATAAGGTAGTCCGCGTATACTGGTTATTCCAGCAGAATAATAAATAATGGAATAACAGAAGTTCTCTTCATGAATACAAAAGAAATAACACCCCTTACCGTAAAATAAACTGAATATAAGAGTAGGGAAGTAGCAAAATACTTTTCTATAGTTTCTTTATAATTTCTCTCTCTAGAATTTCAATGAATTCGTAAGAAATAATGAAGGAATGAACTTCTATTTATAGAAAAATTGACTGCATAGTAACTAACTCATGAACGGTCCAGATTGATTTACTTTTAATCGGACGGTCCATAATTAAAGCAAATTTTTTTAAATAAAATATAATATATATATAAATATATTATATATACACATTATATATATAACACTAGTCACGGGTTGTGAACCCTGTGAACTTTGCCTGCTAAACAATTAAATTATTACATATATATAATTATAATAATAATAATAATGATTGTACTCCTTCTCTGCCAACTTGCAAACCAACCGACAATATATATATATATATAATACATAAAAGTACATCACCCGTCCATTAAATTTCTACCCCCCCATCATCAACCCACTTGATTTATATTATATATATATATATATATATATATATATATATATATATATATATATATATATATATGTTTAGGATGTTACGGGTGGGTAAGGGGTTTTTTTGATTTTAGTGGCATGAGTTTATATTATATATATATATATATATATATATATATATATATATCACTCATACCACACTATTTTAAAAAATGAGTAGGTGGGGGTCCATAAAATACGCCAAAATTCACAACAATTATTGTGCAAATAATTAAACAAAACTGAGTGACTTCTCACGTAAGCATCAATAATCAATACCGTGTGCTACTATGCAACCACGCGTATTACAGTACTTTTAACACCGGGTGTTTCAATAGTTAACGTTAAAATTTCCGCCGTTATTTTCATAAAGTATTTTTGTTGTTTTCTCAATCCGATAATAATTCCGTTGTGGGGTCCAACAATGATTGTGCCGTCGTACGTATATTCTCTGATAAAAAGAATATTCCCCGACCAATCGAATATAATATGACAACTTGCATACTTTACAAAATTTGTAAATATTACCCACAACTATAACATTATATTAAATTCATTCCATAATATTCAAAAATGATATTTATTGAAATTTTATCTTTATTTATAAAAGTTGGGGTCTTACAGATATGATCTCTGGCTGAGATGTGAGACAAGAACTAGGATAATATGTGATATATTAATTTACCCTTGTTTTATGGCAGTGTTTCAAAATGACCGCTGAAAATGTTAACAATTGAGTGAATGAGACCGTTGAGACACCTTTAATCACTAACCAGGTTAATGTGATGTCAGACGAAGAAGAAAATAGAGATATCTACGTGGTGAGTGAAGAACTAATAGTTGCACCCGAGCTAGTTGCAGAGGTAGCAGCTGAGAGCGAGGAAGAAGAGGAACCTGAGGAGAATTTATTAGAAGAATTTTATGATCGAAATTTAGAATTACAAAATCGTATTCATGAGTTAGAAGAGCAGGCTGAAGAACGGCAGGTGGTCGTGGAACAAAAAAATATAACAATTCAAAATTGTGTTACCCGATGTGCGATGATTGAACAGAAGCACTCTTTGGCAGAGTATAAGATATTAGAGCTGGAATCTGAGAATGTTATGATCATAGTTCTGATGAAAGCAGAAACAACTGAACGAAGGAGAATAAATGATGTATGGTTAAAAGCCGCACGATGCGTTGATATTGTAGAAAAAGACGTCTGATCCAATAAAGTCAAAATAGATGAAATGGATTTCACTTTTTGGACAACAATTGGGAGAATCCAACATCGAATTCGAAATTACCTTGTACAGAGCGATTAACCCCAATTCGATATGGATCGGGGAGTAATGATTCAAATCATGGATCAAGAATGTGACGAAGCAATTAAGGGTGGAATGTACTCTATAGAAAAGTCAAATCTGGTTGTTTAAATGAGAGCGTTTGTCGAGAAACCTGAACGAAGTTATTACGGGTAAGTTAATTATAAACTTTTGCGAAGTCTATGCCTTATTAGATACTGGTTCTACCTATTATTTTATCTCTCTTGCTTGCGTTTAATGTTTAAATTTGACTTCAGATAAATTAGACTTTCATTTATCTATTAAAACTCCGTTGGGAGAAACCTTCATTACATCCACTGTTTATAAGTCTTGTTTAATTCAAATCGACACTTTCACGTTACCTGTCGATCTTATCTCTTTGAAAATACTTGCCTTTGATGTGATTTTAGAAATCAATTGGTTAACTACTCATCATGCTTTTCGTAAGTTGGTTAACTTTCATATTCCTAACCAACCGGTTATGCGAATTAAAGAAACCAAACCACTAAAGTCAATCATTATCATATCAAGCCATAAGTAAAGAGTCCCGAGCCTTTAGTTGTTGACTTCCTTGTGTGGAATGCACCGAAGCCAGACTTTCTGTAGGCAACGTCGTGAATGATGATGGTAAGTTGATAGGTATCAATGTGATGTACTATCCAAGTCTTGGATGAGAGTCACAGTTTTGAATAATATTTCTATTGTTAATAACTTTCTTGACGTATTCTTGAAGATTTCTTAGCCTACCCCTAGAGCATGAAATTGAATTTTGTATTGACCCCAGTACAAAACTCATTTCTTAAACCCTCAAATATTTCTTTACCTAAAACGAACATATTATGCGCCAAAGACGTTGGCTCGAGCTGTTGAAGATTACGATCGTACCATTTAATTTCATCGTGGGAAAAACGAACGTGGTAGCTGATGCTAAGGATAATTTATTCTGCATTATCTTAGTCATAATATTTCTTACTGGGCTAGTTGAGCTCACCCTTTCATTCAATGTTCTCTTCAGGAAATGAGAATATAGCTGGGACTAGTCGGGGAATGGATTGACGGTTCAGATGGTTGCATTAGTAGTCCCCACTATTATGTTAAATAGTGTGATAATAAATGTATTGAGGACTTATTTTGAGTTTGAATATTGTCTAGAAGATAATATTTGTATTAAAACTCACAGCTCATGTTGTATATTTAAGTTTGTATTTGTATTCAGTACCTTGTATCTGGCGACCCAAGATGAGTGATGTATACCTATTTTGGGGGCGTCACAGAAGTACTCTCATTTTAAGGTAAGTGATATTATTTTTGTTCAATATTCGTAAGAAATAATATTTTCTTCCATACTCTGTAGTATGTACGTAATATTATTTCGTTTCAGATTCTGAATTCTACACTCATTTTGTTAAGTTTTGGCTTCTATACTCCGTGAAATTAGTAGAATATCCTTAAAATTTGCACTTCATCTATTATCTTTTCATGAAAATATTATTCTGAGCATTTTTGATAATTTTTAATCTTTTCATGTCGGGGTACTATTTACGGGGTACTATTTCTAAAGTACTATTCACGGGATACTATTCACTCAGGTACTATTCACCCGGGGTACTATTCATAACAAAAATTGATTTCTTTTCTGTCAAAATTATTTTGATACAATATTATTCTTGAAATTTACTCCACAAAGTAATATCATGTTGACAATTTGGACATTATTGACTTCTGGATAAATTGAATTATAAATATTTAAAATTTATCCTTTACTTTAATTTAATTGAATTCTTATATCATTGTCATCATCATCACGCTTATGTTGTTATGAAAGTTATCTTTGGCCCGTAGTGCATAGATGGACTGTTGATTGGTATTATTATGACCAGGGATCATTCGGTAAAATCATGATATGTAATGTTATAAATGATTTGGTAAAAGTCCTCATTGGCCCGTAGTGCATTGATGGACAGTTGTTGGCATAATCATAACCATTGGTGATAACACGAATATCCTTGGCATGTAGTTCATGAATAATTTGTGGACGTGATACTAATGAATATCCTTGGCCGTAGTGCATGGATAATTCAGTAATGTGGAATTAATATTTATTGAGCTGAGTCTCAGCGATAAAATTGATGATAAACTTTTTAAATCGTAGAAGATGGTAGATATCATGATCTACTTGACTCTTCTAATGGATTGTTTGTTCTGCTACAATTAAAACTTTTTGTTTATTATATTCTATCAGTTTTGCACTGTTGAAGGCTAACGATAATTTATTTTGCATTATCTTAGTCATAATATTTCTTACTGTGCTAATTGAGCTCACCCTTTTGCTTTCATTGTTATCTTCAGGAAATGAGAACGTAGTTGGGACTAATCAAGGAATAGAGTGACAGTCCGAGATGTTGGCTGTAGTAGTCCTCGCTATTTTATAAAATAGTGTGATAATAAGTATAATGAGGACTCCATTTGAGTTTTAATATTGTCTAGAAGACAATATTCGTGTCAAAACTCTCAGCTATGTTTTGTCGTATTTTACACGACAGTTGTATAATTAAGTTTGTATTTAAATTTTGTATCATGTATTTGACGACTCAGAATGGGTGATGTGTACCTATTTTGGGGGCGTCACAATGTCAAACTCAAAGCCTAGCAGAACCAACATCAAGAACAAATTAGTCTCGAGGAAGTTAATATCCATGGGCAGATTAGTTTCACCAAAAAAGGCGGGAAGGGGGGATTAAGGCTTCGATTTTGTCTTCAGTCATTTATGGTTTTTGATAGCCTAGTGTTATCTAATTGTTGATTGTTGCTACATTTGATATTTTTAGTATAGTTGCTATTTTTTGTTATAATTTGATATGGCTAGATAAATAGTTTTGGTATAGTTTCATATGATTAGTTTAGTATTTTGGGTTACGGTTGATATGATAAAGTATTCGGGGTACAGTTTTATATGACCAAATATTTGAATATAATTAGTCGTACAGTTCGGTATTTTTGATCAAACATTTGATATATTAAGTATCGTGACAAAACTTTTGGTTAATTGAATGAAGGTCCATATTTTTGTTGTCAATGGTATCTTCTTTATTTTTAAAAATTGGATATTATTTATTTGCCTTAGTCAATTCTTTATCATTTTTACTTGCGTACAAGTTAAAAATTGAAAGATATAGAATAACAGAAAGTATGATTCTGTTGTAGAGCTTTTTCACAAAACACATGACTCTGTATCAGCACTTAGATCGTAGATTAATGATTTAATGATCATAGAGTAATGATTTAACGATTGTTGAAATGACTTAAATCGTAGAGTAATGTGTAAGACCCCGACTTTTATGAAATAAAAGTATTCAATTATTATTCTATTTAGTAAATGGTTAAATTGATAAAAGGTTAGAGTTAAGATTGATATGTGTAAATTATAAAAGTATGTCAAGGAATATTCGTTCTGTCGGGGAGTATTCACTCTGTCAGGGAAATTTCGTTTTGTCGGGAATATTAGGTAAAAGTAAGTTGACGCAGAAATAGCCAATCATTGGTGGGTCCCACAACAAAATATTGTCAGATACAGAAAATGACATAAATAAAATGAAAGTCCAATAATAATTTAGAAGGGGGGTTGAATAGATTATTACCATTTAAAAATTTATCTTAGGCCTTTTTGAATTTTTAGTTAATTAATTTGCAGTGTTAAAATTATTATACAAAGGCAATAAAAATTCAATCACACAATGCACAAAGATTTCTCTAGTTCACAACATATATCTCGGGTATGTTGCTATGTCTAGTCTAAAGCTCCTCTCCAGGACTTGAGATCTTATTACTATCAGTAATAAATACTTCTTTAACAGACAAAGAAATCTTTTCAAAGTTTTATAGACAAACTTTCAACTATTCTCAACTAACTATCTTGGACAACAAGCTCACAGGTCACTCCTCAAGCTTAGTTGTACTATCTTTTGAGTTTAGTTCTACTTCATGATCTGGTCTTAAAACGACAACCTCTTCCTCACCTCACAAGTACACGAGAGACCCAACTCCCAGTCGACCTATCTAAGACTGGTCTTGGTCAAATAATTACTCGTCTTTCTCATAGGTACATAAAATAAACTAGCACTACATTTTTTCCTTTTAAAAAGTGTTAGACAGATTTTTGTTTCTAAAATAAGTTGATACAACTTATTACATATATATAAAAGTTTAAATAATTTTTATATTTAAGGTTTTTCATATAAGCTGATAGCAGTTAAAGAGTAGATACATTTATAAAAGTTCAAAGACTTTTATACTTGAGAAAATATGTTTCTTTGTAAGCAAATTTTAATATATTCTTAGATCAAATAATGCTTCTATGTAAGCAAATATATAAATTTATGCACTGTTATAAAAGTTTAAATAACTTTTATATTTTGTGTAAAAAATACTTCTTGAATAAGCATGTATATGAATTTAAGCTTTATTTGAATGTGATTATGTACAAGCAGATATATAATTTTTGTTCAAATTTATATTGATTTAATTTTCTTTATATAATAAAGAATATGTTTCTATAGAAAACATATTTAACATTAATTTTAGATATAAAAT
This sequence comes from Panax japonicus, assembly GCA_020205505.1. Classification (NCBI taxonomy): domain Eukaryota; kingdom Viridiplantae; phylum Streptophyta; class Magnoliopsida; order Apiales; family Araliaceae; genus Panax; species Panax japonicus. The sequence goes on from CM035113.1 coordinate 90,572,304, forward strand.
TTTAAATAACTTTTATAGTTATGCTTCTCGTTAAGCAAATAAATTCACATAAGCTTATGATATAAAAGTTTAAATAACTTTTATATTATGCAACAAGTATATTATGAATGTTCAGATAATAACATAAATCATGTATAATAAATTAAACAATTTAAGTAATACTTGATATAACAAATAAATTTGTTAGATTCGAAAATATATATAATAATATATTTTTTCTAACCTGTGAATATTAAATAAGGCCACTTAGTATTTCAAAACCGTTCGAATGATATTCTTGTTTAAGGAATACCTTCAAATATCGGTATCTAAATCTGACCGAATTTAAAGTTTCACTGTTAATATTTGTATAAATATTTTTTGATAGATCACTTAGCATTTTAAAACCGTTCGAATGATATTATGTTTAAGGAATACCTCCAAATAGCGGTATCTAAAACTGATCTAGTTTACAATATTTATAAAAATAAATTATATATATCTATAAAGAGCCACTTAGCATTTCAAAACCGTTTGAATGATATTCTTAAGGAATGTCTATCTAAAACTGGCTTTTGATTGATATGAATAGATGAAATACAGATATATACTATATATCTAAAATTGGCGTTTGTATATCTATATTTATGCACAAGTATGAGATAATAATAATAAATCAATTTAATAACTTATCTCAAAATAATTTGATCAATTTTCTCTTCTTCAACTGTTAAGAACTTTCTTTAGAGAGAGAGAGAGAATATGTAGGAAGAATAAGCTTTTCTTTTCTTGTGAATTGACAATTTGAAAGTTAAGAGAAACTCCCTTATTTATAGAAAATTATGGCAAGGGGAACTTTTGGAATATTGGAAAATAAAATTTGAAATTGAGAGCTTGGATTGCTTTGGTTTAAAATGGATGGTTTGGATTGAATGGACATGATATCACACAGATTGCTAGACAAGGATTTAAAATTTTTCCCATGTAACATTTGTAAAAATAAGCACATAACTTATTTAATGCTCTCATGCAATGAAAGGAAAATTGCATTCGGTCAAAAGGTTGGAGGGAATTATGTCTTAACATTCCCTCCCTCTACTAAACTTAATGCATACGTAAATGCATTTCATTTTACCCATTTACAAGGCTACGATTTAGACAAGGATTTTAAACCTTGAAAATCCAATTCTCCAATAAATAATATGGGCCCACATATCATATTAATTACATATTCCAAGCTCGCATTTAGATTTTATTTTCAAACAAAGGAAGGAAGAAAAAGGCTAAGGCAATTTGTTTAATTTTGGCTTTAATATATTTTGAAAACCTTTAGTGAGGAAAAATCATTTAAGAGAAATACAACAAAATATACGCTGTGAGTTTTAATACAAATATTGTCTCGTAGACAATATCCAAACTCAAATAAAATTCTCATCACAATTATTGTCACACTATTTTACAAAATAGTGATGATTACTAAAATAACCATCTTGGACCATTACTCCACTCCCCGACTAGTGCTAGCTACATTATCGCCTCCTGAGAAGAACAATGGAATCAAAAAGAAAATGGTGAGCTCAACTAGCCCAATAAAGAATTTATGACTAAGATAATATAAAATAAATTATCCTTAGTCCTTAACAGGAAAAAATCTGATAGATTACAATAGACAACAAGTTTTAGAATACAACTGCAGCGGAAACAACAATCCATTAGAAGAGTCAAGTAGAGCATGATATCTACTATCTTCTATTATTTAAAAGTCCATCATAAATATTTTATCCCTGCAACATCATTCAATAAATATTTCAAATCAAAGAATTATCCATGCACTACGGGTCAAGGATATTCGTTCGTATCACCAGTGGTCATGATCATGTCAAACACTTGTCCATCTATGCACTACGGGCCAAATAGGACTTTCACCACAAACCTTATCTGTAACATTAAATGCTATGATTATACCAATACACAATTCTTGGTCATAATTATACCAATCAACAGTTCATCTTTGCACTAAGGGCTAAAGATAACTTTTACCACAACATAATCATGAGGATGATAACAATGATATAAAGAATCAATCAAGTGAGATCAATGATAAATATTAGAGATTTATAATTCAATTTATCCAGAGTTCAAGAATGTCCAAATTGTCAACATGATAATTAATTGTGGAGTAAAATTCAAGAATGATATTCATGTATCAAAAATAATTTGGACATAAAAAAAAACCAATTTTATCGTGAATAGTACCACATGAATAGTACCCTGAGTGAATAGTATCCCGAGTGAATAGTACCCCATGAATAGTACCCCGAATGAAAATATTAAAATTTAATAAGAATGTTCATACCAATATTCCAATGAAACGATACTAAATGAAGCGCAAAACTCAAGAATATTTTACTAATTTCAGGTATTATAGAAGCAATACTTACCATAGTAAGTTTAGATTTAGGAATATGAAAAGAAATAATATACGAAACTACAAATGGATTTTCACCCGTCATGCGATAATCCGCGTAGACAGGTCTTTTCTACAAATAAAGAATAAGTACGAATGGTTATTCATCATGCATGCGGTAATCCACGTAGACAGATTACTCATGCAGATTAATAAAGAATTAATACGAAGGGTTATTCACCATGCATGTGGTAATCCGCGTAGACACGTTACTCCCACAAATTAATAAAGAATGAATAAGAAAAATAATATCACTTATCTTAGTAAGAGATTGGATATTGCAATAGTGAAGTAGCAAAATACTCTTATTCTTTCTCTCTATAGTTTCTCTCTCTATTGTTTTAGTGAATTCATAAGAAAAAATGAAGAAATGAACTTCTATTTATAGAAGAATGGACTAATTAGTAACTGATTCATAGACGGTCCAGATTGATTTATTATTAAAATTGACAGTCCATATTGATTTAGTATTAAAACCTCAACCGACGGTCTAAAAAATTAGCATATCTCCCCATAGAATAATAAGTCAAACCTACAACAAAACGCCTCATGACAAACCCCTCAATTTATATAAAAAATTGAATAAATATTTACCACAAATCACTTATCTTCAATAAACAGATTTTTAATCTTTCAACAATTATTCATCATCAATATTATAATTCACAATATTGACAACCAGATCATTCCCAAGAAAAATGGAGTTTTCTGATAAGGATTTCTCCTTATTGGCGTATAATTAAATAACCTAACCTCTTGTCTCGACAGTGACAATAATTGAATCAATAAAATGAGATACTATGCAGCAACTACTGTTGCAATAATTGAATAAAACTTAATGACTTCTTATGTAAGCATCAATAATCAGAGATACTGTGCAATACCGTGTGTTACTATGTAACAATGCGTATTACTATTCTTTTATTATCGGTATTTCAACAGTTAACGGTAAAAGTTTTGCCGTTATTTTTATAAAAATGTTATTTCTGTCGCTTTCGATATTCGACAGTCATTTCATTGTGAGGTCCACCAATGATTGTGCCTTTGAACGGATATTTCCCGACAAAAAGAATATTTTCCGACCAAACAAATATTTTATGACGACTTACTTACTTTGTAAATCAACACCTTATTATTTAATATAATATTTAGAGAAAATTAAATCTTTATTCATAGAAAGTTGGGGTCTTACAATATATGGCAGAATATGGCAAAATAAAATATTTTCGTTGTCCCATCAATATTTTTCTTCTCCCCCTTTGTCATCGTAAAAATTAATTGGGGGGGGGGGGAATACATTAATGTACTTTTCAAAACCTATAAAAAAGTGGTTAGTATCTGAAAAGTAGTGTCCTGAGTGATTCAATGAAATGATTAAAAGTACCTTTGAGGTTTGCTCTTTATCTAATATCATTTCACTTGAACTTTTTATTTACATGAACATTCGTATTAAATTTTAAATCGTTATCTTTGAAATATGAATCTTGAATATTATTTTTGAATTTGGCTCAACATTTTGGTCATCATGTTGACAATTTAGACATTATTGGAATATGAACAAATTAAATGTCAAATCTTGAATATTTATTCTTTTATCTTATTATTTTTACAACTTCCGTTCATCCTTTATATCATTGTTATAAAAATAAAGTTATTATGAATAACTTTTGCTTGAGTGAAAAGATAATATAATTGGTGAATGTATTTGGCCTGGGTGCGAAGACGATATAATCGTTGAGTGTCTTTGGTCTGTATGGCAAGGACACGTGGTGAAAAGTTCTTTTTGGCTCGTAGTGCAAAGATGGACTGTTGATTGATATGATCATGGCCATTTGTGTTATAATTGAATATCTTTGGCTTGTAGTGCAAAGATGAATTGTTGAGTTACGTGATTATGATCAAGAACTATTGACTGGTGTTACATGGATAAAATATTGCTGGTAAACTTTTAAATTGGAGAATATTGTGAACATCATGATCTATTTACTCTCCTAATTGATTGTTATTTTCATTGCAGTTGTTGATCTAAAATTTATTGTCCATTATATTCTATCATATTTTTTCACTGTTAAAGACTAACGATAAGTTATACTTCATTATCTTAGTCATGATATTCTTTACTTGGCTATTTGAGCTCACCTTTTTCATTTTTATTCTATTATTTTCTTAGGAAATGATAGTGTAGCTGGGACTATCCGGGGTGTTGAGTGATGGTTCGAGATAGTTTCTATAATTGTCTTCTCCATGTTGTAAAATAGCGTGGCAATAATCATGTTGAGGACTTGTAATATGTGTTGTCGTATATTATACGACGTTGTAATAATTTGAGTGTGAATATTGTCGTATTATCTACGACACTGTATTAAGAGAACGTATAGTTGTAGTATGTATTTTTGCGATTCAAATTGGGTTGTGTGGACCCTATTTTGGGGCGTCACATAATGACTTAACGATCGTAGAGTCATTACTTAGATCGTAGAGTTTCAAGTGACTTCAACTTTTATTATAACAGAGCTACTCTACTATTCTAACACTATTTTTTATTAATTATTTTTGTATACTTTAATATTTTATTTGCAATATTTAAATAAATATTTTTAACAAAATACATTTATGGAAATAGAGTTAAATTTTAAGATTTTTCAAAAGAAATTTAATCTACGTAGAGTGAAATGTAGAGTGAATTCTCAGATCGTAAAATGACTTAACTTTACGTTTTTACAATGAAATCTAGTATCGTAGATTTAAGTTACTATACGTTTCTCTTTTAACCCTGTGAGAAATTTTACAGATGAGATATTGTCTTTATAGTAACAAATGTGCACTTGATCATGGTCTCATGCACTTAATATAAACATATTAGTAATCATGTCCATAATAGGTACTAAATATTACCAAACATTCGGAAAGTGTTGGAAGCTTTTAGGCTGGACTAAATTGATGAATACAATAATTGAATTTCATTTCATAAATATTATAATCACAATTTACATGTTTACAAGTGACATATCCCAGGTAATGAAAAAAAATATCTTCATACAATAGCTTAATAACTCAAGTAATTACAAATAAGAAAGTATTTTAATTTTTTGGTGTAGAAAATTACAAGGGGCATACCCAAGGTAATAAAAAAAATATCTTGATACAATAGCTTAATAGCTTAACCAATTAAAAATAAAATAGTATTTTAATTTTTTGTGTAGAAAAAACTTGACCATATGACTTCAGCACAAACAACTTTATTCTGTAGAAAATCAGCCCTAACTCCTACTATTCAAACTTAAATTTCTCTAGCCACAAACCGTACGAAAAAGTAACCAACTATTTTTAGAGATGCATTGTCCCACTTGAGGTTGTTGTAGAAGACAAGCATAATGCTCAAAAGTCACAATCATCGCATACAAAATACAACTTGCCCTTCGATGGTTTGTTCGAGTAGACAATTCTTATAGATGCCTTCTTTCCACATCTACATACCCTAGATATATAGCGAAAGTCACCATTATTTCATCCTTACATTATTGTTTGACGAAGACATGACTCATAATTCATATATACAAGATAAAGAAGGGATGAGACATTTTAACAAACACCTTATTGGCAACTTTTAAATTGAATAACAATTAAAAATTTATGAAAATAAAGTAAAGCTAAAGAAGAAATTAGTTCGTTGATCTACACACCTTACTCGTGAATATGATAAATTAATATACTTGATCAAAACCAGAGAATTAAAAACTACAAATGTTCTAAATAGTAGAAAAGAGCTCCTACAAATGTAAGGAAGTGAGAGTTTTATATCGAATGTATATGGTGGGGGCATATTAGACAAATTCCACTCTTATTTGAGAGTCAGAACCATGCATCACGTTATTTAGGCGAGTTACCTGCACACACAGTTAGTTTGGAAGGAAATTATAACTTTTTCACTTCACTTTAAAGCCTCAGGTGTTTAGGTGTAGCTTTTTAGACAGCATGAAGTTATGTGGGAAAATGATAAAACCACATATATTAAATTAAAATTTACCATTCAAATTTTTGAGAACCACCACACATTCCCTTCATCAGATCCCTAACAACTCTCCATCATTATTAAAATGTGGTCTCCAGCTATGTCGGGCCCACTCTATAGGCTGAGCCTAGTCTTACGGTGTGAGGGCAATATAAACAAGCTTAGGGCCTCAGTCCTTAGACCAAGGCTCAACTCATGCCTCAGGGCCTTAATACTGCTATTGATATAAATTAAGAAATGCACTTTTGATATACATTTAAAAACATATTAGCCTTATGACCATGAAAGCGACATGATCCATGATCATAGACATTCCATGATCGTCACTGTAAGACCCCAACTTTTATAAATAAAGATGAATTTTCTATAAATATTATTTTTGAATATTATGGAGTAAATTTGATATAATGTTATAGTTGTGGGTAATATTTATAAATTTTTCAAAGTAAGCAAGTTGTTATAAAATATTCGTTTGGTCGGGGAATATTCTTTTTGTCGGAGAATATTCGTACGATGGCACAATCATTGGTGGACCCCACAACGGAAGTATTGTCGTATTTAGAAAACGACAAAATTATCTTTCTATAAAAATAACGGCGGACGTGTTACCGTTAAAAATGTTGAACTACCCGGTAGTAAAAGTACAGTAATACGTGTGGTTGCATAGTAGCACACGGTATTAATTATTGATGCTTACGCGAAAAGTCACTCAGCTGTACTCAATTATTGCTACAGTAATTGCTGCATCATATCTCTTATATTATTGATTCAATTATTATCACAGTATCATCTGTATAATATGTTATATTATTAAATCAATAATTGAGACGACAAGTTATAAACGATTAATAATTATTGAAAGATTAAATATGTGTTGATTAAAAATAAAATGATTTGTGATAATATTTATTAAATCCTTGATATATATAAAGAGTCTATTATGAGACTTTGGTGGTAAGTTTGGTTATTTTATGGGGGCCCATATGTCATCATCTAAGAGTCTCTTCGTCAATAGTAATTACCTTCGTCAATAGTAATTACATTTACCAGACGTCAAACCACTTGCCGTTTCATATTACAGGCGTCGAACCAATTGTCGTTTCACATTACAGGCGTCAAACCACTTTTCTTTTCACATCACCAGTCGTCAAACCACTTGCCTTTTCACATTACAAGTGCTAAGCTAGAAATCTTCTATAAATAGAGGCCTAGTTCTTCATTATTTTTCACGAATTCATTCAAGTTATATAGAGAGAGAAAGCATAGAGAGAATAAGAGAGAAAGAAGAAGAGTATTCTGTTACTACACTACTGCAGTATTCAATCTCTTAGTAAAGTAAGGGGTGTTATTTCTTTTGTATTCATGAAAAGAACTTATGTTATTCCATTATTTATTATTTTGTTGGAATAACCTGTAGACGCGGGCTACCCTATACTTGGTGAAATTCTTCTATTATTCTATTCTTTATTATTCTGTTGGAACATCCTGTCTGTGCTTTACGCATGACCTGGTTCCAGTCTTTATTATTCTGTTGGAGCATCCTGTCTGTGCTTTACGCCGGATCTGGTTCCAGTCTTTATTATTATGTTAGAATATCATGTCTGTGCGTTTTATGCCGAACCTGGTTCCATTCTTTATTATTCTGTTGGCATATCCTGTCTATGCGTTTTACGCTGGACCTGGTTCCGTTATTTATTATTCTATTGGAATAACTTGCTTGTGCGGTCTATCGCATGCATGGTGATTTCTTTTGTTATTCCATTCTTTATTATACCTAGTTGGTCAAAACTTTGACTTCTATATTCCATGAATTTAGTGGAATATCCTTGATATTTGCGTTTCAACCAGTATCTTTTCATGGAAATATTCTTCTGAGCATTCTTGAATTTTACTCTACAAAGCAGTATCATGTTGACAATTTGGATGTTATTAGTTCTTAGATAAATTAATTCTTGAACTTGTTTTATTGAATACTTATATCATTGTCATCATCCTCATGTTTATATTATGTTGAAAGTCATCTGTGGCCTGTAGTGCATAGATGGACTTGGTATGATTATGACCAGGGATTATTCTGTGTAATCATGACCGTAATGTTACAAATGATGTGGTAAAAGTTATCATTGGCCCGTAGTGCATTGATGGACAGTTGTTGGCATGATCATGACCATTAATGAATACACGAATGTCCTTGGCTGTGGTGCGTGGATAATTTGTGGTCGTGATACTAAAGAATATCCTTTGCCATAGTGCAGGGGTGATTCGATGATGTGAATTATTTATTAAGCTGAGTCTCAGCGATAAAAGTCATGAAAAACCTTTTAAATCATAGAGGATAGTAGATTTTATTCTGTACTTGACTCTTCTAATGGATTGCTTGTTCCGCTGCAGTTAAACTTGATTTTTATTATATTTTATCAGTTTAACACTGTTGAAGGCTAATGATAATTTGTTCTGCATTATCTTAGTCATAATATTTCTTACTGGGCTAGTTAATCTCACCTTTTCTTTCACTGTTCTCTTTAGGAAATGAGAATATAGCTGGGACGAGTCGGGTAACGGAGTGATGGACCAGATGATAGTATTAGTAGTCTTCACTATTCTGTTAAATAGTGTAACAATAATTGTAATGAGGACTCTTTTTGAGTTTGTATACTCTCTAGTAGACAATATTTATATTCAAACTCACAGTTTATGTTTTGTCGTATTGTACACGATAATTGAATTATTAAGTTGTATTTGAATTCTGTACGATGTATCTGGCGACTCAAGATGGGTGATGTATACCTAATTTTTGGGGCGTCACAGTGGCCCTATACCCCACGACCAACACCAAACAAAAGACTAGCGTAAAGGTAGTATCAAGGGTCAACCAGCCCAAATTATAGGGGGTAGACATGTGATGTTATCCAGGTTCACATTTTGTAGATGCCTTTTTTCCACATCTACATACCCTAGGTATATAGCGAAAGTCACCATTATTTCATCCTTACATTATTGCTTGACGAAGACATGACTCATAATTCACAAAAACAAGATAAATAAGGGATGAAACATTTTAACAAACACCTTATGGGCAACTTTTAAATTGAATAACAATAATAAATTTATGAAAATAAATTAAAGCAAGAGAAGAAATTAGTTCGTTGATCTACATACCTTACTTGTGAATATGATGAATTAATATACTTGATCAAAACTACAGAATTAAAAACTACAAATATTCTAAATAGTAGAAAAGAGCTTCAACAAATGTAAAGAAGTGAGAGTTTTATAACCAATGTATATGGTAGGGATATATTAGACAAATTCCAGTCTTATTTGATAGTTAGAACCATGCATCACGTTATTTAGGCGAGTTAACTGCACACACAGTTAGTTTGGAAGGAAATTATAACATTTTCACTTCACTTTAAAGCCTCATGTGTTTAGGTGTATCTTTTTAGACAGCATGCAGTTATGTGGGAAAATAATAAAACCTCAGATATTAAATTAAAATTTACCCTTCAAATTTTTGAGAACCACCACACATTCCCTTCATCAGATCCCTAACAACTCTCCATCACTATTAAAATGTGGTCTCCAGCTATGTCAGGCCCACTCTATAGGTTGAGCCTAGTCTTACGGTGTGAGGGCAATATAAACAAGCTTAGGGCCTCAGTCCTTAGGCCAAGGCTGTGAGAGCCCCGAATCTGGGCCCCAAATCACCGCGGATCCGGTTCAATCATTCTACTATGACATCATTATCATACAAGACTATTACAAAACTAATCGCACACATTAACATTAAGCTGGAACTGTCTTTAACTTTCCTTGTATCCGACGCATTCACCTTAATCTACAATGTTTTATCATGATATAGCAAGGGTGAGCATGAAAGTTGCCAGCAAGATTAAATATAATTTAAGGATATATCATGATTGAAAGATTTAGAATAATAAGCTGGCTATAATTCACAATGTAGTTATGAATTAGCATGAACAAACTTTTGACTAAACAGGTATTACATATGAACAATATATGTGGACCAACTAGAAATGAAGGTGATCAGCCTTTCATACCTGACTTATACATATAAGATGTACAGAGTACAATTCTACATGGCAATCAGTAATGATTAACCATAAGCATAACTGAATGAAACACTCTTAGTAAAGTTAAGAAAACAAACTTGCCTGAACCGTTGATTACTGATACGAAATATAACTTAGCTTTATCCGAAGACCTAATACAGATAATACCGATCTCCAAATATTAGAATAATATCATCACAGTATAAAATAACCTAAACACATTATCACATAATCCTATCAGTCTATACAACACATAAGACTTAACATCAAATCAGACTATTTAAGTCTGAGTTGAAACCGACACAATTCAATCATCCTGACGGTCTAATCGAACAAATATCAAGTTTAAGTTCAATTACACTCCGCCTAAACAATTAACAATAATATTAGATAATTATATTATCAGTCAAAATAATTTTCATAGACTGGTAAAAATTTTCAGATAATTAATATCATTTATCATAATTTTCCAATCATTAAACTCGTATTTAAACGAATTAAATGAATTAATAATTTTCCTTAGTTATTAATATTTATTTATTGCTAAACATTAATGAATTACATGTCATAATATTATATCATATTTATAATATCTCAAAGTATTTTCAATACTTTATTATTTCCTTTAAATATTTTTAAAGTAATTAAAAACATAAATCAATAACTGATATTAATATAAATACCACATTATTCCTTGATCAATAATATTAATTTAATACCAAATATCAATGAAAATCATAACATAATATTATAATATAATTATAACATCACAAAGTATTTTAATACCTTAAAATCATATTTCTATGATTTTTAAATAATCAAATTCATTATCCGATAATTGCTATAAATATTAAAATATTAATATTTTCATGACAAAATATCAAAAGTTATATTTTATAACTCAAAATATTTTTATAACACTTAAATCATTTTATATGATTTTTAAATCATTAATTCTATTTTTCCATAATTTATCTAATATATTTATTAAATAAACTAATTACCATTAATAATAAATATTAATGAATTTCATCACAAAATATCAAAAGTCATCAAAAATAACTTAAAATATTTTCTAATACCATAATATAATTTTTCATGATTTTTTTATGAATTAAAATAATTTATTTAATAATATAATTAAATAAATAAATACCATTTATATTCCAAAATATTAAATATTTTTGAAATATACTACAAATAATTAAAAACTATTTTTCAGGCTTTAAAATAATTTTTCAGAATTTAATATGTATTTTTAATAATCAAAAACCATTTATTTCTATTTATTTATTAAAATAATCTATTTTCCGAAAATAAGCGTCGCTAAAGGGCCCTATAGCGACAGAACTATCGCTATAGGTGTTCTTGAGCCTGCCTAGAAACACATTGTCAGTCGCTAAGGTGCTTCGTTTGACCGGCTCTAATTAATTGGCTATTACGTTTCTCGAATTTCTAAAACATTGATCTGGTAGTATTTATGTAATACTACAAGTATGCGTAATCATCTAAGTCATTAAGCATAACAATTGCAAGATCTAAGCCTGTAAAGATGTTGTCAGAACCTGTTCTTAGAATTCTGGGTTTACCAGAATCAAGGTACATACTTTGGATCCTTATAGTTTGCAGTCTATGTATTGTTCGTGTGATATAAAGGTTCACACTTGTAGTCATGAAGTCAAAGTATAACTTCGTAACATCAGGTCAGTCTAACAACATCACCAGCTCAATATTTAAGTCGGTCAAAGGGCATGTAGGACTATTCTTGGCCGAATTCTGGGTTTACCTAGAATTCTTCCAAACAGACGGTCAACTCTAGTTGACCTTAATTTTCGGCCATTACAGTTATGATCTAAGTGATCTGGTAACTTAAAAATGTAGTCTACATACCAAACTACAATAAACTAACAACAACTTGACCAAACTATTAACACACAACAAGATCTGAGGCTTGAAAATTGTTGTCAGACCCACCTGGGTTTCTGGGCTGCCCAGAAACTCAGTTGGTCATGGTCGGTCAACGACCTTTGACCACCAATAACTCACGATCTAGACATGCTATGAGGTTGATTCAAGTCTCAGATAAAAGATCACATGGCAGACTACATATCCAAAACATAAAGCACAACAAACAACTAACACATATGAATCTATGGGCTCTGACATTCGGCTGTCAGGCCACTTTTTCCCAGATTTCCAGATTTCTAAAAACATCAATTTCGAGCATCTAGGTGTTATGGATCTGTGATATTACAACACAGATCACTAATATATACTACATACTACACATTTAAACATAAAATCATAATATCTAACAACAGATCTAAGGATTTCTAGAATTAGGGTTTATACCTCATAAATGCTCAATTTTTGAATCTGATCTTTGGTGTTTGTTCTTGGCAAGCTAACACATGATCTTGGCTTAGCTTATTAGTCACTCTCACTCTATAATTTCGGATGGGAGAGAGAGAGAAGGTTTGGCTAGCTTGAAAAAAAATAAAATAAGTGAATTTTGCTTACTTTTGAACTTTGATCTTAGGTCCAATATATTTATAGGATGCTAGATGGTTGATGGTTGATGATTAAAGGCTAGCACATAGACCACATGCCTAGCAAAGGTTGGTCACCAACTAAAGTTATGGCAACCTACACAAGTTATCTTATTAAATAATGCTAAAGGGGCATTTTGGTCATTTGGCTCATAAAGTGCATGGTACTTTGGTAACTTCTCATACCTATTAGGTTTTAACCCTTAGGTTTCATAAGCTCTAAATCTAGAGTTGTGTATTAAGGGCAAATATGGAAATCTTAGTTTCTTTGATTAGGGTTCCCTAATTACAGTAAAGTTTACCAATCTCATTCAAGCTTGCTAATTAGGGTTAAAACTTCCTAATTAACATTACCTTCTATATGCTAATAATTAGGTTTTCTCTAATTGCATGCTAGGGTTTCCTACATTGGAAATTAGGGCTTTCCAATTAATCGATTAGGGTTATCCTTAATTAATAACATAGAAACTCTATACTTAACTTCAAGCTTCCCACTTAGGGTTTTAATATCCCGATTTAGGGTTTTAGACAGAATAATTAAGGTTCAAATTTTGAAAATTAGGGTTTGTTAAATAATTAAGCTTTACCCTATTAAGCTTATAATTAAAATCACTTGAGCATTATAATTCTCCGTTATATTCCAGATTAGGGTTTCAAATTTTTGAAATCTGAAATTAGGATTTTATGATATGGTATTAGGGTTTTGGACTCCCGGAACTGAAACTATGGTTTCTAGAACCGATTTCTAGGTTTTCTTATCAGACGTTAGGGTTTTCTAGCTGAACGTTGTCGTTCTTAATATATACTTAGGGTTTGACAAAGATATAATTTATCTGGTCAACCCTTGACCCTTAACCACATTCTGAACACATACATAATCATAAACACAGAACATATTCACATAAATCCTTAATCCTGAATAATTTACCTAAATCCTTCAAAGAATTTTGAAATCCTCAAAATTCATTCCCAATAACATCAAACGCATACACTTATTTTCTATCTGGATCTAATATTTGACCTTAAATCAATCATTTAAGATTTTAATAAATTGTCTAATTCTCGGGTTATCACAAAGGCTCAACTCATGCCTCGGGGCCTTAATAATGCTATTGATAAAAATTAAGAAATGCACTTTTGATATCCATTTAAAAACATATTAGCCTTAGGACCATGAAAGCGACATGATCCATGATCATAGACATTCCATGATCGTCGCCCTATACCCCACGACCAACACCAAACAAAAGACTAGCCCAAAGGTAGTATCAAGGGTTAACCAGCCCAAATTATAGGGGCTAGACATGTGATGCGATCCAGGTTCACATTTTGTAACGGTTTAGGAACCTCTATATAGCGAAGCTCAAGTCAAAACCCTAACTCATACTTATCAGTAAGGGTGCAAATGAACCGAGTCGAGCCGAGTATTGAGTTATTCAAATTTGGTTAACATATTTTATCGAGTATAAAATAAGGTTTGATTGAGACTCATTTAGCTATCGAGTTGAGCACAATCTCGATTCGAATCCGAGTAGTTTGAACTTTTCGAACAAATATCCGAGTATTAATAGAAAATTATAATTTTGAGGAGGTTCGAGTAATTTATCGAACTTTAAAATTTGCTCGAGTCGAGCTTGAATCAAACTTTTAATCGAACGAATACGAATCGAACTCAATTTGTTTGCTCATTTTACAACCTTACTTATCGGCCACGATATTGGAAAGGAACATGCAGCTTGGTTAACTTTAAACTTTACACGTTTATACACACATGCAATTGTGTGATCAATTCTTCAAATAAATATTATTTTTGAAATTTGAATTTTTAAAATTAATGAAAGTGGAGATAAAATAGGAATGAATAAGAGTATGTATATAAAAAAAATAATACAGAGGGTGAAATATAAATGCAACTAATCTGTTTTTGGGTACAAACCATGACAATTAATTATTATTTTTTAACTAATCCTCTCATGATTCAATGATAAACAAAACTACTTATAAAGTTTTGGTACATGAGATCTTGAGATCCAACGGCAAGAATGTTTTAGATAAATATAGCTATAAAAAAAATTAAATTTTTTTACAATAAACTATTACACAGCTTACTCAATAATTGCCTCCTCCTCTTCTCATCTCTTCTCCTTCCCCGTTATAATATTTATGTTTTTATTTCATGTATTTCTAGATTGTGTTTCTTTTTATTGTTTAGATTTCACACCCATCAATTTAATATCCTCGATCAGACGGTCCAAATTACAGTATGAGGACCCACCTT
The DNA here is from genome assembly GCA_020205505.1 of Panax japonicus. Lineage (NCBI taxonomy): Eukaryota > Viridiplantae > Streptophyta > Magnoliopsida > Apiales > Araliaceae > Panax > Panax japonicus. The sequence goes on from CM035113.1 coordinate 90,587,662, forward strand.
CACTCAACATTTCCTTCCCATCTTAGCCATCCGATCTGCTGATTTCATAAACTCATCTCTCCTCTCCACCATCAGATCTTTCACCATCTTCTCAACAATAACTCTATCACAAGTATCCTTCGTATCCAGCCCAATCTTCCAAAACTTCTCCACAAACCTACTATTCACCTGTTGGTCCATAAAATAAGGCCAGCAAATCATGGGAACCCCTTCCATCACACTCTCCAAAGTAGAATTCCAACCACCGTGGGTCAAAAACCCACCCACGGATGAATGGCCCAGGACCTCTTCTTGTGGGGCCCAGCCCACAATATACCCCCTCTCCTTTGTCCCCTTTAAAACTTCCGCCGGAATCTCTCCATCTCCGGCGACAGAATCTGGCCGAATAACCCACCCACTGTTCACCAGCCCATACCAAAACTCCATCAGCTGGTCCCTCGTCATGACGGCGATACTTCCAAACTAACGTAGATCACAGATTTGGGCGGCTGTGAATCGAGCCATTTGATGCAGCTCCTATCTTCTTTCCTTAAACTGTTTGTTGAAATCGCCGAAGAAATAGATTTTGCGGCGAGCTTGGTTTTGAGATGTGAATGGAGTGGGCCGATGGTGTAGAGATTTGGGCAGACGGTGCGAATGTTAGAGAGAATGGGTCCTTCTAGATCTTCAAATGTGTTGAGTATTAATCCATAAGCGGGTGAATTTTCTTTGCCCTCAGATTTAAAAAGTTGGATGCTTGGATTAGACAGGTCGCCGGAACGGCGGAAGTTCGGAAGATCTCGGCGCCGGCGAAAATTTTCGGTCTCTGGTACACTTTTGATTGGCGTGTCCATGTCATCTCCTGCATCTATTTGTAAACTAAAAAAAATTATTTATATTGCAAATATGCCTTAATTATTATTATTATAGCTGTTTTAATTCATGAACTATATTGTTGTGTCTACACACAATAATAATCTATATATTTTTACTATAATAAATAAAAATACTTTTTATCAACTTGATAGGAACATTGATAAGAGAGTGATAATTGTATAATAAAGTCGTGGAAATACAAATCTCTAATTATTCAAATACATATCTTTACTATTAAATTCACAAATGATCATTGGATAATAACTTTACTTAAATAGATTCCTAAATTTGACCTAATGCATCCATGACAAGTAAATTGTCAACGTTTAAAAAAAAAAGTCAACGTCAGACACCGATAACTATAAATTAGTAGTATAAACATTGTATTTTATATATGAATTCTGAAAGTATACAATTATTTTCATAAAGGTAAAGTTGATATTAATTTCATCATAATAAATTATATAATTATATAATTTTTATATTTATTACTATAAGTTTATATATCAATAAAAATTACTATTTCGCATGATAGTTAGGTTTAAGTTTTATAATTTTTTTATTGTATAGATTATAAAAAAATGTTGTATCGATAAATTTTAGTATAACTTACTATTTGAATTGATTAATACAATATTTTCTATAATTTATAAAATAAAAAATTATATGAATTTATTGCCTTAAAATTGGTGTCAATTTTAGCCCTAACGGAATCCTTTGATAAGCATATGTAACTTTACTCTATCCGGATTCCTTGATAAGAATGTGTTTGTGAGTTTTACTTTGAAGGGGACAGAAAAAGAAAATTAAAACACTTGTTAACCGCAACGTCACACAAACACGTCATAAGGTGCAAGTCTCCTAAACGTAAACACCTCATATGGTGCAAATAATGATATCTAATAATATTATTTAAATAATATAAATTATTGATCTGATAATAAAAAATATTGTGCAGTGACAATTATGGAAACAATAATAATATAAAATATCAACGCAACAATTATTGAATCAATAAAATAAAATATTGAACAGTAATTACTGTAACAATTATTGAGTAGTATCTTCTTACGTAAAAATCAATAATTCAACAATACTGTGCAATACCGTGTGCTACTTTGCAACCACGCGTATTACTGTATTTTTAACCACCAGGTATTCCAACAGTGTTAACGGTAACAATTACGCCGTTATTTATAAAAACTCAAACTTTGTCGTTTTCTTCATCTGACAGTTATTCCGTTATAGGGCCCACAAATGGTTGCACCGTCATACGAATAGTCCCCGACAACAAGAATATTCCACGACCAAACGAATATTTTTCGACAACAATGAATATTTTATAACCACTTGTTTATTTTGAAAATTTTGCACATTTCTCCCATAACTAAAGCATTATATCAAATTAACACATTATTATTCACAATAATAATTATAGGAAATTCGATTTTATTAATAAAAAGTTGGGGTCTTACAGTGACCAGCAGAGATGTCAGTTTTGATGAGAAAAACACTTGGAATTGGAGCAAAAATTGTTCATAGCAACAACCAATTCTAGCCTTTATATGGGAAAAACAAAAAAGAAATGCAGCAGCCTCTACAACAAAAATTTCAGCAACTAATGTTCCCAAAAACTCACCAACTCCAACAAATGCTGTAAATTCATCAACAACAATAGAATCTACTGATGCAGCAGCTGAATCACGTATCCGCCGTGTTCGAAAGAGGCCCGGATGGATGACAGATTTTGAGGTACTCGAAATTGACCAATCTAAGGATTAAAATACTTACTTTGCAATGTTTTTAGATTATGATCCTACAGTTTTTGAAGATGCTGTCGAAAATTCAAAATGGCAGAAGAAGATGGAATAATGGATGATGAAATCATCAACATATTAGTGAGGCAAATCCAATGAAGTAATAATTGGCACCATAGAGAATGGCACCATAGAGAAGCGGTCATAAACTAGAGTGTTGACCAATTTGAAAGATCGTTTGATGTAGTTGAAATAACTGATTTTTGTTTTGTTGTTCGATCAAATAAGGAAAATTTGATGAATTACAATTCTACTCTTCACTACATTAAAATGGAATTGTTATTTTTGAAATCATCTTTAATTATCACACAATAATGTTTCCCATGATAGATGAGTCACACATTAATTAATCCATGACAATAAAATTCTTGAATTTGGAAATACACAATATATGTGTTGGGTCATGATATTTCTCCTATACTGGGCCGGGTACATTGGGCTCACTTATTAATTAAGTCATTGGGCTCATTGGGTCCAATCATTATATCAACTTCATTAAATCCTATAGAAACCGGGCTGGGTCAATGGGTCAATCCATTGAGTCATTTAATATCTATTACTTTGACTTGTAATGATGATATAGCATGACAGTTGACCAAGATACCTGCCATGCATTAATGTGGATGGGATTATAGCCGGCCGGCGATGTGAACAGCAGCAAAAAGCAATGTACAGGTTTCATGCAGCCGGTAGAACCCATCAGATCATGGGGATATGTCAGATGGTGGTAGGTGGCACAATATTCCAGGCAAAGATATTATTTCCCACCGAGTAAGTCTTCACGGTAGAGGTAGGTATTACACACACACAACCATAGATTAACACAATTCTCATTACACTAGACTTTATCATCCTCTTGAGTTAACCTTGTGAACACATATACTTACTCTCACGCCTGAGCTATCCCCCGGCGGTCCAGCCGTCAAGCTTGTGGTGTTGTCGTGTTTACTGTGCAGGATCAGGACGTCTTTCGTGATTGGGACGTGAAGAAAGATCTTGGCGTTAACATTGGCGCTAGAAGGAGGGCTGAGTTCTAGTGTCCTGAGTATTTTTCAATCACTCACTCTGTTTTATTCTATCCAGTTTGCATGGGGAAGAGTAGAACATCTACACCCGAAGGACAGCCGATGGCTGTCAGTGATTCAGCACCGCGAATATCTGCCAAAGATCGTTTGGGACCAACTATAAGTGTCCATGCTAGCACAGCATCCAAACGTTCACCTGAAGATTCTCGACCAAGGGCGGTAGGCAAAGCAAAGCGTAAGCTTATATTCCCCACAGAGAGAGAGCCTGGTCATGGTCGGAAACGAGTAGAAGGCACCTCGCCTAGAACTCGAAACCGAGATGACCAAAACGCAAAAGCCTCCCGGTTGGCAAAGATGGCAGATGAAGCAGATAAGGCCATGGAAGCACTTATGAAACAACGTCAGGACATAGCCGAGCAAATGGCTCGAGTGGCAGAATTAAGGGACGAGGAGCTCAGTTATGTCCAATCCGAAGAGCAAGGGCATCGAAGCGGAAAAGAACCTGCTCACTCAGTACGGGAGTCTCTAGGTCGAACTAGAGAAAGAAGAAGATCTCGGAGCCCTACTCCTCAAAGATCGAAGAAGGTATATCTCCCCATCGAATCCGGGGAGCACAGACGAAGTTCACGAAGAGGTCGATCCAGAGATCGCACTCCGGAGCATGCAAAGAGAGCACTTGTCGTTGCACATTCTCGTCACAGTGCCCGAAGTCAAAGGCGGAGTATATCCAGAGGACATACTCCCGAGAGTCTACTGAGGGTACCCCGCCCTGTAGATACTCGTCGTAGGAGAAGCCCCTCTAGGATGGAAGGTTCTGTTGAAAAGATCCGATCTACTCACAAGAAGAAAGAATTGCCAGAGAAGGAGGCATCATCTCAACCAGAAGGTGTGGAATATCTGGTTAAAGAGTTGAAGGAGCTTCGGAAGCAACTTGCCGAAGTACAGAAAACCAAAGACACTCCGGGAAAGAAGGCATCCCCTTTTTCCGCGGAAATCCTTAGTGAAAAGGCTGATCCCACCAAGAAGTTGCCCCACATAGAGAGTTATGATGGATCAGGGGACCCTTACGACCATAGTCAGGCATTCGACCGACTTATGGATTATTATGACTTTAGCGATGCAGCTAAATGTCATACGTTTGTCACAACACTCAGAAAAGATGCCCGACAATGGATGGGGACCTTACCCTCGGATTCTATCTCGTCCTGGGAAGATATGTGCAGTAAGTTTCATGCTCGTTTTGGGAGCAACAGAAGAAGAGGAAAGCCAACTGGTTCATTGGCTCAAGTCCGACAGTCCTCTAACGAGTCTTTGGGCCAGTACGTGAAACGATTCCGTGAAGCAGTCGGCCAAGTGGCAGATCTGAATGATCTACAGGCTGTAGGATTGTTTCAGAATGGTTTAGATCTGGTCAAATCGGAAAAGTTGGTGAAGAAACTTATGTTTAACCATCCGAAGAGTCTCGCCGAAGCCTTTGACAAAGCCGAAGGTTATATCGTGGTAGAAGAAGCCATGGACAGTCTCAAGCGTCCTTCGGATCGGTTCAAAGAGACAGATAGAGATAAGACCGATGCGGACCAGAAGAGACCTGAAGGGAATAAAGATCGCCACGAAGGCGGATCGAAGAGGTACAACAATTGGAGGCAGGGTGGAGGACGTTCGTCCGCTCCACCTCAAAGGGTGAACAGAGTTTATACAACACTTAACACAGATAGGGCTGTTATCTTAGACCAAATAAAAAACCAACCGATCTTTGAACCACCTCGAGATAACATCAAGCCCGGAAAAGGTAACCCTCGCAAGTATTGTGATTATCATCAGGCCTCGGGTCACGATACGAACGATTGTGCCAGTTTAAAAGAGTTCATCGAAAGAAAGATACAAGGTGGATCTTTAGTTCAGTACATAGCTGCCAGAGATAATCCACAACAAGGCCCGACACCCGTCCAGGCAGTCCAACCAGTTCAGCAGGCGTTGCCAGTTACGGGACAACCAGCCAGGCACGTGATCGATGTCATCACCGGGGGGACTTCTGGAAAGCTAGTTGGGAAGAAGCGCCGAAGCCATTTGGATTCGGTCATGTTGGTGGCGGGTACCTTCCCGAAGACCGACAGACCTTATCCGAACACCGTAATCTCTTTTACTGATGAGGATTACCCTTCGGAACCCATCGAACCACACGAAGGATCATTGGTACTGACTGCACAGGTGGGTCCGGTGGACATGAAAAGAATGATGGTGGACAATGGATCTTCTGTTGACATCCTATATGCTCATGCTTACCAAAGAATGAATCTGGAAGGACAGAAGATGGAAATAGGGCAGGAGGCTCCCCTTTATGGTTTCAGCAATGATCCGGTTAAGGTGGCCGGGACTATTGAGCTACCGGTCATATTTGGAACAGCCCCCCAACAGGTAAAAATTATCTGTAAATTTTATGTTGTGCACGTCGATTCTGCTTATAATGCTATCTTGGGGCGGCCCACCTTAATTGCTCTGCAAGCTATAACATCAATACCCCATTTCAAAATCAAATTTCCCACTGCTCATGGGGTCGGTGAGGTGAAAGGAGATCTGGACCTGGCCAGAAGGTGTTACAGAAATGCCGTTATCACTTCGGGAGTGGGGGTATCAAAGCAACAACAGACCATGGCGATTGAGGTCGAACCCTTCACCGAAAGCAGTTCAGAACCGTCGGTCACACCAGCTGAAGAGACAGAAGAAATAGAGCTCATTCCTGGCAAAGAGAACAAAACAGTGAAAATAGGTTCGGGCTTGCCGGAACCTCTCCGGACGAACCTCATAGAGCTCCTGAGATGTTTTGTCGATATTTTTGCATGGGAACCTCAGGACATGCCAGGAGTAAGCAGGAACATTGCGGAGCATCGATTGGAGGTGGACCCGTCAAAGAAGCCAGTGCGGCAGAAGAGGAGGATTTTTGCACCAGAGCGTCAACGGATCATTGATGAGGAAATTGCAAAATTGTTGGCAGCTGATTTCATCTTTGAAATCGACTACCCGCAGTGGATGGCTAACGTGGTTCTGGTCCAGAAACATAATGGTAAATGGCGAGTCTGCATTGATTATAGCGATCTGAACAAGGCCTGTCCGAAGGATTTCTACCCATTGCCCCACATTGATCAGCTCATTGATGCCACTTCGGGGTATGCTCTATTAAGTTTTATGGACGCATTTTCTGGGTATCATCAAATCTCCATGTGCAAAGAGGATATACCGAAGACGGCGTTCATTACGCATCGTTCGGTATATGCCTATAAGAAAATGACTTTCGGCCTCATTAATGCCGGAGCAACATACCAGAGAATGATGAACCATATTTTCAGAAATCAGTTGGGTAGGAATATTGAGGTTTATGTAGATGACATGATTGTCAAGAGCATGTTGGTACATAAGCATTTGGACGATTTAGAAGAATGCTTCCAGACTATTCGTCATCACAACTTGAGGCTGAACCCTACTAAGTGCACTTTTGGTCTGGGTGCTGGCAAATTTTTGGGTTATCTCGTCAGTCGAAGAGGAATCGAAGCCAATCCGGAGAAGATTCAAGCGATCCTGGACATGAAGACTCCTCAGTCATTTAAAGATGTTCAACGTCTGACTGGAAGGATTGCAGCTTTGCGGAGGTTTATGTCCAAGTCAGCGGAAAGGTGTTTACCGTTCTTCAACACATTGAAGGGGCCGAAGAATTCAAAAACATTCCAATGGACTTCAGAATGTGAAGACGCCTTTCAAAGCATCAAGTCCTATTTATCTTCGGCGCCTTTGCTAGTGAAACCCGTCCCTGCCGAGCCTCTATATTTATACCTCGCAGCTAGTCCGATGGCAATAGGAGCTGTTTTGGTACGAGAGGTTGGAGGCAAACAACATCCGGTTTATTATGTGAGCCATGTCCTCCGAGATGCTGAAACCAGATACCCAAACATTGAGAAGTTTGCTTTCGCTTTAATAACTGCTAGTCGAAAGCTTAGGCAATACTTCCAGGGTAGACTGGTAATAGTATACACGGATCAGCCTTTGAAGAAGATTATGAGCAGACCAGAGGTATCAGGAAGATTAGCTGCATGGACGATGGAATTATCTCAATTCTTCATTGAATATCATCCCCGAACTGCCATCAAGGGTCAAGCTTTAGCTGATTTTATGATTGAATGTTCATTTTCTGAAGCTGATGAAGCCGTTGTCGAAGCTGAAGGGTCTGACAGGGCAGTTGTCGTTCTTCAACAGAAAGATAGTTCGTGGACGCTGTTTGCAGATGGATCTTCAACTTCAGACGTCAGTGGAGCAGGGATTATTTTGACAAGCCCGGAGGGGTTCAAAGTGCAGCAGGCTATCCGGTTTCAGTTCAAAGCTACAAATAATGAGGCAGAATACGAAGCAGTCTTGGCTGGTTTGCGATTAGCGAAGAGTCTTGAAGTACAAAGAATAGTCATTTTCAGTGATTCTCAGTTAGTCGTTAAACAGTTTTCTGGGGAATACGAAGCCCGAGGTCCAAGAATGATCAAATATCTGAAAGAATTAAAGGATCGGCTTCAATATTTCTCATCCTACGAATTTCAGGGGGTCGAACGTAGCAACAATTCCATTGCTGATGCACTCGCCAAACTAGCCACTACGGATGTTAATGTTTTTGAAGGATCAGTATACTTGGAAATTCTACAACATCCTAGTGTTCATCACGAAATGGTAACGTGCATTGATCGAACCAACTGCTGGTTGACTCCCTACATAGAATATTTGGCTGATGGCGTCTTACCTTCGGATCGGATGCTCGCCAAGAAAGTCAAATATAAAAGTGCTAATTTCGTTCTGATTGATGGGGATCTTTTCCGAAGAGCCTTCTCTTCTCCATTATTGAAATGTCTGACTCCATCAGAAGCTGAATACGCTCTCCGAGAAGTGCATGAAGGAATCTGTGGCGACCATATGGCTGCTAAGTCATTAGCTTATAAAGTGCTTCGTCAGGGGTACTACTGGCCCACAATCTTCAAGGAGGCTACCGAATATGTGAAAAAATGCGAGAAATGCCAGCTCAACAGTCCAATACCACATCAGCCACCAGAAGAGCTATACTCGATCCTATCTCCTATACCTTTCGCTGTCTGGGGGGTTGATATATTGGGTCCACTACCGAAAGCAAAAGGTCAGGTCAGTTTTGTTATAGTTGCCATAGACTATATGACCAAATGGGTTGAAGCAAAGCCACTTAGGTCAATAACGGAACAGGAATGTTTGAAATTCATGAAAGAGTCAGTTGTATTTCGTTTCGGAATTCCTAAGGTGGTAATATCAGACAATGGCCGTCAGTTTGTTGGATCAAAATTTGAAGCTTTCTTAGCAGAGTTGGGGATCCAGCACAGAAAGACTTCAGTGGCTCATCCTCAATCAAACGGACAAGTTGAAGTGACCAACAGAACGCTATTGAACGGGATCAAGCGCAGACTGGACGAAGCTAAAGGCAGATGGCCAGAAGAGTTATTAAGCGTATTATGGGCATATCGAACTACTCCGAGGACTACAACAGGAGATTCCCCTTTCAGATTGGCTTATGGTACTGATGCCTTAGTCCCAATTGAAATTGGATCTCCGAGTCTTCGAGTCAGTCAATTCAATGAGATCTACAACGAAGAAGGACTGAAGACCAATCTTGATCTGTTGGAAGAAGTCAGGGAAATAGCCTTAATCAGATTGGCAGCATATCAGCGAAGAGTGGCCAAGCATTACAATAAGGGGGTAAAACTTCGCAGATTTGAGGTAGGAGATTTTGTTCTCAGAGAAGTCGAAGCGTCTACACCTCAGAATTTGGGAAAGCTAATGCCAAATTGGGAAGGACCTTATGAAGTCACAGAGGTTCCGAAGCCGGGGACTTATCGTTTGAAGGCATTAGATGGCTCAGTAATCAAAAACACTTGGCACGCTGGCCGGCTCAGAAAATATTTTCAGTAGATTTATTGTCAATACATCAAAAGTCTGTAAATATCTACATCATCATCAATAAAAGATCATCTTTTCCCTCAAAAGGTTTTGTCTTTGTTGCTGCTCAGTTCAAAGGAGTTAGGAGGTTCGGGAGGACGTGCTGACCATTCGATGGTAGCCTCTTCGGCAGGTGGTCACTATTTGGCAGTGTCAGGCCCTTCGGGGTAGGCATTTGTCGCCACTATTTGGCAGTGTCAGGCCCTTCGGGGTAGGCATTTGTCGCCACTATTTGGCAGTGTCAGGCCCTTCGGGGTAGGCATTTGTCGCCACTATTTGGCAGTGTCAGGCCCTTCGGGGTAGGCATTTGTCGCCACTTAGACCTTGTCAGGCCCTTTGTGGTAGGCAAGTGTCATCTTTTGGTTCTGTTAGGCCTTTCGGGGTAAATTAACCTTCAATGAAGCAGATCCGTCTCACACTTCGATGACCGAATAAGTATCCCTTAACTCTATTACCTAAATTTTTTCTAAGTGTTGAGTTCGGAATACCTCATTATTTAAACTTCATCTGTTATGATTAATTGTTAGTAACAACTGAGTCCTCAGAGCTATTATGTATTTTTTCAGTAACACAAGTACTTAGGAATTCACGCAATACAAACGCACCGAAGTCATAATGGACGAAGTCCGAATTCATTAATATTCAAATCTGATTACAAAAATAGATAATTTTTACAAGTCCTATAAATCAAAATAAAATTGTCTTTAGTTCTTGGTAACTTCCCAATCCAATAAAGATGGATCTAGTTGAGCAGCCACCAACTTTTCCTTTCCTATACTACGGCACTCCTCATAACCTTCATAATAAACCTTTAAGATTTCTGATCCCAGTTCGTCCGATGTACGATAGTCCGCCCGAATTTGGGCAATCATATCTTCGGTCAAAGGTGGATCTCGCTCCTGAAGCGCCTTTATCTTACCGCGAAGCTTACGACGCTTGGCCTTCTGAACTTTTTTGACAGATCGGGCCTTCGTCTGAGCTTCACGGAGTTGGGTCGATAGTTGTTGGTTGGCTGCAACAAGATCCTCTTTGGAAGTCTTCAAAGCCTCGGTCTCAGCTACAAAGCGGATATTCAGCATGGATAACTTCTGTTCACTGGCTCTCGATGTCTTCAACTCTCCTCTGACCGAGCTCAGCACATCATGAGTTTCCTTCATATCTTCCTTAGTCTGGGCCAATTCTCTTTGAAGACTCTCGTTGGTATGAAGGGCAGATTCATGTTCCTCCCTCTCTCGAGCCAACGTAGCCTTCAGCATGTTGTTCTCCCTCCTCAGAGTCTCCTCATCGGATTCGGCATTCAGATGCCTGGGACGTAAACGCCCGAAGACAGCGACCGCCTGCACATATTCAACAGTGTTCAGTAAATTTTAAGTATTTTAGCAAGTGAAGAAATATTTGCCTGATAAAATTCTTACTTACCTTTGCCAAGTAACTCATGCCTTCGTCAAGAAAGTTCCCATTCGTATGGGTATTGAATCGGTGATCATCATTCTCCTGGACGAAGGCTTCAAACAGGTGAAATGGGAAATTAACGTTGAAGTGAGGCCATAAAGTCGACCCTCCGGTTGCCTCGTCATGGAAACTTCGTGTTGAAGGCCTTGGGGGGGAAGGCATCGGCTGATCTCGTACAGGAGAAGGGTCCATATAGATGTTTTCGGGGGAAACAGACCGAGTTGGAGATGGATCCCGAACTGGAAGAGTTGGAGACGTTGGAATAGAGTCATTGTCAGCTGATCGTTTTCTTTTTCGAGATGGTTCCGCAGCAGACTCGTTTATTTCCTCATCTTCATTTACCGTTGAAATCTCCTCGGGTCTCGTTGAAGGATGAATGTTTACAGAAGGAACCCTAAGCTCATCAGGGGTTAGGGGGATGATCGTGCTTCTCAACTTTTTGACCCTAAGCATTTGTCTTCGTTCCTCCACGGAAAGATCCAGTAAACTTGTTCGAACCAATGGAGGGGCAGTAGTTGGGGGTACTGTGTCTGTGGTCGGAGGTACTATATCAGCAATTGGGGGTGTTGGATCTACGATCAGTGGTGAAGGGTCGGCAGTTGGGGATACTGGACTTTTGTTCGGTGGCACTGAGTCGGCCGTTGTTGTTGGAATGGTGGATGAAGGTATCGGATTGAAGGAGGGTTCAGGTTCGGAAAATTCTTCAGAATCAGAGGGGATGGAGATTAGCCGAGGTTTTCGGACAGCCCTCTTCTTTCGTCGAAGCTGAAGAACTTTTTCTGGAAGAATAGGTTCTTCATCTTCTGTTGCATGGGCTCTGGGCTCTTCAGTTGGTCTTTCGGTAGATGGGTTGAATTTGGAAGAAGCATCCTGTTGTGAAGGTCTTGCATCAGCACCTGCAAATTTTTCAACATTCTCTTCAGAGGGGACTTCATGTTGTAAAGAATCGGTGGGGGTTTCTACCGGTCTCCCAGCTATCAAATCTTCTAATTCTTTTATCTCCGAAAGTGATGGTTTGATCAAAGTCACTACAAAAGAATAACAGTTCTATGTCAGAAGTTTACATTGCATGAATTTCGAATATCCACGAAATAAATTCATACTTACATTTGTGATTGTACAACCACGCTTGGTTGGAAAGAAGTCTGTAATTCCATTCCTCCCTCGGGAAGTTGTCCAGAAGCTCTATTATCTCAGCTTCACGTTCTTCGGAGACATCCCCGAAGTCAGCAGAAATTTTCTCATCTGTTGCCCAGCCAGGTAAGGAAGAGAATTCGGGCCCTTTAACAAAAAACCATCGCTCGTGCCATTTTTTGTTGCTCGAGGGAGTATTTACTAATGAGCGTCTCTCAAAATTCTCTCCTGCTTTTGAAGAGAGTTTACTTATGGCCTTGAATCCTTTTTCCCGAGATTGACCGACCTTGTATATTGTGAAGAAAAAATCGAGTGAAGGTTCGACGCCGAATTCGTGACATAGGGCTATGAATGCCAGAATATGAATGTATGAGTTCGGCATCAGTTGGGCGAACCCGATCCCCAGAAACCCTAACAGGGTCACCACGAAGGCATGCAGGGGGAATCGGATGCCTTTCTCCAAAATGGTTGTCGTCACGGCTATCCACCCTTCAGGACGTTGGTACATTTTTTCCCCAAACCTGGGAACTCTTATCTGATGGGTTTCTGGGATATGGCAGCGGGTTCGAAGCCTATCCAGATCGGCTTCAACAACTTTCGAGGAGATGTTGGCATGAACGTATAGCTCATTGTCTCCATAAAACTCAGAAGGGCTAGGAGAAAAGGTTGGTGTCTGTTTCTTCGAAGTGGTCGCAGTAGCTTGACCAGAGCTCGAGGCGCCCTTGCTAGGGTTAGAGTCTGGAACAATGGAGCTGATGGGTTCAACTGACAGGGGAATGCCTTGATCGAAATCTTGAGACGCCATTGTCAACAAATTTGCAGAGAAGTGCAAAGAGAATTTGATAGAAGTGAAGAAAGCTTGAAGTTTTGAAATTTGAATTGCCAGGTAAAATTGTTCAAATTGGTAAAGTTAGCTTTTTATACTGGCGGTTATACAGGAATCAAGGCCGGCGCATTAATTAACAGTAATGATGAGAATTCGAATGAGGCGTGTTTGGATGACCTTTGGATATTTCACCCGATTGGGCCTAACCATTGAGTTTCCTGTATCGGTCCATCTTGTTCAAATTAAAATCCTTTATCAGAATGGGCCTATTATCCTGGGCATCCTGCCATCTCTTAGCCTATTTTACACATCAAAGTGGGTATACTTCAACTATCTCTCACTTTTGGGCCTTTATTAAATTCTGTTATAATGGACCATTTATAGTTTTCTATTAAACATCATGTTTAACTAAAAAACTAGGGGGTAATGTTGGGTCATGATATTTCTCCTATACTGGGCCGGGTACATTGGGCTCACTTATTAATTAAGTCATTGGGCTCATTGGGTCCAATCATTATATCAACTTCATTAAATCCTATAGAAACCGGGCTGGGTCAATGGGTCAATCCATTGAGTCATTTAATATCTATTACTTTGACTTGTAATGATGATATAGCATGACAGTTGACCAAGATACCTGCCATGCATTAATGTGGATGGGATTATAGCCGGCCGGCGATGTGAACAGCAGCAAAAAGCAATGTACAGGTTTCATGCAGCCGGTAGAACCCATCAGATCATGGGGATATGTCAGATGGTGGTAGGTGGCACAATATTCCAGGCAAAGATATTATTTCCCACCGAGTAAGTCTTCACGGTAGAGGTAGGTATTACACACACACAACCATAGATTAACACAATTCTCATTACACTAGACTTTATCATCCTCTTGAGTTAACCTTGTGAACACATATACTTACTCTCACGCCTGAGCTATCCCCCGGCGGTCCAGCCGTCAAGCTTGTGGTGTTGTCGTGTTTACTGTGCAGGATCAGGACGTCTTTCGTGATTGGGACGTGAAGAAAGATCTTGGCGTTAACAATATGCATGACATACTCCATAACAAAAATATGAAATTAATCTCCATACTTAAAATGTAACCACCCACCATACATGCTTTCTAAAAAGAAATACTTGCAGAAATTAAAAAATAATACACACACACACACAAACAGAGAATTAAGAATATTACAAGCTTTAATTTACAAGGGTAGAGCAAGAATTAGAAAACAAAGACCATTAAACAACCGAGAAATGAACCCCACAGTTGTAGTGAAAATGCTTGTTTACGAATTGCCAATGAAGAAGAAGAAGTACCCGTACCCGTACCAGCAGCGGTATATCGCGGCCGCCCCATGGCCCGGATCTTCTTAATCTCAACTCCTCCTATCTCTAGCTTCCGAGAGCTGAGGTGAACTTGTGTCAACCCACCTTCATGAGCTGAGCATGGAAATGTTTCATGACTTAATAAGAGGATGGCTACCAGAGATACAGATAACAAATATTGCATTATCTTAGACATGTTTTTGATTGATAATACGAAGAGAGCAAGGATTTTTGTGGAGATAGGTGTTGCTTATCTTATTGAGTGGCTGTGTATATATTTATATAATGAAATATATAGCAATCCAGTTGGCTGAATCAATTTTGGAGGTTGGGTGGGCCGAGGAGAGGACCAAGTTGCCTTCATTTCAGAACAACTTGACTTATTTTGGATATGTGTACGAGTAAGGACCAAATACATATGTCTGAGTCATTCGGTCAACAATTTGTGGCCACTGTTTATAGCCGACATATGTATTAGTCATTCGGCCAACAAAATGTGGATAATTTATAATTATTATCTGTTTCAAAAGAATGAGTCAATGACAATTTTTATATAAATTTATGTTGTTAAATAATTAAGATATATTATATAAAAAAATTCAATCTATCATTCGATTTTGGATTTGGGGGGAGAGAGAAGTGATGTGAATAAATTGTTTGTGATTTATAAGCCTTGGAATCTTCTCAAAACTTAAAACAATACTACTTTATTACACAGAGAAGCCATTATACATCTTAATCAAATATTTTAAAGAGTGCATGCATACAACATAATCCCACACGACACCAGACATACATCATATCGACACCACCACAAACTTGTTACTCCCTCTGTCCCAAATTAACTGCTCAATTTTGACCTTTTTAAGTCAAATTGACTTTTTTTAGAATTAATAATTAAGCATATATAAATATATTTCTAATATTATAAAAATTGGGATTAGTAATAAATTGTATATACTTTCTTTTGGTTATAATCTCTTCACCTATATTTTAACAAAAATAATAAAAAGATTATTTTTAAAAATGGTCAATTTGACTTTAAAAAGTCAAAACTGAGCAATTAATTTGGGACGGAGGGAGTAATAAGAAATGTGGTTAATTAATTAGCCAGAGATATCAATCGCCTTGACCTCCGGTTTCTTCACTTCCTCCTTGGGGACAGTCACCGTAAGCACCCCATTCTCCATAGTAGCCTTCACTTGGTCCACCTTGGCATTATCCGGCAGCCTGAACCGGCGGAGGAACTTCACTCGGTGCTTCCACCTCCACCTTCACCTCCTCTTTCTTCAGCCCGGGCAAATCAGCCTTGAAGACGTGCGCCTCCGGAGTCTCTTTCCAATCAACACGCGCATTGGCAATCGCTCCGGTCTCGCTTGGGGCGTTTGAGAAAGGAAAATCTTGAAAAAAAGGGTTGCTGCCGAAGAAGCTTGGAATAAGAGCCATATTTGAATTGATTAAATTTGAGAAAAAAATAAGAAAGTTTTTTTAAGTACTTGCTTTTGATTCTGATGATGATGGAAAAGAGTGGAGGGGGGCAGTATTTATATACCACAAGCAGCTGGAAGATTGTTCTGGACCTGCTTCTGGTAGCATCAAGATTTTCTGGTACCACGTAGTGCACATTTCTGCAAACTTCTATAATCTTCCAAATGTGACAACAACATAAAGAAAAAGGTTCTGAGGTAAGTTCTTATTAATTTTCAATATTTTAATATTTTAATGAAGGATAAAATCAAGAAAATTATACATAATTCACAGTCCACAATCACAAATTAAGGAATGTGTGGGCTTTAAATCAACTACACCATGACTTTGCTATCCTCTATAACAACTCAGATCAAATCTGATTTCAAATAAGATTAAATTACACTAAAATTTAATTTATTGTGTTGGAATTGAATTATATTTGTGCGGGTCTGTCCAATGGTCACTACGACAAGAAGTATAAGGTGTAATTGGGTTTGGAGATTTATAAGTATCTCAATCTTAGGATTTACAAATATTTTGAGCCTAATGGGTTTGAAGTTATGTTATAGTCATTAGGGTTTTTTAGTTATTTTGATGAGTGAGGTATTATAAATGTGTGAGGTATCTAATGAATTTATTAGACAAATAAAACCAGACAAATTGGTAAGTCTGTATCTTCTATTTTCCTTTCTTGTTTAAGTGTGCTATATTTCAATCATAAATTTAACACATTGTCCCAATAATATATTTACAAGTCATTTTAATCCATCATAAGTCCACCTAAAATGTATGATTGAATCTACTATTAATATTAGTTTAGAAACTTATGTGTTACCTGACATATTTTATACATTATAGAAAATAGTAAACTTTAATATTTTGTTAAAAACAAAATAATTGACAAATTTATATCGGACTTTATAATATAGATATAACAATTAATAATAAGGGTATTAGTAGATAATATTTCTATAAAATTCATTCACTTTATAATATAGATATACCAATTTACTTGGACTTTATAATATTTCTATAAAATTCAAAGTCTAATAATCCTAACTCTCACAGACAGATTATACATATATATATATATATACATATATATATATATATATATATATATATATATAAAGAGAGAAAGAAGAAGGATCAAGAGTACTCTCTTTATCTAACACTTCAATTATTAAAATTACGTAGCGGGTGACATTTCTTTTGTAGGAATTTTATTTGGTTCTCCAAGTTACAACATACTGCAAATCCAAATGAAGAAGTGACTCAATAGCAAGCAGATGAGGTAACAATGAATTTGATTGACACAACACCTCAAAACATAACCTTAAAAACTCAGATATATTATTACTATTATTATAAAACACATAAATACCTGATAGACTCCACGGCACGCTTGCGTGAGGTGGTCGTCGCCCGGACCGTTTCTAGCACAGTTGTTGGGTGAATTGCTTGCAACACCTTAACCCCTCGCCTATATGTAGACGGTAATCTTGGTACAATTGCTCGCGTTCGGAATTCTGCGTTGAATGGACACCAACGACACCTTGACCCCTCGCTTATATTGAAGCGGTAATCTTGGTACAATCGCTCGCGTTCGGAATTCTGCGTTGAATGGACACCAACGACACCTTGACCCCTCGCTTATATTGAAGCGGTAATCTTGGTACAATCGACGATTGATGCGGTAGAGGACGCCACACACAACTATGAATTGTTGTATGATAAGTCAAATTGAATCTCAAAGAAATAACTAAGAAAAATACTTAGGAATTCTTCAAAGAACCAAAAGAAGAGAATAACCTCACAAATATATTGAATAATAATAATGTTTAATGTGTTTGATTACATAACTTGAACCTCTATTTATACTACTCAAAACAATCCAAATCCTAATAGGAATTTATAAACTATAACCCTAATAACAATCCAAATCCTAATAGGAATTTATAAACTATAACCCTAATTTCTATAAGGAAATAGAAATCAATTTGGAAAAGAAATTTAATTAAAACAATCCAAATCCTAATAGGAATAGGATTATAAAAATCTAAAAATCCTTCCAATGTTGTGTAAACGAAATTCTTGGCCCACATGCTAATATGATTTCGTCCTCAATTGTGAGATTGGACTTTAATTTGGGCTTGTATTAAATTGACCCAAATTTATGTCTCATGCCCATTAGCCTCCTCTTTGGATTTTCTTCAGCCCAATTATTTGAAATAAATTGACGAAAAATTCTAACCCGGTCAATCTGTCATCATTCCCCTCCTCTTCAAAAGGATTTGTCCTCAAATCTGGCATCCGCTCCCCTTGAAAAGGATTTGTCCACAAATTTGATTCTACATCAAACAATCAAAGTTAGAATCACCGAACAAAACATGACCACAAGTCTGACCTGATAATTTAAATGAATGAGCAATATCAGCAACGCAATCAAGAAATTGAAAAGTTCCAACTCCTCCTGGATCAAATATTAAAATGAAAAACTCTTCATGTGATAGATTCTCCCAATGACGAATTTCCGAATCAAACAGAAATCTTATGATATCAATCATTTTTAAACATAACCAAGCCAATGATCCTGGGTCAAATATCAATACTTGAAATTCGTCATGCTGCTCACGCAAACTCTCTTGAATTCCTGGATTAAACACGAAACAAAACAAATCAATAAGTTTCTTTTGTCTAATCACGAAGAAATTAAATAAACCAAAATCATATGCATACTCTACTAAGACAATATTCAAAACACTTCCCTGTAGATGTCTTATGCATTGAACGGAATGAACTGCACGATTCATGCTTCCCTCGATGAATATGATCCTATCACGAATCTGCAAAACACAACCAACCTCCCTCTTTCCATTGACATTAACACAATAAAGAACAAATAATGTTATCAACGGAGTAAAAAGGTCACAAGCATAAATTGAAAATTCAATTGCATATCGACGATGATCACAAACAAACTCAACACATGCTAAAGAATTTCCCAAAATGTTGACAAAAATCGGAATATCATCAAAAGAGAGAATAACAAATTTTCCCATGAAAGAATACAAACTATGATCCAACAATCCCATGGAATTATGCAATGTCTTAGCTAATCCAAGTGAACTGCCTAAAAATGCAAATAACTTATATCTCAATCCATCTTGATGATAAACACTTTTCAAATCAATACCAGATGATAGCAAATCATGCAATGAAAATTTCTCGATTGGAAAAACATGATCACTACCATTGTCAACTAACGACAATTCATGTAAAGATTGACTAGCATGAAACCCTAAGTTAATATTTGGATAACAAAACCTAGAATTAATTTCATGCAAGTAAACACATCGAAAACGAGAATATATATCATGGTCATAAACCAACTCAACATAAATCAAATATCCTCCATAGTTTATGACAAAAATGATTCTACCATCAAAATAGCTAACAACAAATTTTCCAACGGAAGCATGCAAAACATGTTTTAAATAACTCATGAAAACACTAGATGCATCAGTTAATCTAACAGAAATAACTAACCACCTATATAACTCACATGCTAAAACAATTTTCCATTTATCACAATCTCTCGTGCTAAATTGATTAGGCATTGTCATCACATGATCATTATCACATGTAGATAAAACACAAGTACTATGCAATTTATCAAGCATATTATCCAAACAAGAAAAATAATAACGATACTTGTTTACCAATTCAAAATCGATGAACAAACTCGTTGTCCCATCATCTTTAGATACTATGATCTCATAATCAACACATGAACTCATGTCTTCTCTCACGATACCCACTTTTACCAACTCTCCAACCCGCCTTGGTAACTCCGTTGTCTCCTCGGGAATACTATCAGGTGATCGGTACGGAATGATATTACGGGGTATTTCATCAATAACCTGTACAAGAGACAAAACAAAACTAGACAAAGAAGAATCATTAGTGTTAGTATTCAAAAGCGCCGTCTTGTACGAATGTACAGTCATTGGCTTTTCAAAATATAACTCACTTTTCAACTCACTATCTTTTTCATAGTCACATATTTCTTCTCTCTCTTCTTTATGCTCACCCTCTCGTTTGTTTTTCTCTCGTTTATTTTCAAGGTCACTCTTTTCATTCTCTTTTTTCTCAATCTCTCTTTTCTTTTCATTCTCACTCTTTTTATTTTTTTCTTTTACATTATCAACCTTTTGAACAATTTCTTTTTGTCGATCTTTTCCACATGCATTTTCTTTTACAAACTCATCTCCTTGATTACTTTCTTTCGGATGTTCACCATCTGGCTTTTGATCATGGATTTCATCTTGAACACTCGAACCCAATAACTCTCCTTGGACCGCATATTCTACAATTTCTTCCACTTCCCCCCGTTGATCTTGTTTCTTTTGCGCCTTAGAAGTATATTGTAACTGCATCCAATAATCTTCCTTGTTTACTTGTGTGCGAACCTTCCTATTATTGTCTACTGTAAATTGCCTTGAAGGTTGCTCTACATGTCTTTGAGATGTATACTCCTCCCTCCTGCCACGTTGTACTGGAGCAAACCGCTTTCTCATTGCTGATTTTAATTCTGCCCATGTCTCGAACGGACGCTCCCCATGTTTTTGTTTGATAAGCTGCCACCATATAATTGTATGATCGGAGAACTCTTGAATTGCACGTCTGACCTTCCTCCTCTCGGAGTAATCATGATACTCAAATTCTCGCTCCATTTTTCTCTCCCATCTCATATATGCCTCTGTATCAATATTGCCTTGGAAAGTATTCCTTTGAGACCCATAAGAACTTTCATAATTGTAGCCATACATGTTTGCTATAAAACAAAGGTTAGTAGATAAAAATTTTCCTCACACACTCCCTTACGTGTTTCGCTCAAATAATGATGAATCACTCGTGTATCGCTCAAATTTGGCTTTTACCCTCTAATAATCTTACACTCTTGCCTTTTACCTTAAATATTCTCTCTAATAGGTTCTTATTGAATTCCCTAGCAAAATTCTTGGTTTTACTAATCAATTCAAAATTACTTATCACGAAACAAAATTATAGATGGTGTAACTATTAGAATATCATAAAATCACCGATCGATTGTCTTGTACTCTTGTATGCGTCAGATTTATAAATTGTAGCTCCGTTTCAGAATTGATGATGATGGAACGGTATGAACTCTTGGTTGGAATTTGATGATTTGACGGTGTGCTACAAATTGGGTAAGCACAATAGAATATGAATTTTTTTCTTTTCTTTTTTTTTTCTTTTTTTGCTCTCTTTTTTTTTGTTTCTTTTTTTTGTTTTTTTACAATATATATTTCGACAGAAAATTAAAGATAAGTAACTTGCTAGAAAGGCTTAGCTTTGATACCAAATGATAGACTCCACGGCACGCTTGCGTGAGGTGGTCGTCGCCCGGACCGTTTCTAGCACAGTTGTTGGGTGAATTGCTTGCAACACCTTAACCCCTCGCCTATATGTAGACGGTAATCTTGGTACAATTGCTCGCGTTCGGAATTCTGCGTTGAATGGACACCAACGACACCTTGACCCCTCGCTTATATTGAAGCGGTAATCTTGGTACAATCGCTCGCGTTCGGAATTCTGCGTTGAATGGACACCAACGACACCTTGACCCCTCGCTTATATTGAAGCGGTAATCTTGGTACAATCGACGATTGATGCGGTACAGGACGCCACACACAACTATGAATTGTTGTATGATAAGTCAAATTGAATCTCAAAGAAATAACTAAGAAAAATACTTAGGAATTCTTCAAAGAACCAAAAGAAGAGAATAACCTCACAAATATATTGAATAATAATAATGTTTAATGTGTTTGATTACATAACTTGAACCTCTATTTATACTACTCAAAACAATCCAAATCCTAATAGGAATTTATAAACTATAACCCTAATAACAATCCAAATCCTAATAGGAATTTATAAACTATAACCCTAATTTCTATAAGGAAATAGAAATCAATTTGGAAAAGAAATTTAATTAAAACAATCCAAATCCTAATAGGAATAGGATTATAAAAATCTAAAAATCCTTCCAATGTTGTGTAAACGAAATTCTTGGCCCACATGCTAATATGATTTCGTCCTCAATTGTGAGATTGGACTTTAATTTGGGCTTGTATTAAATTGACCCAAATTTATGTCTCATGCCCATTAGCCTCCTCTTTGGATTTTCTTCAGCCCAATTATTTGAAATAAATTGACGAAAAATTCTGACCCGGTCAATCTGTCATCAACATACATACCTGATAATGATATTAGTACCCCATCTGATCATATCTGATATTATATTTTAAACACTCACGTACATACAACATATATATTAAGATACACTCCCACCCACAAAACATTAATCCTTCCACATAACCATAGCTTAATTATAAAACTCGTAGACATCATGGCCTTCACCTCCGGTTTCTTCTCCTCTCCTTAGGCAATATTAATGGCCTTCACCTCCGATTTCTTCTCCTTCTCCTTAGGCACGCACACGGTAAGCACACCGTTCTCCATAGTAGCCTTCACTTGGTCTGTCTTAGCATTTTCCGGCAACCTGAAACGACGGAGAAACTGGCCGGTGCTCCTCTCAACACGGTGCCACTTGTCATTCTTCTCCTCTTGCTCCCGGGTCCTCTCGCCGCTGAACTGGAGGACTCGTCCGTCTTCAATCTCCACCTTCACCTCCTCTTTCTTCAGTCCGGGGAGATCCACCTTGAAGATGTGCGCCTCCGGAGTTTCTTTCCAGTCGATGCGGGTGTTGGCTATCGCGGTGGGCTCGCGGGACGAGGTTTGGCCGGTGGTTGATAAGGGAAAGTCGTGGAAAGGGTCGAAGATATCGAGGGAGAAGGGATCCATCACGTTGCTCCGGCGGCCGCCGAAGAAACTCGGAATTAGCGCCATATTTAGTGAAACAAAAGAGAAAGTTTGAAGTAATCGAGAGCTTAGAAATGTGGCTGGATTTTGATTGCACAGTCTGCTGAAAGGGGCAGAGATGTGGAAGAGATATATAGTGAAAGTAAGATTGTTGTGTGGAATCAGAATTTTGTAAGGTTGTGACACGTAGACAAGAGGAGCACACCTGGCATTAAGGAGCTTCAAGAGATAGACATCTGTTTTGGACAATTTTAGGTTGCATGTCCAATTTTGAGTCTCTTCTATAAATATAAAATCACGATATCGTAAAATTTAAAATTGATAATAATTAATACAAGTTTAAAATAAAATAAATTTTATGAGTAATAATATTTTTGTGTATTATATAATTATAATAATTTTATCAATTAAAATTAAATTATATCTCTTATTTTGAAGCAAAGAGAGTAGTTCTTGTCCATCTTTCACTATTAAATAGACTTTTTGTGGGAGGTGAACATGGTTTTGATTAAAGAGTAAAAAGTTAATTAAAAAAAATTGACTATTAATTAAAAGTGATTCAAATACAAGCTCAAGAGGTCAAGGAAATTGTCAAAAATCAAAGCTAATAATAAATTCTCCTAAAAATTCTTCAACCAAATAAACAATATAATTATGTAACAATTAAAAGATACTAATGTAACATATAATTATTGAAATTAAACTAAAAAAAATTTAATATCTTGAATTTGCAATAAAGAATTAATTATACGTTGCCTTCTTGTATATATTTCTACATTTAGAATTATATTTGTATCATGAGTACTAATGAAAACTTAACCATTATGATAAGGAAAAATTAAATTGATTTAGAGAGAGAGTCGAAGAAGAGACAAAAATTAGAACACAAAGTGGCTCTCCAAAAAACAAATAAGAAGAGAGAGAGAGAGTATAATTTTTTTTTTTCATTTTGTCATTGTATTGTTGTGTTACTCCTTCCATCCCGTAATATATGATACTAGCTGGGTCCCGTGTCTCCGGCACTGTATGGACAATATAATTTATCTCAAACTTTGAACGACCAAAATAATTTATTGAGTGAGCGGGAAATTTAAAGTCATTTGTATTTTATTAAATTATTATTAGATTATTAGATAGATAGATGTATTTTATTAGATAGATGTATGAACGGTGGGATTTATCCCAAACTTTGGACGGTCCAGATGATTTATTGAATGAGCGGGAAATTCAAAATCATTTGTATTTTATTAGATAGATTTTTGAATTGGACACAACTATTAAGGAAATGATTGTATAATATTAAATATGATATCATTTGTCTATAATATTCTAAAATTATCATTTATTATCATATTTATCTCACACTCTCTCATCTGTAACATTATTTTTTTTATGAGGAATAATTTTAGAAAGATTGTAATTAATTCTTCTAAATTTTCTAAAACGTCAAATTTTTGAACAGAGAGTAATTTATTTATAACATAGTAATAATGTAGTACTGATCTATAATACTTTTAGGGGGCAAAAAGCACCTTTTGGCCACTGTGGTTATAGTGATTTAACGAATTAGTCACTGTGCTTTTAAAATATTCAATTAGCTCACTGAACTTTTTAAAAAGGTGCAATCAACCCATTCCATCTATTTTGAGTAACAGACGTTAAAAAAATCTGCTTGGATTGCTTACGTGGCGTTTTGGAAAAAAATGAAAATGACGTGTATTTGCTGATTGGCTTTTTATTTTTAAAATTAATTCCAAATAATAAAATAATATTAAAACTTTTTAATAACTAAACATAAAAAACAATCTCTTTTTCTTTCTTTTAATTATTATTTTTATTTTAAAAATTAATACTAATATATATTTTAATGATATAAAAAAGGTTAAGTACATAATTAATATAAAATAGAAAATTTGATACAATTAGCAAAAATTAGTTAAACAAATGACATAAAAATTAAAAATAATTATACAATCAAAACCTCATTATTTTTTATATTTTTTTCTTTTCTTTTATCTCTTTTCCTTTCTTTTAATTATTTTAATTCTAAATAATTCAAATAATCAAATAATTTATTCTTTATCTACTGTTCATCTTCTTCACAGGTTTCCCATCCTCACCGCAGACACCACCGACACACCTTCCCTCCGCTGTCTCGCCATCCAAACCAAGCTCATCCTCAACTGCGTTGGTCCGTTTTGCCTCTATTGAGAGCCCGTTGTGGAAGCCTGCACCGACTCCGGCGCCGATTACCTGGACATATGCGGTGAGCTAGAATTCATGGAGAGAATGGAAGCATCTTACCATGAAAAAGCCGTCAAAAATGGTTCTTTAGTGGTTTCAGCTTGTGGGTTCGATTCGGTTCTCGCTGAATTGGGCTTAATGTTTAATTGGGCAACTATGGTGGAGAAATAATTCAAATAATCCAGATCTGTTTTTTATTTTTGACCAAACAGTGATGGCATCATCACTATCACAGACGACGTCTCCTCCTTCCCCTCCCTCAAATCTGTTTGTGGCCGGATTCTATGGCTTTGGGTAGGCAACTGGTGGACTGGTGGTGAGGAAGAAGATGAACAGTAGAGGGTTTTATTATTTTAATTATTTTTTTTATCACATAATTTTTTTTTATTTTTTTGTTTGAAAAAAAAATTATAAAGAAAATTCATTAATAAATAAAAGAAATGAGCTAATATGTATCTATTGCCACGTAATTACCACGTCATTATTTTTTTTTAAAAAGCCACGTAAGCTATTCAAGCTGATCTGTTAACGTCCGTCCAAGAAATTGTACGGAATGACTTGATTGTAAATTTTTTAAAAAGATAGTGGGTCAATTGAATATTTTAAAAGCACAGTGACTAATTCGTTAAATCACTATAATCACAATGGCCAAAAGGTGCTTTTGGCCCTTTTTAGGGTTAAAAACATATTTATTTCCGAAATATACACTCATTTCTAAAAAAAAGAATAATGAACCCCTCCTAAATGACATTTTTATCCTTCATTTTATATAACTTAATTCATGCTTTTGTGGATTAAAGAAAATTATACTTTTAATACCAAGGAAAATCTGTTAAAAGAAGAATAAACCAGAATGATCTCTTGCCACGGGAATATATGTATGTAATTTAATTTAACTATTTAAACGCTACTACTATAAATTTTAAATATTAGAACTTGCTATGAAAAAGAAAAACTAAATCTTGAAATTTTGTTTTGAATAGCAAAAGAAGCTTGTTCAAAAGCAAACTAAACTAACCCCTTGAACTCGCATAATCTAATTTAAAAATTGGCCAATCAAATGAAACTCTATTTTATGAATCTGAAGAATATTAGTAATTCTGAAAGAGTAAGGAATTATCTTTGTTTTGCTTCGTCTTCCTAAGTAACATATGTGCCTTTCTCTGAGTACTGCATTCTTCAAACATTGCTAGCTGTAATTTTGCTTCTCTACCTTTCTTCTTTGCGTGTTCTAATGCATGAGTTTCAGGAACACTTCAATTCTTGGTCTTTGTTTTATAGTACTACTAGCACGGTATCAGGCTCAATTTCTGCAACCAAGACTAGATCAAAAGGGGAGGACTAAATTTTTAATTGATAGGAATACATTTCAATATAAAAACAATAAAGAGATTCAATTCTCAATTCACTAAGAGATCTCAACAAACATGTTGAAGAGAATACGAATTTCAACCCAACACCAAAAATTTCACAACCAGATAATAGATTTGTAACAAAAAAAAATACTCACATTTCATGGACACAAACACAAAACTCTATTATTTACTTCGGTTTACCATTTACATACATAATGCAGCATCAAACACCACCTCTTGATTCTAAATTCAAACCATTACCAAACCACCAAAAATACCCACCTCAAAACCCTGAAATAGAACAACCCACTCAGACTCAAAAGACACTCAAATTAGGACTAAAATCAGACAGACTACAGACTCAAACTCAAAAGACACTGAAATTAGACCTGAAAATCAACCAGAGATCTCAATTGATTTCACGTCAGGCTTCTTAACCTCCTCTTTCGGAACAGTCACAGTCAGTACTCCGTTCTCCATCGCCGCCTTCACTTGATCCACCTTCGCATTCTCCGGCAACTTGAACCTCCTCATGAACCTGCCGCTGCTCCTCTCCACCCGGTGCCACGTGTCTCCCTTCTCCTCCTGCTCACGGCTTCTCTCTCCACTGATCTGCAGCACCCGATCTTCCTCCACTTCCACCTTCACCTCCTCCTTCTTCAGCCCCGGCACGTCCGCCTTGAAAACGTGGGCAGTAGGAGTCTCCTTCCAGTCGATGGTCGAGTTCGCGAACGACGACGCCTCGCTGGAGCGTAATCGGTCGGAGAGCGGCCGAAAGTTGTTGGTGAACGGGAAGCCCTCAAATGGGTCCCAAATGTCGAGGGAAAATGGATCGTAAGCGTTTGATCGGCGGCCAAAGAAGCTTGGGATGATCGACATCTTCTTCAAAAAAGTGACTGGAGATCTACAAATCGATTACAAATTTATGAGAAAATAGGAAAATTTAGCGTATAAATGTTTTTTCCGCGATGAAGTGTGAGGAGTGGGAGGTTTTTATATAAAGGTATTGGGAATAATTTCGTGATACGTCCAGAGTTTTCTATAGGCTTACAAGAAGCTACGCGAAGTCACGCGCTCTACTGACGGTTACATTCTTATTTCGTCAAATTGCTTCTAAGGACCTTAACTTCAAGATTTTTGTGTTTTGGAACTGTTTTTCTTCCGGATTTTGCATATTTGGGAATAATTTAATGAAAACAATATTGGCAGTTGATATGTTTGGTTTCATTCCAAAAAGAATGCTTATTTTTATGTTTAGTTACTTAAAAGGGTAAAAAAATAAGCATTTTAATAGAATGCATAATTATATGTTTAAAAAAATGTTTTTTATTCATGATTAATAAATATTGATTATTTTATTTTAATCGACAAAATTTAAAAAAAATTCAATCGATCAAAATTGTGTAGCTTCTTATTTTGATTAAATGTAAGAATAGAAATGCTTATTTCATTCCCATTTTCCATTCTCATTCTCATTTTCAATCTCATTCATATTTCTTGTATTAAATAGACGAAAATTAATGTATTCTAAAGGATTCATATGCATCAATTTTTGTCTCTTAAATTCTATGAATTTCTTATACATATCTAATCATTTAAAATTATATTCTAATTGCGGGGTTTATCATATTATGAATTAAGATTATGTCTATTTGCAAGAATTATAATCTGTTAATAGATTTTTATGAATTATAATTTCAATACTATTAATAGAATTAAATAATTTAACTTGCATGTTTATTTAGAATGAGTTCATATGATAACTTAAAATAATATCATGTTATATTTATTTTGTCCAAAATTATATAAAGGATTGAATAAAAAATTATTATTTAGGTTATTATAATAACAAAAAAAAACCGTATCCCCATTTGTGCCAGTATAGATGGATATAATAGGATGCATCAGTCATTTAAAAAAAATATTACTTTTATCGGAAAAAAATGTAATCTCAAAGGGTAGTGATTATAATACTTCGTTGGACATGATATTTAATATTCCCAATTCTAACTCTTTTATTATCCGTGGAATAATAATTTCAAGTCCAATTAAAAATAAACAAATTAAATAATACAATCTTAAATGGTATCCTTACAAATAAACATAACCTAAGAGTATTGCACGTTACAACACAAATTCACAAGTCTTTCTATTTTTCTTCAATCTTTTCATCTATAAACTATAATGGTTAAATAGTTTTAAAAATTTTGTAAACAATTACACATTACATGTGAAAAAGCCACAACAAGAGAAAAAAATATACAATCTTCAATAATTGTTTGTAAACTTCAATTTCTTCATCATCATCAACGCGGTACAACTTTCATCTAATCTTTCACCTTACATAGAGCGATCGGTGCACCGTTGATTCAAAAAACGGTGTGGTGCACTAGCGGTTCAGAGACAAAAATTAAAATTGCACCGCACTGTCTCTGGTTTAAATTTTTCTGCACCAAAACCGCACCGTTAAGACCAACGGTTCGGATACAAAGCGAGCGAATCGATTAGGTTCGACCGGTTTCGAATCGTTCGGTTCAAATTGCCACCCCTAAAACAAACACTAGATACAAAGTATGACTCGCAAAAAATTAAAGTGAAAAACACATTTAAAGAGACCTTATTATCTATACCTTACTAGAACACTTCAAGGCAAACCGGCACAAACTTCAGTTTCTCAATTTTGGTAAACATGGATCAAATGGAAGGAGAAACCAATAAGAAACTACAGTGACTGAGAATGCTTAACATAGAATGTAAATTTAAATTCATCAGCTCCATGCATTTCAGGACCAAGTATCAGTGTAGTAATATAGTGTTGCGGATCAAATTCAGCTTATTGATAACATTTTTGATACAAGGCAAAACTAATCATTTGCTATCGAAATTGGAACATTTAATTTTTTAAATTAACTAACTGAATTAATTAAATTATTAAATTGGGTTATTATGTCAAATTTAACTCCCGACCGTTAATTTTTTTTACCTATTATATGACGCAGATGTAATAAAGAAAAGAAAAAAAAAATGAAAATCACCTCAAATAGAGAGAAGCCTACCTTGAACTCTTTCAATCTAGTACTCCCTCTGTCCCATAGTTATAGGCTGATTTCTTTTGGCACATAGTTTAAAAAAATTAGTTTAAGTGACAATTTTTAACATAATTTTTCACATATACCCCTTAATATAAAATTAATGAATAAGTTAATTACTCCTTACTTATATTCTCAACTTCATTGATTGACGTTTATTGACCATTAAAATTCATAATCATATAACTTTAACCACAGAGAATACAACAACATTAAATGTGATGATAAAAATAATGACATTGAATGTTAATTTTTCAAAAAAAGAGTAATGGTTAAATATTTATTATAAAGACATAAAAATAAAACAATGAACCAACTAAATTTTATAAATAATAAATAACTTATATATTAGGACATCTCAAAATAAAAAATCAACTTATAACTATAGAACGGAGAGAGTAATAAAACAAATAATAACGGATCTGATCAGCAAAAAATTATTTTTTTGATAAATTAATTAATTAGTCAATAGAACACTGACACATATATAATCTTATCTGCGTTGATCAATTGACCAACTTACCACAAAATAAATTTCGTATTAACGCCTTCCGCTAATAACAGTAATCTCATCTAACAGCTGTGTAGCCTTCTTCTCATTCTCTCACTACTTTCCTCTCGTCATGCCATCCCGTCAAATTCCACCTCCAGCGCCGCCAGTCCCACCACAATTAAGCCGCCCGATCTCAGCAACACCTCCTCCTGTAACCCCACTCTACCATCACAACCACCTAGTCTCTCCCATCGCCGGCGATTTCTTCGCCACTTTCTCTTTTCTTATAGCCCTAACCCTCTGCTTTTGTAAGCTCACGCACAAGACCCGAAACTCGACAGATCTGGCAGCGAAACGTTTCTGTCAGTGAAGCATTTGTAGAAGAAGAGTTTCCTGAGGTGGGTCAGAGAGGAGAGAGAAAACGGATCGATAAGTGGAGTTATAGGTACACGGTGGGTTCGAAGAATAATCCGAAACGTACCCAAAATTGAGCTCAGTGACATGAAAAGTTTCGACGGTGGAGTTGGGTTGGGTGAAGTAGTCACAGACGACGCCGTGCGGGGCGGAATAGCAGAGGTCATCTGGGAACAGAGACCGCCATGAGATATCTGAGTTGACTGAGTCAAGATTCGGTAGACCGATTCCTGCTCGGCCGAGTCGAGAAATGGCTGTGAAATGACAAGATGATGATGGAACATTGAAAGGGCAATGAAGATGAGAGCGAACAGAAGAGAGAGAGCCATTGGAAATCAGATGGGGGATAAATGTGAAACGAGTCCACGTAAAGTTATGAGCTTTATTATTGCAGCCACGTAAAGTTAGGTCATTTTAGTCCGGTCCGTTTTTGGCCCGTATTAGTCCGGTCCGTCCGTGAAATATTGCTTTAAAAAAAGTAAAACAATATTACTTTTGAGGGTTGAATACAAAACCTCCAAATCTAACTAAACTATAACAATTGATTGTTTTAACATGCATGCATCTAAATAAAAGTATAAAAAATAAAAAGACAACCGTTTAAATAAAATGTACAATCTATAGTAAAAATATCATAAAATAATATAAAAATATTATTTTTCTAATAAAAACTCTCATTTAAATAATAATAATAATAATAAAATTTAATTTGTCTCCTCAACTCCTCGTACTCCAATAAAAGAGCCAAGAAACAATATGTAAATATGTCCGCAACAATAAGGCCTTGAAAATGGGATCAACTTCCCCACTTGGATTCTCAAGCATTAATGATTTATTCATCCATGAGATTAACTGCAAATATGCATCATCAAATAATATTATACAGAATATATAGAATTGTACATTTTATTTAATCGATTGTCTTTTTATTTGTTTTACTTTTATTTAGACACATGTTAAAATAAGTAGTTGTTGTAGTTCAGTACTTTGAGTTAAATTATGTAGCATGGAAAAAAGGAAGAAACTCGCGACCCGGCCCAGTCCGGTCCAACCCGGGCGCGGGCCTCATAATTCTAGCCCACAAAAAGTTGGGTCATTTTAGTCCGGCCCGCTTCTAGCCCGACCTATTTGAGTTGACTCGGCTCGTTTACCGAATCTAATTATCTAGGGGGTGTCAGTGTATTTTACTATAATCTTATAATTAATTACGGATGTAATTAAGCATAACCAAATTTAAGATGCTTAAACTCGTCATTTTAAAAAAAATGTTTGAATTAATATTCTTATTTGATTTGAATAAAGCTTAATTGAATCGATCTTTAGTCAGGTTCCTATACCATTAAAACATTAATGGTATATTAAATTGAATCGATAGAGAGTAAATAACTAAGTTAAATAATTATAAAAAACAAATCTGATAAATCCACAAAAAAAAAAAAATAGACTATTTTTTTGAAAGAAAAATAATTATTTAGAATGTCAAAAAAACGAATTAGAACAATAAACTAAGCAATGGTACAAAACAATACAATCAAACAAATAAAAAATAAAAAAAATCAAATAGAAAAAATAGATCTGTATCAAAAATATGTAGGAATGCAGCAATATTAAGAATATAATTGAAGAAATCAACTTCTTTACAAACTCAAACTTTTCATCTTCCCCGAAAGCTTTTAACATTAACCCTATCATCTATCAAAAAATATAGTATAATCTTTTTAATATAGAAAAATTATACGGTTCATCCTTCAAGTATAATATTTTTTGGAAGGAAATAATTAAACAAATGAACCCAATAATTGAATATCATGCCTGCCCATGTTATATATGTTAGTCTAAATTTTACATAATCATATGTTAAAACTGCCATATTTACAAATAGAATTGAAAATTTTAAAATTCAAAACTCTTCATTTCCTCCCATATCCATATCCTCAGAGAGACAATTATACTCATGTTCATCCACATCAATGGCTGCCACACCAAGCCTAGTAGAATTTGCCCTAATCCCATTGCTACCACCACATGATCCATCTTCCTCTCTTTTTAAGTCACCAGGAGGCAAAAAACAATCCATGGACAGTCCCTTGATATTAAAATCAACTTCTTCAATCGCCCAAACCTCTTCCATCCGCGTCTTGGAATGGTAGTTTTCCCCAAACCTAAACAACGATACGGATGTCCGGCCAGCGTGGGCGATATTAACCCCATCAATGCTCTTATATTCTTGGATTAATGATTCCATTGTTGTTTCCCAGAGTATATTATTGGCTTTGATTTTAAGGAGGTGAGAGTCGTCGAGTTTGACAAGGAGGCCTGTTCTTTGGCTAAAGTAGCCCCACACTGTGTGATGGATTATTTCTACATTCCTGCTACTTCTTGCTCTTAGTGTTGAAGCCTTTGCTTGGAGCTTTAACACAAAGCACTCTTCCTCCTTGATCGTCTTTTCGCCAACACAAATGGAATTGGAGAATATATTTGCGGTTGATTTTGGATCAAGGCCCTGTTGATCAACTAGGATTATATATTTGATGAGTAATTAGCCTATATTTATTTAAATTGAATTGAAATTAGCACAATAGTTTGTATGGTTAATTGACACTACAAGAAATAGGACTAATTCCGACATAATATCCTTATTATCGACTTAATATTCCGTCGAAAATAAGCCCTTTTTGTTGTAGTGTGATACGACTCGAATCTTGTCCAAATAATCAAAACTATGATTAGGCAAGAATTCACCAACCAGCTAGGTTATATTATTTCCTTTCCTCAATAGATATCATTTATTAAGCATCAAAATCATGAACGACTTTATTGAACTCTAATGTTACGTTTGGATTTGAGTAATGAAGATAGGAATGTAATTACTCATTTCTGTGGAATGAAAAAAAATTGTATTTTGTTGTGATTGCAATGAATTGAACCATTCTTCTTTTTCCCAAATTTATAAATTTTATTCTTTAAGAGTATAAAATAACTCATTCCAATTCATTCCTTCGATCAAAAGTACTTAGCATAACAAAGACTTAAATAAGACAAAAAAGCAGGCAGTAAAGGCCTTTTAGGTGGACCAATTGTCATTAGTCCAAGACAATCTAGGTATATATTATAGTAGAAGGTTAAGTGAGCCGGATGGATTTATATGATAAGCAATTTGCGCAGCTGATGTGGTCCAAAGACTTGACTTTTAGGAGCATGCAGCAGCTACAAATTTTCAATTTCAGACCAACAATGATTTTGACTTTTTAATACAACTAATGTTGAACTAAGCTTAGAAGCCAAGAATAAAGTTAATTTGATTGGTCGCGTAATTGTGGGTTGGGCTCCACATGAAATGGTCCACAAAGAAACTTAACAAACTTATTACTTGTAATTTATTTGGACTTTCAGGGTAGGCCTGAGCTGAGTGGCACTCCTTACTTATAGTCAAAAGATCCTCGAAGAAATTTGGTTCATCAGCTTTAACAAATTTTCAAAATACTACTGTATAACATTAAAATGTCACATACCGTCCACATACTACTGACTTAATATTTATTGATTTATTATTAACATAATTCACTTAATTTAATAACAAAAATTTTATGAGTGTCACGTCAACGTTACATGACATTTTTAAGAGATACTAACATTATTGACAAATTTTTCCGTGTAGATAAAAGTACTAGACCAATACCCACTCTCAAGCTTAACAAACAAACGTCAATGAAAAGAAAGAAAATGAATAGAGGAGAGAGAAAGTACCTGCAAGGAACGGCGAAGGGGCCTAGGTGGGCCACGAGA
Source organism: Panax japonicus (assembly GCA_020205505.1). Lineage (NCBI taxonomy): Eukaryota > Viridiplantae > Streptophyta > Magnoliopsida > Apiales > Araliaceae > Panax > Panax japonicus. The sequence continues at coordinate 90,621,851 of CM035113.1, forward strand.
TGCATGGGAATGGTGCCATGGAGTCTGCCTCCAAGCCACCTTACCATCACTACCAGCACTAATCTTGTAACCAGAAACCACCAGCTCCAAGCACCACAGATCAGGCCTCTTCTGCCACAATACGAATCCTCCCATCTCTCCACTCCCATTTTTCGGACTCTTAACCTTCATCATCTTTCTATTATTGCTCATAATGTTACGATTCAAACCTAAATTATCATCCCCGCTAATAAAATCTGATGTTTCCATCTTCACCCTCCCCATTGCACACATGCTATCAATGGAGTTCAAAGCCTTTTCTCCTCCTGCCGCCGCTATATACTGTTGCACTATGTATTTCTCCATTGCAGCCTCCTACATATATATATCATAATTTTCTACCATTAATTAGATACATGATATATGACTCATGCATGAATCCATACAAGTGTCTAGGGTATTGCTGAAATCAAGAATCGAAAAAGTAAATCAAATTATTTCGTAACTTAAAAGAAATATGGATCCCAAACAACTCATATCTAAATACCGCTCGCGTGAACTGTCCAATTTGAATTACTAATTGCCAATTTGAATTACTTGGAATTAGGATAGATCCAACAAATTAGGGTATGCGATATTGCTAGATTAGGGTATCAAGAAGTGTATAGGTTTTGGATAGAAAATGACTTACAATGGGATGGTCTTTGAAGTTCCGGCTGACTGCGTGATCTGAATTACTGACGGGAAGAGGGATTAACGGAGCTCCGATTACACCAAGCAAGAGCTGGATATCATTACTCCGGCCACCAAAGACCGACGTTGGCGATGATCTCTCGGCATGTGGTTTCATCCATGATTTCATGTTTTGCCATGAACTTGATTTGCTGTTATTAGAAATAAACGTCTCTTCGGGAATAGGTACTTCCAGCACAGTTTCGAGACCATCTTCTCTATCCAAATTAGGGCACAAAGTCCTCATATGAATTATACAGATAAATTTAGAGAGAGAAATAAAGAGGAAAGAGGAGAGAGAGAGAGTTTAGCTCAAAAAGATTAGAGAAGTTATAGGCTTTTGCTTGTGCTTACGATGAGAAACCAAAGAGAGAGAAAGATAGTGTCTTAGATTTAAAGGGAGGGGGTGAAGCTGGTGAACAGAATGACCTACCGACCATTGGCCGTTTCTGACGTGGACATCTTTGTCTGGCCGCACGTACGCGCTTCTTTCTCTCTCTAGATTTAAAGAGATGGATTAAATTTTTTGTGTTTGTGTTTGAATTATTGGGACTAATAAAGTACGTAGGTATTAATTCAAAGTATTAAATCACAATATGGGAAATCTATGTTGGACCCCTATATGTCTCCACAGGTTTTTATGTTTTTTAGTTCTCTTAATTAGTTGGTTCTTGCCTATGATCAATCTAACATTACACGTGTAAGCTACACCTTTTTTTTTCCCGCTAAATATATAGATTACACTTGATAAGTACACAATCATGCAATTTGTAGATAAAAATTATTTAATGTTGTGAAATTATAGATAAAACAAATTAAGAAGAGAAAAAAATATATAAGTATATATTAATAATATGCAAGTGGTTAGTATGAAGTTTATTTTGGGGTTAGTTGGTCAATTGACCAATAGAATATACTGACACGTAGAGGAAGTTGTATGTGTGTCATTATTCTATTGGTCAATTGATCAATTTATCAAAAAATAACTTCATACTAACTGAATTTTAATAATATCTTGTATTCAAATGATCATCCATAATTCTATTCATATGTATCAGTTTCTCACTCACAGATAACCTAATTAAGCCACTTATAGCTCTTTCTCTTTTCGAATAGATCTTTCTTTAGTTGTCCAGTTAGTCATTTATAGCCAAAAAGTAAAAACCTTTCAGATTGTCATAACTGTTATGAGAATGAAAAGACTTGAAGAGAAATGAATGAACTTGTGACCCCACCATTTATTTCTTTGTAACCTTCCAAAATTACTGCCAATTTTGTCATGGTAGATAAAACGTTTCTAACAGTTAAATGGTTTTCTTACTTCTTGGAATTTTGTGAATCATTTTTATACAACAAATTTTTTTGCAAAAAGAGTTTTATTTAAATTAGGCACAGTGCTACATATTAAAGAAGTCAATTTTTCAAAAGTGAGGAGTACTTGTTTAAATATTTTGAATAAATTTCTCACCTTATAATTAATTATTTAAATTTAAAATTTATGAAATTATCACGAACTTACCGTATGAAAGAGGGAAGTGGTTAGTATGAAGTTCATTTTTGAATAAGTTGGTCAATTGGCCAATAGAATGCTAACATGCAGGCAATGCTTTATGTGTGTCAGTATTTTATTGGCCAATTAATCAACTTACTCAAAAATAAACTTCATAAAAGAGAGATGGGGATACTAATTAATTGGACCAAGCAATGAGAATAGAATAGAATAGTTGTTTTTAGACAAATTAATTGTCATGTCATCATACAGGCCGTAAAAGTCAATTATACGAAGAAACTTGGAATATTGGGAAGAACGTAGATCTGGCAAACGGACCCAAAATTCGCAGGTCAGGCCGGGCCGGGCCGGGCCGTCCGTCAAAAAACGGGCTTTGGGCCACACTTTTTTGGCCTACAAAAAATCAGGCCTTTTTGGCCCGGCCCGCCCGCAGGCTGAAAAAATACAAAAAATAGACATAAACCACCTTCGGTCTGCGGGCCGGCCCGGCCCGGCCGTGAGCCTGCGAGCTATGGGCTTATTTTTTTTGACCCGTGAAAATCCGGGCCTTTTTGGCCCGGCTCGGCCCGCGCCTGCCCGTTTGCCACCTCTAGGAAGAAGAGTGTGGTCGAGGAAATATTGATATACAGAAAATTGTGAGCCATTAGTATGAAGTTAATTTTGGTTAATTGATTAATATAATATCAACACGCAGACGAAAGAGGATTTTTTTTCTGCATGTCAGCACTGTATTGATCAATTGATTAACTTACTATAAATTAACTTTATAATAACATAATCCGAACTGTATTATATTAAAATTAACTTTTAAAAAGTCAATATTAATTTTATAATTCAAACAATTATCACATTTTGCTTCTTTTCGACTATAGTGTAGAAAATAGTGTAAAACCTACACAACTAAAACTTCGGCTTGAACAACTGCGAAGAAAAATTAAGAAAAGAAGGCATAAACTTTGAATAGCATTGAATATGTCGGCAGCCGGCAGCAAAGCTCACCGGAGAAAATGGCCGACATGGAATTTATGTATTAAGTTTTACAAAATTAAGGTAGTTTACGTTACAGAGACACTCAGTCTCCTTAATCCTTGTCGCAATTGCAGGCACAGCCGGCATTTGGATATAGAATTATTGATTCCTCCTGATCCTCTAATCGACAGTTGATGTTCATTTAATTATTCAAACTGAAGCTTGAGATTGCGACACGTGTAGAATATAAAACAAAACTTTGTAATAAAAAAGTATACAATCATGCCATGCACGTTCATATGAAGTTTAGCTAGCTTCGGTATCTAAGAGCATGACTCGATGAGGATGAACCGAATGAATTTAAGTTTGATTATATATATATATATATATATATATATATATATATATATATATATATATATATATATATATATATACTCTTTTCGTCCCTATTTAAATGACGTTTTATAGATGGGCACAAGAAGTAAGATAATGATTGGAAAACATTAAATATAGTACTCAATTGTCTATAATACCGTTAAATTATTAATTTATTATAGTACAAGAGTTTAAAGTACAAAAAAAATAGGTGGAGTAATGAGGGGTAATTTTGGAAAAATAATCATTAATTCTCCTAGATTTGAACAAACGTCAATTAATTAGGGACAAATAAAAAACTCTAAAAACGTTATTTAAATAAGGACGGATGGAGTATATAAATGGGATCTACGATCTTCTCCATTTCAAATAAAATAATGAGTATATTTTCCATCATCATCTCTCTTCTGTCATCATGTTGTCACATTTTAATACATTTTAGATTTAGAGTATGAAATGAAGACTTTCAAATTTATTTAAAATGAAAAGCATCCTAATGTAATAATAATACCCATTATTTCACTCCCAATGTAAAACCAAATAATTATAACTCATATTTCCTCTAAAAAGCTATCCAAAAATTAGCAGTGAGTTCAACTTGAAAATATTTGATTACTTTCCTTGTTTAAATTTAGCCAACTCTAAGAATATATGATTACTTTCCTTATTCCCTCAAAAAGGCAACTAATCTCTCTGTCTCAGGATAAAAATTCTGGTGAACTTTTTACGCATATTAAGAAGATGAATAAAATGACAAAATTATCCATAATAATGTCATTAAATATGGAGAGAGAATTAGAATAAGAAAAGTATGAGATATTTAATGTTACGGGCATAATAGGAAAGATTGTGTAAAAGTTTGGTTATTAAAAGAAAATGAACATTTAACATGGAACAACCCAAAATAGTAATAAGGACTTTTATCCTGAGACCGAGAGAGTATAAAAGCTATGTTTGTCAATCGAGCAGGTGATTTCGGATTATTTTACTCCCTTTCAATCAGTAGACTTATTAAATTCAATCAGTGCTCCTAGAAATTCTTGAATTTCTCAACAACTTATATAGTGTCTTGTTTTCTTTGCTGATTTTATTTTTGAAAATTATTAAATTCACAGCATAAAATATTATTTCTATATAAAAGTGTCGCTATAGATCCTATAGCGATAGTTTTTGCTAATGTTTGCAACTTGTTTCTGTCCTTAAGCCAATTTTAGAGTGAAACTGTTAGGATTGTCCTATATTTTTTGAACCAAATACTTTCTTCTGTCATCTCTGGTTCATCCTAATTAAAAAAAGAGATGATAATTGTTTTATTTATTTTTCTTAATTATTAACTTTTGCAAAAGACACAATCGGATACAATCCTTTTTGAATGATCTTTTGTTAATTATTTATTATATAGACTATAATTTTATTTGCAAAATAATAATAATAATAATAATAATAATAAAAATAATAAAAATGATAAAATGGCATTTTATTAAAAAAAATTGTAAGTGAAGGGACTAGGGAGTATAAAATTTGTAAGTGCAATCCCACGGTACCCCAAGCAGAATACAAATGGTACAATGGCATTTTCATAGTGGGAAAAAATAATTTTTGGTGTATGTACTTAGACTTGACTTATAAGTTGGTACTTAAATTGAAAAGGTAATAAATTGGTATTTGTTTTAGAAAAAATTTACAAGTTGATTATTGTGCTTGAATATTTTTGTAACATCGTTAAATTTGATAAATGGACGTGACAAAAAATCTTAGTAGACTAACAGATCTTACGTGAATAATAACATTTGGGCTTAAATATGATTTACTACTCTGAACTATAGGTCATATTCCACTTCGGTGATCTACCTTTTAATTTTGTCAATTAGGTGATTGAACTATCAATTTTTTTCTATTTCATTCAATTGGGTCTGCCACGTCAGCAATTTCTGACGTGGCATCCTAATAGGCAGCATGAGTGCTTATGTGTAAAAATATTATATATTTTTAATGAGATCAAAGGACAAAAAGGTAAAATAACAAATAAAATAACTAAAAATTATACAAATAATATAAATTAGTTGTATAATTATTTATTTATAGTTATATAAATAATATAAATTATTATATAAATAATATAATAATTATTTTTATTTAAAAAACTGAGTTTTTTTAAATTTTTTATTAAAAAAATTGTGTTTAATATTAATGATAAAAAAATAAAAATATTAATGATAATAAAAATAAAAATAAAAATAAAAGTAAAAATTTTTCTAATAAAAAAATAATAATTATTTTATTAAAAAAACAACCATTTTTAAAAATAAAGCAACTGCGTTTTTATTTTATTATTTTTAATAATTATTTTTATTAAAAAAACCAACTGCGTTTTTTTTATTAAAAAAATAGCATTTTTTTATTACAAAAAACTGCATTTTATTTTTATTTTTATTATCATTAATATTTTTATTTTTAGGGTTAAGTTCAGATGACCACCTGGGGTTTGGGCGGTTTCCCACTTAACCACTTGTAGTCAGTAAACTTACATTTAAACACCCGACTTTTTGAGTTAAAGTGAAAAAGTGTTTTCTGTCATAACTCCGTTATTTTATTTGGCTAAAGACTTAATTACCCTTTATATTGAAAACCAAACCATGTTCTGATAGTCTTCTTGTTCATTAGATCAATCTAGAATTTACAGTCTTCTGAACTGATTTCATTTAGGGTTTTGCAGTCAGGTTTAATGGATATCTCTCCTAAGGTAGCAGCCAATATAGCATTTCTTTCTTCTGTTGACACGGGTTTTGGTAGAAATTTGAAAGATAAGTAGAGAAGGTAAAGATAAGAATTTAACAGAGTGCAAGTGAGAGAAAATCAATCCACCATAGTACTCTTGTATTTCTCTCTGTATTAAACCAGAAAGATTATTGCTTGACAAAACCAAGTAAACCAACCGACCCATATTGCTTAATTCATCTGGAATTTCACCAGTCAGCCTATCTGTAGATAAATCAAGATTGTGAAGATTACTCAACTTTTCCAAAGACTTTGGAATTGACCCTTCAAGCTGATTTCCAAAAAAATTCAAATAAACAAGCTGACTCAATCCCCCAAGCTCACTTGGAATTTCCGCACCCCAAGTACTCTTGTATTTCTCTTCGTTTTCACATAGAAATTCAAAAACAACAACAAAATTGCACCATTTAGTACATAATTCAAAACCCAGGCTCCGATCCCATGTAAAACAGAACTAGGAAGCCTATTGATTAAATATGTAGTTGTGAGGATACAGTCCGCCCAAAAATGAATAGGAACATTGGATCTAGAATTTGCCCAAAAACTAAGAAGATGATAGAATTTTAAATACATATATAATTTTTATATATTAGTATTTGAATTAACTATATAGAACATATAGAGATTTACAGACGTGCAGGGGATATTTAAGCCCCCAGATCTCGTTGGACATTTTATGCCCGGGCCAATGCCAATAAACAGGTGGTCATCATTTATCCCAGACATGAATTTTCAATTTATGATTGCCTTCATAGCACTATTGGCATGTACATTTAAGATGAGAATTCGGGGAATTACCTTCATAATCCTAAACTGGTTTATTCTGATTTGCCTTCTATTGAACCAAATATATATGAATATATACATATATACATGGATTTGAGCTGCACTTCGAACGCAGATCTAAAGGAGTAGGAGAAAAAAGAAGAAGAAGAACAGATCTGAAGAGCATATTCTGCATCAGGAACCGTAACGTACCGAGAAGAGAAATTTTGAAACAGATAATCATCAGCTTCCTCCAAATTCCCACTCTGTCCAGGTCCTTCATCAAAATTGAGGGCGTAACTCTGAGGATCGTACTGGAATTTCGAACTCTTATTATGACCTCCTCCACCCAATCCACTTTTATTTCTATTAAATCGGCGTATGAAGGTTTTCCACTTAGGACCAGCGACGATCTCAGACGAAGAGCATTTTTGAGGCGTATGGTATTCAGAAACAGCATCATCTCTTGGCGAAGAGCATTTCTGAGGCGTCTTCGTTCGATTCAACATCTATAATCGAGAATCAGAGTGGGTTTGAAGGGAGAACAAGAGGAAAGCCAACAGGTAGAAGAAGTGTATTTTAGATATATATATATATATATATATATATATATATATATATTTACTGTTGGAACATCCTGTCTTTGTGTTTTACACCGGACCTGGTTCCGTCTTTATTATTCTGTTGGAACATCCTGTCGGTGCAAATTTTGTCTGACCTGGTTCCGTTATTATTATTCTGTTGGAATAACCTGTCTATGCGAAGTACCGCATGCATGGTGATTTCTTTTGTTATTCCATTCTTTATTATACTCAGTTGGATAAAGTTTTGACTTCTATACTCCATGAAATTAGTAGAATATCCTTGATATTTGCGCTTCATCCAGTATCTTTTCATGAAAATATTCTTCTGAGCATTCTTGAATTTTACTCTACAAAGCAGTATCATGTTGACAATTTGGACGTTATTGGTTCATGGACAAATTAATTCTTAAACTTGTTTTATTGAATTATTATATCATTGTCATCATCCTCATGTTTATATTTTTTTTTGAAAGTCATCTGTGGCCTGTAGTGCATAGATGAACTTGGTATGATTATGACCAGAGATTATTCGGTATAATCATGACCGTAATGTTACAAATGATGTGAAAATTAAAAGTCCTCATTGGCCCGTAGTGCATTGATGGACATTTTTTGGTATGATTATGGCTATGGATTCTCTTCGGCCAAGGGAGCAAAGATGAATTATTTTATGGCATGATCAGGACCGTTGATGAAAATACGATTATCTTTGGCCCGTAGTGCATGGATAATTCGTGGTTATGATACTAAAGAATATCCTTGGCCTGTAGTGCAGAGATGATTTCATGATGTGGATTATTTATTAAGCTGAGTCCCAACGATAACAGTGATGGAAAACTTTTTAAATCATAAAAGATAGTAGATTCTATTCTCTACTTGACTCTTTTAATGGATTGTTTGATCCGCTGCTGTTAAACTTGATGTTGTTATATTTTATCAGTTTAATACTGTTGAAGGCTAACGATAATTTATTCTGCATTATCTTAGTCATAATATTTCTTACTGGGCTAGTTGAGCTCACCCTTTCTTTCACTGTTCTCTTCAGGAAATGAGAACATAGCAGGGACTAGTCAGGGAACGGAGTGACGGTCCAGAGAATAGCATTAGTAGTCCTCACTATTCTGTGAAATAGTGTATTAATAATTGTAATGAGGACTCTTTTTGAGTTTGTATAATCTCTAGTAGACAATAATTGTATTCAAACTCACAGTTATATTTTGTCGTATTGTACACGACAGTTGTATTAGTAAGTTGTATTTGAATTTTGTACCATGTATCTGACGACCCAAGATGGGTGATGTATACCTAATTTTGGGGGCGTCACATATATAATCTTGGAGTTTGGTTGAATGTATAATTCTCAATTAGAGACGGTGGAGATAATGATATGTCAAGAGAAGACACTACCATTGGGAAGAATATGATAGTAATCTTCTCGTTTTTCATTGGGGTCTATTGGGTCAACCAAGGATAATTTTGTGGGCATATGATATCTATCATAACCTAGTTGCATGGCCTCCCATGTACGAAGGTTTCCTTGAGCACTTCCTAAAGGTTTTAATTTCTAAAACAGTTTTCGACTATACCTTTATATAAGGTGTCATTATGAGGTGCTGTCCACGGTTGGGACATGAGTCAAAGTTGGTATATATTTGTATTTAAACTCACAGTTTAAGTGTTGTTGTATTTTGCACTACAATTGTTGTAATAAAGTTGTAGTTGTTTTCTGTACCATGTATTTGGCGACTCAGAATGGGTTGGATGGATTGGACCTGTTTTGTGGGCGTCACAGTACGATCTAAGTATTCACTCTACGATCTGAGGATTCACATTACATTTCTGAGGATTTAGTCTACGTTTTTACATTAAAGTCTAGTATCATAGAGTTAAGTCATTTTACAATTTGAGAATTCATTCTACGATCGCAGAAACGTAAAGTTAAGTCATTCTATGATCTGAGAATTCACTCAACGATCTATCTGATGATGCTATGTTTCATGGTTTCAACGACAACTATATGCCTTATGTGCTCTGTCTAATGTTGCTATGTTCAATGGTGCTCTGTTTCATTGTGTTGACAATTATATATGGTATGTGTTCTATTTCACCACAAATATTTTTGCAACACAAATTCACAACATAAACTGTCATTGTATTTCTAATTATAATTCTCACAATATAAACTGACCTTTCATTTCTCATTTTATAAATTATCATTACATTTAGTGCATTATAATCTGTTGTTACATTTCTTCCAAATCCAAATCAAAAGACACGTCATTTCAAAATACTTAACAAACTAATCCAAAGTTTACAAGAGAAGAAAACATACACAATAGCATCTTCAGTCTTTAATAGATTAAAGTTACAACTAAACCAAGTCAAATGCCTTCACCTATAGACCCAGAATTTAGATTTATAAAACAACAAATTTTAAAATATATCCATGAGCAAATTAAAAGAAACCAATAATTTTTTTCCTTTCTACAAGTTTGGCATTCATCTTCTTCAATTTTTTAACCTCCTTCTGCAAGGTATTCACTAAACTTTCGGCCATCTTAATTTCTAACCAAATTTTAACCTTCTCATTTTTTTCCTTTTCATTTTATCTACAATCTCTTTGTTGACCTTAAATTTTAATGTCAAATCTTCAAGAACATTTATCGCTATGTCAAGAATTGGTGGATCATATTATTTAAAGAAATCGCAGTAAACTCTTTTGTCCTATTACACACCAACCATTAATATAAGAAATAATATGGAAAAAAATTTAAATTAATTACATTCATACCCGATAATTAATAGACCTAGGGAATCGCCTCCTTGGATATTTTGTACCATCTTTCCTTGTCTTCCACATTCGTACCATTGCTCCATAGTTGCAACGATGTGGAATTTCAGGTTGAATCCATTGATTTAAGTTTTATGAACTACAATCTTCCTCCGTAATTTCGTTAATGATTCCACTCCAAGACAGTTCATTCTTTCAATTTAGCACACTCAAAAGTTGTCATATATATATGGGTCTCCATCCACAGCAACCGGTTGTTGGGGAGCAACCCCTTTTTGGCCAGCCGGTACAGCTTGTTACGGCTTATAAAAAAAAATTCTAAGGCCGGTACAAGCTGTTACGGCTGGCCAAAAATGGGTTGCTCCCAACAACCGGTTGATGTGGATGGAACCCCTATATATATATGTATATATATAGAGAGAGAGAGAAAGATAGTATGCATCCATGGCAACAGGTTGTTAGAGAATTATTCCAACAACCCAAAAAAAAAAAGAAACATGCCACTACAAGTTGTAGTGGCTGGGACAATTAAAATGGGACATGTCACTACAACTTGTAGCGGCTAGATCAACTTTAACATATTAATATTAATATTTTATAATATTATTAATACTAATATTAATATTTTGTAATATTAATATTTATGGATCGGATCGGATCTGCTTACACCAACTAGATTTGATTTAGAAAACATACAGCAGCTTCCTCATACCTTTTTATTTTTAATTATTATTTTCTATTTTTTCTTCTTTCTATCTGAACTTGGGAGAGAGAATCTTTCCTCAAAATGATCTCAGAACTTGGGAGTACTAGTGTTAACAGTTGCATATATAATATAATACTCCGTTCATGTCCAAAAAAAAATACAATATATATATATAGGGATTTCATCCACAGCAACCGGTTGTTGGGGAGCAACCCATTTTGGCCAGGCGCTACTACCTGTACCAGGCTTATAAAAAAATTGTCTAAGGCCGGTACAGTCAGTAGCGGTTGGCCAAAATGAGTTCCTCCCCAACAACCGATTACTGTGGATGAAATCCCTATGTGTGTGTGTAATACTCTCTCGTTTCAAAATTATTGATATTTTTTTATCCGTTCTAAAATTATATATATATATATACGGTCCAGATCAAGTGCATACCCTTTATCTTACTCAACAGTGCTCACCCCCCATTAGGCGACGGTTTCGGTCATACAACCGTCGCCTATACTTTTAGCGACGCTATATGTTGTCCGTCGCTAAAAGTATAGGCGACGGTTGTATGATCGAAACCGTCGCCTAAAGGGGAGTGAGCACGAATGAGTAAGATAAGGGGTATGCACTTGATCCGTACTATATATATATATATATAGAAAACTGATCAGGTCCGGACTCCCGGACCTGATCAAAATTCGAACCCCTTATTTTTTTTTTGTAGAACAACTAAAAAAAATTATGGAACTAAAATTTTTCCATAATACAGTGTTTTGAGTGTTGTGTTTTTAATACCTACACCAACCAATGTATGTACAGTCTGCCCAGACTGTACAGAAATATTTTGGTACAGGCATCCAAATCACGCCAAAACACTGTATTATGTAAAAATTCCAATTCCATAAAAAAAATTAGTTGTTTCAAAAAAAAAAGCCAAAAAAAATGTCCGAATTTTAATAGAGTTCAGGATCCCGGACTGGATCCGGACTATATATATATATATATATATATATATATAGAGAGAGAGAGAGAGAGAGAGAGAGAGAGAGCAAGGATCAAGTGCATACCTCTTATCTTACTCACCCACGCTCACCCCCTCTTTAGGCGACGATTTCGGTCATACAACCGTCGTCTATACTTTTAACGACGCTATATGTTGTCCGTCGCTAAAAGTATAGACGACGGTTGTATGATCGAAACCGTCGCCTAAAGGAGAGTGAGCACGGGTGAGTAATATAATGGGTATGCACTTGATCCGGATCGTATATATATATATATATATATATATATATATATATATATATATATATATATATATATATATATGTATGTATATATATTATCTTTAAATTATAAATTGACATGAAATTGCCTAAATTTTAAAGTAGTTTGAAAGCAGTGTTGTGTTCGACTTTGTTACTACTTACCATGTTATCCATGTTTGGAAAGTCAAAAGAAACAACTTGAAAGAAATAATTCAAATAAAGAAAGTTGCTTTTAGATATCTAATGGGTAAGGAACATAATTTGATCCATTTTTGCTCTAGTCAAAAGAAACAACTAAAATAAATCCCACCCTGTGCAATTAAATGTGAGTGCTTTAATTTAAAGGGCAAACATTTAATTGGTGTTTAATAAAATTGAGTAATTAAGATATGAATGGTTAATATATTTTAATAAATTAAATTATTCGGGTGAAATAATATCTAAACTTAGAAAGTTGTTTGGTAACTAAAATCCATTTGAATGACTTTTAAATTTAAAAATATCTCAAATTAACTTTTTAAAAATCAATAATGATCTTAAAATTTAGAATAAAAAGAGTACAATATTTATAGAGACTCCATAAATTTAAATTTTTCATTAAAAGACAACTCTTAATGATTTGAATTTATATCTCAAATTGACTTTTCAAAAATCAATAATTATCTTAAAAGTTAGAATGAAAGGACTACAATATTTATAGATGCTCCATAGATTTTTGTTTCTTAATGATTTGAATTTATATCTTCCTATCACCCATTAAGAAAATTTGGAATAGAGGGGACACAATATTTATAGACTCCATAGAATTAAATTTTTCATTAAAAGACAACTTTTAATAATTTGAATTTATATCTTCTTCTAACTGATTAAGAAACGATAAGAGAGAAACAAAATTTTACCAAACAATTTTACAGTCTTGCCGAATCAGATGCAGAGCTGTTAAGAGATAAACGAACACCACCACCACCTTGGTGGAAATATTACTTCAAAAACACGAAACAGAAACGCAGTCGGCAAAATTTTAAATTGAAAGGATCTTAGGAGGCAGGCCAAATGATAGACATTCCTGAAAGAATAATCCAGGTATCACAGATAACCATGCCAAGCTAAAAATTCCCCAAGTATCAAAAGTTGAACATTAGCAGAAGAACCCAAGTCTAGTAGAAAAAAGATTTTAGTTCCTGTTTATAAGATAACAAATACTATACAAAAATCTTATATTCCACACAAAAGACGATTCAAAATTTCAAATGTTTTTTAGAAGGATCACGCAATCAAAATCACAAGGAGGGCGAACAACAGAATACAAACACGATACGAATGCTGAAGCAGGAATAACAACACTAACAGTGCCTAATAATTAGGCGGAGAAAAAACACTAATACAAATATATTACAAGTAGGTTGAAGCTCAGACTAACTAGTATAGTCTATAAACAACAACTAAATACAAATCATTTCTGCCTACCAAGAGTGGAGAACAGAAACAAGGAGTACCTGAATAATGCTATTTCTAGAGGGCAATTTCTGCTTTCACAATAGCCTCTGGTAGTGGATCTCATGAGTGGACATTGAAATGAAACAACCAGGAGATCACAAAGGCAAACACCATACAAGCCAGCAAGAAGTTAAGGAATCGATGGCCCTGCCAGAAGTTTTGAGTCTCCGACAAAGGCACTGGTGCAGCAGCTGAGGCAGCAGCATCATTTGCTTCATTCCACTGCTCTAGTAACTCACCCTCATTTGCACCAGAGACATTGGATGCAATTGATCCACAAATTTCACAAGTTCTGCAGTTGAGAAAATTCTAGCAAGATTATTATATACTCAACAAATGAAGAGTGGCCATTTTGATGGAGAATGCACAAATATATTTTTAAGCCAATCCTTAAGCAAAAAAACTGTGCGCTATTTAGCAATTTAAACGGTAGTCAATATTCCGTAAAAGAAAGTGCGGAACATATCTAGTTGAAATTCAAGAGTAATTATGAAAAATCAATCGTAGGTAAAAAAATGATGCTGAATTGACACTATTTTCCAACTTTTCGGCCAACAATTTAAAATGTGCAAGGAAATCATCAGATTGAAATATTAAGTTCCATAACTAGAATTCTTCAAAATCGTTATGTCAGAATATACATGACCCCTCATTGATAGATCATCTCCTTGAACCGTTAACAAGGAAAATGTATTCTCATTCTTCCCCTTAGCATAGATAAGAAAATTGATATTTAATATTGTCAAGTGGAAATAACCTCAAACCTCCACCCTGCTCTCTCCCAATTTAAAATTACTAATAGAACTTATGATTTTTCTACACAAATGCATAGTCATGTTCTTGCATAATCAAAGTTGAAAAGATCACAGGATGACAAAAGGTATAAGGAAATGAAACAAGATAATTTTTCCGAATACTGAATAGGAAGAAGAAAAAAGGAAGAAAACGGACATGACCCAAGATAACGAGAGCACAAGCTAATGATACTGCGATTATTGGTAGTGACCCGCAACTTTTTGAATTGGGAAATACTCGGTAATAAATTATTTGAGGAGATAAATTGCTCAATTTTGGAATCTTCATGTTAAGTTGGAATCTAAAGATGGAGATTGGGTGGGATAAGCAACAATAAATAAATAGATGGAGAGCTGGAAGAATAGATTTTTCCTAGATTTGGGATCAGGATGTAATCCATAAAGGTGGAACAACAGAGACGGAGGCACAGGGGTGGAAACAAACTTTATTTCAGCCTGAATCTTCAAGAAATTACATATTCAAAATTATTTATATATACCAGCATAGGCCATTTTTAGCCAACTCATCTATAGACATTCACACAGATCATGGCTAGGTTTAAACTTTAAAAGCTTCAATACAAAGTGTAGTGGAGTCCACTAGTTTTAATAATAGAATGCCCTTTTCACGATAATGCCCTCCCTGGATTTATTGTCATCCGCCACTAATAGTAGGCTGCTAGTAGCAGATAGCTCCACTACAAAGTGTAACTGTAGCATATAGTATAATCTGTTACTCTCTCTCTCTGTATAATAAAAGTAGTCAATCCATTAAACAAACGACATAAAAGGACTCCTACACTACCCTCTCTCTTTCCTTTTCTCTTTAAGCAGAATTTTGACAACATTTTTTTGCCATTTAAGTAAACTAACGGATATCCATTATTTAGAGCATTCCAACAATTTAAAGATCGACCATTTTTATTTGTAACAAAGAAGTCATGCTGTGTTGTTTGAAATCTGAATGAGGAGAGAGAAAGTTGAACAGATAAAAAGATGAAGAGCATCTATTACAAAGGTCTCAATTCGGCTGAATGTTTTAGCAAATGGGAAGTTACAATGTTATTGTTACTTCTGATGTGATTATTGTTTTTTTATCCATTGGAGAAGTTTTCAAGGCATTGTCATTCTGTACAATAGCTCCTCTTTCTTGCCAACTATCATGTAATGATGTTGTTTGGCAAACATGTTCTTAGCTCCTAATCATTCAGTCTGGGAAAAATAAACCAATGAAAAGTACACCCTTATAACAGTTTCTGTCACCTTGTTTAACTACACAAGAAGTAGTTTTTACGGTTTTACCCTAACCACGGCTGGGGTTTAAATTTAGGGACCTAACAAAGGCTTTGCGAACAAAGTAACTAGTTAGTCTACAACATCCATTAAAGAGAACTTCTACAACTGATAAAACATAGACTCTACATACTGATCTTTCCATCCAAATGCATGGGAGTAGGGCTGTCAATGAGCCAAATCTTGATCTTGATTTGATCTGCTTCAGTATAATTTATTGGATCAAAACTCCAGCTCATTTATTCACTGATCTGTGATAATTTGATCCAATGGATCAATATTTTAAATGAGCCAAATCATGAATCTGATTTGATTTGACCCATTGATCTACAAATAAAATAAATAATAATATTACATGACGCTTTTGTTGGTTCCATACATCAAAGGACAGAAAGAACATGGAGCATTGACCTCTAGTGTAACACCCCGGTCCCACATCGAAAGATAGGGGAAAAATTTTGTCTGCATATAAGGAAATAAGTTATTACCAATAATATCTTCAAGTCATGACCTTTTGGGTGAGTCTGTGGTGGACTAAGATAACCCAAAAAATATTATTGGGTCAGTGGTTTGAGGCCATATTTTGATGGAATTGATTCGATTCGAACTTGGGAATTTAACCCGAGATTTGTTCCGGACTCGAGATTTAACCCGGGTTATTTCATATGTTATCAAAGCCGACTCTCGAAAGCTCGAGTCGGGTTATCTGATTGGGTTGCCGGAGGTAGAGACACAAAGTCAACCGGTATTATCCCACAATGGCTAGAGGCAAAGATCTGTAGACCGTATGTGTTTTAAGTGAGGCTGTTTGTAGTGGGCTAAGATAACCTAAGAAAGATACTATTGGTTTAGTGATTTGAGGCCTTATTTTGAATGGATTTGATTCGATTTGGACTTGAGATCTGACCCGGGTTGTTTCATCCAGAGAAGTACAGTTTCTTTTTTCTTTGGGAAAGTGAAAATAATCTATTTGCTCAATTTTAAAATTTTAATTTTATTTTGTTAAATATAAAAATAATATTTGTATCTTTTATACAGAATAACATACATATGGATCTTGTTCAAGTTGTGTTCTAGAATGTAGAGTACTTCACCAAGGCACAACCCTTTAGTAGTAAATAGAGGTCAAATGTTTTACCCAAAGCAAATGTTAATTCTACTGTTGTTATTGTTTTACTGTTTTCACGATATGTAATTTTTCATAATTTCCTTAAAATAAATTCTATTATTTGTATCTTATAATTAACTTCGAAGATTATAAAATGCAATTTGTGAGTGTATTCTAACAAAAATCTAATATATTTTCAAATTAGAGATACATTTTTTTTTATTCCAATATTAGAGATATATTAACTTCAAAGATTAATAGAGTACTATCATGTCACTACTATTATATTTTTATGTAATATTATTATAAAATACTACCTCCGTTCCAAAATTATAGATACAATTTGACTTTTAAGGTCAAACAACGACATATTAAACTTCTAATTTATGTGAATTTATTTAATTGTAGTTAATACAATTATTATAATTGTATAATATATAACAAAAACTATTAATCGCAAAATTTATTTCATTCTAAATTTTTGCGAGTCATACCAATTTTAAAATTTAGTATGTTGCATTGTTTGACCTCAAAGTCAAATTATATCTCTAATTTTGAAATGGATGGATTACTTTTTTTAAAATATCATAATTTATTTATAAATGTATGTATATATAGCTTTGGAAGGGAAAGGGAGTAAATGTTTAACTCTCTAGTGAGCCGAACTGCAAATCTGCATATTAGAAAAAGTTGACAAAGTCAAGAGGGAGTAGCAAAGAGAGTAAACATTCTTGCTGTGGTGTCAGCTTTAGCCTTCAGTGCTTTGACAATTTTTTCATGAAATTAGAGAGCGACAGAATTTAAAAAATAGAGAGAGAAGGATGAAAATATTGATTTTTTTAGTTAGATACTGTGAAAAAAAATTAGTAAGAGAAAGTTTTTAAAAAATAGAGTGAGAAAGTAATAAGTTTTAGAGAGATTAAGTGAAAATTTTTATAGCTTAATATAATTTTATAAATAATAATTCTTTATAAATTAATATAATTGTACAAATAATTTTTTTAAAATGAGTTGATTTGGATCATGATCCGTATTATTGGATCAAGTGGATCATGGGGCAAATCAATGATACGCTATATGAGAAATCAAATCAGTGATCCATTATCACACTTGGTGGAGCATAGTGCAGCAAAGCATGATTTGCTCTGCATTGACAGGCCTACATGGGATTGTATAGTTAAGCTTAAATGTTGTAAGTAGAGCATGGACAGGAACAGTGAAAAGACAAAGCAGCTCTAAAGTCCACAATAAAATTTACTTTCACAAGCAAAAAGCTAGTATGTAATTTAACAAGACTTCCAGTGAAACCCTATAAAATGGGAAAGGGACAATTGATTAGAGAAGATACTCATTAATTATAATGTGCAACTTTATATAGTATACTACTGATGGACACAAAGCAGAATTTGTATTAAACAAGCAACTGTTAACTTGCGGCCTAAAAAAACTTTTTGAGAATAACTATATACCATTGACAGGATAATAATTATAGCCATTTAACCATTCAAGGAACCTAGTTAATAGCTGAAGAAGAAAAATCATGGAAATTAACAAATCAATTAAAAACAAAAGGTGTGAAACAAGAATAACTGGGCCCTATGGTGCATTAAAACTAGCAAATCAGTTTAACCAAAAAGCATATGCTTCCCAAATTTAAAAAATAGAGAAAAAAGAAGAGCCCCAAAAATGCATGGTGATAGTTAGATAAGTTGTTTGCACATATATTATTGCAAGTCAAAGAAAAACTCTTTTAAATAAATATCAACAAACTTGATCCGTCTAACATAATAGAAGCAATAAAAGCACGGAAGCACTTGTCAAAAATGAGAAAACTAAACAGCATCAATTGAAAGCTTCACAAGTGGCATGGACATCTAAACTTTGGAAATTCAAAGATATCTATTATCTAGGGTGTTCATCCGGTAAAAACCGGCCCGAACCGGACCGGTACCGAACCGGTACCGAAATAGGCCAAATATTGATACCGATACCGTAACCGGTTGGACCGGTATACCGAACCGGCGGTACCGGTTCGGTTCCGGTTTTTACCGAAAATTAATATAATTATTATTTTTATTATTATTATTTTTTTATTATTATTATTTTTATTATTATTATTATCATTTTATTATTATTATTATTATTATTATTATTATTTTTATTAATATTATATTTTTTTTATTATAATCATTATTTTATTATTATTATTTTTTTTATTATTATAATCATTATTTTATTATTATTATTTTAATAAATTATTAATAAAAAAAAAATTAGAAAACCGGTATATACCGGTCCGGTTCGGTTTTTACCGAACTATAAAAACGCTGAACCGAAACCGGTACCGAAAAACCGGTATATACCGGTTTTTTTGTACCAAACCGGACCGGTTCTTTTTTATACCGAACCGACCGGTTCGGTCTGGTTCGGAAAACCGGAAAACCGAAAAAACCGATCCAAATGAACACCCCTACTATTATCTACTAATCCTTCTCCGCGTCTCACGTGCTAAAATAAGGCCAGACAGATGAAATTATTATTACTATATCTATGTGAACTGTGTGGAAGTATTGTCCTCATTCAAACAATTTGATCCTTCGATTATGGTTATCTCATAGTGAACATTAATCTAATAAGTTGACCCATTGAAACCACCTTTCTTTATAAACGAAAATGAAATGATAGCAACAGAAGATGGAGGAGTTTTTAATTAAATAAATGCCTGCACTAGGAAATACTGCACCCTAACAAAAAGAAACTAGGAATCAGTATGACGGTGTCAATGTAACTCCGGAGGAATAGCTGCAACTGCCATATACAGTATAAATTAACAAAGAAAAGCAATACATTTAGTGAAGTCAAAGGCAACTTGCAAAATAAGAAACTAGAAAGGAAAGATGCGTACACATATTCCTATGAAACTAACAAGCATCGTTGGCCATAGGAGCATTACTGCTTGTTGGTTTTATATTTTCCCCAGTTTGATTCTTTTATAATTTAATATCACCTGCTTTACCACTTTCTTTTTTGAGTTATTCCTTTTCCATATCAAAGTAATTGATTCTCATCTAAAGCTTTACTGTTGAGTGTCATTCATTGAACCTAACACTTTTTGGCTGCATTCACTCAATAATTAACTATCCTTTTCAGCTCAATACTCAACGCAAATGTTAAATTAAGCAATTCCAAAATACTCATATGACAGCTCAAAATGGAACAGAAAAACCTAAAGATCAGAAGTAATTCCACATTTTAACCATACCCAGACCCTAGGAAAAAAACATTTAACTCTGTATCACAATCTGAAATTCCATGAATAAGCAAATGCGTATATTCAGAATATAAAAAATTGAAATAAACCAGTAAATGGGTAACCCCAAAATCATTTATAAAAATAAAAATAAAAACTTTCAACTTTGTTGGACACTTACTTGTTGCCCTTAATCTTGAACCAAGCCTCAGCACAATGTTTATGAGCAGCAGCCAAATCATCTTTACAAGAACAACCCAATTCAATGGGTACCCCAGATTCTTGATTAGATGCATCCAGAGTCATATGACAAATCCTACAATCCCTTTCATATTTCGCCAAATGTAGCTTGGTTTCAGGGACCCCAGCTTCCAGATCCACCAACTCTACTGAACACTGTGAAACAGAGGAATACCTCATCTTATCTGAAACCCCCACAATCTCAGAAGTAGAGAGGCTTGATTCCCTGTGCCCGTCGGACCCGCCGGCGGTTGAATCGAACGGCGAGTGCCAAGACCGTCCGTCCGCATCAGAGGAGCGTGAGCTGCCTTCACTTGCGGCGGCGGTGGCGGTGGCGGTGGCGGTGGAGTGGCGGAAAGAAATACTCTTGTCTTGTAGATCAACACGAGAATCGTTTAAAATTGCCATTAGAGGGAGAGATAGAATAAGATATTGAGATATAGAGGGAGAATATCTTCTTCATGTAAAGGTAAATAGAGTGCGAGAGAAAGATCATGAATGCCCGCCTAAGGTTGGAGAGCAATGAAGGCTCTCAGCCTAAATGTGATTTATTTTCTCTCTTGGATGTCAGTCCATGAACAGTATTTTGAAGAGAGAGAAAGTTCCAAAAAGATCAGTAAAAAATTACCCCTCTATAGACTATAACACTACTGAGTCTAGGACTAATATTAGTATTATATATATAGAGAGAGAGAGAGAAGTAGGTGGAAAAAGAGATAATAAAACGCAAGCTCTTTTTGCAGAGAGATTTTGGAGGTGGTAGATCATAAAGTAGGTGAAAAAGTGATAAACCGCAAGCTCTTTTTGCAGAGATTTTGGAAGTGGTAGATCATAACCTCCTCCAGCCTACCAGGTTTTTTTTAAGAAAAAATTATTGAAGTGAAAATAATAATAAATTTATATTTCTTACTGTTGGAGTATTTTGCAATTTGCACCATACTTTATATTAAATTTAATTCCCAAAAATATAAAATCTCCCGCTCAAAAATGATAGTTTCATATAATATTGTTAAATATGGGGTATTTATTTGTTCCATTTCTTGATCTGGGTTTGTAGGGTTATTATGAGTGCTGTTTTGTATAATATTGAACTGCGGAATAGGAGATGATGTTATCCGGCTGTGGAGGATAAGAGGTTGGGAGGAGGCCACGGTAGAGGCTAAAGAATCACTAGTTGGGATTGAACGTTAATAATTACTATTCAAAAGGGGCGACCGGGCGAGGAAAAAAAAGTTTAGGGTTAACTTTGCAAAAAGCTAAAACTTGAAGGATCAGTTGTGCAGTTAATCTCATCACCTTCAAAGAATTTATACTTCCCCAGGCCAGCCGATTAATCAACTCATTTTTATCCCTGCAAGCTGCAGGTCTCCATAATCTCATTACTTGCTGAGTTGCTGGGCTCAAAATCTTTCCTTGTTCTTCTCTAGATAAATTAGTAAAACTCAAACCAGAAGACGCAATGAATTGTAAATGTGAACTATAATTTACCACATCATAATCATTTAATAACTATACCAAAAAGTTGCCTTGCATCATGTAGAAACAAAATCTGTTCATTTCTTCACCAGCAATTGCAGACTGATAAGTAAATCTCCCACTTACTAATCTGTTCATCTCTTTACAAGTAAATTTCCCACTTACTAAAGAGATGGCCACCGCACCTAAGTTAATGCTCTCGTCATAACACACACACAAAGTTCGAAGACCCCTTATGTTTCGGCTCAAACCTTCAACTTTGAGCCGGCAATAGAAAAGGCTGGTACCATATCTGTCCTCAAGACCATTAACTTATTTCGGCACTCCTCAAAGTGATAGTGATCATTTTTCATGTTCTGCTCAGAACAACCCTTTTGCACGGCAGCACCTTGAGATACCCTATAGAGAGTGGCATTGTCTAGTGCCTTGGCACTAAGAGTCTCGAGGCCACTTTTAATCCAGGAAATATTGTTCAAATCAGAAGCTATGGCGGCCAACTCATGACTTGAAAAGGAAGGAAGCTCCTCATAATCAACAAACTCGGGCCCCAGCAATGAGCTTCGAGAACGGACCTTGCTAGGAGCTGCACAGCAACCATAGCCACACTGCCCTGGAACCACAGAATCATCAGAAGCACCTTTAAGAATTTTGCAGATTCCAAAATCTGGTTTGGAGACCTGGAGCAAAGGCCCCTGTATTGGAACTATCATCGAAAGTACAGAACCAGCTTTTGAGCCATTTTGAGGGTTAGAAACGCTAAACGCACCAATATGTGCTCCTGGAAGAAAAAGGGTAGAATTGTCTTTCTCAGCAACACAATGATCCTCATATGTTTGCGTCATGCTTTCATCTGTTACATCTGGGAGCTTGAATGAATTGGGGCTTCTGTATGAGAAGGTTTCTTCTGCAGATACCTTTGTCCTCTCAAGGCTGCCATCTTCCACCATGTTGTGAGATGCTGGTTTAAACCTGCTACAACCCACAGATAAAAAAACCAAACATGATAAGCCAAAAGTAAAAGAAAGTTCAGGGGCGGGACGGGGCTGATATGCAGGAAACCCACTCAGCATTGTTAACAAACATACAATGGGGATAATAGAGAGTGTGGGGAGGGGAGAGTGCATAAACAAAACACCAAAAACAAACATGTGAAAATAATCACAGGGCATTCAAATGGGAAAGATCAACAACCAGAGAGTCCATACTAGACAAACTGAATGTCACATTGTCACCTAAACCCCAACTACTCTTACAAACAAAGAAATATATTAACAACATCAGCTAGAAAGAAAAAAAAAATTAAAGTCTTAGACAACCTAGAAAACTTAGCAACACTTCCATTAGCAAAAACCCTCACAAACCCTCTATCTAAAAACAAAATAAAATAAAAATCAAGATCAGAACAGCAATGGCCTTAACAAAATCCAAAAGAGCAAACAAGAAAAAATGGCTCCAATTTATTGGGTTAGTTACCAGTAAAGGGCTTGTGCTTAACACAAGGGTCCAGCTGATTACACCACCGAAGACGGCACGACTTCCCAGACCTCCCCGGAATTCCTAGGGCGATCAGATTCCAATTCCTCGGCCCCAACTTGCTTACAAGTTCACACAATACCCCGTCTTCCTCAGGTGACCAAGGTCCCCTCACTTTGCTTCCACTCTTTCCCTCTTTGTCACCTTCAGCAACAACCGCCGCCGCCGCGGCATCTAGGAGTACGGCATCATTTTTCTCCGCCGTTTCCTTCATCTGAATCATCGCTGCTGCTTCCCCCTCTCGATTATTTTTGGGGTTGTTCTCCCACCCTCTCTGTATATGTCAAGAGTAAAATGATAACCGTATTCTTAATATATTTGGATTTAGATAAACCTTCTAAACTATAATAAACCCTTATATGATAGTTGAGCATTGACCAAGACTAAAATTCGTTTTGGTCAATATTTGAATTCAAAACATCACCTTTATAAGTTTAAGTAATTGTCTAATTAAACTATATGATATAATTATAAATAAAATAATATAAACTTTATTTATATAAGTTTCTTCATTATAAATTGAGTACTTCTGATTAACATTTTTATTACAATTAAAAAAAGGTTAATATTATATATTTTAAGTAAACATTTTCATCTTTATTTGCCCAAAAATAGCACTTTATTTTTATAATAATTAAGATGTTTTAATAAAGGTACGTCAAATAATATTCTCCAACTTGACGAAGAAAAAGTGTAAACTAAACTAGTAAATAAGTTAAAATTTGCATTTTAATACTGCAACTTAATATACAAGATTTTGAAGCAGTTGAATTAAGACAAAGAATATGAGAAATTCTTTTTTTTCCTATAGGCCTCTAGCTATATATCACATTTAGTCTTAAGAAATTATTTATGTCAATGGAAATACATATTATTAGGATACTTCCTAATCAATAAATAAATTAGATAAACTTAAAACTCCCCCTATAAATTAATATCAGACAAAACTTACTTACCAACTTATTTATCTTTTTTTTTGTTTAAATGGAGAATCTTATATAAATAAAATGTATTGAAGTTTTGAGTTCGAATCTTAACCGAACTGAATTTTTTAGTCTTAGTTTGACTTATTTACATGACATCATTGCCACATAGGATAATCAAAATGCCCATATGTCACATAAAAGTTTATTATCCAAGTTTTTATATAGTACACGTTTTGTTTTGCATTGACCAATAAAACAGGACACAATATCCAAATATACTAACAATACAATTATCATTTTTGCATTTTATTCGTCAAATAAATATATGCAACTGTCCCTACCTGCCAAACTACAAAAAAAATGTTAGTGCAAAGTTAATTGAAATTATTGTGCAAATGTTTCGTATTCCCCTTTTCTAGGTATATTAGGCGGGTTTTTTTTACTAATGACCACCGTATCATATGCTGTCACATTTAGCTTAGGAATTTTGAGTCAAGTATTAAGTTGTTCAAATTTGGTTCATAAAATTTATAGAGTATAAAATAAAATTTAATTAAAATTCGTTTAGTTATCGAGTCGAACACGATCTCGAATCGGCCCCAAACAGTTTGAACTTTTCGAACGAATATGAATCAAGTATCAATAGAAAATTACAACTAGAGAAAGTTCGAGTAATGTATCGAAATTTAAATTTTGCTCATATTTTAATCAATTATATTTTCAATCGAGTACGAATCAAACTTTTAGTCGAGCAAATACAAATCGAGCTCGAACTGTTTGCTCATTTTATACCCTTACATTTAGCTAAATTTTCAAAAATGTGATGCATATTTATCTAATTTTTTAGAATGATATTTTTTGTATGTAATAATGCTTGTTAAGTAGTTTTTAATATTGATTATTACAATAATCAAAATAAATTTAAATTGATCTTAAATTTTAGAAATTTAAAAATTGATTAAAAAAATAATATTACTAATACAATCATTTTTATTATTAAACAATCTTGTGTTTAATCACTGTGGATACGAAAGGGTTTTAAAACTGTCAAAACTTATGTGATAATAACATATTAATCACAGATTAGTTTTTATCGGTTTTAGAATTGAACAGTCATTTATCTTCTTCTTCCATCAACCTTTACAAAGGAGTATATTTTCTGAGATTCATATGTGAATTGCTATCACTGTGAAATTATATAGGCTTGACATATATCCTGAAGGTATATTGTCAATAACCTTTAATAAAAAAAAATTCGAGTAAACAACAATAAACAGGAAATACCCGTGTCAATCTCTTGTTCTAATTGTTATGTGTCTATATTTAAGTTTTCAGGAGAGAGAATGGGTTTGCAGGAAGGGGGAGAAGAAGGTAATTAATTTAGAGTATTAGATTTTATATTTAAAGTACTTTTAAATTTAAGATTTTGGAAATTATGAACATATAGTATTCTATCCATCCGTTCTGAAATTAGAGATATATTTATAAAATAAAGATTTTTAAGGATAATTTTATGTCATCAAACATAGCCTTAGGTTGTGTTTGATAAATTTGGGAATTAAGATCTGAATGATTATGATATCTTAATAAATTAGATCATCTGAATGGTTATGAGATCTGAATCTAAAAAATTATTTGATAACTATAAAGTAAGTTGTCTCTTAATGACACTATTTTACCATTTTAAAGGATAAAATTTTATTTAATAATTTTAAATATTCAATTTAATAAAAATGAGTGCATAATATTGTTTAATATATTTATATAAAAAAAATTAGCAAAAAAAATTCATTAAGAGGTACCTCTTAATTATTAAGATTTCATTTTTTGTCTTACCGATTAAGAGGCATTCAGAGGTAATAAAAAACAAAACAAACAGCATCATGCCTCTTAGCGATTAAGAGGCAGTCCATTAAGAGGCAATCAGATGTAAACAAACAGCACCTTAGTATTAGTTAAGAGTGGTGTGATATTGAAGAAGAAAAAAAATGACAAATAAGATCTTAAAAAAATATATCTTTAATTTTAAAATGAATTAAAATATATATATTTTTTTTAATTTTGTAACAGAGACAATTTCTCTGAAAAATTTAGGTCAAGATTATACCTTACACTTTTTGACAACTGAATTCTAAGTCTTAAAATTGGAATTAAGCATCAAATTTAATTTAACTAAATTCTAAATTTATAGAATTGCAAATGTTTTTCAATTCTAATTTCGAAATTTAGTATTCATCAGTTGCCAAACATAACGCGTGAATATGAATAAATAAGTTGATTATATGTGAGATTATATTTTGTAATTTTCTTTTCTTAAAGTTAGTCATAGTGGTTATTAGCCTTACCCAATTACGGTACTCCGTCTGTCCCATAATATGACGTTTTAAAATTATGTACAAAAATTAAAAAAAATAATTGTATAATATTAAATATAATATCAATTGTCTATAATACCATTTATCATATTTATCTCATACTTTCTCTCATCTGTAATATTTTCTTATGAGGGATAATTTTAGAAAGATCGTGGTTAATTCTCCGAGATTATATAAAACGTCAAATAATTTGAAAAAAAATAAAATCATTTAAAACGTTATATATTATGAGACATATGGAATATATACTTTTAAATAGTGAATCTAATTATTTGTGTACCATTTTCTATTGTACAAAATGTGGCTTTTTTCATGAATGGACCTATAAATAAGGATGTAAATGAACCGAGTCAGCCGAGTATCTAGTTCACAAAATTTATCGAGTATAAAATAAGGTTTGATTGAGGCTCGTTTAGCTACCGAGTCGAGTACGATTTCGAATTGAGCCCGAGCAGTTTGAATTTTTTGAACAAATATGATCTGAATATTAATAAAAAATTACAATTTGAGAATGATCGAATAATTTATCGAAATTTAAAAATTGCTAATTTTAAATCATTTATATTTCGAATAGAGTTCGAATCAAATTTTTAGTCGAACGAATAAGAATTGAACCCGAATTATTTGCTCATTTTACCGTCTTACTTATAAAATGACAAAATAGGAAAGTGGAATCAAATTATTAAAGTTTACTTTCTTGCTGGTTTTCCAAAAAATAATAAAAAGGAAGCTTTGGTGCGCCTTTAGTGCATTAATAATTGTTGACTAGCACACTAAAGGAGAATAATTATAAAATAGAAATATAATAGGTTGATGAAAAAATTGGCCAAACCTATTTATTTCACGTAATCTATTTACCAAAATATAATTGTTTTTGAATTTTTTATTTATTCTAATAAATTATGTGGGCCGTCTAAAATTTGAAATAAATTTTATCGTCCATATAGTGTCAAATTGTTAAATCCACATTACTTTTTGTTATTTTCACAACAAAAGTGTCGCTATAGATTCTATAGCGACATTTTTCACCGTCGCTATACAGTTATAACGATATTTTTGTTGTTGAAATAACAAAAAATGATGTGGATTTAACAATTCCAGAACTAGTATAACTACATTTTGCAGTTGGATATTAAAATTGTTTGGGGATGTTATAAGTTGCAACAAACTTATTTGAAACGCCTTTATTTTATTGTTTTCGAATAGCTGCCTCATTTCATTTTTTTATAAATACATAATAAAATCTAGTATTAAATAAGTTAAAAAAGAAAAAAAAAGTCTCATTTTAAATTTAATATGATACATGTAAATTTAAAAAAGAAAAAAAGAAATTTGTAAATAGTAATAATTTTAAGATTGTAATATATATAATTAATTAAATAAGTTTATTTGAGTTTGTTAGTGATAAATTGGATTTTTCAAATATCGTAAATATTTACCCAATAATCCTAATAATAGATTGGACAAGCACACCTGTCCAAAATAAGCTTCATACTTTTCACAAGAATCTCCTTCTATTTTGGATCTTTTTGAACCTACATTTAATTAAGAATAAGCAAACATTCCACGTATGTTTAATTAATAGTTGACCAAATCAGTCAAAATCTAATTGGTTGATTTGGATTTTGGTGTGGGGTCACCCCAATCAAGAGTGGTGCTACTTTAGCTAAAAAAAATTATTTAGAATTTGTTTTTAAGGAGATAGGGTTATTAGGATAAAACGTGTACCATGTAACCATGATAACGTGACATCACATCCTTCTCGTACAATAAAATATTTTTTAAATAAATTTTCGTATATTAACAATTTACTTATAATCTCACAATTAGTAAAGTTTATGAATAATTATGTGGCTCACATGTTGTGATAAAATATCTAATTTTTTTACATTAATTATGAAATTATTTATAGGTTATTAGTATGTCAAAAATTAATTCTTTTGTATGTCTTTTTATAAAATAATTTCGAGAAGATATTAATGATTTAGTTTTTTTTATACTATTCTTTAAATTTTAATTTATATTTCTCTTTAATTTTTTAATGAATTAAAAAAGACCAGTGCGAGTTGGTAACCTGTTTACACAAGTCAGTTTGTGGGAGTCGATCTTAAAATGTTCGGGTCTACGCCTCATTTTAAGACAATTTTGAATCACTGTGTCAATTGCTAGCTGTGTTCCGTGCCTCCGGTATTAAAATCGGTTAGCGTTCGGGTTTAAGACAATTTTGAATCACTGTGCCAATTGCTAGCTGTGTTCCGTGCCTCCGGTATTATAATCGGTTAGCGTTCGGGTGGAACAAGCAATGTCACTGGAAACTTTAGGTCTCGATCTAAAACAATAATACGTGCATCAAAACAAGACAAAGTGCGTAGCCCACTATTTTTGTTTCTCTCTCTTATCATATGATTCATCAAGCAATTAATATGAGTATTACATTTTCTTCTGGCTTATTTTATAAGTGAGTCGACATATGTGATTCCTTACTCTGAATATTTTGTGCACACAATTTTTTATTCTTTTCTGCAAGCTTTATATTTTATGGCGAACACGTAAGAGGCGTATAAATTAATAGAGAGAGAGAGTGTGTGTATAGTGTTGGAAGTTCCTGTATCTCAAGTTAGTTGGAAGGAGAAGAATAGCAGCAGAAAATGGAATTAGGACTCAAAGACGGCACCTCCGCCGCTGCCGGCGTGGTTTCTCACCGGAAAGTCCAGTCCGAATCCGATGATCAGTTAGCCATTGATATTCCCGACACGGCCCATCAGATTAGCCAAGGTAGAGCTCTCTTCTTTCTTTTATCTGTCTCCCTGTTTCAATCCAATTTATTTTTGGTTTTGAAATATTTTGCATTTATTTGCCCGGTTAAGTTTCTGTGTAAATGTGTATATCTCCATTGGTAGTAAAAGTGTTAAGAAAAAATTAGTATGTAGTAACAATCCAATTCAAATCGAGTCTAAACTAAGTCAACTCACTGCTCACACCAACTCGAGGCTCAATCAGAAGTCATATCAAGTTATTACTCTCTCCCTCCCTTTCTCTAAAAAAATACTATGTTTTTAAGTACAAAATAAATGTCTAGAAATACACAAGTTAAATACTCCCTCCCCGACTCTCTGTACTATGATAAAAGTTCATATTATTATTTTGGATAGTCTCATATTAAATATCAACTTTTTTTAATAACCAAATTTTTACATATTTTTTCTATCATGCTTGTAGCATTAAATATCTCATACTTTTCTTATTCTAATTCTGTCTCCTTATTTAATAAGTATGGAGAGAGAATATTTTGAATTGAATAACTAGAAAGTCACTCTCTCACCTACATTAAAAATAAGAGTGATGCTATGCGGACAGGAAACTTGGACAGGAAAATTGGACCGGCCAATTTTTATTTTTTTTTTTTAATTGTGACTCCCAAAAAATGTATAGTATTTATTTAAACAGAAATTTTTATAAAATATGGTGTTTTAGGTGTAATTTGGATACATATACAAATACAGGGTTATACAGTATAACCCTGTATTTGTATATGTATCCAAATTACACCTAAAACACCATATTTTATAAAAATTTCTGTTTAAATAAATACTATACATTTTTTGGGAGTCACAATTAAAAAAAAAAAAAAAAAAAATTGGTCGGTCCAATTTTCCTGTCCAAGTTTCCTGTCCGCACAGACTTATCCTAAAAATAATTAATGACATTATTATAGATAATTTTGTCATTTCATTCATCTTTTTAATATGCGTGAAAAGTCCATCAAGATTTTTATCCTGTGACGAAGGGAGTATAAAATAAGTGGAGTATAATAATGTGGAGTCCACTAATTTTAGAAGAGACAAAGATCTTTAGTGTACTTACATGTGAATATGTGGTCTACTACGGGTCTCTTCTCTCAAATTCGGGCTTACAAGATTCAATTTGAGTTGTCAAAATATAAAACACTTATAATAACTCACATAATCATAATAATTACAATACCGTGTGATTTCACACACACACACACACTAAATCCTCATTACAAATATTAGCAAATTATTTTATAATTTAGTGAGGACTATCACAGCTACTAGAATCTCACTTCATTCCCTTGTTCTCCCCGTTAACCTCAGCTATATTTTCATTGTCTGAAAGGAATTAAAAGACAAGAGAGTGAGCTCGAATAGCCCAGTAAAAAATATCATTACTAAGATAACGAAAAATTAAATTATTTTTAACCTTCAACAGTAATTAAATCAGAGATTTAGAAAAAAATGTTAGACATCATAAATTTTTAACAAATAATTTGCAGCGAAATAAATAATCCATTAGGAGAGTCAAATAGACAATAATTTTTAATATTTTCTCTAAATTAAAATTCATCATTTTGATTCCTCATCGATAATACCAACGACCATGATCATGTCAAAAACAATTCATCTTTGCACCCATGTCAAAGAGAACTTTCTGTTGTATTTTTTGTTAAATAATATATTACAAAGTTAAATAAAAATGAATTTGGTGATGTACCATTAAAAGAGTTTAATGAGTAATTAAATGAGTTATAATACATATTAATTTATGGAGATTTTAATTGCTATTATATATTAATAGCATTATTGGGATATTAATAATATATTACCGTTGCATTAATATAGAGATATTACCGTTGCATGTTACCTTCTATAAATAGAAAGGAGAAGGAAGGCTTAACAAATAAAAAATCATCTTGTAGGAGATTGAGTAGAAAAAGAAAGAAAAAAAGGTACTGTCTTTTTTTTGAAACAAGTTACTGTCTATTATATTATCCAAAGCTAACACATATATAACATTCTTCCGTGTATATATATATATATATATATATATATATATATATATATATATATATATACACACACAGAAAGGATCAAGAGCATAATTCTTAAATAGCATAATGCCTTAAGTAGCATAATTTCATCAAAACGACGTCGTTTTCATGGGACGCGGTGGCATTTTTGTAAATACCATGCCACCGCGTATTTACAAAAATGCCACCGCGTCCCATGAAAACGACGTCGTTTTGATGAAATTATGCTACTTAAGGCATTATGCTATTTAAGAATTATGCTCTTGATCCTTCCCGTATATATATATATATATATATATATATATATATATATATATATATATATATATATATATATATATATACTTGCTGTCAACATATATACATATATATATATATATAATATTCTATTGTTCTTCACATATATATAATATATTTATATAAATATATGTAGTAATTTTTTAGTTTGAGTAAAGAGAAAATTAGAAGTTGTTCATGGGTCATTCAACTATTTCAAGTGCTAGTAAATTGGGTGAAGAGTCGTTGAATCCTGTAGTAGGATTTCGTCAGTGACCTTAGCACTGAGAAAAATTTTCCGAGGGGCAAAATTTCTACTTAAGGACAGTGCACTGCACGCTTCTGCTCAACATAACCAATAAGTCAAATTTCTGCCATTCTTTATTTTATATTTAAATCCTATATTTTATTCGTATTTTTCCAACACTTTCATCACGTGTCATTATTGCACATGCTAAAGACACCCAATAATTATATTATTTTTGCACCCATGCATGTCAAAAACATTCGCAACAACTTTAGTTCTAATGATTAGTACAAACAACAAAAATATAAAGAATGAACATAAATAATAAGAATAATAAAATAAAGAATAAACATTGGAGATTTGTAATTTATTTATATTTACTAAATAATTTAAATTGGTACAGAATTCAATAATGTCCAAATTGTCAACACGATGTCCAGAATATCGGTTAATGTCCAAGGTTCACATGTAGGAAATTCAACGATAAGGTTCACAATATAAGAAATATTTAACAATCTAAAATCCAAAATATTCTCCGTTCAAAAGTTCACAATTCAAATATAACTGTAAGAATTCAATAAGAAGGTTCAGGTCAAAATATTAGATGAAACCCAAACTATTAATTTTTTTTAATAAAATGTTATTTAAAAAATTTTCACTATTTAATATTACGAGATGTACATGATATTTTCTTATCGTAATAAGTTTAAATATATTTAGAATAATATATAAAGATAAACTAAGTTTTATTAATTAAAAGTCGGGGTCTTACACTTCTCCATTAGTTTTTTAAATTTGTATGAAGTTTGTACTTTGGAGTTTAGATATCTTAAAAAGGACAGAGAGGAGTATATTTTTTTATTATTATTTTTTTTGATAATTTGGGAGTGGGGTTGAACCAAAGACCTTTTTGGTTTGCAAGAGCTCTGGGATTTCAACTGAGTCAATGCCAATTGATAGCAAATATGAGACTATATATATAGTCCAATTATTCAAATGTTCAAATGTGAGATTAGGGTATCACAAGCAAGGTTTGGATTGAATGATCAAAAATTTGACAACTTTGGATAGATAATTATTCCCATAATGCAAAAACTAAAAAGTTTAGTTATATAATTGATATGTCTTCTTTCTCTAATTTCCAATTATTATATGAATCCCAATAAATCTTTAATGTTTTTTTTTGTATTCTGAAATTACTCCATGTTGTTTAATTGATTCTCTGTTTACTGTATAGCATAATATATGGGAATTGGAAGGTAATTTGCTAATTGAATTGAGTTGTTATACTAGATTAAGATTATCTCACCTCTTTTATGTTTTTGTAGATTCATGGTTACAAGTGGGGTTTGTTCTCACTACCGGTGTCAACTGTGCTTATGTGCTAGGATACTCCGCTGCTGTCATGGTTCCTCTTGGTTGGATAGGAGGTGTTGTTGGTTTAGTTGCAGCCACAATCATATCTTTGTATGCAAATGCTCTTATTGCCAAGCTTCATGAACATGGGGGGAAGAGGCATATTAGATACAGAGACCTTGCGGGATTTATATATGGTATGCTTGCATTTGTTATTTGACTGATTATAATCAGTTTATGGTTTACTTTCGAAGCTTTTGTTTTATAGGGCTATTGTTATTGCAGGTAGCAGAGCTTATTCTATTACATGGGCATTGCAATATGTGAATCTTTTTATGATTAATGTGGGATTTATCATTTTGTCTGGTCAGGCTCTAAAGGTAAGTTCAATGTCGAATTTCTAGTTATTTCGTCTGAATCATAATTTGTTAGTATTAGAGGATAATGTTATCTGTTCAGTTTGTATATATCTTGTAATCTGTATTTTTATCTTTAGGAAGTTTGATTTTTGATTTTCCTATATTAGATTTAGTTACTGATTTGTTTCTAACTTCCACAAATGTATTAGGCTATTTATACTCCTGCTTATTCAATGGAAAAGTAAGAAGATTATTATTCTTCATACCATTATTCTTCATGGTATCAGAGCTCTACGTTCCTCATTTTTAACTTAGCAGCCACCAACATTCTCTTTCTTTCTTAATTTTTTTTCTCTTACTCCTTCGTCTATTCTTCATCATGGCTGATGACACTCAACCTCAACAAATCACAATTCCAAATCCACAAAATCCCACCACAACTCTTTAACTTATTAATATTTCTCACCAGAATATTATTAAATTAACCTACACCAACTATCTGTCATGGAAATTGCAGATCGAAGCTATTCTCATTGGCTATGATTTATATAAATTCATTGATGGCACCCATCCATGTCCACATGAAACAATAAGTGTTAATGATACAGAAACATCAAATCCTGATTACTTGCCATGGATTCGACAAGATAAACTTCTGTTTGGTGCACTTGTTGGTTCCATCTCTTCTGCTCTTGTTCCACTAATTCAACAGGCTAAAACCTCCCGCAATGCCTGGATTATTCTAGCCAATACCTACGCACGCCCGTCTCGAGGCCACATCAAACAAATCAAGGACCAGATTAAGAAAGCTGTTAAGGGTTCTCAAACTATTTCTGCATATATGCAGCTTTATCAAATGTCGATCCGATGAACTGGTTGCTCTTGGAAAGCCGATGGATCATGAAGATCTTATTGAAAAAATTTTAGACGGTCTTGATGATGATTACCGTGCTATTATTGACATTGTTGAAGGTCGTGAGACTATGATTTCATTTGATGAACTTCATAAGAAACTTATCAACCGAGAACTGTATTTGAATAGTGCCCAGACCCTCAACTCTCCCTTACCGGTCATGGTGAACTACACCACCTCCAACTTTCGTCCAGGCAACATCACTCGGCGAAGCAACTTCAGGCAGCAATTGCCGACCACCAACATGCAAGGCACACAGGTCCAGTCTCGGCCTCCCACACGCTCCTCCCGTCCTTACCTAGGCAAGTGTCAGGGCTGTCGCACCCAATAACACCCGGTATCTCAGTGTCCTCATTATCAAATTGTCCCAATCTCGAGTGCCACCTCTTTTGCTTCTCGCCAGCCATCTCAATCATCTTGGACGCCGAAAGCCAACATTGCCATGGCACAGACTGATTCTACTCCATCATGGCTCCTTGACAGTGGCGCTTCTCATCATGTCACTGATGATCTTCAGAATTTGTCCTTGCATTCGCCATACGACGGACCCAATGACATAATCATTGGTGATGGTACTGGGCTACCTATTACCCATACTGGTTCCACTCTCTTACACACTCCCTCTCACAAATTTTCCTTAACCAATGTTTTGTGTGTTCCCAACATCAAACGAAAACTAATCTCTATATCTCAATTTTGCACTTCTAATAATGCATCTGTTGAATTCTTACCAACTTGTTTTCATGTGAAGGATCTGCAAACGGGGGCACCACTACTCCAAGGCCGAGCTAGAGATGGTATCTATGAGTGGCCAAACAATCCAACACCCAACTCTCAAATAATTGCTTTCTCCAGTGTCAAAGCCACTCCCTCTGAGTGGCACCAACGTTTAGGGCATCCGTCCGAGTCAATATTTCGAAGTCTTGTTTCTAAATTTAAGTTAGATTTGTCTTTGGGTTCCAAAACCTTTCATTGTAATGACTGTTATTGCAATAAAAGTCATAAATTACCTTTTGCTCAATCTACTCTTATATCCACTAAGCCATTACAAATAATATTTTCTGATGTTTGGACTTCTCCACTTTACTCTATTGATCATTACAAATACTATGTTATCTTTGTCGATCACTTCACTCACTACACATGGCTTTACCCCCTAATCCGCAAATCTGATGTAGCCAACATCGTTCCACGCTTCAAAGTTCTTGTTGAAAACCATTTCCAAACAAAAATCATTACATTATACTCTGATAATGGAGGTGAATACACTGGACTTGCCTCATTTTTAAGTTAACACGGTATCTCTCATCTTACATCTCCACCACATACTCCTGAGCACAACGGTTTTGCAGAAAGACGACATCGTCACACAGTTGAAATAGGCTTGTCCCTTCTCACTCGTGCTTCTCTACCTCTATCGTTTTGGTCATTTGCATTCTCCACTGCAACCTACCTCATAAACCGCCTCCCCACCCCAACATTAAACATGTTGTCTCCATACCAATCTCTCTTTGGCTCTCCTCCCAACTACTCCAAACTTCGTGTTTTTGGGTGTTTGTGCTATCCATGGCTTCGCCCTTATACTACTCACAAACTCCAACCTCGTTCTTCTCCTTGTGTATTTATGGGTTATTCTCTCACTCAAAGTGCATACCTCTGTTACAATTCAACCACCAAGAAATTACACACCTCTCGTTATGTTCGCTTCGTTGAGTCTCTATTCCCAATGTCTATCAATCCTATTGTTTCCCCTAACCACAATGAGTCCACCTGCACCTCTTGGCTTAATCTTCAGGTTGTCCTTCCGACGTCCTCGTCACCATCTCAAACTCAACCAATTCTACCTCGGCTGGATAACCCCAATTGCAGATCCTTGGTAAATGCACACCACTCGCCATCGGTCACAAACTTGCTTACTCCCTTGCTCGTGACGAACCAAGCCCATGACTCATCAGATTCCCTTCCCATGTCTGCCTATATCTCGTCCGAACACCACACCACTACAACCCGAGCCAGTTACTTCAGACTCTCCCTACACATGCATATCAAACACACCACCCACATCTTCTCCCTGTGAGCCCACATCTGCACCCACCATCTCAACTCGCCACTCTCCCATTGTCACCAGGTCTAAAAACAATATTTATAAACCTATCACCAAACTAAACCTCTCAGCCCATCTTGCTCAAGAAGTGGAACCAACTTCGGTAACTCAGGCGATCAAAGATCAGAAGTGGCGTCATGCCATGTCTGCAGAATTTAATGCTCTTGTCCATAATGGCACTTGGGAGCTTGTTCCTTCCACTGCGGCTCAAAATATTGTTGGTTGTAAATGGATTTTTCGAATTAAACGTTTACCTGATGGATCTGTTGACAGGTATAAAGCTCGCTTAGTAGGGAAGGGATTTCATCAACAACCCGGTGTTGATTATCATGATACATTCAGCCCTGTTATCAAACCTGCTACCGTTCGTCTGGTGCTCTTCATTGCTGTTAGTCATGGTTGGTCCTTACGCAAACTTGATGTTAATAATGCCTTTCTCCAAGACACGTTGAGTGAAGATGTATTTATGGTCCAACCACCGGGCTTCATTGATACGGATTTTCCTACCCATAGCTGTAAATTAAAGAAGGCAATTTACGGTCTGAAACAGGCTCCACGTGCATGGTATATCGAGCTTCGTCAGTTTCTTCTCCAATCGGGCTTCGTCAATTCCACTGCTAACACTTCCCTGTTCATTTTTAAATCTGCTGGTATCACCTTGTTTCTCCTAGTTTATGTCGACGACATAATTATTACTGCGAATGGTACTACTGCAGTTCAACGCTATGTCACTACATTGGCAGCCCGCTTCGCTCTCAAGGACTTAAGCTCATTGTCGTATTTCCTTGGTGTCGAGGTTTTGTCTCATCCATCGGGACTTCTTCTTTCTCAGCGTCGCTACATTTCTGACCTCCTGGCTCGCACCAAAATGACTGACGCAAAGCCGGTGGCCACCCCAATGCCGACTACACCAAGTCTTACCCTTCTTGCCGACACTACTCTACCTGATCCATCCGAATATCGGACAGTAATTGGCAGCCTTCAATATCTGTCCATGACTCGTCCGGACATTGAATATGCTGTCAACAAGTTGTCTCAATTCATGCATCGTCCCACCACTGAACATTGGAACGCTGCAAAACGCATCCTTCGCTACTTATGTGGAACTATTGATCATGGTCTCTTACTTCATCGTCAATCTTCTCTTGCCTTACATTCATTTTCTGAAGCAGACTGGGCAGGTGACAAAGATGATTACACTTCTACTGGTGCTTATATTGTATACCTTGGTCGGAATCCAATTTCTTGGAGCTCAAAGAAGCAACGTACCGTTGCACGCTCATCTACCGAGGCGGAATATCGACCAGTCACTGCCACTGCGGCAGAACTTTCTTGGCTAACTTCTGTTCTTGGTGAACTTGGCTTTCCATCCTCTCAGAAACCTGTCATATATTGTGACAATGTGGGCGCAACTAATTTGTGCTCCAATCTCGTCTTTCACTCCTGCATGAAGCATGTTGCTCTTGATTACCACTTCATCCGTGAACAGGTTCAGAACGGTGCTCTCCGCGTCACCCATGTCTCCTCTACTGATCAGCTTGCAAATGCACTTACCAAGGCCCTTCCTCGACAGCGGTTTCAACAACTTATGACCAAGATTGGACTCTCCTCTCGGCGCTCCATCTTGCGGGGGCATATTAGAGGATAATGTTATCTGTTCAGTTTGTATATATCTTGTAATATGTATTTTTATCTTTAGGAAGTTTGATTTTTGAATTTTCCTAGATTAGATTTAGTTACTGATTTGTTTCTAACTTCCACAAATGTATTAGGCTATTTATACTCCTGCTTATTCAATGGAAACGTAAGAAGATTATTATTCTTCATACCATTATTCTTCAGTTAGGACTCTTCGGCGTAAGTTCTTGGCTTGGACAGGGCATTTAGTACATGCGGCTATGCCTACATCCAGAGGAGAGTATGTTGGATCGAATAGTTTCTTTAGATGCATTACGACATCCCCGAGTGTTAGGACTAGGATCCTCTCCATTTCATGATCCAGATTTAAAATTATCACATTCTCCTGTTAGTATGATGTCACATTTCAACACATTTTAAATCTGGACCAAGTCTCCATTTATTTGAAATGGAGAGGATCCTTGTTCCGAGTGTTAGGCCTTTTACATGAAAAGGGACAAAAGAATTATCATGCTAACTTTTTATATATTTTAAGTCAAATTCTGGTGTCTCTACCAAGTTTTTTTCCCCATTAAGATCTTCTAAAGATTGTGTAAATATGAAGACATGATGACTAGATGTATGAAGCTTTACCTTTTTCACTTGATATATGCAGGCTATTTATGTTCTTTTTAGGGATGACCACGCCATGAAGCTCTCATACTTCATTGTAATAGCTGGGTTCGCATGTGGCATTTTTGCAATTGCAATTCCCCATTTGTCAGCTCTGAGGATCTGGCTGGGATTTTCAGCACTCTTGAACCTAGTATATGTTGTGGTAACAATTGTACTGTCAGTTCGAGATGGTGCGATCTCCTGCTCTTCTTAATTTTTTGAGAATATTTTTCCAAATTTTGATTTTACTTCAGATGCCATGCATTATGTTTTGGGTAAAATGCAATTTACTTAATTCCTGTGGTATTCACATTATTGTAAATCACCACCTATGGTTAAAAAGCCACCACTTAAATCACCCGTGGTTTGGAAATTTACTAGTTGAATGTGGTAACTGCTCGTACAATGCATGTTTCTCTTTTGAAAAACATCTGTAGATTAGTTTTTCAACGAATTCAATCATATCATCTATATATACATCATTCATATATATTGGCAGTGCAAAGGAAGACTTATTTGGTGTTAAGTTACAATAGGTACGTAGCTCATCTACATTCTTACAGGAATTGAAGCACCAGCCAGGGACTATAGCATTCCCGGAACTAAAACAAACAAGATATTTGCAGCTATTGGTGCAATGGCAACCCTCATTTTTGCTTTCAATACAGGAATGCTTCCAGAAATACAAGTAAGTCTAACATATTCATTACAGCTAGAGGGACGCTAGCTAGCTGATGTATACAATAATATACCTGGCCTATATTTTGTGGAATAACTTGTAATATTCTTGTAACAGGCCACAGTGAAACAGCCTGTTGTTAAGAACATGTTGAAAGGTCTTTACTTTCAATTCACAGTAGGTGTTTTACCATTATATGCTGTCGCCCTCACTGGATATTGGGCCTATGGATCCAAGGCATCATCTTATTTGCTCAACAGCATTGGCGGTCCAGTTTGGGCGAAGACAGTCGCCAATCTTGCTGCCTTTCTGCAAACCGTCATTGCTTTGCATGTAAAGCTAGCATCTCACTTTTACTCACCTTTTATTTTGTAGCCAGCCCTATAGTTTGTTCATGATGTTATATATACTTGCCTATGTTGTTTGTAGATATTTGCTAGTCCAATGTACGAGTATTTGGATACGAAATATGGCGTTAAAGGAAGCGCATTGGCTGCTCGCAACTTGTCATTCAGAATTGGGTTGAGAGGGGGTTATCTAGCTTTAACCACATTTGTGTCTGCTCTATTGCCATTCATCGGAGACTTCATGAGCCTCACCGGAGCCATCACCTTGATTCCCCTTACGTTTATCCTTGCGAACCACATGTACCTAGTTGCAAAGAGGAACAAGTTGACTTCTTTACCGAAGTTCTGGCACTGGCTAAACGTCTTCTTTTTTAGCTGCATGTCTGTTGCAGCAGCAATTTCTGCCTTGAGGCTTATTGTTGTAGACTCCAGAACTTACCATGTGTTTGCTGATTTATAATCTGACTACACTATTCAAGTTCAGTTGAAAAATGTATCTTTATTAATTCCCTATATATAGACATTTGAAGCTTTAGCTTTTGCATAAAATTACAAGTTTAAGGCCACTCGATAGAAATTTGATGCAATGCAATAGTCTACGTAATGCAATAGATCAGTTGTAATAGGTTATTATGTCATATTTATTTGATTTGTACTCGATGAATAATATTGTTATTACATTACATTGTTCACTAAATATATGTAATTGTATGTAATGAATAAAGTAAATTACAAGTCAATATCTAATTAGTGATAATCATTACTATTTTGTCTATTAATCAATTGCATTAGGGATGTAGGAATATTTGTGGGAGTAATAAAAAATATTTAAATTTACGT
Organism: Panax japonicus; assembly: GCA_020205505.1. Classification (NCBI taxonomy): domain Eukaryota; kingdom Viridiplantae; phylum Streptophyta; class Magnoliopsida; order Apiales; family Araliaceae; genus Panax; species Panax japonicus. Next base: position 90,663,032 of record CM035113.1, read on the forward strand.
AATTCATGTAAATAGACTAATACCAAATACAAAACATGTTAAATCAATCTAATAGTCTATTGCATTACGGAATTATTACATTTTAAGGTCCAGCAGAGAGTACCATTCCTTACAAATTAAAAGAATTATGATATTTGTTCTTATATACATAATAAAAGAATTATGATATTAAAAAACTCTCAAACACTATGTAATATCATTTTTGAATATTATGATATAACCAAACAAGCCATAATAGTTTTAAGTTCTCTAAGTAGTATTTGCCTTGAATATATTTTTTTTGATGGCCAACACGTAACTTGGGGCCTAAAGAAAAAAAATTAAACAAGTCATGCTAGTTTGAACCCTGTCTTGGAGTTTTAATTTGGAGAAGAAAAAATAAGAAAGTGAAGGAAAATAATAATAAAAAGTTGTCAAAGGTCTCTCCCCGGAAAGTCCACTCCGATGATCGGTTAGCCATCAGATTAGCAAAGGTCTCTCTTCTTTCTTTACTTCCATTTCTCTCTGTTTTGTTTCAATTTGATTTTGGTTTTGAAAAGCTTTGTTTGTTATGAAGAAAAAATTACCAAGTATTAAAACTCACAAACATCCATTTGTCAGCTCTGAGGATCTGGCTGGGATTTTCAGCACTCTTCGGCATAATATATATTGTAGTACCCATTTGCCTGTCGGTTCGAGATGGTATATATTATTGCATGACATAAATTTTAAATAAGGTGCAGCAGAAACTAGAAAAGGAGATTTAAACAAATACCAAACTTGTCAATCTCTGTTCATACAATTTTTACTCTCCAGCCATTTTGTGGCATTGGAGCTGAGGGTGTAATCTTACAATGATAAACAATTACAAAAGCTAAGCATCTTTCTGTTACAAATACCATTCAGCTGCCCTTTCCGAAAAGAAACTTTTCTGCAGACTTAAAGTATATGGAGTGAACCTACACAAAACCTGCAAAATTTAACATAACATCTATAATCAATACCATAAACAAAAGAATAAGTCTTGGTCAAAATAAGAAAGCGTACTGAAAATAGGGTATGAACATGTTAAAAGTCAAATGTGAGTTGATCGACGTGAAGGCTTAATATTTAAGGTTGTGCTTAAGACCTACATGCTTAAGCTTTTGGGTCAAGTTGGTTTCAGTAGGTGCAATAAGGCCTCTTTTATGGACTCCTCATCTCCCAAAGAAAACAAAATGCCTAACTAGCTCTCAAACTAGAGTCTAGAGAACAAAACTGAAAACAAGATTTGGTCACTATGATTGTCAATAAGCATAGCAGTCCTTATTGATAGAGGAGCTAATGGAGATTATAGTCAGCATTTAGCTTGGAGGTAAAGGTGAGGTCAATTCATACAATAAGAAAGATTAAAACGGAAACCATTTCAATTTCATGCACTTTTGCTGGTTTGTATATAATACAAACCCCTTGTAAGAAATATGCACCCTGAATTACCAGTACAACCAATTAATAATTGACATTCAAACACTAGTTAGAATAATGGACCTACTTTCCACCTACAAACCTTTTATAGCATATGACTAATCGTCCCAGATATGCAGAGATCAAACAACACAAAATAAATAAATAACCAAAATTTTACCTAGTGTAAACTTCTTTTAAGATAAAACAAGACTTCACTTTTAGCTCTAAAGAGTAACGAACTCCAAATGTAACCCAAGTAATATTAGTTTGTACCTACGCAATGAGAACAGACCGGTAATACCCTGGATCTTACAAAAAGGATTTCAAGACAGCTTGCTCTGCAAGCCTCATCAACAACAACAAAAATTATGTCTGCGTGTTCAGTAACTTACATTTGAAGAAGGGGAATATTAAGATGTCATTGCTTCTACGCAAAAAAACTCTTTCTGGTAACCTTTTGACAATAACCAAAAGATTTTAGAAAAGTTGTTTTAATAGATATCGACACCTACAAAAATATTTTACAAAAGAATAAATAAGTCATCCTAGGGCATAAACTTACTCCAGGAGATATCACCCAGAAACTAGCTTCACAACAATGCAAAGGGAGTTGAGCATCATAAGAAGAACTCTCAAGTACTGGGTTGCATATATGAGACCAATAAGCTGTCCCTTGAATGAGTTTCTCTTGACCCCTGAAAATTCCTGGAAGCTCCACCCTCTAGGCGCGAGAAAGCGGTCCTCGTTCAATATTGCCAGTGCATTTGCAAGAAGCAAACAAGCCCTCTAACAGTGTCCACAAACCCATTTCCTGCATGATTGAACAGGATTTTTGTTTGGGTAGGTCATGATTGAACAGTTAATCAAATTTGCTCAACTTTTGGCCAAATTCAAGTGGAAGAAGTCTTTTCCTAAGACACATTACATTTAAAAATAAAATAGAAAAAAGAAAAAAAAAAAGAAAAAGAAGGTATTTTGTATGTAAAAATTTAATGAGACACCCCACCCCGAAAACAAAAAAATGCGCAGACATACATCAGTTAAATAGTTTTTGCAAAAAATATACTTATGTGGTAACAATGAAGCTAGAATTGCTCTGAATTACTTCTGAAGCAGTCTGACATACTACACATGATTTGCGTATATGCCCTTCAATATCATGAGGTGTTTAGTATCAAAAAAAGGCTTGTCCACCCATTTGATGCATTCAAGTCACATTGACCGAGTAGAAAAGTAAGTACAGAGGATTCAGCATAATAATTTGCAATACGTGTTAATAGAAGGAAACAAATCTGCGATCATGATGTAGGGCGCAGCTGAACCCAGTTATTTGTAGAAAAAGTGACAATCACAAGAACAAGAAAAAGGGACCATCAGTAGCATGAGATATAGTGCCTAATTATTGACAGATTAGAAAAGTGCATTCTACTTTGCATTGTCGAGAATTTACATTCCCAAATGCCAAAAAAATGCTCTAAGAATGTCCGGATCTACTTCAATACATGCTACCCAAATGTACATATTCCACACATTCGTGATGAGGAACACAACAACCACAGATATAATTATTTATTCTTTAGATTTTTCAATTAAGTAAATATTGAAGTAATTAAGGTTTTTCCTCTGATACTCATTAATTTATGGTAGTCTGAGTATTTTATTTAATTATTTAGGGTATTTAGTTACTTTGTTTAAGTTGTTAAGGTAATCGATTTTCTTATTACTTTCTCGTTCCATCACAGGTTTTCGCCCAAATAAATATGCGTTTTAACCTCAAGGTTAGACAATACTATTATTGATATTGACAGATTTCATAAAATTCGTTTTCGGTCGTGATGGATCAAAATTATCTCTGTTGTGATCAAGAGATCCTAGCATTCAAGTGCAGAGCCTAAAACCTAGTTATTTTTCTGCCATTCCATCATTTCCGATTTCTTGTCATGCATCATTAAGTAACAACTTACTTAAAGGAAAGTCTGCTCAAGATTAAGGTACTTCCAGCTTATTAAAAAGGAATAACAAAAAGCCTTAAACTTTTAACTAATATTTTATCTTCTTACACAGTGGAGAGTAGCTCTATCAAGATCAATATTTCAGGATTTGTAAATAAACATAATTAAGCTTGCAAAGCTAGGTCATAAATTACAATGACAAGAAGAAGGAAAAATAAAAAAGAAAGCCAAATAATTACACATTGACCATTGCTTTTAAGTTGTTGCAACTAATCATCTGGATTCTGAAAAATAAATATATACTTCCACACATATGGGTATTATAGTTTAGACTCGTGAAATTCTTCTATATTTTACTATTTTTGAAGCCATTAAATAAGAAATGTGAAATGATAATGAGTTGTTCTCTCTCTATATTCCTCTGAATCTCTCTACTTCTTCCCCAATATTCTCTCTCCCTATTTTCTGAATCTTCTTCCTAATTCACTGTTTTCAGAGATTAGAGTTGAATTTGAGCTCTGTAATTGATTTGATTAAGCCAAATCATTACAATTGGTATCAAAGCGACTCGATCCAACTATGGCAACTAACAAGCAACGATTGATGAATCTCGAAACTCAAATGGCTGAGCATTCCAATTTAATTGTTGGATTGGAGGATAAAATCGAGTAGAAAATGGAACAAAAATTGCAGCAGATGATGAAAGGAATTGAAGTTCTTCTTGCTGTGAGGGGACCTCAACCAAAAGATATACCATGTAATACTCAAGGCTCAGATTCGTCAGTTTTGGGATCGTTTGAAGGAGAGATTGGTAATGAAAAGTCTAGTAACAACATTTTCAGAACTATTAAGTTTAAATTTCCTAAATTCGATGGATCTAACCTTAGAACATGGATTAGGAAATGTAATAAGTTGTTTGCTTACCATATGGTTGCTGAAAGTCAAAAGTTATATCTAGCTACTATAAACTTAGAAGGTGAGGCAGAGGAATGGTACTCAAGATTTGTAAATGAAGGAGAGGAGCTTACCTGGAAAGGCTTTGTGGAAGAAATTACGGTTAGATTCAGTCCTGAAGTACATATTAATCCTATTGGAGAGTTAAAAAAATTACAGCAAGTGGGAACTGTGGATGAATATAGAAGAAAATTTGAGGAACTAAAGAGTTGGGCACTGTTGAGAAATTCTGTGTTGAATGAGTCATTTTTTATAGACTGTTTTGTGGGAGGTTTAAAGGAGGAGATAAGGTTAGATATTCAAGAGCTCAAAATTACCACTCTAAAGGATTTGATCAAATTAGCCAGAGTGGAGGAAGCTAAACTAGAGGCTTGGTTAAAAAAGAGTAGAATGGGAATCAAGTCAGTGATTGGAGGTTATCAAAAGACCAGTCCTATGCCTAACACCAAAACTGTTGATGGAGGTTTTGCTATCATACAGACTGCTGGGTTTCCAAGCATGGAAGTGGGGAAATCAATGCCTATTAGGGGCTTAACTAGGGAGCAGATTGCTGAAAAAAAGGAGGAAGAAATTATGTTACTTATGTGATGAACAATACACTATGGGACATCAATGCAGAAAACCACAACTTTTTATGATCATTCCATCCTGTGAAACATTAATAAGGATGAGGATGATGATGAATGTTGTGAGTATAATGAGTCGAAAGGAGTTGGTAGGGATGTTACTCAACAGGAAGCTCATATCACCCTTCATGCATTATCTGGGCATAGTGCTAATAATACGAAAAGAATTCTGGGAATGGCTAATGGGAAAGTGTTGAGAATTTTAATTGATAGTGGCAGCACTAATAATTTCCTAGACCCCCAAGCAGCTAAGAAAGTTAAGGCTGTGTTGCAAGATACCAAACCTGTAGCAGTGTCTGTAGCTGATGGCTTTAAAGTCACTAGTTTTCAGGAGTGTAAGTCTTTTAATTGGCCAGTCCAAGGAGAATCATTCACTAATGATTTTAGAATCTTGCCATTATGGGGAATTGATGCAGTATTGGGGGTACAATGGTTGAGGAGTTTCAACCCAGTAACCTTTGACTTTGAACAATTGCAGCTCTCAATTAACAAAGGAAGTAAGGAAGTGGTTTTACAAGGAGAATCTAATATGGTTCCTCCTGCAATACATCTCATGTCTTCTGGAGAATTCAAGCAGGCCCTAAATAGTACAACTCATGGTTATTTTGGATTTCTGTTTGGAATGACTCAGGAATCTGCAAGAAACATTGCTGTTGTAAAACCAAATCAGGTGATTGGTAATATAAATGAGAATAATCAGCCTTTTTGTCAAATGGAGGAAGTATTGCAGACATACTCAGAGGTATTTCAAGAGCCAAAAAGTTTACCTCCTACAAGATCACATGACCATCACATTACATTGAAGGAAGGAAGCCAACCTGTTAATTTGAGACCTTACATATATCCATATGTGCAGAAGGAAGAAATTGAGAAAATAGTTAGTGAGATGCTGGTTTCTGGGGTGATACAACCAAGTAATAGTCCTTATGCTTTTCCAGTGTTATTGGTCAAGAAACATGATGGTTCTTGGAGAATGTGTGTGGATTATATATCTTTAAATGATATGACAATCAAGGACAGATTTCCCATTCCAGCCATTGATGAATTGTTGGATGAGCTACATGGCTATAAATGGTATTCCAAACTAGATCTCAGATTTGGTTACCACCAAATTAGGGTGCATGTCCCAGACATTCCTAAAACCGCATTTAGAACACACACAGGTCATTTTGAATTTTTGGTGATGCCTTTTGGACTCACTAATGCACCAGCTACCGGAAAGTCATTAATGAATCAAATATTCAAGCTATATCTCAGTAAGTTCATTCTAGTCTTCTTGGATGACATTTTGGTCTACAACAAAACCTATGAAGAACATTTGGTACATTTGAAGCTAACATTGCAAATCCTTAAGGACAATTTACTTTTTGCCAAAAGAAGTAAGTGTGAGTTTGGAATTGAGCAGGTCAAATATTTAGGACATGTCATTAATCAACATGGAGTATCTACTGATCCTGACAAAATAAAATGTATGACCAAGTGGCCATTGCTACCAACATTAAAAGCCTCAGATGATTTTTGGGATTGATCGGTTACTATAGGAAATTTATTCACAATTATGGACTGATTAGTAAGCCTCTTACTGAACTGTTAAAAAAGGGCGAATTCCAATGGCACGAAGGGGCCACTGAATCTTTTCTGAGTCTTAAAGAAGCTATGGTTAAGGCTCCTGTGTTAGCTATGCCTGATTTCACTATGCCCTTTGTTTTAGAGACTAACGCTTCTCATACTAGTTTAGGGGCAATATTAATGCAGCAGGATAGGCCAATAGCCTATCTCAGTAAGGCTATAGCAGCAAAACATCTGGGTTGGTCTACCTATGAAAAAGAGTTAATGGCAGTCATCTATGTTACTACTAAATGGAGGCACTACTTGTTTGGAAACAAGGTACTCATCAAAACTGATCATCATAGTTTAAAATATCTCTTAAACCAAAGAGTGACCACTACTAACCAACATAAATGGATTACTAAATTGATGGGATTAGACTATGAAATAGTATACACGAAAGGAAAAGAAAATGTGGCAGCAGATTGTCTCTCTAGAAAATCTGAGAATGGAGAAACAACTTTTAACTGTGCTACTATATGACTACTATGATGACAGATGTTGTCAAATTTGTTCAGGAGTATGACATTTGACAAAAACATAAGCATGAAACTAAGGCTTTACCTAGGTTGTTACAACCCTTGTCTATATCGGAAGGACCATGTATTGATATTTCCATGGATTTCATTGAAGGGCTATCCCAATCTAAAGGATGTACAATTATATGGGTGGTGGTAGATAGGCTCACTAAGTATGGTCATTTTATACCTCTCCATCATCCTTTTATTGCTCAAGATCTAGCCCAAATTTTCATCAATAATATCTACAAGCTCCATGGATTTCCATCTACAATTGTTTCTGATAGAGATAAGATTTTTGTAAGTTTGTTCTGGCAGTCACTTTTCAAACTAGTTGGCACCAAATTACAATTGAGTTTTGCATACCACCCCCAATCCGATGGACATACTGAAAGGCTTAATCAGGTCTTGGAATGTTATTTGAGGTGCATGGTCTCTCAAAGACCTAAACAGTGGCTTAATTGGCTTCCATTGGCTGAATGGTGGTACAACACTCATTACCACAGTGGACTGAAAACCACTCCTTTTGAGGCTTTATATTGTTATAAACCTCCACATCTCAACTTCCATCAATTTGGCCAAGTCCATGATCCTACTACTAAGGCCTTTTGCAAAGATAGAACTCAAACACTTCAACTCCTTAAGCACAATTTAGTAGCTGCTCAATCTAGGATGAAGTATTATGCAGATAAAGCAACGAGTGAAAGATCATTTGTGGTTGGGGAATTAAAGGCACTTATGAGAGATTGAGGAATTACTTCTTCTGGACTACTATGATGACAGATGTTGTCAATTTGTTCAGGAGTATGACATTTGTCAAAAACATAAGCATGAAACTAAGGCTTTACCTAGGTTGTTACAGCCCTTGCCTATATCGGAAGGACCATGTATTGATATTTCCATGGATTTCATTGAAGGGCTATCCCAATCTAAAGGATGTACAATTATATGGGTGGTGGTAGATAGGCTCACTAAGTATGGTCATTTTATACCTCTCCATCATCCTTTTACTGCTCAAGATCTAGCCCAAATTTTCATCAATAATATCTACAAGCTCCATGGATTTCCATCTACAATTGTTTCTGATAGAGATAAGATTTTTGTAAGTTTGTTCTGGCAGTCACTTTTCAAACTAGTTGGCACCAAATTACAATTAAGTTCTGCAAACCACCCCCAATCCGATGGACATACTGAAAGGTTTAATCAGGTCTTGGAATGTTATTTTAGGTGCATGGTCTCTCAAAGACCTAAACAGTGGCTTAATTGGCTTCCATTGGCTGAATGGTGGTACAACACTCATTACCACAGTGGACTGAAAACCATTCCTTTTGAGGCTTTATATTGTTATAAACCTCCACATCTCAACTTCCATCAATTTGGCCAAGTCCATGATCCTACTACTAAGGCCTTTTGCAAAGATAGAACTCAAACACTCAACTCCTTAAGCACAATTTAGTAGCTGCTCAATCTAGGATGAAGTATTATGCAGATAAAGCAACGAGTGAAAGATCATTTGTGGTTGGGGATCTTGTCTATTTGAAAATCAGGCCTTACAAGCAGTCTACTTTATCTCAGAATACTCTTGAAAAATTAGCTCCAAAAATTTTTGGCTCATTCCCTATACTAGAAAAGATTGGAACGGTGGCTTATCGACTTCAGTTACCCTCCCATGCTCGAGTCCATCCTGTTTTCCATGTGTCACTACTCAAGAAGAAAATTGGTTCTAATTGTTCACGCTTTGCAGACCTCCCTTTACTAGATGTTCATGGTCAATTTCTAGGTAGAGCCATTAGCTATACTGGACAGGAAGATAGTTAAGAAGAATAATGCAGCAGCAACTGAAGTCTTAGTCCAATGGTCCAACACTTTACCATCTGAAGCTACTTGGGAAGATTGGGACAAGTTCCACAAGCAATTTCCTCAATTTCAACCTTGAGGACAAGGTTGTCCTTATGGAGGGTGGACTGTAAGGACACCTTCATGCTGTTATGCTGATAGAGTTAGTTTGGTGATCAAGGTTATTGTTGTCTTTTCCTTTATTGTAATAAGGCTAATATAGCCTTTTTCTTTAACAGGAGTGAGTCATGTCTCAGTATTATATACTGAAGAGATTGTAATTGCTGGATCGTGAAATGATAATGAGTTGTTCTCTCTCTATATTCCTTTGAATCTCTCTACTTCTTCCCCAATATTCTCTCCCTATTTTCTGAATCTTCTTCCTAACTCACTGTTTTCAGAGATTAGAGCTGAATTTGAGCTCTGTAATTGATTTGATTAAGCCAAATCATTACAAAATGGTAACCTAAGTGCAACAAAATTCAGGAGTTCTTCAAACTTCAACTATGGAATTAAGAACAATACCATGATTCTATTACCTCAAACACAACAAACCGAATTGACAATACAGATTATCTTCCATAAAAATAACCAAACCAAAAATTAAAATTTAATATAACTGATCTGGATACATATTGAAGCAGCAACAATATATATATATATATATATATATATATATATGCATATATGCATACGTACCTTGCACCTTGCAGTAAATGCACGCCGGCGGGAGGAGTAACGGATGAAGCCTGAAGGCTTTTGGCGTTGCAATTTGGACAGAGAAAATGGAGATGCAAGATTGTGAAATTGGGAAAAGAAGATGAAGAATACAGGGAAAAGATAGGATTTAGGAATACTGTGTAGGGCTAGTTTTGGATTTTCAGTTTTTGGAGTGATATGAATTCAACCGGGTTTACTTCTTTTCTTTTCTTTTTTTAAAAAAAAAAAACAAAGCCTGCCTTGCGATCTGTGGGAAAATCCACCTGGCAAACAGCAATTTTTGGAGGAAGAAATTCTCAGGTGATTGAGTGTTAATTCGATTAACTTAAGTATTGATTTTGTTACGATATAGCTCTTGAAAAAGCTAGTTATCCTCTTAGAAGGAGGTTCAAACCTATATCAATCCCATACTACTCATGTGTCTCTATATGACAAACTGATATTCATAACAGATTTTTATTACAGTAATCTCACTGCTTCTTTTTTTTTTTCAAGTAAGGGAATTTTTAATTATATATAATAGGAATTAAGTGGCATTCTTCTTTCATGTGTATCAGTTCTTGATACTGGGTTCTGTTCATATTAGGGTTCTGTTCATGCTTATCAGTTTTCGATTGGGAGCTCTCGTTGATACTCCTAAATTAATCTCACTTTCACTTCATAATTTATAATAATTAGCACACTAACAAGTAAGATCGATCCACAGAGAGTAAAGTTGTTTTAGAATTATTCTACTATTTTAACATAAACTAAAGATGGGGGTTTTTGAAAATTATTTTTAAACTAAGAGAACAAGAATTAATGATGAAATTAACCAAATATGTAAAAACTTCAGTTCTACAGTTCAGTTTCACCAAGTACAATAATTAATTAATCAAGTTATTATTATTTTTCCTTCAATGAAATTATTAGCTCTAGATAACAATAAGCTTTGCTATCCGAAATTATCCGTAGATTATCACTGTATGAAACAAGCTCTCCACCAGATTCTAACTAACATACAACCTAGAATAAGCTCTCTAGATTTAATATGATAGAAGCATTAAGAAATAAAGAATTAGGCTAATCCAAGCAACAAACACATAAGCTCGATTTGTTTAACTTATTTTCTGATAATCTTAGCAATAAACAAAAGCTTGTCCACAATAATTATTACCAAGTTGCTACTTATGATGAAGACAGATATCAATTACACGTAATACTAATCTTAATCTAGCATACGATAATGATCAAACTAAAATCAATTGGCTATATTAAATTAATTAAATCAATTAGCGTGTAATCAATGCAAACAGATTATCAGAAGAAATTTTACACAAGAATGAATAAATAATAATACTCAATTAATTAATTACTTGTAACAAGGATTCACCTCCCTTTAGAACTGAATGAAAAGAACTAGCCTGACATGCTCTTGAGTCTGCACTCCAATAGATGATAGTTGATAATTGAATGCCTAAAACCCTGACTCTCATCCTCTATTTATAGTGCTAAACAAAGTCCTAATTAAATCCTATAGGAAATAGGAATCCAAATTCTAAAAGGAATTACAAATTACCTTAATTTTCATAAAGAAATAGAATTCAATTTGAAAATAAATCTTAGCCTAAAAGAAATCCTAATTTTAATACAAATGCCATGTACAAACTTTTCCATGCCGCGTTCGAAAATTATTGCACCGCGTGAATGATTTCCATGTGACTTGATTTACCGCGTAAAAGTTGCTGAATTCCTTGTAGAATTAGAATCCATGAATTTTGAATATATGATGCCAACGTGGATAAATGTCAAGAAAGTTTGCTGCATGAAATTAGTGGAATATTCTTGATATTTGCGCTTCATCCAGTATTTTTTCGTGAAAATATTCTTCTGAGCATTTTTGAATTTTACTATACAAAGCAGTATCATGCTGACAATTTGGACGTTATTAGTTCCTGAATAAGTTAATTCTTGAACTTGTTTTATTGAATTCTTATATCATTGTCATCATCCTTATGTTATTTTTTTTTGAAAGTCATCTGTGGCCTGTAGTGCATAGACGGACTTGGTATGATTATGACCAGGGATTATTCGGTGTAATCATGACCGTAATGTTACAAATGATGTGGTAAAAGTCCTCATTGACCCGTAGTGCATTGGTGGACAGTTGTTGGCATGATCATGACCATTAATGAATACACAAATATTCTTGACCCGTAGTGCATGGATAATTGTGGTCGTGATACTAAAGAATATCCTTGGTCGTAGTGCAGGGGTGATTCGATGATGTGGATTATTTATTAAGTTGAGTCCCAGCGATAAAAGTGATGAAAAATATTTTAAATCATAAAAGATAGTAGATTTTATTCTCTACTTGACTCTTTTAATGGATTGCTTGTTTTGCTGCAGTTAAACTTGATGTTTGTTATATTGTATCAGTTTAACACTGTTTAAGGCTAATGATAATTTATTTTGCATTATCTTAGTCATAATATTTCTTACTGGCTAGTTGAGCTCACCCTTTCTTTCACTGTTCTATTCAGGAAATGAGAATATAGCTTGAACGAGTCGGGGAACAGAGTGATGGTCCTAGATGGTACATTAGTAGTCCTCGCTATTCTGTAAAATAGTGTGATAATAATTGTAATGAGGACTCCTTTTGAGTTTGTATACTTTCTAGTAGACAATATTTGTATTCAGACTCACAGTTTATGTTTTGTCGTATTGTACACGACAGTTGTATTATTAAGTTGTATTTGAAATCTGTACAATGTATCTGGCAACTCAAGATGGTTGATGTATACCTAATTTTGGGGGTGTCACAAGATGTGCTTCTTTTTACACACATGCCCTTGGGTGTACACTTCATCACAGTGGTAGCATAAGCCTTTATTTCTCCTTTCTGCCATTTCAGTTGTGGTAAGTCTCTTGATTGGAAATGACCTGTGTCTTCCTTCTTCCTTCGCTGATTGAAATGGTTCCTTGTGCATTGCATGATATGGTTTACTCCTTCGGATTTGACTTTCCCCTCCAGTTTTGAATGCACCATGAGCCCTTTTTTCCAAGGATTCTACATAAACTTCCTGTCTCCTAGCTTGGTTGATAGCTTCTCTCAAAGTGGGTGGTCTCAGCATGTACAAGGCAGCGACTATCTCCTCCTTTAAGCCACTTAGAAAACTCTCAATGAAATATTCTTCAGTATATCACTTATTTTGGTTAACCATATATGCCTTCAATTCCTCAAATCTCTTGATATAGTCATCTACCCTTCCTCTTTGAACCAATTTGTTAAACTTTCCTATCAAATTATCATGTCCTCCTTTAACAAATCTTTGACAGATGTAGTCAGCAAATTCCTCCCACAATAGCCAAGGTTTCTCATCTTGTAAGGATTGATACCAAACATCAGCTTCTCCTTCTAAATATAGTGCATCATACAACACTTTAGATTTTGGGTCTATTATGGAGTTGAGTTGAAAGAATTTCTCACATTTCTTTAGCCAACCTCAAGGATCCTTACCTTCAAAGTGGGGAAAATACATTTTAGGAATGGGAAATGGTAGAAAGGGGTTGGAGAAATTTTTGGGTTGATGTACTTCTGCCGATGGATACCAAGGATAAGGTCCATTAGACGAAGGAGAATGATTGGGTACTTGGTAGGCTGGTATTTGTGCAAAGTGTGGATTATAAGCTGGAATTGCAGATGAGTATGAGGTATTTAAGTGAGTTTGTCCATAGTTGGTGGTGTGAGTTGGTATATGTTGTGTTGAGGGGCTATAGGTGTATGTTGCAGTAACTGGGCTCGTAGTCAAATTGGGGGCAGTCATTGAACTAGTATTTCCGAGTGGGTCAGGTTGTGAGTACCATCCCAACATAGGAATGGTGTAAGGTATTATTCTGTTTGTGCTAGAGTTATTGAGAAACGTAACTTGGGTTCTACCGACTAGGTCCAATATGGATACTATAGAAGGAGGTTGAGTAATTGGAGGTATTGAGGCACAATAAGAGTTTTGGTGGTTGGTAACTGACCTCATATCGATGTTTAGGGCAGGTACACTCGTTTTGGTGGCCGAAATAAGAGTAGCGGTTGTCCCAAATTGTAGTGACGGCTGTAGAGACACTGCTGTTGGAAATGGTGGTAGTGGTTCGAGAGGTACAGAGGGGGTGGTTGTCTGAGTTGGAAGTGTGTGACTAGCACTTGTGGCCATATTCTCCTTCTCCGATCGGTGGAACGCCGCCATGGCCTCTGTAATTTTCTGGGTAATCTCTTCACTGCCGGTCTATAACCTTTGGTTGATCTGGGTTATTTGCTCTCCAAATGCGCCCATTTGTACGGTTGTTTGTTCGAGATTCTTAGCCATCAGCTCTTGTATTTTCTCAATTTTGCCTTCTAAGCTTTTGAGTTCTTTCTCATGCTTTTAAAGGCTCACCTTGGTCGTTGTATCCGCCATGAATGGCCCAGGAGATGCTTTGATACCGCTTGTCACAACACAGATATAGAATGACAGATAAAACAAGGAAATTGAAGAGAACATAAAATACAAAATTTCATATAACTTTTTTCATAGCATCCAAGGACAATTCTAGTGACCTATATACTGTCACTAGAGCAATCTATTCTCTGTCATCTAACAACACTCACCAATAAGCTTCTTACACGTGTTTATTACTAACGTTAATGCATACCTACTACGGACATGATGGAAACGCTGCGTTAGATGGTCACTTGCAACGGCTAGCTCCTCTCTTCATCTATTCATTCTTGACAGAAGCCTGCAACAAAATATTCCACTGATAATTCAAATATTAAAAGTTTGGAGTTAATGGTCTGTTTGTGACTTTTAATTTGGGGGGAAGGGATGGGAAGGGAACATAATTCTTTCCAAAAATTTTGGAGAAAGAACTTTCCCATCCTATCACTTCCCCTTCCATCCGAAACAAAACTCGCAAACACAGCCTAAGGGAGACTATCAATTCAGATGTCAAGGAGCCTGATGTTATTCAAGAAAATCCTATTAGAGTCCAGCAACAGCTTTTGGATGATTAAACATTCGCACTGCAGATTATTAGGGGTGTAAATCGAGCCAAGTAGTTCGGTACTCGACTTGAGATCGGCTCGAAAATATGATTCAAAGCTCAAATTCGAAGTTGATCCGAGTCGAATCTGATCCATACTCGTTTTCTGTTTAATGATACACGAGTCGAATTTGAGCATACCAGTGTTCACTCATATTAGGGTTCGAGTATTTCATTTTTTCTCGAACCATACTCGATACCTGCTCGATGGATCATATTCGAATATTGGTTTTATCCATGCTAGTATGCTAAATATGTGATATTTGTATCAATTTTTATAATTTATAAAGTGTAGTATGAAATTGTGTAAACTTGTATTTGAATAAATCAATGAATTGAATATCAATTTTTATTACATTATTTATAATTTCAATACATAAATAAAAGTGAAATTTTTTTATATATAAATATTAGTTAAGTAACCAATTTAGTATGTAGTGGTTCACTTTTAAGTAAAATTGTTCATATTCGAAACTCGATTTGAAGGCTTATGAGTAACTCGCTTTGTAAACGAGTCAAGTACTTTCGAGCCGAGTAGGTCCGAGTAATGATCCGAGCCGAATCGGGCGTAAAAATATAAATCCCTTATCGAATCCGAGTCGAATTCGAGCTCAATTTTTTCGAGTCGAGCCGAATCTGAGCATGAAGGTGTTCACTGATATTCGACTCGTTTACACCCCTACAGGTTATTATTTAATGTCTGAGGAACGTATGCATAAGTATCTCTTCTATGCGACTTCTGAAGTCTTTACTTGTAATTCATGGGTTAGTTATACAGCACAAATGCTTCTCTTGTTGATACAGGTGGAGTTGACAAGTCTTCTAAATGCTGTTCAAGAAACTGAAATTAAGATGGTTGAAATTTCTGCATTGAATCATCTCATTTCGACATACGTGTTGCAGCAGGCTCAACAAAGAACTTTTGTAAGAGCAGGTCTGTGACGACCCCAAAATAGGTCCATTCCACCCAACCTATTCTGAGTCGCCAAATACATGGTACAGAAAACAACTACAACTTTATTACAACAATTGTCGTGCAAAATACAACAACACATGCTGTTGAGTTTTGATACAAATATATAACAACTGTGACTCTCATCCAAACCTTGGATAGCACGTCAAAATGGCACCTTACATAAAGGTATAGTCAAAAACTGTTTTAGAAATTAGAATCTTTGGGAAGTGCTCAAGGAAACCTTCGTACATGGGAGGCCACGCGTCTAGGTTATGATAGATATCATATGCCCACAGAATTATCCTTGGTTGACCCAATAGACCCCAAAGAAAAACGAGAAGATTACTATCATATTCTTTCCAATGGTGAGTCTTCTCTTGACATGTCATTATCTCCATTGTCTCTAATTGAGAATTATACTTCAACCAAATACCAAGATTATATAGGTAGTGCTCGTAGATATACTCAGCAAGTGGATGTGCACAACCCTGTCTTATGATGACACGAGGTTGTATGTCATTAGACATCTTGTATGATAGTGACAAAACACCCTTCCAACGTTGGGTTTGCCTCACCCTATTTGATTCACCAAATATAACTATTAAATGATGTATAAAATATAACACACTTTTCTATACTGTTTAGGGAGAATTCCACAGCTAGAGACCACCGTTCTATTTCCTTGTTACCCCCGCTCGACCCAGCTACACTCTTATTACCTGAAAGGAATTGTGAAGCAAAAGGGTGAGCTTAACTAGCCCAGTAAAGAATATCATGACTAAAGATAAATAAATTATCAATAGCCTTTAACAGTAATAAATCAGAGATTTAGAACATATGGTAGATGATAAAATTTTTCAACCATAGTTGCAGCGGAATGAGCAATCCATTAGAAGAGTCAAATAGACCATAAAGTCTATTATCTTCTCCATGTTAAAAGTCCGGCAATAATGTTTTATCTTTGTAACATCAATCAACAGTTCCTGTCCACAATCATGTGAATAACTCATAATCATAATTGTAATTCTGAATTTCTCTTTTCATCCAAGACTGGAGATAATTTTTATCACATGTCTTTACCTGAAACATCAAAGATCATGGTTATACCAAATCACAGTTCCTGTTCATAATCATACTAATAAATTCATCTTTGCACTACGGGCCAAAGATATTATTAACAGTTCATCTTTGCGCTACAGGTCAAAGATATTCAACAACAGGTCATCTTTGCAATACAGGCCAAAGATATTCAACAACAGGTCATATTTGCACTACAGGCCAAAGATATTCAACAACATGTCATCTTTGCACTACAGGCCAAAGATATTAATATCCCAAAGAAATATATAATCATTTCAGAATTTATATAAACAATAATTATAACCATGTTGATCAATTCACTTTTGCACTTAAGCTAAAGATATTCAATTATAAATTAAATGGTCATGATTATACCAGTCAACGATTCAACTTTGCACTACTCGCCAAAGAGAACTCATAGTCACGATCATACCAATAATTTACCCATCTTTACACTCAAGTCAAAGAGAAATTTCTTCACCAAGATTATAAAAATGTTATATATGATAATAAAAACAATATGATCAAAACACGGAATTAATTTCAAGAGTAAGATTCATAAATCAACGATAATTTGGTCAGAAAAAGAAACTAATTTTGTCGTGAATAGTAACTAGTGAATAGTAATTCATGAATAGTAACTCATGAATAGTAATTCATGAATAGTAACCCCGACATGAAAAAGGTAGAAATTTCACAATAAAATTCATACTAATATTTCGGTATAATGATATTGAAAGAATAACATTTCTTAAACTTATAAATAATTTATTTTAATTGTTTACACTTTACTAAATAATGTATTTAATCATCCTAAAATGCCAAACTCATAAGATTTCATCACCAATAACCAAAACCTCATAAAAAATATGCATATACCTTATATAGGATTCTCAATCCATAAAATCCTATTTTTAATTTTCTTACTTCACATAACATATTTAATTCATTTACTCATAACTAGTCCATTTTCATGAAAAATACCAAATCATTCCCAAAAATATCTCTTTTCTGGAATTTAGCAGAATATAGTCCCATATTGAACATATATTTTTTTTAAAAATTTTAAAATTAATTTACTATTTTCTATATGGCCAAACCAGCAGAATATTTAAACATTTATCATAAATTGTACTTTTGTCCAAACATTCCGAAATTTACAGAGTATACTTCTATCATATACATGTACTCCCAATAAAAATTTCACCAATTTTAGAGTTAACCACAAGACGTTATAAGTGTTTACTTTTAAAATAGTCTTTTCCCATAAAACTCATAACTCCTAATATATACATCCAAAAATCACCATTTTGGACACAATCTAAAAAACTCATCAAATTATCATTTTAAATATTTCCAGAATTTTTGAAGGTCGGAAAAAATTACGAAACTGAAAAATATAATAACCCTTAAAATCCCATACCTCAAAAAAGCAGTATTTCTGGCCGGAATATCGGATGTAAAGCCGAAAGAAACTTGCACTGAATAAAAACTCTCAAAGTATCTAAATACTCATAAAATACACTCGATAATATAAAGAGAAAGATTATGTTTCTGGTGTGATTTTCAATTTTAACTTAGCCCTCTATTTATAGAAAAATGTTAGCACGCCGAAGCAGACTTGACCTGCTACCTGATGACTTTACCTGCTACTATTGCCACCCACC
The DNA here is from genome assembly GCA_020205505.1 of Panax japonicus. NCBI lineage: Eukaryota > Viridiplantae > Streptophyta > Magnoliopsida > Apiales > Araliaceae > Panax > Panax japonicus. The sequence goes on from CM035113.1 coordinate 90,681,428, forward strand.
ACATTTGAAATAAAATTCAGCACATTTCTTCACCAACCACAAGTGGGGCCCACTCAATTCTAGAATTTTCCACCAAAATCATTTATAAACTTTATTTCCGAATCAGTCAACTCTTAAAATTCATAACAAATTATACGTTCATTTTTAACGGTTCAAAATTTGTGGACATATACTCAACTTATATATGTATAACATATCCAAAAATCACAACGATCCAACGATCAGATTAAAAATTATAACTCACGCAATATATCTCAAGAACAGTGATTTGATCTTTTAATACCTCCAATCCGAAAAAATACTGATAAAACATCTGAACAGTCATTCCTTCATTTATAACCACATAAATAAATTCATCATTTATATCCACATCAAATAAATATTTTCTTATCATATAAATAAATAATTAATTATTCATAAATAATATTACAGAATTACAATAATGACAACCAAGCAGTTCCCAGGAAAGAGGGGCTTTCCGATAAGGATTTCTCTTTACTGGCGCGCAATTAGATGACCAAACCTCTCATTGACAAAACTTTCTAGACATTGCCAATAATGCTATCTAATAATATTATTCAAATAATATGAATTATTGATCTGATAATGGGGGAAATACTGTGCAGTGATAATTATTGAAACAACAATAATATAAAATATCAACGCAACAATTATTGAATCAATAAAATAAAATATTGAACAGTAATTACTATAACAATTATTAAGCAGTGCCTTCTTACGTAAGAATCAATAATTCAAAAATATTATGCAATACTGTATGCTACTGTGCAACCACGCGTATTACTGTATTTTATCCACCAGGTAATCCAACAGTGTTAATGATAACGATTACGCCGTTATTTATAAAAACTCAAATTTGTCGTTTTCTTCATCCGACAGTTATTCTGTTATGGGGCCCACAAATAACTGCGCCGTCGTACAAATATTCCCCGACAACAAGAATATTCTACGACCAAACGAATATTCCCCGATAACAATAAGTATTTAATAGCCACTTGCTTATTTTAAAAAAATTTCACATATCACCCTTAACTTTAACTTTTTATCAATTTAACTATTTACTAAATAGAAAAATTGAATACTTTTATTTCATAAAATTCGGGGTCTTACCACATTGATTCTATTTTATTTGTCTGGTTTTTTGAATTTAATATTCAATTCTTAATAGCAACCTCATCTTTTCAACATTTCAGAAAGAAATAATGAAACCGGCTCTATGCTTTCTTATTGTTACTACCTTTGAAAACAAATCTACACTCTGTATCTATTGTTTTATTTCTGAAACGTCTTAATAGTTAGTACATGACTGGTCAATTGAAAACCAAGATCACTAGATATGGTTCAGAGTCATGTACAGCAGCTAATTCAGATGCTAATTCAGACAAGTCTAAATTCCATTACTTCGGTTTTCCCACATCACAGCATGACACAAAAATTCATACGAGTTCACAACTATAGTTCAACATATAATTTTACACAGGTGTAGCTATATAATTTTACTTTTATCCCCTTGCAACATAAGGAACAGTATAGTTCACCCAAACTGAAAATATCTTATACATCTGCTATCCTATAATGTACACTGTTTTATTACATAAATCTACAATCAAGAGCCTAATTTCCTACCAAAATCCATGCAAAATAAATTTAAAAAGAATTGAAAACATAATCAGAGGCTGTAAGCGTATACGATTAACCTATTTCTGCTGTATATGCATTACTCATTTGCTACCAAAACTCCTTACTGTAGAGCTTCTTTAAATTTTTTTGTGCAGAGCTAATTCTGGGAATGTGTGTATAATAACAGTGTAGAAGTGTAAATTTATCTACATGCTAAAGCTGAAGCAAGTGGTACCTTTGCAAAATCACAAAGCAAGAACCATCTTTCAACCCCTATTTCCACCACCCGGTCATTTCAAGGTGTGCAATGTAGTTGTAAATTTTCTTGCTCTTTGATCTTATTTGGACTTGTCACATATGCAACCAGGGAAAGGATTTGCATAGAAACTTTCTTCATGTTTAGGGGAATCCCCTGCTACTCTAGGACGTGGTGTTGCAGTCCTATTTTCGTGTAAGCTCTTAATTTGTATCGAAAAATCTTCCCAAGTTAACTTACCAACATCCATCTCATCCACTAGTTTCACAAAATTTACCCTGCAAGAGTCGAAAAATAATATCATACAATAAGTTACTAAGAGTTCCTCTAATGGAGAAGTCATTACAATTGGGGGGTGATGATTTTACTTACTTGTCGGGATCAATAGTTTTTCGAAACCCTTCATATATCCGGTGACCACGAACAGCCTTCGCCATATTTCCATCGTAAGTATACACAAAAACATCACTCTCCAGGGCTACAATGTAGTCCAATGCTGCAAGCTGATTATGCATGTCTTTGAAAGGTTTCAACTCCTCTTCTGTTGCTAAAGTAGAGTGATAATAGACATTTGGATACTTTTCAACAATTGCATTTAGGCCGTTTTCACCATAGATCTCCCCGGCAACTATGTAAATTTTAGTGGTAGATGGATATCCTATGGCCTCAAGAAACAGCGCAGCTTCTCTGGGTGTCATTGGACAACCACCTTCCAGCCGCCGCTGTCTGCTCTTGATCCGTTTCTCTTTCCAATGCTTTACTTTGTATCTCATTTTCTTGAGCTCCTCAGTTTCCTTTGAGGTAAGATTGTGACTACAGCCTGTGAAAGCTAGCATGTCCTTTTCATATCTGCAATCATTTTTTTTCCTGCTGGTTAGCATAGAAACACCTAACCCAAGTCCCCAAATGACGGTCCCATTTGAATTTTCTTTCATTTTTTGCACGTTAAAAGAAGTCAAAGTTCAAATGGAACTCTTATTTTGGGACGGAGGTAGTACATTTGCTATTGGGATACCTTAAATGTAAAGCAAGGTATGGATCTTTGTTCAATCTGAGTCTGTCTGCTAACTTCTTTCCTAGCTTTTCAATCTCATCAGCGAATCGAAGAGCCTCATACATTGCACGGCACCTGAGCCTCTGGATTGAATTGGGGACATCATTATTGGAGAGGCGCGAATCAGTGTGCGTAAATTCTATCACTTTCTTGCGTCTTAATAATGTAAGTAGCTGTCCTTTATAATAACTGGGCTGCAAAAAAACACCCATTGTTAGAGGGTTTTTTTCTTGCGCATTAACACCATAAAATGGAGTTTTTCTTTTCATTTATCTACATGCCTTTGACCAAGAAACAGGGGCCTTTACAAGGGGCTTAACAGCTTGTAGTTGTGGAGGAAGATTTTCCACTACTTCAAGATCATCTTGTAGGGTTGTCTTGAAGTGCTTCCAGTCAAAAATATCCTTAAAATCACTGAAACAAATCAGTTTTAGATAAACAATGAAAAATATGTTTATTACCCCTACTTAATTTGTTTTCCAAATGAGAATTTTATTTTATTTTAATTTAATTTTTTTAAAGCATAGTTAGACATAATTTATTCTTTATGATAATTTTTAAATATTACATTTTGCGAAAATTAGTTATGAGAAAAAATTATATGTCAAAAGGGTCGAAATGGCTTTTTAAAATGTACCTTGGGTCAGTCCAAAAAGATTTGTGATCTAAGGAGGGTAGAACCAGTGTAGCATCCATGATTTTGGCTATTGCAACCATATCACTTATCTGCATGAACCAAACTGTGAAGATTATTACATGAAAGATATCTATACATACATGTGTACATATATATATATATATATATATATATATATATTCATGCTTACTCCAGTCTTCATTTGATTCAGTCCACCATTTGAATGAACTAGAATATAGCCATTTGTGGAGCTTTCATTTCCTGAAGGAAAAAAAATAAAAAACTGATAAGGGAAATAACTGGAATTAAATAAAAATGGAATATCCATAAGCTAACAAGCTGGGGAGAAGAACATGTACTCATTTCATTGCTTGATCTATCAATGCATTTGTGGTAGTTGTCGCTTCTTGGATTCCTCCAAATTTCTGGAGTCTGATGAACACAAGCCAAATGCAGGTGTCACTTAAATTTAATACAACTCTGGGGGTACAAACATGGTCTAGAACAACCTTAATTTCCTAATAAGAGTCTCATTTATTTTCCCGCCTAGCTTATTTCGTATATTAAGATATATTAATCAATAACATATTTTCAATAATTCGCTTTCAGTGACAAATTTTGAGTATTAAAAATTTAATATTGAAATTTTTATTATCTTAATAAGGGGTGGTAAGTAAAAAAAAAAAGTAGTATATATTTTCCATTTCTTAGTTAGAATTAATGTATCTGACCGGGTAGGTGATTTCATGGCCATGATCACCACCATTTTCATCATCGTGGACAACATTTTCCGAATTATTGATGACATTAATGGTGGGACGTATCAAAAAATCCCTGCGCTTCATATGAACAACACTTGAATATTCAAGAAAGCTGTATATGAGCATCAACTTAAAGAAAATTGTGGAGACTATCAACAACATGAAAGCTCCAAAAATCCATCGGCTCAGATTCTTCCTCCCCGGCCTCAAAACTCTCAACAAAGAATTCATTTTCCGCCGTAGCATTGCACAACAACCCACCACCGTCCTCTCCGAGCGGTGGTGGAAAGGGTACTGGTACTGGAGGTGGTCGTCGCCGCCACCATCTTCATCTTCCTCTTCTACAACTTCAATGGAATCAATGGGTCTCCTTCTGGCACTTCTGGCGGTGATGGGCAGTTGGGACTTTTCTGCAGTGGGTGACATTTAATATTGGACAAACTTAAGGTTTGGTGTGGGAGGAGGAGGAGGAGGAGGAGGTAATGGCTTAATGGGGTTCTTCTTCTTTTTTTCATCTTTTGCATATTATGAAAATTGCCGACTTTCATGTTTGTATGGCTTTTGTGATAATGGGTCCGAGATATAAGGTCAAGCACTAGCTAGCTTGCTTGCATGTATTGGTGTTGTGGCATGGGGACTTATTAAGAAACATTATTAGCTTATAAGGAATAATGAAATTATCAATTATGTAAATTCAATTTATTAAGACAATATTTCAATAAAAGTGGCAATATATTTGAAAGTAGTTATTATACAAACTAATTAATGGTTATCTAAAAAAATTAATTAGAATTTGTTTAATATATTAGGGGGGGGGGGGTTTAATTTAATTATATATCTAATAGGTTCTCTTGAAAATTTAGAGCTAGTTTATTATTGTAGGTAAATTGTTTACTAAGCTAATTTCATCTATTCATTACTGCTTCAATATATTATTAATGTTACTAAAAATTACCCCGTCTCTCAAATAATATGTTACTCTCAAATACTTTACTAGAATGAGAGCAAATCCTCTATCCCTATTTTTTCTGTTCTTCCATGCACTCAAATTTTGACATCTGATATTTTATTTAATTTTAGAGTTAATTGATGTTAAGTAAGATGTTATCAATTATTGTTAATTTAAATTACTAACAAGAATGAGGCTTCGTTACATAAAATGGATGTTCTTCTTCCTTCTTATTATTATCATTCCATTGATCGAAAACTTTTTTGCCATTTACAATAGAAAAGAAAAATAAAAAAAATGGTAAAACATTATAAAACTGTTAAATTGAATTAACTTTGTATTATAAACTATGGATCAGTCGTTCAATGCATTTTTCTTATTTATTTTCTAATTAATAATGATAAATAAGTTAAATAATCCATTATTCATTCAAGTATCCAACTTTTTTTATTCCACAGTTTTTCTTTTATATAACCTCTTCAAATATTTCTCTTATATAAATATTATGATTAAATTATTTAATTTTTGAGTAACTATAATGATATTTCTAAAAGTAGATTAATTCAATTGATTTTAGAACCGAAACCGCATCAAATAAAATCGTACTGCACAATTTAAAATTGTACCGTACCAATCACAAGTGCTTTCATGTGTGATTTTGAATTTTTTAAACCACACTTAAGTGATTTCGTGTGTGATTTGAGTTTTAAACTGCACCATGCATATTTTTAGATGGAGGAAGTGAGTTTTTGTTGTAAACGGGTAAGAAAATAAAAATAGGGCTTTTTAGTTAATGGACCATGAGTCCATGAGTCACATATAAAAGTAAATGGACCAATTGGCCCAGATATATTTAACAAGTCCATTTGTAACATAGAAACACTAAATATATACACCTCTTATCTCCACATTGGGGATTAGGGTTGTAGCTATCTCCGCAGGACCGCAGGTGTCCGTATCTGGTAAGTCAGTTCCATATCCTCCAGCGAGCAAAAATGGTGAAAGGTCGTCAAGGCGAGCGAGTCAGGTTAGATTTCTGAAAACCCTAGATTTCTCTCTTCTATTCATATCCATCAAAATTTACGCACAAAAATGAAATTTCATTCTAATGTCGTCATTTATTGCATTCAGGCTCTATGTCAGAGGAACGATCCTAGGTTACAAGAGGTCAAAATCGAACCAGTATCCAAGCACCTCATTGATTCAAATTGAAGGGGTGAACACCAAGGAAGAGGTGACATGGTATCAGGGAAAGCGTTTGGGCTACATCTACAAGGCCAAGGTGAAGAATGGCGGATCTCACTATCGTTGCATTTGGGGTAAGGTGATCAGGCCTCACGGTAATACTGGTGTTGTCCGCGCCAAGTTCAAGTCCAATCTCCCTCCCAAATCCATGGTACTGTTAAATCACAATCCCACAAGTTAGTGTGTATTTGTATGTGGATTCTGAAATGGGATTTTGATTTTGTGAAATTGTTATTGTTTTGCAGGGAGCTAGAGTCAGGGTTTTTATGTACCCAAGCAATATATGAGGTAATGACCATCCTTTGTTTCTTAATTTGAATGGTCTAGAATTTTCTTGCTATGGGTTGTATTTTTATTTGTTTTGTTTGAATTGGATGTAAGTTGGGAAAAAAACCTTGCTAACGGTTAATAATATTTCTTTTAATAATATTTTGGGTAATTTTATATATTTGAACATTAGACTAGGCATCTCACTATCTGTTGTATTTAGTCTATATGACATCAGCCGGTCCTTTAGTCTTCAATCCTTCCAGGACTATCGTGTGGATTATAATATAAAAAATTAAAATATTCAATGAATTCAAAAAACTTAAATATAATAAAAAATAATATAATACATCGGAGGACCATAATTTTCCATCTAAAAAATAAATTAAAGAGATATTATAAATAAAAAAATAAAAATCAATTTCTATCGGTTACTTCTTTTTATTACCCTTCTCATCTTCTTCTTTCTTCAGCTGCTTCGTCTCCTTCTTCAGAATCCCCCTTTTCCTTCTTCACCATCTCCCTTCTCCTTCTTCATCACCATCTCTCCTATTTAAATGAATTAAAAATTATAGTCCAAATTATAGTTCACCAGATTTGATTCCTTGATATAGTCGTTTTGCCTTGCTGGAAATTTAGTCTGATATAGTCTAGGATTTGTTCATTACAGGCCTGCTGGAGATGCTTCAACCTTACATTTGTTAGATTAAACTTGTAGACTTATTATTTTGTCTTTCCATCCTATCTTGTGATTTTTTCCTGGGAAATGAATTTAATAAGAAGGTATTTGATAGCTATATGAAATGTTGTTAAAATGTTTTAATAGTTTTTTGGTTTTATTTAGAATATGCAATATGGAAATGGTAAATACTATAGAATCTGATGTCATGCATTTAGCCTTTTTTTGGTATTTGATAGCTATATAAAATGTTGTTAAAATATTTTAATAGTTTTTGGGTTTTATTTAGAATATGCAACATGGCAATGGTAAATACTATAGAATATGACTTCATGCATTTAGACTTGTTTGATGGCATTAATTTAGAAGCTGGGATAAATTTGAATTAGTGAGGACAGGAAATTTTAAAATTAGAATGAAAAATATTACTTTTCTGCTTGATTTCTTTTAATGCCACAAGGGTAGTAATTGAAGACATTGTTAGGTACTTTAGGGTGGCATTTCTCAGTTTCTACTGTATGGAGTTTGTTTTTCTGTAAATATCAGCAAGATGAAGTGTGTTTGTAGTCACTCGAAGTTACTTTCTCTTAGCAATTAGTCGGTGACATTGAGGCCTTTCAAATAAATGAGAACCAAATGGTCAGTTCAAGTCGTGTATCTTTTGGTAGTGATTTAGTCATAGATTTCGATATTTGCATGTGGTACAAAAAAATCTTCTTTGGAGAGAAGAACTGTATGTTGATTTAATTATACCGTATTGATTATACTCGTCTTTCAATTAGTTGATAGAAATGTGCACATTTTGTTATATGGTTTCTTTGTAAGATTCTACATCAGCCCTATTTTACAAGGAATGTATTTCTTTTTTATTGGAACTCCTTGATCTCCAATATGATATAGTTTTACTGAAAACTTTTTTAGAAATGTAAGAATTAGATAAAATGTTTGTCGGATAGGAAATACTAAGCCAGTTTCTAACCATGCATTGATTGGTTGGTACATTTCTTTTGTATCTTCATTGTTGTTAAAGAGTCTTATATGTAACTAATCAAACTTGAAATAATTAACTGGTTTGCTGCCATTGAATATCTTTCTGGGAACTGTGTACTGTTATGTGTTGCATGCCCTGCTTTTTGTAGACAAATTTATGGTTCTTCATTGCATGTTGCCATTGAATTATGATTTATTTTTGCAGCCTCTCCAAAAGGGAAGAGGAAAGGGTGTTGCTGCTGGCTTCAAAAGGTTTTTCATACCATGGTTAAAGTCCATAGTAATTGGAGAGACCTGCTTTTCTATATTTTCTTCTGGAATATTGAAATCCGTGCAATCTCTGGAGTTGAAGCAACTTGTTTTGCCATAATTTTTGTCACTTTTAGTACAATCCTAGAAGATTTGAAGTATGACCAATTTAAAATTATTTGGATTTTTCGTCAATTGCTTGTTGAATTGTGTACCTGCTTTTGATATGTTATGATTTTAATTGAATGGTAGGTTGTGGATTAAAATTATCTTTTTGAAAGTGAAGATACTTATCTGCTTTTTAACCTTGCTCAAAGAAGATTTTACTGCTTTGCTGAAGTGTAGTTGATTGCATGTGATTGATCAATTATATTCCGACATTATGTCTAAAATGAGGTGTCCTCTGGCTTTCACATTCCGACTGGTTTTTGGTGTTTTTTTTACCTTTAAGAGCATCTCCAGCAATTCAATTCTAGAAACACAGATTTCGACCGACTGAAGAAGGAGATGAAGGGCGGATATAAATTGAAATGTAAATTAGAAAATCTATAAATATATACAATTGTAAGTATTTTGTTAATAATAGTTTGTATTTTTATTATATTTAACAATAGTTTTTTTTAATTCATTGATTATTTTAATCTTTTTATATTATAGTCCACGGGATAGTTCATCTGTTGGAAGTGTTGGAAGGATTGAAGACTAAAAGACATATGTTGATGTTATATGGATTAAATATAGTCTACGGAATAGTCCATCCGCTGACGATGTTCTAAGTATTGTCACTAGAGATTCCGATGTACTCCTAATTGGTTTCTGCATGATAATGAATAAATTTTCTTTTATTTAAATTACCTTTAAAATTACTTATTAATTGAAGTATTTTATTTTATATTATATGACTTTAAAAATTATTTTTTATTTATGTCATTTAATTCTCTTGATATATATATATATTTGTGTGTGTAATTTTCACATTTTCAATAAGTACATTAAATAGAAAGAGATGTTATAGTATTAGTTTCTAATGTAAACATTTTTACATTTATTATTTTTTAATAAAAATTGAGTAAAAATATTACGAGGATATAAGAGAAAGAATTTGATAAAAATAATTATTAATATAATAATAAGATATTTATTTTAGAATATTCTAAAAAAGAATATTCTAAAAAGAAATTAGAACCATAACGGAGGGAACTAGCATATGTATGCTAATTACCGAAAGTCTCTTTGCAAAAATGGCTCATTTTCAAAAGTAGTTGGGTTGGCCAAATAAAAATTTTCGTTTTACAATGCTACTACATACACATAACGGTAACTCTAGTTATTGTAATGCATCTATTTTCTTTTTTTTTTTTGGGGGGGGGGGAGGGGTAGGGGGTAGGGGGTGGGGGGGTGGGGGGGTGGGGGGGAGTTTAGGGTTTAGGGTTATCCTGTATTTAGTCTTATTTTTACATTTATTTAATGAATAAGTTACTACTTTCTTTTACTCTACCTCAAAGAATTATTTATTCTTAATTAGCTCTATCTATTTTAAAATTTAAAATATATTATTAAAATAACTAGATAATATTGACATGTAAATTATATTCCATCCATTCAATTATAAATAGGTATAGTAGTTTTTTTAATGTTATTTTATAGTATAAAATTAAAATATATTTTTATTTTTTTAAAAAAATGAAAAGAATAATGTTTCTAAAAAATTTAGAACGGAAGGGAGTAATAAATTCTTCTCTCCCCCTCTAAACCCTAAAATTATTCCCCTTCTTCCTCCGTCACATCACAGTCGGAAACAGTAAACAGACCCCATTATATGTTGGGTTTTTATTCTTCTCATAGTAACTCTCACGCTAGTATCTCTTTTTCACTCTATCTCTCTGCCGCCGAAGGATAATCAGATACATAATTGAATCTAGAAGAACAATTACAGGAACAAGAAGGAATTTCTAATCGGGATTGAAGATGAAAAGCGGTAACAGTGGAAGAGTGATTACATTGGGTGGAAAAGGATATTCTCTCTCCTCCCCAGCCGTATTTGAAGTCGCCAATTCTATCTCTCTTCTTCGAATCGATTCCTCTGCCAAATTTCCATCTTCTACATCGAATTCTACCAAAACCCCATCTTCAAATTCTTTCCCCAATTACCATTTTTCACTTCCTGATTACCTAACCCTTGAAGAATCCAGAGCTTCTCTCCTCGTCCTTCTAAACAAGCTTCTACTATCTTCGCCTACTTCTATTTCTGTTGCTCATGCTACTGTGGCCGCCTCTCTGCTCTTGGATACCCTCAATCGACCAGATTTGAGCTCCTTTACTGATGAGGATTACGAGTCCTTAAACCCCATTTTGGGATGCTGTTCAGTTGATGCTGCTGCCCTGCACGGTGTTTGTGCCCTTTTGGACCATGGCTCCTCCGCCTTGGCCTCCATTGCCGACGCGATCGCCGCCTTGTCTTGTGAGGCCTTGAGGGCTGATATTGTCTCTTCGTCTCTTAATTGGTTGATCGACTCAGGCGATGGTTCCTCGGACAAAGATGAGGTCGGTGTGGCCAATGATCTTAAGGTTTTCCTCAATGGCTCCAAATTGCTTGGTAAGAATCAACAAAATGTTGAAAATCCTCCTAATTTAGATGTTATTCCGGAGATTCATGGCGCTTTTAGATTTATTTCGAGAACCCTTCACTCCAAAGCCCGGGTCCTTTTGAACTCGTCCAGGAGTGGGACTGGGACTGGGACTGGGACTGTAGTGTTCCTAGCTCCTCTGGCCAAGGCCCTTCTTAATTTGGGCGAGTCTAGTTGGCGCAGAGTTAACTGTATTGTTGATTCATTGTTGGGCAATAATAATGCTCATTTGCTTGGTACTCGATTCATGGAGATGTTCAACACAGAATGCCCTAAAGTTGATAAATTGAAGGAGTTGTATAATTCTTCCCAAGCTGCTGATAATGGTGATGACTACTTAAAGTCTGTCCATGATATTTATATTTTGTTCGACCTTGTTAGAACAATTCTTTCTTGGGAGGCAGCCGCTGCATTTGTTTCCCTTTCCCTCTCGGTTGAGGGTCAAGGTGGTGCTGATTTCTTCATTCAAAATAACAATGTGGGGGAGGTGGAGTCAGCAATTTCTGGAGGAAATGATAATAATAAATCCCATGATAAGAGGCAGCAAAAGGAAAAGAAGAAAAATAAGGTTGTTATGGGGAAAGGCACTACTGCTCTTTTGCAGTTTCTTAAGGATAGGTTGCAGGCAACTACAGCTGGAGACATGGAGAAATTGGTGCAGAAGCTTCTATCGATCTTGGACCCAAAGGATCCTGGTTTTGAATGTCTACTTGATAAAGTAAAAGATATTGTTGACAGCAATGAAAGTAGAAGGCTTCCCAAGCTTCCCAAGGTAAAATTACTGGGAAATGGAGTACTAATACTCCAAAATTTTATTTATACTGCTAAATTTTCTACTTCTGTTGAAGATCACGATTACTGAGTTAAAAAGAATATTAGTCAGGTTTTATGCTTTTATGTGTTGAAATTGAACATTAGATCCCTAGAAAAATCTTGCATTTGATCCTAGACGTTACAGTTGAGATGGATAACAGCGGTCTGACATGTACAAAGGTGATTGCTGCATCCTAATTACTCCTGAGATAGATTACAGCGTTCCTATGTTTTCTGGTGAAAAAAATGGGAATTTGGGGCAAGTTTTACTAATATGATTTCCTAGTTATAGCTGGGGTGGACCTCCTATGTTTTTTTGGACTCCCCCCCACCCCCCCCCCCCACCTTTGATGTTTCTCAGTTAGAAGATAATTCTAGTACGGGCAAACTTAAGCTTATTACTGGTTTATTCTTTTGTCATCCAGTGGTTGTCGAAACGAATATGGATTTTTTTAATATGTTATATTTGGACCATCTACATTCATTACTTTATTTATTTCTTTCTATCCAGTTAACTGAAAAGTTCGTTCTTTATTACTTGAACAAATGTACATTATCGTTATTATTTCTTGACTTGTCTTTATTACGAATCAGGGTACTCGTGATTTTGCAAAAGAACAGATGGCTGTAAGAGAGAAAGCTTTCTCGATTATAGGTGATGTTTTTAAGAGGCATGGTGCCATGGCCCTGGATACTCCTGCCTTTGAAATGAGGGAGACTCTTATGGGAAAATATGGAGAGGATTCAAAGCTGATTTATGATCTTGCTGACCAGGTAATGGATTAATAGTTATTTAACTCTAGGAAATTTTTTATCTTATTTTATGGATTTTAAGTAGTTAATGATATTTTTATTTTAAATAATTCTAGTTTCCGTATTTCTTGTTCCTTGGATTACATTTTTAATGAATTGAATGCTAGATGATACACTGGATTTCCCTGAATGGATTTTGACATTCTCAAAGAAGGCCTTTGTTTCTTTTATTGAATACTGTGGACTAGAAGGTCAAGGGCAAGTTCTACACCATGTATATTCTGTTTACATAATGTGGCTGTCAATTAGTATTTTTCAGAAAAAAATATGGTTATCGGGTTATTATTGCGAAATCTTGAGTTTGTAAGTACTATTATGCAAATAGATTATATAGTAATATAAATTTGAGTTCCAAGGAGATCTTTTATGTTACTGTATTTTATCTGTCTGGCTACCGTGTTGGTCCCCTGTGATTTGTGACTCATAATTATTACTAATAAAAAAATTCATTACTTGTCAACAAAAAAATTAAATATTTCCTTACTCATATATCCTTTTGTAAGTCTTTTTAGGAGATATAATGCTCTAATGGTGAAGTTATTGACCATATAATATCATCTCAGTTATTGGCAGGTCAAAATTACTTTGACTAAATTTTCATAAAGCAGCTTTTAAGTCGGGTTAGTTAAAATTATCCTTTGGGAATAATGGAAATGGACTATGTATTTGTGTGTATGTTGACATCTAAGTTTTTTAAGACAAAATTAATGTGTTTAAATATTTATTTTTAATAAGATTTTTTGTGTATAATAAGTGTGTTTTGCATATCATGTGCTATCATGTGCATGAATAGTGTTGAGGGTGATACTGGTTTGCAAAATATATCATTGGCATGAGTAAAAGCAAAGTTCTAGACATTTTTAAAATCTATATTACTATGTATCTAATTCTAAGCAGCGTCTAAAAACAATTGTTCAGCTAAGGAGCTGCACAACCTTGATAAATTTCTTATTTCTATGTCCACGAATATGATGTCTATAACAATGATAATAGTAAACTCTTTATAACCACTATTGACAAATCCTCATTCTCAATTGCTTATAATCCTCCTCCGTTAGCTCCCGCAATGCAAAGGGCTTCAGCCTCCCAATACCCTCTATATCCTATATTCCCCTAATCCTCTCTTATATAACGACCAGCTTAGCAGCAATTTCTCCAGAGTCGTAAGCATAACCTAGCTCAGCTGATACCAGATAACCCTGCCAGATAATCAAAATATCATAGACCAAAGATTTGTTGCTAACAACTAGTAAGTAGTAACAGTTTCCACAACACCTTTACACAAGAAGTACCAGCTCACATATTCTCCTTCATTGAAAATTATCTCATGATATAACTTAAAATGGCTTTTCTAGTAGCAACCTTAAGTGAGGAATGATGTTACTAAATTATTCTGGAATACAAAAGGAATTTCTTTATAAAACTCATCATTTTTTATTCATATTTTTTAACAGGGTGGAGAGCTTTGTTCCCTTCGCTATGACCTAACGGTTCCCTTTGCTAGATACGTTGCTATGAATGGGCTCACATCATTTAAAAGGTATCAAATAGCAAAGGTCTATAGAAGGGACAACCCTTCCAAGGGAAGATATCGTGAATTCTATCAATGTGATTTTGATATTGCTGGTCAATTTGAAACAATGGGACCGGACTTTGAGGTTATAAAGATTTTGACTGAACTGCTGGATGAGCTGAATATAGGGGATTATGAGGTAGTATTTCTGCATAGCTGCTATTAACTCCATCAGTGAAATTATTGCTAGCTGGACTGTTTAATTGTACCTTTTATCTTCTCCAATATCGCTGATATGATGTGTACTTTTTACAAAATTTAAGGGGTATATATATATATATATATATATATATATATATATATATATATATATATATATATATATATATATACGGTAAGGATCAAGAGCATTCTCCTTAAATAACATTCCTCCTTAAATAGCATTCTTTTATTAAAACTACGTCGTTTTGGAGTGACGCGGTGGCATTTTTGTAAATACAATGTCATCGCGTATTTACAAAAATGCCACCGCGTCCCTCCAAAACGACGTAGTTTTAATAAAAGAATGTTATTTTGTATTTACAAAAATGCCACCGCGTCACTCCAAAACGACGTAGTTTTAATAAAAGAATGCTATTTAAGGAGGAATATTATTCAAGGAGAATGCTCTTGATCCTTACCATATATATATATATATATATATATATATAAATATTAGAATTCGAATGGTAGTGTCTTGTGATATCATTTCATTGAGCTAAGAAAAGGTTATCCTACTTTGGGTTGGCCAAGTTCTTATCTGCCAGAGGCTTGGCTTTCTAGTAAAGGACTTTTACTGGGGAAGAGTTTTAAATAAATGTTGCTTATTGAGAAAGTCCATTATTTTTTCATAAACAATTATACAAGCACTTTCCAAAGATATTTTAATGTTCATCTATGTAATTTTACAAGTTTAAATGCAAAAGAAATGTGATAAACATCAAATTTGTAGCTTCTCTCGTCTACTATTAAAAGCACTTTTTAATGTTATCAAAAACACTTGCAAAAATAAAATAAAAATACTAGGTGCTTTGATGCCATCAAACTTTGATACCTAGTGGGTCCATCTGGTGATAGCAAATTTACCATATGACTTGGACTTTATGTCCTCTTGTTTCTTTTTCCACTGTATATATGTTTATTCTTTTGTCAACAGGTAAAGCTGAATCATCGGAAGTTACTAGATGGAATGCTTGATATTTGCGGAGTGCCACCAGAAAAGTTCAGAACTATATGTTCAAGTATTGACAAGTTAGACAAGCAATCGTTTGAGCAGATAAAGAAGGAGATGGTGAGACATGTACCTTGTGTTGATTTAGAGTCCTCTATTATCATTATTTTTCTTTATGCAAATTAGGTGATAAAGTTTAATGATAATCTTGTCGCATTGTATTCTAGGTCGAGGAGAAGGGCTTAAATGTTGAGACAGCAGATAAGATTGGTACTTTTGTGAAACATAGGGGACGCCCTTTGGAATTATTATTGGAGCTTAAACAGGCGGGCAGCAAGTTTTTAGAGAATAGTGAATCACTACAGGCACTGAATGAGCTAGAGATTTTATTCAGAGCTTTGGAGAAATCAAAATGTATCGATAAAGTGGTACTTGATCTAAGTCTGGCAAGAGGTCTTGATTATTATACCGGAGTCATATACGAAGCTGTTTTTAAAGGGGCTACACAGGTAGACTTGGATTATCAACACATTTTCTCTTTTCATTTTGTATTTGGTCTTGGCATCCAAAGACAATATGTACTATGTCTTTAGTTATAATCTTTTGTTCTCTTTGTAAGTTGAGAGTTTGTTGGGTGAATTTTGTGGGAGTTACATTCCTGCTGGGTTCAAGTCTTAATTCTGATAGCAAGTCACTATTAGATTCTAGAACAACTTTTCCTTAAGCCTGGAACTAACTTGTTATAGTCTTTCCTCCCATATGAGATGCAGAATGTCCCGCGTGTTACTAGCTGATGTAGTTTATAAATATTAACCCCTTACCTACTCATTATGATACTGTTTTTATGGTAGTCTATGGATTTGTAATGGGAGCATGGGTCAAAGTATCGGCCAATACGTTATCAGTATCGGCAACGTGTGATACGTAACAGAGGGAGTACAGACAGGTATCGCCGTATCGGCCTGTACAAGTCTGACAATAATGTATCATATGATTTAATAACACTATAATGTACTAAAAGACAACTTTGTATTTAATTTATTGTTTTACTTATTCTTATTTTTAGTATTATTTTAAAATTTTCAATTAATATATAGCTTTTTGTCGCGTATCCGGATACCAATATCCGATACCACATTAAGAATTGATGCCGATACGTCTTATGATACCATGACTTTGAACCATGTATGGGACGGTCTAGGTATATCTAATGAGATAACCAGATAAAATTTATCGGGGGTTGAACTGCCAACTAAATGTCATTCTGTAGTTGGCATGCTCAAATCATATAGTTAAATAACATGGTAGCATGCGTTGCCCTCTATATTCTTTTTCTAAGTCTCTCCCTCGTGTACTGAGGTGTTATGTGATGAGGCAATAAATCAAGTCATTAAACAGTTAGCCCCTCCCTCCCTCTTTCTGTTTTTTCTTCTTGTGTGAGCATGCAGGCTGTAATGTGAACATAACTTAACTTCCATTTTCCTCAGGTTGGTTCAATTGCAGCTGGTGGGCGTTATGACAAACTAATAGGGATGTTTGGTACAAAGCAGGTTCCTGCTGTTGGTATCAGTTTAGGAATAGAACGAGTGTTTACAATAATGGAACAGCTTCAGAGAGATCAGAACCAGGTATGGTAGCATGCACTATGTTTTAGATGATGTTATGTTGTTATCTTGTATGTAGTCATGTAAATAATGATTGATTTGAGACAATGCTTTGTACATTTCTACTTTTGCTTTGAATATTCCAACATGTCTTTGACAGTAAATATGGCATATGAATGATTAGCTCCATCTCTGTACTCCAAGTGTTCTTCCTACATAGTAGTAGTCTTAGTAGTTCTCATGTTCCACTCTTTGAGCCACAACACCGGTCCTTCTACTTGCCGTAGGGGTTCTTTGATTCACAGCCTTAGGAGCATTAGGTAAGGCAAGAGGTTCAACAACTGAGGTTTGATGGAAACATTTTGGATTCTTGGAGCTGCTTCCAGAGTAAAAAATTAATGTAATCAACTTTTCTTTTTAAGCAACAAGGATTTGAGCATTGAAACTAAACCAATATTAAGTATAAATGGTTGGCAAAAGATTGGGGATTAGGCTGGTAATTTAAGAATATATTGTGTAACTGGGATTATAGATAAACAAATATAACTGTCACTTGAGATTCAATGATCTTGAGGTAAACAAATCATTTGATTCAATGATCTTGTGGTTAACGAATCATTTGGACTTGACGAGATATGCGGTTATGAGATGCTTGGAAGTGGAAATTCCAATGGACGACACATTACTCTTTTTGGTTAAGTTTGTCTATTATGATGTAGTAAATTAATTTAATTTTTAATTAACAGGCTGTCCGAGCTACTGAAACGCAGATCTTGGTGAGCATTCTAGGGGATGATCTATCGCTAGCTGCTGAACTGGTAAGTGAATGTTGGGGTGCGAAATTGAAAGCAGAGTACCTGTTAAACAAAAGAGTGATGAAGCACATTGATCGCGCCAAAGATTCGAGGATCCCTTGGATGGTAATTGTTGGTGAGCGCGAACTTAATGAAGGGATTGTAAAATTAAAAGATGTGGCGGCCAATAAAGAGGAGGAAGTCCCAAGAAGCAAGTTTGTAGAGGAGCTTCGCAGACGATTGAACTCATCCTGATATGCTGCAGAATCTGGAGAAAAGATACTACTTGTTATTCGTCTTTCGAAATGATTTTTGGTAACAGTTTGTACACACATCTTAGCATGCATTACTACTTCAAATGTGAGCAACTCTTAGAAATTAGAAATGCTGCCCCAAGTTTATAAGTTTGTGTCAACTTGATCCCATAGGGATTGGCTGGCTGGCTGGCTGGCTGGCTTTAGGAGGGGGTGACTAAATTATTTAAATAAGTGTTTTTTAGCTTGTGTCACAAATTCTCTTCCTATTTTCCTCATACTTTCGTCCTTCTTAATTTATTTTTATTTATTTATAAAAAAATAATAAATTCCTTATTATATCTTTACATACTAGTACCTATTAATTCCCTACTTAATGAACAAAATGTGTATATATATATATATGTATATTTCATGCAAGAAGTGTCTTCCGAAAATGATGGGAAACAAGAACGTGGAGGGGAGGGTATTATTATTAATTGAGTGAAGTTTGGGGGGAAAGAGAAAAATGAGGTTTGCTTGCATATTAGATACTAATTGATTATATACTTTTTAATTAAGATTATATTTCTTTGTATATAGACCCACCGTTGAGCTGGCAATATGAAGTTAATTTTATTTGAATAATAATAATAATAAAATTTACATAGTTAATTTTATTTATATAAATAGCGTGCAATTATAAAGAAATATCATACTACATGAATATTAGTTTTCTAAATAAACTGCAACCTGTATAAATAAATAAATGTACAAAAAAATTGGAAAAACATTAATATTAATGCCTATGTGAGCAATTTATTTTATTGCAAAATACTACATATTTTATGAGTACTTGGCCTTTTTTTTCCCACCCAATTAGTAAAATACTTGCACACTAAGTATTTAATATTAGTTTATGTGAAAATTCATTAAAAGTAAATAGTCTTTTTAATCAATGGACAGAAATAAAAAATAAAAGAAAATTATGCATATAATAAGATAAAATCACAAACTAGAATTTAATTATTACTAAAATACTTTTTAAAATTTTCTTAATTTTATTTTATTTATTTTAAATAGCCTTAAAATTTAACTTAAAAAACGAATTTTACTTTTACATTTTTACTCAATTTTAAACTCTAAATTAAAAGATTGACGTATGTATATATCATTTTTGTTTGCTCACACACTCGTTAACTAAGGAAGAAAGATTTTGAATTTTGGACTTTATGTAAAAAGTGTGCAAAGATATTTAAAAAAATAAAATAAAATAAAATGATGAAAATACAGGTCAACGGACACTTTACGTAGATTATAAAAGTCTACAATAAGACGATTGAAAGAATCTTCATCGACGTTTAAGGTGATGTTTGATTGTATCTTAATATATTAATATTTTATCTTTTAATGTATCTTAAAAATTTGTATATTTGTATTAAGAGTTCTTCTGAATAATTTAAATCTATATTTATATTTTAACTATTTAAAGAATCTCTTAATATAAAGACGAGAGTTGTTAAGATGTATTAAGAGTTATCATTCAATCAAATAAAACCTTACACTTATTTTGAAATTACAACTAATTACATTATTGTGGTACTCAAAAAACCAGTCGACTGAGTCGACTCAATTCGATTTTGCCTCCTCTGTTTCAAATCTCTCCGTCTCTCTCTCCTCTGTTGCAGAAACACTGTATATATATATATATATAGTTTTGCATCTATATATGTGACAGATCGATGATCTCTTTCTCTCTCTCTATAGATTCAACAATGGCTGTCCTCCTCCTTCTCAGAGTAAATTCTCTTTTCTAACCCTAACAGATCCAGTGTTATCCTAGTATAACTGTTGTTCTGAATTTCACTCTTTTTTTCTTCAAACCCTAGGAGAGAGAATTGAATTGATTTGAATTAGATTAAATGTCGGGGATGAAGAGCTGGAGCCGATTTTTCACGATCGGGCTCGTATCAGCGTGGTACTCGTCGAATATTGGGGTTTTGTTGCTGAACAAGTACTTGTTAAGCAACTATGGGTTCAAGTACCCAATTTTTTTGACTATGTGCCATATGACTGCTTGTTCCTTGTTCAGCTACATCGCCATTGCATGGATGAGGATTGTCCCTATGCAAGCAATTCGATCTCGTGTTCAGTTGATGAAGATCTCTGCTCTCAGTCTCGTATTTTGTGCTTCGGTTGTCAGTGGGAATATTTCGCTCAGGTATTTGCCGGTGTCGTTTAATCAGGCAATTGGGGCCACTACACCGTTCTTCACGGCTGTGTTTGCGTATTTAATCACTTTGAAGAGGGAGGCTTGGCTCGTTTATGCCACTCTCATTCCTGTTGTTACTGGGGTCATAATTGCTAGTGGGGTATGGAAAAGATAAATTTTTTATTATGTTTTTTTTTTTGCTATTACAAATTTGATTGATTTCTTCATAATTGAATTATCATGGTTTATTTATTTTTCTCTCAGAGCTGCTATACTGAATGCTGCCTGGATTTGTAAAGTTCAAACCTTGATTAGTTTATTTTAAACAAAATGTGAATTTGTAATTTATGTTGTTTTGGGTTTTAAGAAATTTAAAAGTTCACATACCTGAGCCATTAGGTATTAAGCTTGTTGAATGGATTTTTTTTCTTTCAAATTTCCTATTATTATTATTATTATTAAAATAATAAATTGTCATTTAATTATTAAGTAACTAAAACTTTAGTATTTCTTGTTCTGTATGTTTTGTATTTTAATGTGTGATTGGTTTTGTAAATTATTTATTTATTGAGATAGCTCTAAATTCTAAAATGTCTCTTCATTTACATAGTTGGTACTAGTGAATGGTAATGGATGTGGTTAAGAGCCCTCATATATCTGCCATTTATAATCTCTTTACTTTAAAACTAGCTTGGTTTACACCAATTCTTGACTCAAGAATTGGTGTAAATCACAGGTGGTTTTTAAAATGTTACTATTAGAATTATAATATTCAGGAAAAGTTCTCTATTGATTCTCCTTTATGTGCACAATCGTAGGGTGAGCCAAGTTTCCATCTATTTGGATTTATAATGTGTGTTGGTGCTACAGCTGCAAGAGCGCTGAAATCAGTGCTCCAGGGGATTTTGCTTTCTTCGGAAGGGTAAGTTGTTCCGTTGGTTTTCTCTGTGGTAATTCATATAGGTCTAGTCTAGGACTAGAATTTCTTGTTCTTCATTTGTTGGATTTTAAACCTGGGAACGGATATTGAAATGTTTGCTATTTTGTTTAAGGGAAAAGCTGAATTCTATGAATCTACTCCTGTACATGGCTCCTATAGCAGTTGTACTACTACTTCCGGCAACACTCTATATGGAAGAAAATGTGGTTGGTATCACACTAGCACTTGCTAGAGATGACTTCCGAATTGTCTGGTACCTGCTATTCAATTCTGCACTTGCATATTTTGTGAATTTGACCAACTTTTTGGTCACAAAACACACCAGTGCTCTGACTCTCCAGGTACGCTCTCCAAACTAATTAGTCTTGTTACATCATCATGTGCAACCCAAAAAAGAAGAAGAAAGATTAAAATTAGAGAATGAAAGCATTATTTATTTAGTTCTGATAATTGTAATTTAAGATAATTTACTTTAACATTTTATAAAGCAAAAGGCAAAACGAATAACAAAAGATGAAAAAGTTCAAAATTTATCATTTATTTTCATGCTGATATCAAAAGATATGATTGCTTTGACCTTTTTATCTTAAGAGTGTTTATAGACAAGTAAAAATTCCCTCATATACAAATAAAATCTATAAAGATAACCATACACCGGAGCACTCATTTCTTTTCCCATATCCCCGAGTAAATACTGCTAAAACGGTAGCAACATCCTTAGTTTACTTGGGCTGCATCATGGGACAAAATCTTTGACAAGGAACATGGTTGAGTACGTTTCCTATAGGATTTTAAGGGAAAAGCTCCTGAGATAACGTCTTTTTCAACTGTAATAGCATAATAATTTTGGTTCTTCCAGGTCCTGGGAAATGCAAAAGGAGCAGTGGCTGTGGTTGTCTCAATATTGATTTTCAGAAATCCCGTCTCTGTTACCGGGATGCTCGGGTATGCACTTACAGTTTTCGGGGTTATTCTCTACAGCCAAGCCAAGAAGCGCAGCAAATGAAAAGATCGGTCTGAAAGTTATTAACTACAATCTTGAAGCTAATTTTGGATCATTATCTTAGATTTGCGGTCTTTTGCCCTTTGATTTCTATTTTTTCCCTGGGAACCCGGAGAGCTGGTTCCCACCTGTATCAGCGACTAGCACCACATTACCTAGAGTAGATAGTCCAATAAATGCGCATTTATCTCTGATTTTCCCAGCTTGGGGTTAGAGAGGAACCTCACTTTTTCTTTTTTCTATATTATTCTTTCAGGAAAGGATTGTAGAATGGGGTCCTGTACAACATTGTTATCAATACTTCTTAATTCTAATACTATCAATTAACTTAATTAAAGACTCATAAGTTGTCATTTTGTGGTGGTTCAATTTGATTTGAGGATATTTGTGAATTTGGTTTGCGCATTTAAGATTATTCCCTTGCATCTCCTGAATCTTGCCAAGTAGGGCACTGTTTCAGTTGATATGCATACCAGTTAACATCTTGCACTGTACAAAACTTTGATTTCCAGAATTCGACAACTTTTGATCTGCTGGAAATGTAATTTGGTCATTGCGGAATCTATTTTATCAGAAGAAAAGATTAATATACATAATCTAATACTACTTAAATATGGCCTCCACTTTGAGGTTAAGCTCGTGTTTTAAGGTTGAAATAGTCATTAAGCAGTCAACTGCATATGAAATAGGGCATTGTTTTACAAGTGAAATTCATAACCATGCCCTGTTTAGACTCTAGTAGTTCTACAACAGGAAACGGAAATATGCTTCAAGCTTGAGAATAAGGCTCTCATCTGGTGTACAAAAAATTATAGCCCAGTTTCAACTACTATTTCTTTAACCTCAATGATAATCACCAAGCTAAACATATATCTACTGATAGTTAATAGAAAATGATAAGCTTCAACAAGACAAAGTTACTCAACATCCATAACTTCAGCCTCTCCATTAGTTTCTGTCTTAGGCTTGGTGTCCATAACTTCAATAACATCATCCTCACCATTAGTTTGCTTCTCAGGCTTGGTTTCCATCTTAGTTATGGTCTTGGCTGCAGTGTTGCTTTCCTCTTCAGGCTCACTCTTTATAACAGGATCAGCTTCCATCTCAGACACGGCTTCAACTCTAGGCTCAGCCACGGCTTTTGGGTTGGCTGCCCTTTTGGTGTTGGTCTCCGTAGTGGACTTTGTTGGTGCAGGCTCTGCATAAGCTACCCCCTCCTCCTCTTCTTCTATCTTAGGAGCCAAATAGTATCTGATGTAGCCCATTTCTGCAATTTTGTACTCGACCACCACTGGGAGTTCAGAGGATAAGCTGACAGTCACTTGGTTTGCCAAAGGGGTGGCCTTTGTGAAGGAATTCATATATCTCAGGGCAAAGGTCAATGAAACCGGTTCCTGCATCTCTATGATGGTAGCTTCTTCTGGCTGAATTGTACAACGCGAGAAAATACGAATAAGACCGTCTGTTACATTCCTAAAGAATACTAAAGCTTAAGCATTAGGCAGAAAAAATAGATGCTATGTTTGAACAATCACTTGGGCCAAAAAAACATTTGGGGTGGAGGCAGAGGAATTTTGTATTTGAATTAAATCAGGATTCAAAGAAATTAACAAGATTAAACCAAAACAAACCTTGTCTACAGAAGTGTTCTGCCTGCAAACAATGTTTGCTGTCCCAATGTCACCTCTAGTGGAGAACTTCACACCTTCCTTGGTCACAGATATCACAACTAAAACAACCCATTTAACCCACTTTAAGCATTCTGAACTTTTATGTTGCAAAAAATATATAATACGGAAATCAAGGAAAACAATGAAGAAAGGAACAGTAACGATGTGCACGATGATGAAACACAATACCAGTATCACCAATGGTGCTGAGATCTTTGCAGATTCTTGCAAACTCAGCCGATGGCATCCTCACAATAGCTTCATATTCTGATTCAGGAATTCCCAGATGCTCACTATCAATATCCATGAGCTTCATCTCAAAATCGGCAATCTTATCTTGAGCTTCATTTCATGAATTTGATTCAACAACCAACAAACAAAAATTGGGAGTCAGATACAGGATCGAAAAGAATATAACAGTAGTAAATTAGCATTAGTAATGTAATGCTAATATAAATTGGAATTAACGAAAAAATAAAAATAAATAAGTATGCCAATCCATATGCTGAATTTCATTAAGTTGCACCCTGATGCTTTTATGTCTGAACTTGAGTATGAAAAAGAGAATGCAACTTGCAAAGACCGAACGGATAAATGATGACAGACCATAGAGGAACCAGCAGGTATTGCTTTCAACAAAAAGCACCAGAGAAGCCTAATACATCTGTTGATATGAAGATCACAATTAAATTGAATTCATTCAAGAACAAGTTGGACAAAGAAACTTGACGGAGTAAAAAGAAAAAATGTGTCTGAAAATTGCTTTCAAAATTTATCACATTTTGAGAGTAAAAAATAAAAACCAAATGCAAGAACCTAAGAAGAAAGTAGGTCCAACCAGTTCTTTCAAAGTGTCGCAATCCAGTATCCAATTTCTGGATTAACACTTGTATGTCCATGGTTTTTTCACAAGTTTTACCATATTCTAGTTATTTCCCTGTTAGTATTTGTTAATTCTTTCCCTAGTGAGCTCAAGTTGACATGCAATCTCCCTCAAATTCATCAATCAATTACTCAAGTCAATTGATATCAGTTGGGTTAGTTATTTACAGTTACAGAGTCAGGTTGCTTAGAGGCATTTACGCATACAATTACCCATTTGTATTGATTACTCTTATTTTTTCTTTATTCCTCAAGTAAAACATACTAACCAATTCCACAGGAGGACTCCCATTTGATTTTTTCTTAATCAATTTGCAAAATTCTAAAACAAATAATTAATATCATAAACTACTTAAAAAGTATTAGTAAGAACAAGCTTATTACTTTAATTGTTGATTCTCACATTAGAATTTTAGGATTTCACAAAATATCTAGGATCAAACTTCAAAGTTAATTTTTTTGTTGAACACATGAGAAAGTAAGAAAGAATAAACACATGAATAAATTAATAAATAAATCAAAACCGATAAATCTATTAAATAAAGGAAAAGGGCACATACTGGGGCTTTCGAACATGAAGGTGACGGTGTCGCCACCGTCGTCTGCCTTGATGGTGACAATGTCATCATTGCCAGCACATTTCAGCATCTTGGACATGTTGCCGAGGTTGATTCCCATGGAGAGGTTCCGATCGCAGCGGTAGTGCTCGAAACCCTCAGATCGGAGGAGGAGGGCGACGAGCGCCACGTGGCTGGAATCCATGGCTTGGAGAGAGAATCCGGTGGCGGAGCAGTCGAAGTTAGCGTCGTTCACCAGATCCTTGATTGATTCCATCACTTTCTTCAACAGGCTCCCCTGCACCAACCTTAGTTCCAACATTTTTCTTCTTCTTTTCAATTTCTTTAACTTCAAAACTATAAGAAAAATTACCCTGATTGTGAGAGATGTACGTATATATTGAGAGAAGAGGGAAGAATGAGGTGATTTTGGCGGGAAAGACGTACATTCCCGCCAGTCGTGATAAGACGCTGTCGTTTTAAAGTGCAAAAAAAAGGTTCGGTTTTCATTTACTTTGGCCGGAGAGAATCAATTTAACAAAGCCTATTAGTTCTATTAGTAATAAAAATTGAGGGGATAAATAAGGTTTTGGTCATTGTACTAGTGTCCGGTTTTTATTGTGGTTATCGAATTTTTTTTGTTACAATTGAATAACTGTACTCTCAAAAAATTATAAAATGGTCATTTCGTTCGATTTCTGCCCAAAAATTTGACAGAAATGTTGACTGTGCATATTGACCCGTTATTTTTGCGGACGTGGTCCGTTATTTGCTAACGTGGAGGGTAAAAGTCTTGTCTTAAAAATTTTCTTAAAGAAAATGTTGAACTCTAGACCTCCTTAAACTAGAACATTATATTCTAACAAAAACCACTGTACCTATTATGCTAAAATTTATGTAACACTAATATTTAAATCACCTAGCATCGTTTATATGCATGTAAAGATGAGATAATAATAATTGTAATAATAATAATAATTGTAATAATTATTATTGTAATAATAATACTAAATTTTAAATAATTAAAATTTTAAATAATAATAATTATTGTAATAATAATAACTCACTTGGTTTTTTCCACCCCCTCCAAAGAATATTACCATAACATACTTGTATGCATTTGTAGGAAGCAGATTTTTGTACTATAAATTAACATTCCAAGCATGAAGCAGGAGGTTATCTGTACGAACTTCACCACTTTGAAAACATTTTGAGCTTCTGTTTACTGTGTTGAATACAAGGTGCAATAATTATTATTATTTAAAATTTAATATTATTACAATAATTATTATTATTTAAAATTTTAATTATTTAAATTTAGTATTATTATTATAATAATAATTATTACAATTATTATTATTATTACAAAAATAATTATTACAATTATTATTATTATTTAAAATTTAGTATTATTATTAAAATAATAATTATTACAATTATTATTATCTCATCTTTACATGCATATAAACGATGCTAGATGGTTTAAATATTAGTGATACATATATTTTAGCATAATAGCTAGTTGGTTGAATGGTTTTTGTTAGAATATAAAGTTTTAGTTTGGGGAGGTCTAGAGTTCAACACTTGTTAGCAACATTTTCTTTAAGAAATTTTTTTACAGCATTTCCGTCAAATTTTTGGACGGAAATCGAACGGAATGACCATTTTGTAATTATTTGAGAGTACAGTTATTCGATTGTAACAAAAAAAAGTTTCGGTAATCACAATAAAAACTGAACCCTAGTACAATGACCAAAACGTTATTGAGACTAAAAATTTATATTCAGTATTTTGCACATATGAAAAAATTGTTTTTTTTATATATTTATTGTTATTATTATATTTTCTTTTATTATTACCTGAAATGTTAGTGACATACAAGTCTAATTAATATGAGTTTTTTTTTTTGGGAGTAAAAATCAAGTAGATCATGTTGTTGTTCAAACTCAACTCGTTTCTTGATTGACAAAACATAAAATACCATGTACCTAATTAATGACATACATACATACATACATGTACCATATAATTTTAATATAATTGCACTACTAACATATCTAGACAGTCTACTTAACAACGGTACATTGTGAACTCTGAGCTTCCTTAGCATTCTACAGATCAATGACAACTCGAAATTCCTCCTCAAATTACTCACTTGTCGAATAACAATTTGAGTGTAAGAATATAAATTGATTCTAGGGCCTAAAGAACTCTATGTTTCTGGGCCAAAATAAATTTAAAATTGGGGAGTATGATGAAATGAATTTTATTGGTCTAACGAACAATGAGAGGAATTTTTGCAAATCAAACTGTTACATCAGTTTTTAGAAATGATAAGCTTTGTATACACAATTCTTTGTGAAACAATGGTGTTGTGTTTCTTTTTTTGTTGGAATAAAAAAGAAGAAATCATTCTATGTTTATATTCTCTAGACGTCCAAAATCAATAGCTAATTTCCCATCAAAATTGTTGAAATATTTGTAGATTTGAACAATTTGAAAAGGAAATTGCCTACCAAGGGAGAGCGTATGCGGTATTAGACACCATCCCAAATTGATAAACGACCTTGATTGTAACACCCCAGTCCCACATCGAAAAAATTTGTCTGCGTCTGCATATAAGGAAATAAGTTAATACCAATAGTACCTTCAAGTCATGACCTTTTAGGAGCCTGTGGTGGACTAAGATGACCCAAGAAGATACTGTGAGATTTGTTCATTGATTGACAACTAAGGCAAACAGAACACGAAACAGAAGGCCACTTGGACACAACTTGACAAACTACTCTAGCAAGGCTAATAAGCTTCCATGGAAGTTATTAGATCATTACATAAGATAAATAGATAATATATATATTATCATGCATCTATCCATAATATAAGTATTAACAACAGTCTCTATTTTAGTGCTGTAAAATAGAGTTGCGGACTAGATTCAGCTCATGAACAACATTTGTGACATTCATTCGAGCTTGTGGCGACTCCACAGAGCATGCAACGCCAATTTTTATAGTTGAAACCAGCCACTCCTCTTTTATGTTTGCACGTATTTCCACTGCTTCGTCCTCTTTGAGAACTAATGGATCCACAATATCTCTCACACGATCCACCGCCAATGCCATGCTTCCAAAATTATGAAGATTAAGGCCTTCACTAAACATGGTATCGGTAGGTCTCTTCCCTGTCATCATCTCTAACAGCATGATTCCAAAACTATAGATGTCTCCGCTTGTAGAAATCTCACTTCCAATACCATATTCTGCCATACATAAAAGACAATAATACATGCACTAGAAGAAGCAAAATATCTAAAAACATTGACCAATGCGATGCAATAAATAAAAAAACATTTGATATATTTGAATCATTAGACTCTACGTACCTGGAGCTGCGTATCCAATAGTTCCTCTCAATCC
Source organism: Panax japonicus (assembly GCA_020205505.1). Taxonomy (NCBI): domain Eukaryota; kingdom Viridiplantae; phylum Streptophyta; class Magnoliopsida; order Apiales; family Araliaceae; genus Panax; species Panax japonicus. The sequence goes on from CM035113.1 coordinate 90,710,443, forward strand.
AATTGAACTGGATGGAGTTGCATCTATAGGTTTTGGAAGTAGAAATTTTGCTAGTCCAAAATCTCCAACGTGCGCTACCATGTCACGGTCAAGTAGAATGTTGCTTGGTTTTAGATCGCAATGTATGATGGGATGTTCGCACTGGTGATGAAGATAATCAAGTGCACAAGCCACATCTATGGCAATATTTATTCTTTGAAGGAGGCTAAGTCTATGCAGCTCATTTTGTGCCTCTCGAGTTGGATACAGCCACTGATCTATACTCCCATTGGGCATGAAGTCATACACCAAGGCTTTGAAGTCATTGCCATGAAAATCACTACTAGAGCAAGAAGTTATGATCTTTACAAGATTCCTATGTCGAACATTTCTCAAGGCTTCACACTCGACCATGAAACTCTTGGAAGCTCCTCGAGATTCAAGGTTTAGTACTTTGACAGCAACAACCACTTCGTTAAGGATTCCTTTATAAACCGAACCAAAACTACCTCTGCCGATCAAATTTTCTAAAGAGAACCCATCAGTTGCTTTGAAGAGCTTATCGTACGATACTCTTAAGAATGACTCTTTCATTGATTCGGACGATTTCTCTATTTTTGTTTTTTTATTCCAACAAAAAAAGAAACACAACACCATAGCTACACAAAGAACTGGGCATATAATAGAGACCACAATTATGATCGTACGAGACCCTTCTCGTCGATTCTTTGGTTCTTTAACTGAGCATTTGCGAAGATGAAGTTCAGGTATTCCCCCACAAAGCTTATCATTCCCAACAACTGATATACCACTTTGATTTGCAAAAATTCCTCTCATTGGTACGTCGCCATCAAAATTGTTAAACGATAAATTCAAGTACTTCATGGAGAATTGCTCAAAAAATCTAGGAATTTTTCCAGACAAGTTGTTATGAGAAAGATTGAGCTTTATGATACCTTTTAATGATATAAACGATGATGGTATGGAACCTTGAAATGTATTCTCCTGAAGGAACAGATTTTCAAGGTTAGTGCAAGTACCAAAGCTACTTGGAATCTCACCAGACAAATCATTCTCAGACACATCCAATAACCCCAAGTTCTTAAGGTTGCCAACCTCTAATGGCAACGATCCAGCCAAATGATTCCGGGAAAGATTAAGGGCAATTGATAAGGCTGAGAGACTAAACAGTTGTTTGGGAATTGGGCCACTGAGATTATTTTCAGAAAGTTCTAAGCGTAACAATTTTTGGCAATCTCCAAGACTCGTGGGAATGACCCCATCGAATCGGTTCATGTCCATGTGGAGTTCAAGCAACATGGATAGTTTTCCAATAGAATTTGGAATTGAACCTGAAAACTTATTTCCATATAAAAACAGCTTTTCTATTTTTCGAAGATTGCCAATGGTTGTTGGAATTCTTCCTTTGAATTGATTATCACTTAGATCCAACGTGGTTAAGCCCACAAGATTACCTATTGTTGAAGGGAGACTTCCATATAGTAGATTTTTTCCCAAACTTAGATAGAAGAAATATGTTGATTTGTTGGCCACAAAATTTGGCAGCGAACCCCTTAATTGGTTATTCTCTAGATCCATAACCAACAATTTAGTCCAATTGGCCGCAGAACCAATAAAATTCATTTCATCAAGCTCCCCACTTCCAAAATAATTTCGGGCCAGAAATATAGATTTTATGATCTTTAGGCCCCCAAAATCAATTGATATTTTTCCACTCAAACTGTTGGTCGACATTTCAAGTATTTGTAGGCTTGAACAATTTGAGAGTGAGGCTGGGAGGGATCCGGTAAACTGATTATCATTTAAATGAAGACTCAGAAGATTAGGAAGCATCAAGCCTATGTTGGGTTGAAGGCTCCCTTGTAATTGATTGTACGCCAAAGATAAATAGCCCAGAGAGGAAAGATTGTAGAGTGAAGGAGGAATCATACCAGACAAGTTATTGCCATCCAAAGCAAAGAAATTCAGAGATTTCAACCGACCGATAGAATCTGGAATGCTCCCCACAAATAGATTCTGAGCAACAGATATCGCTTCAAGTGAGGTAAGATTTCCAACAAAAGATGGGATTGATCCTGTTAGACTGTTGGAGAAAATCTGAAGAGATGTAAGCTTTGACAATGCACTAAGCTCTTCCGGTATTTCGCCAACTAGCTTATTGCCACCAACAGCAAGGAACGTGAGTTTAGTGCAGTGGGATATGCTGGCAGGAATTTTTCCTTCAAGGTTGTTAAAGTTGAGGTTAAGAACTTTCAGCCTCGACAAGTGACCGATTTGAGGAGGAATTTCTCCATATAAAGAGTTGTTGTAGATCTGTAAAAAGCTAAGGAAGCTCAGATTTCCCACGTACGGAGACAATGTACCTGTTGTTAACTAAACTTGTTACTGCATGTATAGAATTGTCTAGATATATACATGTATAATTCATGAATATGTTAGTACGTAGTGCAATTATAATATGGTGATGAATTAGCTAGCTAGGTACGTACGTACGTGGTATTTTTTGTTTCCAAGTTCACATGTATAATTATTATTTGAGCACTAGAACTAGAAGTAAGTATCTCATACATATAGCCTTGTACTTGACACAGAAATAATTTTTCCCTATATCTCGAACGATCAACAGTACCTGCCAACTCCATGGAAAGAAACTCTAAGATTGTGACTCTTTGGCGGTGACGACCATTACATGTAACACCTTCCCACCGGCAGAAATGGATTGAATCATTCCACGAGCTCAGAGCCCCTTGCGGGTCTTGCAATATGGAGCGCTTGAAGGCCAGCAGTGCCTGACGGTCTGTTTCATTTCCACGAAATGTTGCTTGGATCGTGCCCATAATACTAAACAAGGAGATGGTTAAAAACAGACATACTATTACATCTTGAACATGACTCATTGTGAAGAAAGTATACTACTTCTAATTAATTTTACTTGATGTGCTCCAGTCCACCTTTCGATTCCAATATATAAATACACCAAGTAGTCCCAATACTAAAGAAAGTATACTAATTTGTTAAGTATTAATACAAAATTGTTAAGTATACTAATTAAATTGATTGATAGACGTAGTTGTTCAAGTCTTCATTTTCCATGGAAAAATTTAATGGTACACAGCGCCTCATCGGTCTAATCTTTAGACGTCCCTAGCCTAGTCAATTTTTGTTGAAAAATTGTTGCAAATTTTTATATTAAAATAAAAAGTCAGAACTTTCTTTCTTTCCTTTCTTTTTCATGTACTTCTTTTAAGGCTATGTTTGTTGTTAATTTGACTGATAAGACAAGACTACTTGAAGTAATTTTATAAGTTCATTCATTTCAACAAAAAAAAAAATAGGATTCATATTTTCATATATCAGTCTCTCATCTACACTAAAGAGATCATCTCTCAAGTTTTTTTTAATACATTTTTTCGATAATTGTTTTTATTTTCTCCTTTTATAGGGCTTATTTACCTTTTATGAGATTTATATTTATTTTTTTGGATTTTTTTTTCAATCTACGAAGCATTTCTTTTACTAGTTTGAAAGTTTCTCATTCTAAGGAGCTTTTTTCATTATCTCTTCATGACGGAGTTTTGATTTGTGTTAATCGGTAAATACAGATCAATTTAGATTTGGGTGCGGAGTTATCACGACGACTTTGTTGCTCGTGGTACACAATTCTATTTATTTTTGTCTATTTTCTTAGAAATATATATGTTCTCGAGTTTGGCGTTTTAATTTGAGACGGGAAGAGATATTATCTTGACTCGGTGTTTTTGTAATTTGATTCATTTATCACAATGAGAATTCTTGTTACAGGGCTTTGTCAAGAGGTCAATTTTATCCTATAATTAGTCCTTTAATTAATTTTATGAATTATTATTTATTATCATTTTTAAAGTCATTTTATGTCTTATTGCATGGGCTTATAAAGAAAAGTGTCATTTCTTTGGGCAAGTGTAGGTGTAGCGTGTTTAAATATAGAGGTTTTGATAGATGGTGTCACCTATTCTTTGGGCAAGTGTTTTCGGTGGGATCTTGGCTCCTTTGACTTTGTACATAATGTTTTTACGATTGTTCCTATTGTTCAAATTACATCTAAATTATTCAATTCTATAAAAAATTTAATAAATATTATATATTTTTTGAGAGATAAAAAAAATATCGACCAGTCGCAAGACCGATCCGCGTAGAAGGGCTAGGAGAAAAAATATATAATATTAATTTGAAGTTTTAAGTACAAAAGCCTGTGTAATCTTACTTTTTATAACCATAGTTAAGGGGTGTTTGATAAAAACTGAATGAATCTGAATCTGAATCTGAATGAAAAAAATTATTTGATAATTAACACGTCTCAAACATCTGAATGATAAAAAATTTATTATTTTACCTCTCTGAAAAAATTCAAAGTTGTTGTGAATTTATTTAATATTATTTAATATAATAGTTAATTTTTTTAAAAAAAATTGAACTTTATTCAGTTGTTCATTCGGCAAAAAAAAATCAAAACTCAATCATTTGACCGATTCAACCATTCAGACGATTTTTTTCAAAATAAACGCACTTATAACTGACTGATTCAACTATTCATTTATTCAGATGTATTCGATTCTAAACAAACATGCAAATATGTTCCTTCTACACATTCTATCCATGAGTATTGTTGGGGACCAATTCATCCAAACGTTACATCAAAGGAAAAGCGTTCATACTGACTTCGGCACCCGATCTTGAGTTGGCCCTTTGGGTTGTGGGCCTAAAGATGTAGCCTTGTCAATGGGTCTTCGGATGCATATCCTAACATTAATTCGGACCAATAAGTAAGACTTGAGCTTTACGTTTTATAAAGGTCAGAAAACTATCAAATAACTACAGCATTTGTCGCAGTTGCTTAAATGAGAGCTCGTGGCGAGCCGTAAACTCGGAACCGCAGACATAAGCCTGTATGAAAAGTCTAGTCCGGGGACTGCGGTCGGAAAACAACTCCACATTATCAAAAAAAAAAACTAACAAATGAAACTGAAGTAGCATACCAGCACATTTAATATGCTCTACATATGCTTATTACAGCTTGTACAATGACCCCCTACAATCATTCATTACAGAGTAGTAGTACACATAACCTGCTAAAACTTGATTCTCTAAATTCTGAAAATGTTCAACTATATAGAAACATTTCAGTGCTGTAAAATAGTGTTGCGAATTAAACTCAGATCACGTAAAGCAGTTTGGATACTCATTCGAGCTAGTGGTGCCTCCACGGAGCATGCAACTCCAATTTTTGTAGCTGAAATCATGCACTCCGTCGTGTCTGCAGGTGTTAGTCTTTTTCTATTTTTTTTCGTCTCTTCAAAAATTAACGGATCCACAATATCTTCCACATGGTCTGGCAGTGCCATTTTTGCAAAATTATGAAGATTAAGGCCTTCCTTAAACATGTCATCGGTAGGTCTTTTTCCTGTTATAACTTCTAGCAACAAGATCCCAAAACTGTAGACATCTCCACTAGAAGAAATCTCGTTTCCAATACCATACTCTGCCATTAATAAGAATGATCAGAAATTCTAAGCTATGTTTGTTTGCAATTTAGTAGTTATGAAATTCAACTATTTATACTAGTTTAATTCTTATATATAAGCACTTTTTTTATGACAATATCATGAACTATTTTTTTAAGTAGAAATAGTACAATCCACCTATCATTATTGCAAACAAACATGAATATTTTCCAAATATGTGTAAGGTTCTAGGAATGGCCATCAATGGTTACCTAAACCAGTTTTAGAAACATAGTTTTATAATGCATACCTGGAGCTGCATATCCAATAGTTCCTCGTAATCCAATTGAAATGCTTTGAGTTGCATCAGAAAGTTCAGGATGAAGAAATTTCGCAATCCCAAAATCTCCAACACGAGCAACCATATCACCATCAAGTAGAATGTTACTTGGTTTTAGATCACAATGTACTGATGGGTTTTTCACAGTAGTAATGAAGATAATCAAGTGCACAAGCCACATCTATGACAATATCTATTCTTTGAAGAAGCCCAAGTCTATGCAGCCTATCCTTCTCATTTTTTGCCTCTGGTCTCGAATGTAACCACTTGTCTAGATTCCCATTAGGCATGAAGTCATAAACCTAAAGCTTTGAAGTCATTACCTTGTAAATCAACACCGGAGCAAGAACTAATGATCTTCAATATATTCCGGTGTCTAACACTTCTCAAGGCTTCACACTCGTTCATAAAACTTTTCGAAACTCCTTGAGATTGAAGGTTTAGTACTTTAACAGCAACAACCACTTCATCCACTTCAAGAATTCCTTTGAAAACAATCCCGAAACTACCCTTGCCAACGACATTCTCTAAAGAGAACCCATTAGTTGCTTTAAGTAGCTTTTGGTAAGACAGTCTTAAGAATGGTTCCTTCTGCAATTGTCCATATGACTTTATTTTTCTAGCTTGTTTACGTCGACAAAACAAGAACCACAACATTGTAGTTACAGATAGAAGTGTGCATATAGTGGAGATCACAATTATAACTGCACGAGTCCTTCCTCGATGTCTGTTTGATTCTTTGGTCAAGCATTTGTCTAGGTGCAGTTCATGAATTCCCCCACAAAGCTTATTGTTCCCAACAACTGATATTGCACTTTGATTTGCAAAAACTCCTCTCATTGGTACCTCGCCCTCAAAATTGTTAAAAGACAAATTTAGGTGAGTCATGTTGAGTTCCTCAAAAAAAATCGGAATTTTTCCAGACAAGTTGTTATGAGAAAGATCAAGGTTTGTGAGACCTTTTAAAGAACTCAATGATGATGGGATAGAACCCTGAAAATTATTTTCCGTAAGGAATAGATTTTGAAGGCTACCGAAACTACCCAGACCACTCGGAATTTCACCAGATAAATCATTCCTAGACAAATCCAAAGTCCCCAAGTTTTGATTCACAGACAAATTTAGTAAAATCGATAGAGCTGGAAGTCTGAATAGTTGTTTGGGAATGGAGCCACTTAGGTTATTTTGAGAAATTTCCAAGAACAACAAACTTTTGCAATTTCCAATACTTTCAGGAATAATGTCTTCTAATCTGTTCATATTCATGTAGAGTTCAATCAACAATGACATATTCCCAATAGAAATTGGAATTGTTCCTTAAAATTTATTCTTGTAAAGATGTAATCTTTGTAGTTTTGCAAGATTGCCAATACTAGTGGGAATAGTGTCTGTGAATTGATTATCAAATAAAGCCAATGTGGTTAGGCCTACCAGATTATCTATGCTTGGCGGGACTGTTCCGTACAATTGATTCTCACCAAAATCAAGAAATGTGAGTTCAGATGAAAGGTTGCCTACAAAATTTGGTAATGACCCTCTTAATTTGTTAGCCTCAAGGGTAAAAAACTTCAATTTGCTGCAGAACCAATGAAATTCATTTCATCAGTTTCGCCGCTTCCCAAATTATTTTGTTGCAAATTTATGATGTTTATATTCTCTAGACGTCCAAAATCAATAGCTAATTTCCCAACAAAATCGTTACTCCCTCCGTCCCAAATTATCTGATGTTCTAGAGTTTCACACGTATACCAATATGTATGATAAAAATACTAAAATACCCTTTGGGCTGACTTTTTTATTAATTGAAGAGAAAGAAAAAACAGCTAATTAATTGGAGAGAGAGAGAAACATTGAAGAGAGAGAAAGCAGCAAATTAATTGAAGAGAGAGATAGAGAGAAACAATTATTAATTGAAGAGAGAGAGTCATGAATGTGGATGTTTAAAAAAGAGGAGAGGCATTAGTGAGAGTAATGATGATCAACAATTAGGATAAAGGGGCAAATTTGGAAAACAAATGGAAAAAAACATTGAAATATTAAAAAAACAGATATTGTGGGACAAATTTTTTTTGGCAAAAAGCATCTTTTGGCCACTGTGGTTATAGTGATTTAACGAATTAGCCACTGTGCTTTTAAAATATTCAATTAGCCCACTAAACTTTTTAAAAATTAACAATCAACCCATTCCGTCCAAAAAATTGGACGGACGTTAACAGCCGGCTTTTAAAAATAAAATAAAATGATGTGGTAATTACGTGGCAACAGATTTTAAAAAAATTAATGCTGACGTGGCAAAAAAATACATAATATTCATTTTAAAGTTTTAAAAATAACAAAAATATAATAAAATAAAATAGATTTTTTTAAAAACATTATTTTTTTTAAAAATATAATTTTTTTTAAAAATGGAACTTTTGTAAAAAACAGATTTAAAAAAAATTTAAAAAACAGATTTTTTTTAAAAAACAAATTTTTTTAAAAAAACAATTTTTTTTAAAAACAGATTTGACAAATTTTTTTAAAAACGGATTTTTTTTAAAAAAACAAATTTTTTTAAAAACAGATTTTACAATTTTTTTAAAAAACAGATTTTACAATTTTTTTTAAAATACTTTTTTTTTAAAAAAATAATTTAAAAAACAGATTTTTTTAAATCTATTTTTTAAAAAAATTGTAAAATCTGTTTTTAAAAAATTTTGCTTTTTTAAAAAAATCTGTCTTTAAAAAAATAAAATTTGTTTTTTTCAAAAAATCTGTTTTTTAAAAAAAATGTTTTTTTAAAAAACTATGTTTTTTTAAAATAAATGTTTTTTAAAAAAAGTATTTTTTTAAAAAAATTATATTTTTTAAAAAAAATCTGTTTTTTTAAAAAATTGTGTTTTTCAAAAAAAGTACGCTTTTAAAAAAATCTGTACTTTAAAATTTTAAATCTGTTTTTTTTAAAAAAAAATTTACAAAATTTGTTTTTTTTAAAAAAAATATTTAAAAAAAATCTGTTTTTAAAAAAAATTGTAAAATCTGTTTTTTAAAAAATCTGTTTTTAAAAAAAATTATATTTTTAAAAAAAATTATGTTTTTTAAACAAATCTGTTTTTATTAAAAATAATATTTTTTAAAAAAATCTGTTTTATTTTATTATATTTTTGTTATTTTTAAAACTTTAAAATAAATATTATGTATTTTTTTGTCACATCAGCATTAATTTTTTTAAAATCTGTTGCCACGTAATTAACACATCATTTTATTTTTTTTTAAAAGCCAGCTGTTAACGTCCGTCCAATTTTTTGGACGGAATGGGTTGATTGTTAATTTTTAAAAAGTTTAGTGGGCTAATTGAATATTTTAAAAGTACAGTGGCTAATTCGTTAAATCACTATAACCACAGTGGCCAAAAGGTGCTTTTTGCCAAATTTTTTGTTAAAACAATAGATAATTCGGGAGAGAGGGAGTATTACTCGGTTGAAATATTTCTAGATTTGAACAATTTGAAAAGGAAATTGGAATGGATCCTGTAAACTGATTATTTGTTAGTTGAATGTGTTGAAGATGAGGAAACATAGAGCCTACGCTAGATGGAAGAGTACCATATAGTGGATTTTCATCCATAGTTAAAACAGTCAGCAAGGACAGATTATAAAGCGAAGGAGGGATCATACCGGACAAGTTATTGAAACCCAAGATAAGAATGTTTAGGTTAGTCAACTGACCGATAGAATCTGGAATGCTGCCTGAAAATAGATTTTGTACGAGGCTTACAGTTTGCAGCAACGTCATATTTAAAAGGAAATGAGGGATCGGTTCGGTGAACTTGTTGTGGTCAATTATAAGAACGGTGAGCCCTGACAATGAGCCGAGCTCAGTAGGAATTTTGCCAGACAGGTTATTGTGAGAAACGCCGAGGACTGTGAGGTTGGAGCAACGGGATATGTTGGCTGGAAATTCACCTTCAAAATTGTTATAGTTCAGGTTAAGAGCTTTAAGCCTGAACAAGTAACCAAGTTGAGGAGGAATTTCACCATATAAAGAGTTGTTTAGTAGTTGTAGAACCCGAAGGAAGCTCAGATTTCCCACAAATGGAGACAATGGACCTGCCAAGCCTCTAGACATAATGTCTAATCTTGCCACTCTTTGGTGGCGACGGCCACATGTAACACCTTCCCACCGGCAGAAATGGATTGAATCATTCCACGAGCTCAGAGCCCCTTGCGGGTCTTGCAAAATGGAGCGCTTGAAGGCCAGCAATGCCAAACGATCGGTGTCATTTCCATTGAATGTTGCATGAATAGTACTGAACAAGGAGATGCTTAAAAGAAGACGTACTAATAAATCTTGGACAACACTTTTCATGGTGAAATTCCTTCAAATTCTATCGGCCGGCCTGTTGAAGAATCTGTTGGTACTTGATGATCAATAAAGTGCATGTCTGGCCGGTATGATACTCCTTTAGTTTATAATCTTTCCCCTTTGGTCGTCTTACATTTGATGAGCACTCAACTACAAGGTATGTAGTCTTCTGCCCAGCCTAGGCTAGCTTGATTCTCTCCCTGCCTATGTTTAAGTTTAAGAAAAATACTTTTTTAATATAATTTGTACATTTTATATTTTTTTGTGAAGATAATGTTCTGAAAATAGATATGTTTTTATTTCTTTCATGAAATAACTTAAACCTCGATCGATATATGGCCATTAATTATTGAAAGGGACATGATTTCTTTTATTTTTGAAACATTAATAACCAATATATAATTTTGAAGATCTACATTAATAACCAATATATTTTGTTTATTAATTATTTTTGTGTTTATTTTTTTTCAAAAAATTCTATCAATGTTTTCTCAATTGAGGAAATAATGGGTGCATCTACATACATATCAAGAATTCAAGACTGCTTATTTATAGCCATCAGTTGATGTCACTACCTACGTGACCATATGTTTCTTTACTAGTTAGTACTTGGTACACGCAACTAGCCATCAGTTTCTTTGCTGCTTATTTATAGCCATCAGTTGATGTCACTCCCCTTTAATTACTATTAAAAGCTGGGTCGGTTGTTCATCTTTTCTATAGATTATTTGGATACAGGTTGTAGAACATAGACGACGACATCAAAATGAAGCAATAAGTGAAAACTTTTATACTTTGATGGTAGTATATATATTGTTCACTATGATTCATGTCCAAGATTTATTAGTACGTCTTCTTTTAAGCATCTCCTTGTTCAGTACTATTCATGCAACATTCAATGGAAATGACACCGATCGTTTGGCATTGCTGGCCTTCAAGCGCTCCATTTTGCAAGACCCGCAAGGGGCTCTGAGCTCGTGTCAATCCATTTCTGCCAGTGGGAAGGTATTACATGTGGCCAGTGGGGTCCGAATTATGCATGTAATTTTTTTTTCGACAGCCTCTTAGTTCGTTGATTTTTTTTTCCATATTCCTAAATCACAAATAATTCAACATTCAACAAAATCATAATCCTAAATCACAAGTAATTCAACATTTCAATTAGTTACTCAAATTCAATTGAAACAAAAAAAAAATCAATTACAAATTGAAACACATTGTTGACTGTTGAACCGGTAACGGTACTAGAACGACGGAGTCTCTCTTCGGAGTTCGGACCGTAAAGGCGATAAATCCAACCTGCGAGTTCTCATATTCTGAAAATGTTGGATAATCACTTCATTATCAATGCGCCTAAAAATATCTCTCGACATAGCACACCAAACAGTCGGTGAGAAAGTCATCTCCCATCTTGTTGCGCAAATTTGTCTTATCAATATTCATCGCAGAAAATACTCGTTCCACACTAGCAGTTGCAACAGGCAAAACTAAAGTCAACTTAATAAGAAGATATACTAAATGAAAAGTAGTGTGATATCCCACATCAACCATATTAGTTGCAAGTTCTCTGACATTTTCTAGTTTAGAAAATCCTGCATTTCCTCTCATTTCAGAAATCCACATCTTTAGTTGTTCTTTAAGCTCCATTCGATCATCCATTGAAAAGTCTTGTGTATATAGTTCTGCAAGTCGAACTAACTTTGAAAAACTAAAATTGGAGAACGAATTCTTAGGATCAAGACATGCTATGCACAAGAGCAATTCCGTGTTCGTCTTAGTGAAACGATTATCCATCTCTTGACTAATACGATCAACAACCTAAAAAATATAAAATAAAATTACTTCTATATTCAAAAACATAATTAAAAGTATAAATAGAGAAAAACAATTGAATAACTGACAAAATATCTCAACTCGAAAGTGGTGAAAGTATGTGTGTTTGTAACGAAGGCGACCTGGAACACTATCTTCCATATTAGGGATGCTAATATTATGTTCAGAACAAAAACTGTTCACATCTCCTAATAGATCATCCCATCCATTCTCCCTGAGATGTTGCAATTGTCTCTTGGTAGTAACAACCAAATTCATGGTCTCTACAATATTCTGATCTTTTTGTTGAAAAGAATGTGATAAAATATTTGTCAACCCCAACACTACCTTCATCAAGTGAGCAATGAATACAAACTCATATGTTTCCATCTTATCGATCAAGCCCACAACAATGCCTTTACTTTTGGATTCCTGTCCATCTTCATATATATTCTGAAGAACTTCAACCACTGATGACCACATAGATAGAAGACGAACAATTGTTTTGTAGTGTGAACCCCAACGTGTAGCACCCGGCCGAGCTAAACTAGTTTCTTGATTCAAACCTCTTCCTGTGGAAATATCACCCTTTTCTAAACGCTCCACCATATTTTCATGTTGTCTTTGTCTTAGTTCATCCATTCTTTTGCAAGAAGCCCCAATCGTATTCGTTATCAAAGCTACATATTCAAAAAAGTTGCACACGAATTGGTTTACTTGAGCATTTGATACAACAACTAACTGAATTTGGTGAGCAAAACAATGAACATATCCTGCACATGGATTTTCATTCAAAATCAGAGTTTTCAAACCATTTAGCTCACCCCGCATGTTAGAAGCCCCGTCATATCCTTGACCTCTAATTTGTGAGATTGATAATCCATATTTAGCAAACAAATTATGAATGACATTTTTCAAAGAAAGTGCGGTGGTGTCTTTAACATGAACAACTCCAACAAACCATTCTAAAATTTCTCCCTTGTTGTTTACATGTCTTAAAACAACGGCCATTTGCTCTTTTACTGAACTATCTCGAGCTCATCAATCAATAAAGTAAAGCATTTATCACCAATATCATCAATAATAGCTTTCGTTGTTTCTGATGCACAAGCACTAACGATTTGTTTTTGAATATCAGGAGAAGTAAGTTGATGGTTTGCAAGTGCATTCTCTTTAACTACTTTGCCAACTTCATCACAACGTAAGCTATGCCAAGTAAGTATTTCAAGAAAATTACCTCTGTTTAGCGAGTGTGTCGACTCATCATGCCCACGAAAAGCCAACCCACATGTTAGAAGAAATCGAACAACATCCACACTTGCTGTCAACCGAGTGCGATAGGCAGCATTTAATACTTGTGTTCCAGAAGATATCTTTCGTGTCACACTTTGCCTTTGATCTTTGAAAGCAAAATATGAAATCCGGGCATTGTTGTGTGCACTTCATTCACTTCCGATATGGTCCCCAAATTTCTCTGAAGCTTTCTTCCAATTTCGAAATCCTTTTTTTGTAAATACCTCATCTCCAACTTTTTTTATCCCCAAAAAGATAACACCAAAAACAAAATGCGGCATCTTTAGAAATGCTATATTCCAACCATTCCTATTTCTTGAACCAATCAAATTAGAAAGCCCTCATTCTATCCCCTATTTTTATTTTCGGATAACATTAGAAATTGGTTGGCAAGGGCCCATTTGCACATATTTTCTTCTAACTTCATCTCTAATCCGAGGCTCGTACTCGTTGATGCATTTGCGCAATCCCTGATCACCAATAATATCATTAACATCCTCACATAATGGCTCAATCGGTTGTGATTGTGATTGTGATTGTGATTGTGGTTGTGGTTGTGGTTGTGGTTATGGTTGTGAGTCTTGTGACGTAGTTGTTGTGAATGGCCTCTTAGTTCGTTGAAAATATTTTTCCATATTCCTAAATCACAAGTAATTCAACATTCAACAAAATCATAATTATAAATCATAAGCAATTCAACATTTCAATTAGTTCCTCAAATTCAATTAAAACAAAAAAAAATCAATTACAAATTGAAACACAAAATTAGCAATTGAAACCCTAAATTCAAATAAGTGAAACCCACTTAGAAGTTAGAATGAATGCAACCAAATTTGGTAACAAAACCCACTTAGAATTAACGAAAATATATCAATTTTGGTTTATAAATCAAAGAAAACCCCTATTTTTTAGTCAGAAATTAAGGAACAAAAATCAAACAAAAAAATGTTGGAACCTAACCTTAGAAGTTGGAGTGATGGAGTCGATTGGCGTCTGGCGGCACCGCGGCAGGACAGCAGCAGGCGCCAGGCAGCAGCGGCGCTTCAGTCAACACTCTCCAGCAAGCAGCACCGCAGTAGCGATCAATTCCTCCATGCTTCGTGGCTCTGTTTCTGTTTCTGTTTCAGTGTGGACTTGTGGTGGCAGTTTTGTTATTTGGTAATATCACATATGTAATATGTTGACTTTAGTGGCTTAATGGGCCATCATGACTTTTAGAAAAAATACATACGAACATGACTACATGAGAAATATTTTTCTTTGTGTGGGCTAGTTCTGAAACAAGTCAAACAACCCAATCCTAAGTTATAAAAAAAATTACTTTTTTTTCTTCCCCTTCCTTCTTCTTCTCAGCGCACCTCGGACCCCCCGGACTTTCCGAATTTCAAGTTGGACCCTCCCTAGTACATAAAAAAATTTCTCACAACAGGGGGGACCGTGGACCCCCCGGGACCCCCCCATCCGCCCTACGTACGTCTTGAAATAACTGCAGAAATTAAAACAATCGATCTGCAGCCTAGAAATTCTTAAGGAGTCAAATATATCATTGTGAAAAAGTGAGAAGATTATATATATATATATATATATATATAGGCTTAAATATACTTTTCTTCATTCTATTAATCAGGGGTCCGTGGTTTATAAATGCATCGCCGACTGAACTACAATTTTTTTACAAACCGTTATAAATTCTGTTAAATTATTTGATTTTGGACGAAAAAATTACATGAGCTGGCACGTGAGAGAGAAAACCTACCTGTCAGATCTCTGTGGCATACCTAGATGGAAACTTGTATAAATTTAATGCTAAAGTAATCAAAATCAAATAAATAAAATAAAATAATTCGTTCGAAATAAAAGTATAATAAAAATAATTTTTTTAAATTCATTTTAATCATTAATATTTGTTTGGTATGGTAAAACTTTGGTATTATAGCATACAAATTAAAAAAAAATCTTTTTTTCTCAGTATGGTATAATTTTAAATAAATTATATAAATTACACATAAATATGTAATTTTCTTTTAATTTAAATAACTCATTAAATTCATTAATTTAATTAAGCTCTCTTTAAATAAAACTAAAATTAGTAATATAACATATAAATGTCTAACATGTTATATTACTAATTTTGTCATAATACCCTCAACATTAATAATGAAAATTATTAATATTTTTTCTTTGACAAATTTGTCTTTTATTGTATTAAGATATATTACATATATTTTCAAAAGTATTTTTATAATACTAGCTGCGGATGGAATCTCATATATATATATATATTAGTTGGGTCTTGTGCCTCTGGTATTATATGAAAAATATAATTTATCTCAAATTTTGAACGGACTAAATAATTTATTTAATAAAGGAAAAATTTAAAATTATATTTTATTAGATAGATCAGAAAAAGGCCGCGTGTTATTACACTAGTCAAAGTGGAGCCAAAATGCGTTTCCAGCGCAGATATTATTTGTTCTTTGTTTCTCTCTCCTATCTCTATCTCTAACATCCGCTCCCAGCAAAAAGCGTCCAATCCTTCTTTTTTCCTTTCTTTTTTCCTTCCCATTTTCCACACACAGATAATATATATATATATATATATATACACACACACACAGATAACTTCTTGCGCCATAAATAAATTAAACCCTCCCTCTCATCAATCAACTCTATCTGAGTTACTTACTTTAAGGTATGTATTAATGTTTTGTTGAAATGGGTTTCATTGAACACCGAATCAAAGTTCAGATCTGTATATAGTAAATTTATACTTGTATGTTGCTATTTGATTCAACTATTTCTGTTTAGATGACCAATTGTTATGGAAATGTTTGTGGCTTTGAGTTTGTTTTCTGTTTTGTGCTTAAAGTTTTCAGAGAAGCTCAAGAGTATTTTGGATTGGAGTTGAATTTGAGCTAAAAAAGGCAGCAGTTAGAGTAATTGGTTTGGTTGGTAGTGAAAGTAAGGAAATTTAGAACGTTTATATCAGATCTAAGGTAAAGATATGTCTTTTATTGGCACACAACAGAAATGTAAGGCCTGTGAGAAGACAGTTTATCCAATGGAGCTGTTGTCTGCAGATGGAGTTGATTTTCACAAGTCATGCTTCAAGTGCTCTCATTGCAAAGGAACTCTCAAGGTAATCATCCTATTTAGTTGCTCTTTCTTCAGTTTTTTTTTATTATGGATTTTAATGTTTGTCCTCATCTCAAGCTTTTTTGGTTGATTTATTCACCGTAAATTAAATGATAACTCTCCATTCTTTTACAAAATTCTCAGGAAACTTTTATAATAATAATTATAATAATGAATTTTCTGTATTTATAGAATGATAAAATTTGTGTATAATGACATAGATAAGCTGAGGGGCACTTATTTGGTTTCACCATTGACACTGTTTATTTATACCTGCAAAACAAGATTTTCAAAGGGTATTATTTGAAATAAACCACTATAGTGCATTGATAATGGAAGAGAATAGAGATCCCTTAACTTCAGGAGCTATTCATTTAAGAGTTCATATATGTGTATCAGTCAGCTAGTTTTGTGAGTACATGTGGTGATTTTACTCTATTGAGCTGATTATGTTCATATGTTGGGAAAGGCAAAGAACGCGGTGTTGTGATGGTGGTAGTAGGAGTAGCTGCATTTCCTTTGCAGTTTGTGGTGTCAGTGCAGATTATTTGGCCTTTTTGATTTTGGTATTATGGATTCTATAGTAATGGTCCTAATGGCATGGTGGAGGAGGCATAGTAGTTGTCTAGGTGGCCCAGGCTGTGGCAGAAGTAATGGTGGTATTCTAGATGTCATGGTTTATTTGCAGTATACCGGCAATGACAATGACTATTGTTACATTATCACTGCATATGGTGTTGTGTGGTAATGATATGTTAGTAAACATGATGGATGTGAGTTTTGAAAGTGTTGTGTTCTTTGTACTTTTATCTTCTTAAGTTTGAGAACTCAATTCCACCACAAGGGGTGGGAGAAATGACAGAGGACTTAAGCGATAACCTCTAGGGTTCGCTGGTTCCAATCCCAATTACCTATAAAAAACAAACTCCACTTTCTCTGAAAATATTTTGTATGAATTAGGTGCTTTCAACCCAGTTAATGTCTGAATGAAGATATAAGAATCTCCATATTTTTTCATTTGGAAACAAGAGAATTTAAAATTGAGATCTCAACTCTCTGAGTTGGTCTGGACTTTTACTACAACATAATTGTTGTGTCTGTGATGTCTGTAAATTTTTTAAGCTAATCTTTATTATTTTGTTTCCTTTACAGCTGAGCAACTACTCCTCTATGGAAGGCGTTCTGTACTGCAAGCCTCACTTTGAGCAGCTTTTCAAGGAGTCAGGAAATTTCAACAAGAACTTTCAGTCACGTAAGTCTTGTCAATCTTCATAATATTTGATATTTTTGCATATCGGTATTAATTGTTTAATTTGTAATTCTTTTCATTTTCTATCAGCTGCAAAGTTAGCTGACAAGATAACCCCAGAGCTGGTAAATTCTCCCCACAAGTACTACATGTTCCTGTATTTGAAAATTTGAAATGTTTTTCTTGATCTATGCAACCTCATGTTATCTTTGATTGTATGGGTTTCCAGACAAGGTCACCTAGCAAAGCTGCCGGCATGTTTTCTGGGACACAAGAAAAATGCGCTACTTGCGGTAAAACAGCTTATCCACTGGAGAAGGTATTCATCTAAGTTATTTAAAGGGCATTATTTACAATACAGTGTTGATGAAGTAAATGTAATTTTATTTGTGCCCTAATCTCTATCAACATGCATTCTAGTTCTAGTCTTTTACATAGCAATGTTGTAATTCAATTAGAAGTTTTTGTGTCCTGTCTTTATTTTTTACTGATCCCCCAATATCTTAGGATGTGAAATAGCCTCAAGTGCTTACTAGGATTGGCACCTATTAATCATTACTTCTGTATAAGTAGCTTTTTATAGTCTATAGAAATTTCATCATCCAATGAGCTTATTGGAAAGTGGAAACACATCCCTTTTCGTACAATATTTGTGCATAAAATCCATAACACCCTTGAGTTGTACTTTTGTTCGAGTTAATTTACATTTAATCTTGTATGAACATAATATCAAATTGGGATACCATCAAGAACTTTATGGAGTATATCAGTTATTCAACACAATTTAATAATTTTTTTAATCCCAAACTTGTGGGGGTAGGTTGAAAACAAATCCAGATTATCGAATATGTAAACGTAAAGCAAAAAGGAAGAGAAAAGAAAAATATAAAACAAAATATAAGAAAAGGATAAAATAAAGTAATTTAAACTAAAAGAATAGAAATGAAAGGTTATAGATAGAATAAAAACATAAGCACACAAGACACATTATATATATATAGAGGTAAAAATAGAGATACACAGCCGTGTAACTTTTAGTCTACGATCGTATAGTGATTTCATTCTACGATCGTAGAGTAGTCCACAGATAGTAGAGTGAATGCACTCTACTATCGTAGAGTAGTCCACGATAGTAGAGTGAATTCACAAATCGTGGAGTGACTACTCTACAATCGTAGAGTGAAATCACTTTACGATCGTAGTACGATCGTAGACCGTGTAACTTTTAAAGTTACACGGCTGTGCACCTCCATATTTCCCATATATATATATATATATACACACACACACACACACACACACCCTCAAATCTAAGAGACATTTCTCGATTCTATTTTAGAGATTCAAACTTTCTTCAAATTGATCTCTTCAAAATCCAAGTCATGTTCTTAGTTATATTCCACTCCTTCAATTCTCTTTGTACAACTTTCTCCTTGGTCTCCCTCTTCTTATATCTTTCTTTTTACACATTATTCCTCTTGTCACTGGTGCATCTACATGCCAACACTTGGTAGAAGCAAACCATCTCAATCGATGTTCACTTATCTTCTCCTTAATTGATGCCACCCTGACCTTCTCTTGAATATCCCCATTTCTAATCCAATCTCCAATTGTTTACTCATACGTCCTCCATAACATTCTCATATCAGCAACTCCCACCTTATGCACTTCATGGTTGTGCAGGTTCCATACACCGTTACTAGCTTCACCATTGTCTTGTAAAAAAAAGTTCTCTCTTATGCAAATTGATCCCAAGTAAATACATTCTTCTTGGACATCTCTTGCCTCGACATATTCACATGTCTGCATCTCTTTCTTCTTACATTGCTGAACTCAGATTTATCAATTGCGTACACTTGGATATTTTGAGATGGATTCCAAGGGATAACATTTACGCGTCACATGAAAAACTCCTTTGGCGAAATAGGATGGATTGTTGATATGGCTTGATGTGTTAATTTTGAAGAATGAATAGTTTTACTATAAGGTTGTCTTAGCAGAGACATTGCCGTGTTAGGATATTGTTCATAAGTGGGGCTCAAAGTGAATGATTCTTGAAATTTAGTAGTTGACTCTTATCAATTCATAAACCATTATTCAACTAAAGCTTGATAGGGCTCCATCTCTCACTATCTTGCATCCCCGTTTCTTGTATTTTTGTCCCTTTTCTTTAAGTATGCAGGTCGAGAACCAATTTGTTTTCTTAGCTTCAAATATCTTCTCTCTTTTTCCTCTGTGATCTAAGAGTGGGTTGTAGTCACTGCTTTGGTAACATCGCCCTCAAGTATGAGCTGATTGTTGTTCAGAACTTAAGTGGGTTATTCTAAGATTTGGAGTAACATTTTGATAGATTTGCTGCAGGACCTGTGAATATTTAGCATGAGACTGAAATGACCTTGATTGGGAGCTTTAGTAGCTTGAAGTTCAGTAGTTAGGCCTGCTTTGCAATCCTAGTTTTTCCAAAGGGTATTTTTTTAAGGGTATTTTTGTAATTTCGGGTTGAAATCTAGAAGGATTATGAAAAGCCAAGGATATTGAGAACAGAAATGTCTGTCTAACTGTTGCTACAATTAGGTGAATGTCCAGCACACACCAGACATTATTGTTTGATAAACTACTGTTTATTTGTTACTCATGTGCGGTGGGCCAGTGGCTCATTATCTAAAGAATTGGGGTTTGTTTATGAAAAATATCAGGTGACTGTGGAAAACCAATCTTATCACAAGACATGCTTCAAGTGCTCTCATGGTGGATGCTCCATAACTCCATCAAATTATGCAGCCCTTGAAGGCATTTTGTATTGCAAGCATCATTTTTCCCAGCTTTTCAAGGAAAAAGGCAGCTACAACCATCTTCTTAAGTCTGCATCAATCAAGCGCCCAGCAACCTCTGTTCCTGAAGCTTGAGCCTGGTTTTTTTTATCATCATCCCGTCTATTTATAAGGGACTCACTTTCTTTGAGTGTGTTTTTCTCTTGATTCCTCTTTGATCTCCGTAATGGTAACCTGACTGAACTTGGTTTTGATCTTATTTCTGCCATTTGTTGTTTGATTTATTTATGGGATGAACATAATCCCAAAGTTGTGAAATGACTTCTTGCTTGTGGAGAGGAGTTAACTAGGCTTTTTTTCTTTTCCCCACTATTGCTAATGTTCATACATTTGAGAAAAGAAATGACTTGTAGCCTTGGTGGTCATTGACTTGTTGTAGTTATAATCATGTGATGATGCCCCTATTCCAAAATTAGAGATAAATTTTTATTTTAAAAATTAAAAATTCCTAACATATTATTACATACATATTAATAGGGGTGTAAATGAATCGAGTCGAGCTCACTTTTTGAATTATTCAGTTTTGGTTCATAAAATTTATCGAGGTTTGATTGAGGTTCGTTTTGCTATCGAGTCGAGCACAATCTTAAATTGAACCGAATAATTTAAATTTTTTGAGTGAATATGATCCAAGTATTCCGTTTCACAACATAATTAAGCTTCACAAGCCAAGCCTCAGTTCCTTGTTCTGTTTTGAAGCATTGAAAATTACAGATCTAGCAATATTAGTGCAGTGGGCCACAGACATTTAATTAAAAATATTACATTAGAATGTTTGGTAACATAATGAAAGTGTCAAAATATATTTACAATATAATGATTTCTTTTACAAATTATTTGTTATATGTATGATATTCTCAGAGGCCTATTTAGATATTTAGGAGGTTCCTATAATAAGATAGTATAAATGAAAAACAAGTGCATAATATTTACAGATGATTCAGATCCTCAAAATACTGTAATAATATACAATAGCCACAAATCATAGTCAAAGCTAGGTATAAATTTACACTTATTTTCCATAGCCGGACAGATCCTTCAAGAACAGAAACTGGGAATAATAGCTACCCATGCAAAATATTGGTAGATATGCAGAGCTTCAATGTTTCAAAATTCAAATCCTTCAGATTAACATAAATCACCTTCATCGATGTATATACCGGAGATTAAGTTGAACCTCTTTACATGTATATATAATGAGTATATACATACTATATACATAGATGGAGCAGACATCCATGGTCTGAGGGAAAACATCATCTGGCTATGATAGTAATACCTTCCACCTAAAAGATCTCTTGTAGGTTTGTGCTTCTGGGGTAATACTCTGTATTGAAATAAATGGGGTTCGGAATCTTGAAAACGCGGGATCCCAAAAATGGGACTGTTAAAGCATCCATCTGGCTGCTAATCACAGCCCTAACACGGAAGCCCTGTCGTTCCAATATATTCCTTCTTCTGGAGAGATATTCGCTGCTACCCATTGTCAATTCTTCGTCTGATCTGCATCAGTTAAAAGTCATTTGACTAACTGTACAGGGAGACATCATATTCGAAACTATAACTGTATATTCGGGTAATATCCTTCACAGAAAAAAAAAACCCATGAGTTTCACAGTATCCTAGCAGTTGGTGATATAGAGATTGACAATAATGTTTTCAACATGAACTGTACAGGAATTTAGGAAAAGGAGTCAAAAGAAGGTAGTAATAAGCTGGAGTCGTAAGAGCTATTTGAGAGATGAGAATAATGATGTGTCATCATTACATTTTTTAGGTAAATCTCTTGTGATTGATTATGCCATAAAATATCAACAAAATATTCATTTGCCGAATCATTTGAGACCTCTAACATTACCAATGCAATAAACACTACTGAATTCTCATTTCAATTTTCACAGAAAAAACAGCTATTTGCATCTTAATTATCACAGAAGTGATCAGAGGAATATATAGTATCAGTATAATGGAAGAACACAGCTTTTCCAGGAAACAGTCAGCAGAAACTATATAAAGAGCAGGACCGTAACTATTAATTGCTAGATTTTGCTTTACATAGTCGTGTGAAACGTAAATGCTAATGTTCATCTTGACTAATAATTTCCATCAAAATGTTAAAATTTCAAATGTCCACGTACTCGGACATTAGGTTGAACTAATATTGCAGTAAAATATTAGTAGCATTAACATGTTACTTCATCGGGCTATTGAGTTAAAACCCTGCAGCATCTGCAATAGAATTGCTAGATTTCTAAAGAAGGCAATTGCTTTGTGCAGTCAATGGACTTCCTAGGAGTACAGATGAAAATGCTGAGGATTTCCTCACTGGCTTGCCACTAGGGTTGCAGATGATTGGAAGAGATCAGAGCAAGAATAATTGTCCAAAAAGACTCAAGATGTGATATTGAGAAACAATTGGAGATGAATGGAAGTTGAATATTTTCTAATGACAAGTTGGCATAAGTTATATCTGAACAATAAACAGTATAAACGAGTCCACATCTAAAGAAACTTTGTCAAGCACTAAGGCAGACAATTACTGACTGGATTTATTCTTTTATGATTTATCAGTTTTCAATTTTGAGATATGCCATGATTGATCAGGAAAGAAAATCTAAGCATCCTCTATTTCCTAGAGGAAAATAAATCATTAAGCATCTCCAAGGGAATTGAAGAGCTGACAAATGAAAAGTTGCAATAACTGTAAGGATATAATATCCAATATGCCACGAAAACAAACATAATAGAGAACAAAATGAACTGTACTGTTAATTAGCAGGGGGGAAAAAGGACCATACTCTACCTCAAAATTAATGAAGACCAATTACCATATCCAGCTGAAATGAGGTGCTCCAAGGTGGTATTCCGTAGTTCTTCAGGCTTCCTTGAGAATAAAATCAATGGCCATCCACGAACATGCAATTTCATGTATAGTTGTAGGGAGAACATGCGTTTTAGATGTATTGCCTCTTCAGCACAATCACTACAAATGTATTGCCTGAATCTGTCACATAATAATGACTAATGAGCAGAACACTTTTATGATTAGGCAATATATTAACTCATAGAGAGTTTGGCTAAATCCCTCAAACTTTGATATCAATGGGGAGAGAAAGCTTAGTTAACAAAACAGCAATCTAGATATGCACACATCTCTCTGTGCTCTGTAGCACGCACAAATGATCCATGTATCAAAGCAAGAACTGATAAAAAACATCAAAGCATATCCTTTATTTTACTGCTTCACATAGTGTCAACATGTAGAACAATTTTATCTGGAGAAGGAACCGATTGTAAAGTTAGCTGATTGCATTTAAGGATCTACCTAAACAATCATTGTTACTATTCTCATTTTCCAGGGAAAGCATTTTCCAGAGGAAAACATCAGACGATAAAAAAAAATTAAAAACATATAGTATGCAAGGCAGAAAAGAGCATTGGTAGCAGTAGTTGAAATATAGGTCAGGCAAGGCAATATCTTCCTTTCTTGTACTAAATTATTAAAAATAGGGTACTACAGAGACAAATGCAGAATCGATTAAACACAAAAAAAACTATGACCTTCCTTCAGCGCACACTTTAGCATAACCAACGAACTAGTACTTGATAACCATCACATATTTAAAAACTCCTAATCAAGATGGATACCTAATATCTGACGCAAGTCAAAACATAGACAATTTTTAGACACACCAAGGTTTTCCTCCGAAACATATGAAACTCCGAGTAAAGCCAGAAATCTGAGATATGAACCAAGACATAAGTAGAAACATTGGCAACTGAATAAGGGCTTAAAGTGATGTTAGAAAGAAATTACCGGGGTTGCGAGGAATTGGCATAATGTGAATCTGAAGCAATGAAGTCATCAACATCCATTAAGACCACATCAAGACCGTCAGCAAGCGGTCTTGAACTGTTAAAGTAATTTTCAGCCAACAATGCTGTTAAATTTAAATCTCTCATATATTGACCTTCTTTGATGTACTGAACAGCAACATGCTTGCAAATTGCAGGAACAGAATCTGGATCCAAGCTGTTGAGCTCTGCATGTGAAGCAAAAATCTTGCAATGATTATAATCATCACTAGATTTCCACAGCTCAACAACTCCAGCACTCTTACTTTGACAGGACTGTAACATTACAGTTAATGCCATCAATATGGTGATTAGTAGAACCCCAACGGATACAAGTGCAGCAACAAGGATTGCCGCAGCAAAAGATGTCATATAAATTCCTGCCTCTACTGTATAACGGCTTCCTATCTCTGCACAACTCAAGAAGAACAAGACTAAAGGTTATACATAAATCAAAAATGGCATCACTATGACATTAAATACATGAAAGAATAATATCCATGTTGACCGAATGGAAGATTAACAGCTGGAAAAGCATAAATAGTTTGTCTTGCTAACATATCATATTACAATAATCAGTAGATCCAGTGGTGAGACCTTACATCCATTCCGCAACCTTTCTGTAGACTGATATATGACAATGAATACCCCCCCCCCCTCCTATCCCATTTTGGTTGACCTCTCTCTTTTGGCAGGATGCCTCATATTAATTTAGCGTAATGCCTTTTTGTTTCAATTTGACTAAATTACACTTACGTTTGAAAAGTTAAAAAGAGAGTTTCACATGCGTGGGTCTATTACATATATCAATGCATTCCATTAAGGGTATATTGTTAAAAAAAATTTACATGTCTCCTTGTTCATGTACTTGGTGCCAAATGTAGTTTATTAAGTAGAATGGGATGGGAGAGTATCAATTTGATGAATGAGTTCAAAATATACATTCAGTTCTGAAAATATCTTTTTGGTTAGTGCACCACAATTAACAAGCACAACATAATCTACTTACGATTAGAAAGAAAATATGAAAAAGTATGTACCGGAACCTCCTCTACTTGAGATACTTTGAGTAGAGCTTTCCCGCTCCATTTGATGGCCATAGGCTGACATTTTAATAAGTCTAATCAGAAATATGGTAACAAGTACACCCTAAAAAATGATCCACAAGATAACTTGCAGATGATAGAATGACACCTGCAAACGATAAAAATCACCTCTTGTAACTTCCACCATCTATGTTAATTTCGTAACAATATACACGCAAATAGCATGTCAATTTAATCACCCAGAAAAATAAATAGCTGAAGCTTCATCACCATGCTATCGGGCTATGACAATCACGTATCAACTCTGTTTCCTATATATGAAAATAATACAGGTCAACCTGAGGAATCCTTTTTGACCCATTTATGGTCTAGACATTTCCAAACACTTGTTTTATGCTAAAATTTCAATAGCCAATTAATTAAACAATATTTTAACCATCTGATCATTCATTTTTAACATATTTAAGTAAACTTTTGAAATTGAATCCACAAAATTGTCAACTATCAGATGATCACAATTGAATTAGTTTTATTAGGTTACTAATTAGACAGTAGATTCTTTCCATATTTCTGCTCAGTCATCTTAATTCTTAAAGCATAATTACAAAGTTGGCACTGACACATAACAGTGACAAACACAATCAACAAAAAGCAATGATTCTAAACTCGATAAATCATATATACAAACTATACTGCTACTGAATTGACACACAATTGACGAACCATCTGATGAGTTAAAGTCATACGATATATATAACTTCTTATATATATAAAACTATTTATATATATAGAGAGAGGGAGAGAGGGAGTTTACCTGGGGAGGATATTGGTTGAGTTTGTTTAAAAGATAATCAAGGTCCGCAATGACTACAAATTTGGACAAGTTGTCACCATTTTCTCTCTCTAGATTTTTTTCGACTGGGGGTGATATTCTTCTTCATATTGTTATGATTGAGAGACTTTGGAGTCATTGATCTAAAATAGAAGGGCAATCTGGTCCAAATGGAAAAATGATTCACCATCACCGTAGGGGCTTTGACAAGTGACCAGCTAGGCGGATCGAGAAGATGTGGCGCCAATCAAAGCAGCTTAGGATTCTATCTCCAAACCAAATCCCACTACTAGCCAGCCTGGGCCCACTAATAAATACATGTGATTCCATTCAAATGGAGTACTAGTATTTACTCCCTCCGTCCCAAATTAACTGCTCAGTTTTGACTTTTTTAAGTCAAATTGACTATTTTTAGAATTAATAATTAAGCATATATAAATACATTTCTAAAATTATAAAAATTAGGATTAGTAATAAATTGTATATACTTTCTTTTGGTTATAATCTCTTCACCTATATTTTAACAAAAATAGTAAAAAGATTAGTTTTAAAAATGGTTAATTTGACTTTAAAAAGTCAAAACTGAGCAATTAATTTGGGACGGAGGGAGTACTATTTTAGTGGGCCTGTTTCTTTGAATTTAGTGTCCAACACTTGATTTCCGTGCTGTGCATATTACCACATGTTAAGAAAATCTTTTTTTTAATACTCCCCCTGTTCTTAAAAGATCGTCGTTTTATGAGAAAAAATTTGTCCCAAAAAGTTTGTCGTTTATAACTTTCGAGGAGAATAAATTATTTACTTTCCTATATTACCCCTACCTTCTTTCATTGTCCCAAGAAATTCTCTCATTTATATTAATAGTTTCAATTTCCCATAAATTTCAAATAAATTTTACTTGGTAAATGACAATTCCTTAATCTATGTGTCAAAACCTTAAACGAGAATCTTTTAGGAACGGAGGGAGTATTACCTCCGTTCTTAATAGATTGTCGTTTAAGATTTTGGCACATGAATTAAAAAAGTATAATTTACTAAGAAAAATTTGTTTGAAATTTCATCACTACCTTTTTATGAGAAGTTGAAAACTATTAATACAAGGGAGAGAATTTCTTGAAAAAATGAGAGAAAGTAGGGTTAATATAGGAAAATAAATAATTTATTCTCCTTGAAAGTAGTAAACGACAAACTTTTTGGAACAAATTTTTTCTTCTAAAACGACAATATTTTTTAAGAACGGAGGGAGTAATATTTTATTTAATACTTTCTTTTTGTTCCACAAAGTGTTACGTTTAATTTTTTATAATAAATTTCAATGATATATTTATTTAAGAGATGATTATATGAATGATTATAGGGGTTAATTGGCCATTAAATTTTTTTTACCGACGGTTAGCATTTAAAATAACAACAAATTCACTACAACATTATATTGTGATAGGAAAGTTACTTTTATATTAATTTAAAAATAAAAAAAATAATATAATATAATTTCTCTTCCACAACAGTTAAGTTGATTCACAACACAAAACAGAGTTTTTTTACGAATATTTAATATGGAATTTAATAAAATTAATGCAATTGGTGAGGAGCTTTAATAATTTTAAGTTTTTAACTATATAAATACCTGTCAACAAAATAAAATAAAATTCCATTTAAAGATATGGAGGAGCAAGGTTCCTCTTTATTTTTCCCAAAACCCCCTAAATTACACATATTCAACAATAATTCCAACAAAACAGGAATTAAGCCATGGCTAATAGAGGAGGCATCACAAACTCTCTTTAAGCAGGCAGGCAAGCAATATGAGAAAATTTTCTCATGATCTACTATACTACCCTGGCTCCAATCACCGAATCTACGGCCCTATTTACATTCCTAGCCAATTCTACTGCCACTCCAATATAAGTATGAGGTGTTAACTTCAAGAGATTTGCCTTTGCCTCTGGTGGTATATCCAGACCTTCAATAAACTCTAATATGCTTTCTCTGGTAATTGCTCTTCCTCTGGTGAGCTCCTTCAGTTTCTCGTAAGCCTCGGGAACACCATATCTCCGCATCACCTACATATCAAAATATAAATTTCCTCATAAAAACATGACAACTAACTAACAAAACACCTTTATATTCCAAAAAGATGGGGGCCAAGAGAGAAGAGACTACCTATGTTACATGGACTCGGCAATCCCTAGAAGGATCCTTAAAAGGACACCTATTTTGAGAACATTTTGATTCATTTTCTACCAAATGGCCGTGTGCGTTAGCCACAACAGTACCCGTGTAGTGTCAGACACGGGTACTTGAAGATTTTAGAAGAGTCCATGTAACATAGGACACTACACAAAACCATATTTGGGAAAAAATGAAAATGCTATCTGTGCTACAAAATGCTCATTTCAAATACTACACAACACCCTCCAAATAAAACAGAAATATATGTACAGTCTTCGGAATATTTGGACCAATAAAAAATTTAGAACTTTTTCATTTATCAGTCGTGCAAGTATTAAATATGGAATATCTGTTATTATTATTCTTTTCTAATACTGAAAGTAAAAACTCATCGCTACTACTCACCAATATGGTGCAAACACTAACATCCCATGCAAGTAACTTATAAATTTAGGAAGTCCTCGCCATAGTTAATTGGGTATAGGCAAGGGAAGAGCCAAAAAAGTACTGGCTAAGGGGATCAAAATCTAATTTTTAATATTTACTCTATTTTATTAAATTAAGGTGGTTATATAAAGATTGTATATAGAGTATAACCCTACTCTTCTCTAAAGAAATATACAGTTAGCACTAGAAATCATTTCTTCTCCCAAGGCCAAAATGGGCAATCGCCCACCAGGCCACCATAAGCTATATGTGGCTCCAGTGCCACAACAGTAAATGGGAAATATTGCCCCGTGCTATCTTATGGGTTGTTTGGAGAGAAAAAAAACAGAACTTTTGAGAACAACGAGTGTACGAGCTTCACCTGTGGTATCTTCTTATTTGCTGCATTTGTGGATTCAAGAAAAGTTCCCAGTTAGTGCATAGATGTTCCTTTTTTGGGTGGCTGGTGGTCTATTTTGGGGTGTTTTTGGTAGGGTGGTCTATTGCGGGGCTGTCAACAGGGCTTCAGTTCATACAGGTTCACTCTTTTTGACACATCATTATCCATATAGGTCAAAAAAAAATAGTTACTGGACTACACTTTTAAAAAGCAGGAATTAAAGAGATAGTTTAGCACATAAACTAAAAATAAAAGTAACTTACGGTTTGTATTGGTTCAGCAAGCACCTCCCACGATTGATTCAGATCTTTGGACAAAGCAGCTTCATTGACCTATACCAAAACAAATTCTTAAGGAGAAGACCAAAGGGAAAGCAATTACAGCCTTTGTTAACTGAAGAGTAAATTGAGAGCAATGGCTCCAAAGGTATTGCTGAATTGTCAGGTGTTGCAAGTAAAGCATTACCATCTTCTCAACTATTTTAGACTACAGTAACAAAAGTTGCTCCAAAAAGTAAGTTCCAAAGTCTGCATGGGTAAAACTGAGTTGTTGCAATATCTGAGTTGCTGCTATTGCCACAACTCAACTACACCTTTTATCCCAAACTAGTTGGGGTTGCTGACTTGCTGCTATTGCAACAATAGGTAAAATATCTCCCAAGCAATATTAGAAGATCAAGTGAATTGTAGCTTTGTATAAAGCAACCTTTAAATATAATTTTTCTCATGTGTTACATCACCAATATGAACAGCATTTACAATATATGTATGCATGCGAGGAGCACCAAGATTCAAATCATATCCTTTACCTGCAGCTTCGATATTCCCTGTAATGCACTTCTGTAAGCCAGAAGAGAATGTCCTAATCCCACACCAATGTTTCTTAGAACCGTTGAATCAGTAAGGTCTCGCTGTAATAACAAGTACACAAAGAAACTATTATTTCAAAAACAAAAGACAAGCTTATGCTTATTCCTTAATGCTATAAACTACAAAGATTGCTTTATATATGCCACTTTTGAGCTAAAGATACATGAGAGTATGTGTATACCTGCCAGCGTGAAATAGGCAACTTCCTGCTGAAATGGGACAGATATGCATTGGCAATACCAAGATTGCCTTCACTATTTTCAAAATCAATTGGGTTCACCTTGTGAGGCATTGTTGAGGACCCAACCTCACCAGCCTTTGTTATCTGCTCAACAGCATACCATTGTCTGGGTTAATGTTTTCCCACAAGAAATCAAGAATCACTTTCAAGAATATATCAGAATGCTCACCTGCTTAAAGTAACCCAAGGAGATATAGCCCCAAATGTCTCTATCAAAATCAATCAAGATGTTGTTGAACCGGATTATTGAGTCAAAAAGTTTGGCCATATAGTCATGAGGTTCAATCTGCAGTAGTAATTTAGTGATAAGAATCATATATACACACACACAAGCACGCACACACACACATATATATATACACATCCTTGAATATGCCATTGCATCTTGTATATTGAAAAGTTTCCACTTGAATTTGAGTTTTGCAACCTCAGTTTGGAGGCATAACCTTTACAGATTAGTTTATAGAAATTCGTATCGGGTGACTAATGCTCTGATGGTTGAACAGGAGTACTACCTAGAAAAGCAACTACTGCATATTGGAAAAAACATAAGGACAAAGACAGATTTTTAGCTCCTGCAATAGGCTCTAAACAAAGAAGCTGATCCAAGCCAACTAGGGATTCTATTACATAGCTGCAAAAGATGTCAGAATTATAGGTTATTCCCCTAGTAGACATATTCTCCAGGTTCAAGTGAAATACTTGTATAAACTTGACTGTATTAAAATGCTTAGCAATGTATATCAATACAGAAATTGACAAAAACTAAAAGTTGGAAGATAAATTAACTGCAATAAACACACCTGAGTTACATAGGGATTGAAGCTTAATCCAAGAGATGTTACAAAGTCCTCCGCAATATGGGGCCAGTCAATATCAGGATAAGCAACAAGATGTGTGTTGTAATTCCCAACAGCACCAGCAAACTTCCCCAACATCTCAACTTTAGATACATCTTGTCTTTCTCTGCTTAACCTCTCCGCAAAAATTACCATTTCCTTTCCCAAGGTTGTAGGAGAAGCTGGCTACAAGATAATAAATAACATAAGTAATCCAATCATGTTTATATTGGTTCCTAAACTAATTAGTAATTAATTATAATCAGGCATTAGTTGCAAAACTAAAAGAGAGGTTGATTTCACATTGTTCAAAACAAATGTGCTCAACATCTCTCCCATTCCCTTACCAGGTATGGCAGAGTTTGTACAGCTAATTTTTAGGAGAGTGATAATTCCACAAGTAAAATTTGATATTTCCACAAGATCCATCTCACATGTTCATGGGACCCGTTTACTATTCATGTGAGAGGGATCTTGTGGAACTATCAATATTTCTTGTGAAAATATCAATTCCCTTTTAACTATTAGACAGATAAACCTATACCAGACTACGTGTATGAAATGACACACACACACACAATAAAACAATGTCCATATTAGTTTTCAGACATACACTTCATAGGATTTAAATTCTGTATCTTGGTTAGCATTCAAAACTTGAAGGTTTTCTGGCAAGTTTTCATTACTAATTTCAATGTGCCCCATTTCTCATTGTTAATGACATTTTTCTAATTCTTGGTGCATAGTTCGACTTTGGCATCTCTAATAATGGAAAGTGATGCCACAAGCAACATCTTTTTCCCCATTGTTCAGGAATGGGCAGAGTTAAAAACCTTAAAACTAAAGCTTTCTCAATGAGATAGATTGACCTAATTCCATAAACAAAGATAACTTTATTACCTGTCCATGAGTGCGAGAAAGCATAGGAATTTGAGCATTTGCTTCAGCCATTTTACGTATTGCCTCAATCAATTCATCCATCGCAGGAAGTATGATACGGTTAATTGCTTCTTTCAGCATCAATCCATGGGCAAGATTATTGATGTCCTCGGATGTGCAGGAAAAATGGAAAAACTCAAGCACCTGCAAAGAGTGAACGAAAAAGAGAAAGAGAGGTGATCAAATAAATTTCAAATAACAAAATCATCACAGTAAGAAGCATACGAGTAATGGGGGTAAAAAACGCACAATGAAGCAGATTTTCTCAGCATGTCAACAACCAGAAGGGCAAAAATCCATACCTTAGCAATCTCAGGATTTGATTGACCTTTCTGTTTTAAAAAGTACTCCACTGCTTTCACATCATGGTTAGTTGTTTTCTCTATTTTCTTAACTTCCAAAGCATCAGTCATGCAAAACCCATTAGCCAATCCTTCCAAATATGAGTGAGCATCTTCACTGAAGCTTGGAACCTCTATGACTTCAGGAATTTGTGAAAGCTTTAACAGCCACTTGATCTGAAATATATAAAATTCAAAACAGATGTATCAAATCGAAAATACAAGCACATTTATTCCTTCCAACCAAAGAACAGTGAAACATAATAATATAAACATGGAAATTATTGGTATGTGGAGAAAATAATAAAGAGTTGTTGCACAAGTCCAAAACAGTTTTAAACATCAAACGATATACATTCCGGTAAACTTCATCTAATATATAAACTGAACTTATCAAAACAAAAGGAGAAAATGATAAAGCAGTTAATTTTCTCTAAAATAAGTTAAAGTTGCATGTCATATCCTTCAATCATGTAAAGGAGCTTAGATAAGATACCTCAACTAAAACACGAAAGTGTATTAGGCCGTACTCGCTCATATAAGGAGACAGGTCCTTAACTTTGTTCCAATAACGACCATCCAGAGGACAGAGAGCAGTTAAACCCGACAGCTCCAGCTGAGGTGAATTTTCAGCAGACATCCCTTTAACCTGAAAAATAAATAAAATATTTTCTCAGCCAAAACAAAATTCTATAAGAGATATGAATTGTTATTTGTGATCCTTTTCCATTACAGCAATACCTTATTCTGATGTTTTATGGAATTTAAATGCCAATACACTTGGAAAAGTTGAAAGAGAAGCATCAAAAGTTCAAAACAAGATTTCAGACATTTTTTTAAAAGTAAAAAACATTCAAACTAGCAAATATATTAATAGACCAGAACTTATCAAACATGTTCTTTAAAATAGAGAATAAATCTTCTCTATTCAGAATTTGAAACCCATTATTATATTGTTCATCAAGGAAGCCTTTAAATAGACCAAAGGTCATAAGTCATAACCTAGCGATGAGGGCCTCTCCCTTTACTGTGACCTTGCACATGTTCGAGTCTACTACCAGACATAAGTTTCACCAAGGTCCTCCTACCCCTCCTGACCCCTTCCCAGATTCCCCATAGGCCCCTAAGATGTATCCCCACAATTGAATTGTAATAGTATATAGATTCTCAAAAAGAGAGTGAGTGTGTGTGAGAGAGAGAGAGAAGCCTTTTAACATATTAATATATTTTCCTAATTAAAATTTCACTTTCGAATTCAAGGTATGGCGTATCACAAAATGTTTCCATAAAAAATGATCTTGACTGGTAATTATATAGTAAATTGTAAAATTTTCAATAAAAATAAATAAAAGCAACCTTCTCTACAGCTCCGTCATTGTCTTTTGCAGTGGCTTTGCAAGTGTAAGCTCTGCGAGGAAGGGAAGTGAAGCGGTGAACAACTGAAGAAGCATTCGAAGAAGGATGGTACGGACTTGGAAGCCATGAGGATTGTTGATATCTGATGTTTGAGGGACCCAAATACGATGCCAGTTGATTGGCATTTGAAATCCTAGCACAACCTCCCAATTCCATTGAACCAAGCTCCAACAGAAGAGTTGCAGACTTGCAGGCAGGCAGCTCTCCCTCCCTCTCTCCTGAGTGCAGTGTTGTTCGCGGTCTTTTTTCTTTTTCTTGTCCGTTCCCAAGAGTAACCCTAACTTTATTTTTATTTTTTGCTTTTATTTTGAAAAATTATAACCATGTATTAAAATTCATATTAAAAATTGAAAAAATCAGCATGTTATTCGATAATTTTTTTATTTTTTGTTAAATTACGATTGCGGCGTATTTTAATATATAAAATTATAAAATTAATTAATTATATCAAATAATTTGTTCAAATATTATTGATTATAATTACTCACGTAAATCGCAATAAAAATAGACATATAAAATGACAAGATAAATCATTATCCTAAATAAAAACCAAATAAAAATTAAAAGAAAACCCAAAGACAAATATAGTAATGCAACAATGAATTTTGCTACTTATTTTTCTGAATTTTCTCGACTATATCAATATTTTATAATTTTAAATGAGTGTTGTTATATATGTCGATATTAAATAACTACGTAGGTGAAGAATTAAGATAAAAAATAAAGAGGCCAATATATTAGTTTTTTGTATCTTACAGCTTATAAGTTAATAGTTTCACGCTAGTCATAATTTAAATTCGTCATGAATTAGTCGTTATATAAATAATTTTTTATTTTAAATACTCGTTGTGTCTTGAAAGGATATTTAAATAAAAAAATTTACGCATATTAAAAAAATTAAAGTTGAAAACAAATTATACAATAAATTCAAAATTTACTCGATAAATTAATCTTTATAAATGATAGGAGAATATTATTTTAACATGCACATTTAAGTTTGACAATTGTTATGGTGACAAAAAAACTTTGAAAATTTTGATTAATCCTCTCCATTTCAAATGAATCGGAATCTTCATTCTTTGTATGTTTCTCATCATCATTATCATCTCTCTATCATCATCATGATGTCATATTTCAATATATTTTGAATTCGAATAATAAAATTGAGACTCTTCAATTCATTTGAAATTTGAAATGAAAATGATCCTAATTCATATGGGTGGACTTAGCCACATCATTTTGTAAAAAAAATTGTGATATTTTTTTAGAGTAATTCTAGGGGGACATTTTTGTGTGGACATTCTAGCGACATTTTTTTTTGTTTTTTTTTGTAGTACCTCTTAAAAAATGTATAGTATTTATTTCAACTGAAATTTTTATAAAAAATAGTGTTTTAGGTATAAATTGGATACATACAAGAAACAGGGTTGTACAGACTGTACAAACCTTGTTTTTTGTATGTATCCAAATTATACTTAAAACATTGATTTTTACAAAAATTTCAGTTGAAATAAATATTATACATTTTTTAAGAGGTACTACAAAAAAAAAAACCAAAAAAAAAAGTCGCTAGAATGTCCCCAAAAAAATGTCTCCCTAGAATTTCTGATTTTTTTATTATCAAAGGACTATTGATTAAGTTTTAACCTAAATTACCTCTCACATTAAGAGTGAAGTAAATTCATTTTCATATGAATGACATATAAAAATATAAAATACATATGTAAAAATATCAAATCACTTATTACAAACTTCAGCACTTTTATGCATATTTTTTGGTGCAAAAAATATTGCATGCTTTTGAGGACTGAGTATTACAAATAACATCAACATCTATCACTTTACATATCTAATTGAATTGTATGAGTGTGTACATCTTTAATAAAAATTTAAATATTTGAAAGTATTTAACAATAAGAATGTATCGATCTATTGCATCTATTATTTTATTCTTACATAATTAATACTAATATTTTATACAATTGTTATAGTTATTTGAATTAAAATGAAATAATTTTATATTAATATTTAATTTAAAAAAATTTTGAATTAATTTTAAAAGTTAAAATATATCTCTAATTTTGGAGTGGATGAAACAAATACTAAGAATGTCTTTTTGTTTCATGATTATCTCAAAAAATATTTTCACATGAAAAAAAAAATGATGTGAGTGGGTCTCACATCCATGCATAGACTTGCTTGAAAATATCATTTTTTCATGTGGAAATATCAGTTTCCTAAAACTAATAAGTTGTTAGTGTGAAACCCCAGATTTTATGAATAAAAAATTAATTTTCTCGAAATAATTTTTAATATTATGGTGTGAATTTGAGATAATGTTATAGTTGTGGGTAATATTTATAAATTTTACAAAGTATGCAAGTCGTCATATTATATTCGATTGGTCGGGGAATATTCGTTTTAAACAGGAAATATTCGTACGACGGCACAATCATTGGTGGACCCCACAACGGAATTATTGTCGGATTGAGAAAACGACAAAAATATTTTATTGAAAATAACGGCGAAAGTTTTACCGTTGATACTATTGAACTACTCGGTAGTAAAAGTACAGTAATACGCGTTGTTGCATAGTAGCACACGGTATTGATTATTGATATTTATGTGAGAAGTCACTCAATTTTGTTCAATTATTGCTACAATAGTTGCTGCATAGTATCTCACATTATTTGATTCAATTATTGTTGATTTAGAAGTTTTGTTTTATTCACGTAATAAAATAGAAACATCTTTTTATATAAAACAGAATACTTTATTAAAGTTATTCTATAAATATAATATATTATATTCTATTATGCATAGTGTTTTGCATAGTAAAATATTTTTATATGAAACAGAATATTTTATTAAAGTTATTCTATAAATAGAATATATTATATTTTATTATGCATAGTATTTGTATAGTGCCCGCATAGTATTTGCATAGTAAAAATCTTTTTATATAAATAGAATATATTATATTTTATTTAAAAGATTTTTCTTTAAATATGGACCGTCAGATTAATGTAAATCAATCTGGGCCGTTCATGAATTAGTTACTATGCATTCCATTTTCCTATAAATAGAAGCTCATTCCTTCATTATTTTCTTACAAATTCACTTAACTCTTAAGAGAGAAACTATAGAGAGAGACTATAGAGAGATACAAGAAAAGTTTTCTGCTACTTCACTACTCTTATATCAAGTATTATTTTACGGTAAGGGATATTATTCTTTTGTATTCAAGAAGAGAACTTCTATTATTCCATTTCTTTATTGTTCTGTTGGAATAACCTGTATACGCGGGTTACCCTATACTTGGTGACATTCTTCTATTATTCTGTCTTTATTATTCTGTCGGAATATCCTGTCTGTGCTATACGCCGGACCTGGTTCCATTTTTATTATTCCGTCTTTATTATTCTGTCGGAATATCCTGTCTGTGCTATACGCCGGACCTAGTTCTATCATTTATTATTCCGCATTTATTATTCTGTTGGAACATCCTGTCGGTGTGAATTTCACCTGACCTGGTTCCGTTATTATTATTCTGTTGGAATAACCGTCTATGCGAAGTACCGCATGTATGGTGATATCTTTTGTTATTCCATTCGGTATTATGCTCAATTGATTAAAATTTTGACTTCTATACTCCATGAAATTAGTGGAATATCCTTGATATTTGCGCTTCATCCAGTATTTTTCATGGAAATATTCTTCTGAGCATTCTTGAATTTTATTCTACAAAGAAGTATCATGTTGACAATTTGGACGTTATTGGTTCCTGGACAAATTAATTCTTGAACTTGTTTAATTGAATTCTTATATCATTGTCATCATCCTCATGTTTATGTTATGTTGAAAGTCATCTGTGGCCTGTAGTGCATAGATGGACTTGGTATGATTATGACCAGGGATTATTCGGTATAATCATGACCGTAATGTTACAAATGATGTGAAAATTAAAAGTCCCCATTGGCCCGTAGTGCATTGATGGACAGTTTTTGGTATGATTATGGCTATGAATTCTCTTCGGCCAAGGGAGCAAAGATGAATTATTTTATGACATGAACAGGACCGTTGATGAAAACACGATTATCTTTGGCCCGTAGTGCATGGATAATTCGTGGTCGTGATACTAAAGAATATCATTGGCCTGTAGTGCAGGGATGATTTAATTATGTGAATTATTTATTGAGCTGAGTCTCAGCGATAAAAGTGATGAAAAACTTTTTAATCATAAAAGATAGTAGATTTTATTTTTTACTTGACTCTTTTAATGGATTGATTGTTCCGCTGCAGTTAAACTTGATGTCTATTATATTTTATCAGTTTAACATTGTTGGAGACTAATGATAATTTATTCTGCATTATCTTAGTCATAATATTTCTTACTGGGCTAGTTGAGCTCACCCTTTCTTTCACTGTTCTCTTCAGGAAATGAGAATATAGTTGGGACGAGTCGGGAAACGGAGTGATGGTCCAGAGGATAGCATTAGTAGTCCTCACTATTCTGTGAAATAGTGTGATAATAATTGTAATGAGGACTCCTTTT
Source organism: Panax japonicus (assembly GCA_020205505.1). Lineage (NCBI taxonomy): Eukaryota > Viridiplantae > Streptophyta > Magnoliopsida > Apiales > Araliaceae > Panax > Panax japonicus. The sequence goes on from CM035113.1 coordinate 90,748,858, forward strand.
GAGTTTGTATAATCTCTAGTAGATAATATTTGTATTCAAACTCACAGTTTATGTTTTGTCGTATTGTACACGACAGTTGTATTAGTAAGTTGTATTTGAATTATGTATCATGTATCTGGCGACCCGAGATGAGTGATGTATACCTAATTTTGGGGGCGTCACAGTTAGAGTAGTTGCATGATAATGAAATTATAATAGTAAATTTTAGAATATTGTATCATTTTGTACTATTATCATTTGATTTTTTTTGTGAAACAATTATTTTTGCAAATATTTAACAAAATAATGAAATGAAGAGTCATTTATAATGAATTAGTTAATCCCTTAATCTTTTAAAAAGTACATGGTATAAATGTATTTTGATGTCTACAAAGAAAGACAACAATCTTTACAGGCCATGGAATTGGAGGGAGTATTAATTCCAACTTTCTTTTTGGTTATGTTTTACCAAATTTCAACACTATAACAACACCAACTCATTTGGTAAGGTTTTCACCCAGTTTTTAGTATTTTGTACACTAAAATTGCATGTCTTGGACCAAAAAATAGACGGAACATTTAGGAACTGATATTTTTATAAAAAAATATTTTATATATTTTCACGTGGTCGTCTTTCACATAAACATACAGTGAATTCCACTTTCATGTGAGAAGGAATCATATAGAAATATCAAATCTTCAAAAATTAATACAGAGCAAGTTGTTAAATCAAGTTGCATAGGCAGTGGCTAACTGCTATTACGTACGAAAATAAGTTTTGAAGCCGGGAAAAGGCATATGCCAAAAATAAAAATACTACTTCTATGTGACTACGTTACAATATCTCTTCTTCATAATCTTAATAATATCACAAATATTTGAGCCACATAAATTTAAGATATAGTACTAATATATATATGGTATAATAAACCTCAGCCCCATACTACTTTATCACCATTTTTATCTACTCAGTCACTGCCACATGGCACCCCAATAATAACTGCTTATCTTCTTTCATTCTAGTCTTTTTGTGCCCCATCACCATGCCCAAAAACAGTTAGTTAAGGAGTCTTCTTCTTCTTCTTCTTCTCCATTTCTTTCAAACATGGAGACTGCTGGTATCACATGCTGTGCACGTGGGGCTCTTCTTCCTAGTGTTGCTTCTCAACATTCCACCACTGCTCTAGCCTCCCCTCGCTCCATTTCTGCATCTTTCACCTCAAGGGTAAAAATAATGAAGAAAAAGTTGATTAATTTCCATGCACTACATAACATTTTTTCTACTTTTAATTCTGTTCTTCTTTTGGGAATTTTGACAAGAACATGTATTTGGTAATAGTATTAAAGATTTATGAAAGAAGAAAATATATAAAGATGGGGTATGTATGTGAAAACTGAATTGCATTGCAGAGTCTGAAATCAAGCTCACTATTTGGGGAATCATTGAGGATTATGCCAAGATCATCTCTTAAGGTTTCAAAGACAAAGAACTCTGCCCTTGTGACTAAATGTGAAATTGGTGATAGTCTGGTAAGTACTTCTTCCGGGAAGGGACTGTTATACATATACATATATATGAGAGAGCGGTGAGTATGAAGTTAACTTTGGTCAATTGACCAATATAATGTTCACACGCAGGCGGGAGGTAATCTATGTGCGTGTAAGCACTGTATTGGTCAATTAACCAACATACTATGAAGTTAACTTCAAGATAACCGGATCCCAATTTGAGCAGTAAGTGAAAACCATTATTATGTTTGTGGCACAAGTTTTAAGAAAATCATGTCACCGATAAGGATAATATCTATTACTTAATATAGCAACATTTTCTAAATTAGTCTATAGCACTTAGAAGTATAATCTTATAAAAAAAACAAATGAAGTATATATAGGATGAGGATTCCTTTCATTATAACTTTACGTAGTTCTTTCCATACACATTTGGCACAGCTATTAGATAGGAAGAAGGATGTATTGTCATTAAATATAATTTTCTGTGGCTAAATGTGTATTGGGAAAAATTGGGTGGAAAATATAATGAAATAATTTCAAGTATGTTGAAATCAAAGATTGGAGTGGAGTGAGTTATAAGGTTAAAGGGGGTAGAAATTAAGTATTTAGGTGAGTTTGTGATGGGTGCAGGAAGAGTTCCTTTCAAAATCAACTGAGGATAAGGGGTTGATCAGATTAATGATGTGCATGGGAGAGGCAATTCGGACAATTGCCTTTAAAGTGAGAACAGCTTCTTGTGGAGGAACAGCGTGCGTAAACTCTTTCGGAGATGAGCAGCTTGCTGTTGATATGCTTGCTGACAAGCTCCTATTTGAGGTGGTCTAATCTTAATTCAACTAATTTTCTGCCTTTTATAATATCAGCCAAATGTTTATCTTTTGATTTCCTAATCAAGTCATTTGTAAATGATTGTACCTTGTAAAAATGCTGCTTCTGATATATCTTCCCACATTTTCCCTAAAAAGGCATGGTTAAAACTTGTATTTGCTCAATGAATTACAAGTGAAGCCTAAATAAATATCATAACCAAATATATTAAATAAAAAAGATTAGTTTTCTTTGTATAAATATGATTGTTGAACAATGCATATTTGTTTTAATTTTTAGGCCTTGACTTACTCACACTTCTGCAAATATGCTTGCTCCGAAGAAGTCCCTGAGCTCCAAGATATGGGAGGCCCTGTTGAAGGTTCGAGACTACTAAATTGAAAGTTCATTGTCCATAAAACATTAAAAGGCTGCTAATGGATCAATTTGGTTATTACTCCACAAAATATAAACAGGAGGATTTAGTGTTGCATTTGATCCACTCGATGGTTCTAGCATCGTCGACACAAATTTCACTGTGGGAACCATCTTCGGAGTGTGGCCAGGAGATAAGCTAACTGGGATAACCGGAAGAGACCAAGTTGCTGCAGCCATGGGGATTTATGGGCCTCGAACAACGTATGTTATTGCTCTTAAGGACAGCCCTGGAACCCATGAGTTCCTCCTCCTTGATGAAGGTATCATCATTTCACACACAAGCATCAAATTTTGATATTGCATAGTATGCAACAAAAGGATACCTATTTATCACAATTCACATGTATAGACAGTTTGTATCTTTGGAAGTATTTTTTTCTCATTGGTCAGGAAAATGGCAACATGTTAAAGACACAACCGAGATTGGAGAAGGAAAGATGTTTTCTCCCGGAAATTTGAGAGCCACATTCGACAACCCTGATTATCAAAATGTAACTTTGTTCAATACTTCTTTTCGCTTCGGTCTCTTTGTTTTATTCAAAATCATGTTTATGACTTTCTAATTGTCAAAAACAGCTCATCAACTACTATATCAAAGAGAAATACACATTGCGATACACTGGTGGCATGGTGCCCGATGTTAACCAGGTATGTATTTGCTCTCTTAAGCATTTAGGAGATATAGTAATACACAAAAAAGATTCTCCCAATATTCCACAAAAAGAGCCTCATATGCAAAATTTAAAAATATAAAGGTTGTATTTTTTTTCTTTTTCCCTGTGTTTACCCCTAAATTAATAAGATGTTAGTTTAATAGTGGTGGTATAATAATGAAATTTGATGACAAACTTGATTTCATTGTGTCATTTTATACTAGTACCAGTGAAAAGAGGACTCATTATGTGGAAGAGCCAGTTTGGATAGCTCACAAATTTGTTTCTTCTAAAATTTGCAGATTATTGTGAAAGAGAAAGGTGTGTTCACAAATGTGCTATCCCCAACTACCAAAGCCAAGCTTAGACTACTATTTGAGGTGGCTCCTTTGGGACTCTTGATTGAGAAAGCCGGGGGATACAGTAGTGATGGCACGCAGTCTGTGCTAGACAAAGTGATTGTTAATCTTGATGATAGGACTCAAGTAGCTTATGGATCCAAGAACGAGATTATTCGATTTGAAGAAACACTATACGGGTCCTCCAGGCTTAAAGCTGGTGTGCCAGTTGGAGCTGCTGCTTAAGCTATGCTGATCATTGGTCATATGCTATTTTCTTTCGTTCTAGAACAGCACTAAGGTACTTTCTGTCTCATACGAGTGAGTTATGTAGATTACAGAGAAAAAGTCAGCTTATAATGACAAGGTTAAGTTTGTTGTACGATGAAGGAGAGATCAAGTGGTCTTGCCGTCTTGGTGGTTGTATTTTGCTTGACATTTATTGTTGATCCCAAAACATATATTGATAAACTACAAAAAGAGGGTTCTTTGTTATACATTCACTTCAAGCCTCGTATTCGCAAGTGTATGTTCAAAATGCACCTTAATTCTCTTATTATCAATGATAGCATGGCTATCTCCAGAAGTAAGAATTATTGACTGAAGTAAAAAACATAACTTCGACATAGAGCATTCACAAGGAAAATAGGCCAATTTGTGCCTATCAAGAAACATAAACTTGTAAAGAGTCTACTGAAACATCATAAATGTGCAAAAGTGTAAACCATGGAAATATTCTCTTAGACACTTTGTCTAATTATCAAAATGCCAACATTATGTTGGGCTTGAGTAAGTTTAGAAAGACTTGAGGGCATTTTTCTTGGAAGTGCTCTTTAATGTGAGGATGATCTTGATTATCTTTCCTTATTTCAGAAGGTGTTTGAATGAATTGGTGTTACATTCTTTTTTGATCACATTAACTTAGTATCTCTTATTGGGGCCCATTATATGGGGAAGTGTTCTGGTTTGTAGAAGCTTTACCTTTGAGGGAGTTTTTCAGGAGTTTTAAGGGGGTGTTTCTTCAAAGGTTATGTTATTTGAGAAAGGGTATCTTTAGAATCTGTTTTTATCTAGACATTGTAGTAACAAAGAGTGGGGTTGGAAACACTATCCTTATAGGGTCTGCTGCTGTTACATAATTACTTATTTGTTACTGAGATGGTGTTGCAGGGTACTTCTCTTTGCCAGAAGACTTATGTTACCACATCAATCTCACTTTGTTGATGGTATGCGTATCTATTGGGCTATTGATTTGGTGTCATAATGAAGAAGCTCAGGCCAAGAATAAGCCAAGTATAAGCCTTGTACAATTTGATATTCTAAGTTCTGATGCTCTCACATTGTTATTTGAAAGATGCGCCATTGTGGCCTCAATCCAAATCTTTTGGATCTGCCACATTTGTATTTCTTTGGGTTTTAACAAATATTTTTTGCTGATCAAAAAAAAAACAAACAAACATTATTTTAGTTGAAGAGAGAAACCCCCAATAGATATTACAAGTAATTCACAGATTTTGTTTGCTAAAAAGCTACCCGCAGCAAACAAGAAACAGAAAAAAATGGTTTGGGCATTTTTTTCATGATTATAGGCTTTTATCTTGCCACTACACAGTTTATGGTGTGATTTATTATTGGTTAGTCTGGTCTGCCTAAAACCACAAAAGATCAACTTGAGTCATCTTGGCCCTCCTCAAGCCCCAAAAGATCATGACGATTGGATAGCTTAATAGATTATATAGGCTCTCTCTATAAATCTTGTTTTAAAATCTGTTTAGTTTGGCATGTGTTAATGGCATGCATGTCTGTTATCTATTGTCACCTACCTAGCACAAGAACATTCTGTCAAATACTATAAAGACCCTCTAGGCCTCTATAAAGCTAGCTGCAGGGTTTAATACTTCAATCAAATATCTAACCAAGGGAAAGGCAAATACATAACATTAAGTTCTAAGTATGTACTTGTAATTACATATGTTCTTTTATTTCATTTTCATATAAGATTGCTCTAATAAATAGTCTATCTCATCTTCTTTTTTCATTTTTAGTTAAATTGAAGTAAATCAAGGTGAACTAGAGTTAGATTTATATGCAATTATTAGAGCTACTTGTAAGCCTTTGCTTGGTGGGTGCATGTGATAGTGAAAGTGATGAAAAATATCAAGAACCAGGTACATTCAACAAATGAATCAATATCTCCTCTGTTTAAAGTTATTTTTTCTTCCCTTAGATAAAAGCTAAAACTACAACCTACTTTTAGCAGTGAGCAACTTTTCCATTAAATTGACACTAGCAAAAACTTGTCCATGTATAGGTAACCTTAGTTTTTTTTTTTTAACTTCTGTGCTAATAAAAAATTAGTCCATTTTCTTTTACTGCCAACACAAAAGTACTTAGATTACACTGAAGAGCAGTTAGATATATCCCTCTTCTATCACCTGCCTATATTAAGACAAGGATTCTATACCAGCTGCAAAACACATCACCCCCTCGGCCTTGAGCATAAATTTTTTAGTAGTATGGTATGGAGCAGCATATGGAACATTTGGAAGAAGCTAGCTCGGCCAAATCCCAGGCCTTCTCTTCCACATTTGAGAATGCTAATTATAATAGGCAAGAGAGGAAGAAAGGCATACCATGGACAGAGGAGGAGCACAGGTGAATTATCTTTTAAACCATGTAGTTTGGCTAGGGGCCGGGATGCTTCTTGTTTAAATCTAATAGAACTGTTTTAGTTGATAAGAAAAAAATGAGTAAAAGAGCCTTAATGAAATGCTATTCTTTTTACTATCTGCTCACCTTAGCAATGCCTTTTACCCAGAACTATTAGTTAGTACTTAGTGTTCTTGATATCACTTGATTTGTGAATGGTGATTTAACCACAGGTTGTTTCTGATGGGGCTTCAAAAGTACGGTAAAGGGAACTGGAGAAACATTTCCAGGAATTATGTAATCACCAGGACACCAACTCAAGGGGCTAGCCATGCTCACAAATACTACACAAGACAGCTTTCAAAAGGGAAAGATAAGATGAAGCCTAGAACAGTCGATCGAGTAGCACATTCATGGCATATATATTCACATGAGGTTGTAGTTGTAGTATATTATATGGAATTATGTACTGGATCCAGCCATTTAGAGATATATCGAGTTCATGAATAAGGCAGGATAGTTTGTATTTGCTTTCGGGTCAATGATTTTGTATTTGTACTAATGTTATGTGATTATCTGCAAAGCTGTGACATGGTTTTGTTGTTGTAATTAAGTCATGTATTAAGTACAAAACGATTAATTACTTTGAATGTTCTGGCTTTTGGTAAAGTTTAGCAGATGCTTTAGAATTGAACTTCCTTTTCGAACCACGTAAATCTCTCTTCTTTACTGTTGCGTGCGTGTGTGATCCAATCTTGACAGAGGCCATATGTATATTCAACATCTGCCAAAGTGCTCTAGTTTTCAAATATATGGAGATTAGAACAGGAGAAAAAGAGGGAAGGAAGAGAACTGAAGCACATAATAATGTAGAAGATATTTTTTGAAAAGGCCAAATAGGATAGGCTCCATGGGTCAATCAGTACCCCAATTATGAGCCAAATTTTGTCCACAGCACTAAAATCAAACGCATGTAGCACTTGCTTTTTTCTGAATGACAGATAGTGGTATAATGTAAGCTACATTTACAAATAAAGTTGGTGAATAGAAGGTAGAATAAAAAACATGTAAATGCAATTAGCAAAAAAGTAATGTACTAGCTACTTGGCTATTCAAACACACCCTCTCAAGTATCAATCAAGTTACTATCAGGCTATGTTTGGATTGGAATAATTCATTCTCATGTGTTGGGATTGACTCATACTTGTGCTGATTCGACGAATGACCACTACGACAGGGTAGTTGGGAGTCTCGCTCTCCGTGAGCGAGCGGCTGCCCAGCTCGCTGGTGAGCTGGCGGAGGTTGCAAGGGTTAGCGCCACATGTAAGCCAAGCGCAAAGTGCAATTGGGCTTGGAAATATATTAGTAGCCCAATCTTCAGTTTTACTAATATATTGGCCTCATGGGTTTGAATTCATGTTATAACAGCTAGTTTTTTTTTTCTAGTTACTATAAAAATATTGTTTGGTGTGTGGATCATTGTAGAGTGTGTGACATCTAATGAATACATCACATAAGCAGGACTAGCCAAATTAGTGAATCTGTGCATATCGTGTGTTCTTACTTTTCCGTCTTTCATATAATATGTGTGATTGCAATATTATTCGTTCTTAAATTCTAACATGGAATGAAAAAATTGTGTTTTGTTGTTCTATTAGAATGGAATAATCCATTTCCATTCTTGCCATTTATGTATTTTATTTTTTGAGAGAGGGTATATAAATAATTATCTTAAATTATTAATTTTTTTCAATAATTTAAGGTAAATTGAAAGTTCGACCAACTTACAGATGCGCACTTCTATGATGATTTGTTCTTAGGTAGAAACAAATGAAAATGAGTGTTTTTATTAAACTAAAAGTAAAGTTACTATTACATAAAATCAATCGTTCACATACATATTGACTTGCTCTGCACGTGAGCCATATCAATATGTATGTGAGTGTAGGTGAGCAGTATTTGAAGGGTTTTTATGTTATAGTAGAGTTATGATTAAACTAATAAAGCCATAAAAAAAAAAGGCAATCAGTAAATCACTCACTCCTTTCTTTACCCCTAAAAGCCATGTCATTTGCTGATTCATTCGGCACTGGGATGCTATTCTGATTGGTTTGTGCAGCCAGTGTTAAATATGTTTGTTTGTGTGTCTTCGGCCAACTTGAGTGAAATTAATTTTCATCGATCACCAGATCTATCACTTTGTGGTACGTACGTACGTACTTACTATATAGGCTGCTGAGTATGCATTCCAATAATATGGCATCTTTTGCTTTATTCTTCTAACAGGGATGATATTCATAATCATCAAATATAAAATTAATAAAAAATTATGTTGTTTGAAAAATAAACCCATGCTTGACACTTGATTTTTTTGCCTTTAGATTTAGAATTTAACTATAACTAAAACACTTTTTAAAATCTCCCTAAATTTATTTTAAAATAATCTAAATAACTATTAATAAAACTCAAACTTAATAGGACTCATTTATATATGTTTCATGAAGATTTTGGTTGTTTTCGTAATTGTCTTCCGATATCGAAAGAATATGATCATGACGTAACATTATAAGATTTTAATAATAAGTAATAAAATAAAATAAATTATATGCAATTATTAAGTTAAGTTGTGAAATTAATAATTAATAGTTGATGTTAGATAACCAAATTTTTTTTATTGTCCTACAAACTTTAATGCTAATTTATTATTCTACGGTAATTTTATTTTATAGCCTTTAATTACTTAGTCATACAATAAATTTTAACTTTAAAAACATGTTTAGAATTTTATTTTAGACTCAAAATAACTAAATATTAAACATATAAAAAATATTATGATTACATAATAATTAATATATTAATTAATATTAAAAATAACTATGACTTATATATTATGATTAAACTTTAGTTCATACATAAACCACACAGTTGCACAAAAATTATTGAAATAAATAATCCTCCTAAAAATGTAAATTCATTTTCTGTCACTATAAATGACATCTTTTAGCATTGAATTATTATTATTTATTGGAAAACTATTGTGATATAGAATTCTGCCGACTGCCATACTTTTATCAGTTCACTATTTCCCTTTTAAAAGTGTTATTACCAAAAGTTCATCCAATGGCGATCCAAACTTTTTTTTATGCTGACATAAAAAGTTAATTTGATTTACTTGGATTACACACAGGAGTGAGGCCCTTACTCCATCACCTCTCTATAATAAGAGAAAAGGCACATACATACATCTTCATCAACTGCAAAAACCATAGCCTCCCCAATCAAAATCACCCACCTTTAAGCTTTTTTTAATGTCTCCTTTTCTCTTTCTAATTCTTCTATCATTTGGGTTCATTCATGACCAAAATACAGAACTACTCTCCCAATATCTCTGAATGATTCTTCAGCCATTTTTATTTTCCAAGAACAATTTACTTGTTTTCTTGGTTCCTTTGCTGCCTCAGCCTCAAAGGAACAAGAAGGAGAAATTTTCCCACTTCCCATCTCTGATTTTTAAGAATCAATCTCTTTTCTCAACTGGGTTTTGATCAATTCCTTGACTTTGTCATTTTCTTTTTAGTTTTAGACTACCTAGGAAATAGAAGGGTGTTTTGGGACTTTTTTTAAGCTTCATTACTCAAAATTCTCCAAGTAAACTTTCAATTTCACAATTTTTATCTGGGATTTACTTAATTGTTTGGTTGTCTCTATATCTCTCTTATTTACTTGGTTATATGATTCACAGGGTTTATGGCTTATATTTGAGCAAGAAAGATCAGTTGCTATATTTTCAAGATTTTAAAAAGGTGGATTCTTTTTATTTATTATTATTATTGATTCTTTCAATTTATGCTGTAAAGAATAAAGGGTATTTTGATTCCCAATAAACGGTTATAAATTTAATGCCCTCTTGGTGTTTGTAGATATGCTCACATTTATTATTGAATACAATCACTAAATATTGTAGCAAACTGAAGATTTGCATTGGTAAAAGGGGATTGGAACTTGGCAAATATGGAGACTTTGTATCCAGCTTCACATACTTTTAACTCAAATTGGTTGATGCAAGAGTGCAATAGCACAATCTGGACAAGTGAAGAGAACAAGAAGTTTGAGAGCGCTCTTGCATTTTTTGACAAGGAAACCCCTGAACGCTGGATAAAGGTGGCAGCTATGATCCCTGGGAAATCAGTGTTAGATGTGATAGAACAATACAAGGAATTGGTATCTGATATCTGTGATATAGAAGCTGGTCGGGTTCCACTTCCGGGATACCTGGCCTCCTCTTTTACATTTGAATTGGTGAAAAATCGCGAGTTTAATGCGTTTAGAAAGCGGCCTTTGGGGTGTAGATCTTCTGATCAGGAGAAAAAGAAAGGTGTGCCTTGGACAGAAGATGAACACAGGTAAATTCTCTTCTTATCTTTGTGATTTGAAGCTAATAAAACTCTTTCGTTCCAAAATTATAGATACATTAACAAAACGACGACTTTAAAGGAAAATTTGATTATTTTTTTCCTAATGATAGCTAGAAAAATGTAGTTAGGGCGACATGATAGTACTCAATCTACCTAAGTATAAGTAATGATATGTTAGGATTCATGTCACTTTATGGTCTAAAATCATAAATGCATATTTAATTTTGGAATTTATGATACTATGTTTGGTAAAACTATGAACTTTAACTCCAAATTATATTGTGTTTCATGCTTCCATAAACTTGCAAGACAAAAACTATGCAATTCCAATTTTTCTGCTCTTTCAAGTTAGTTTTTTTTAAAAAAAAACCAAACAAAGATGACCTTTCAAGTGCATATTTGATTGAAAAGTATATTTAAGATTAGAATTGGAACTGTGAATCAAAGTTCATGACAATTTGTTTGTGTGATTATTGGACAAATTTGATTTTGTTGATATTAATGTTTTATAAATCTTTCGTTTTTGAATTTTCTCGAGATTGTTTCTTTGTGTATTCTGTTCTTAGCAATGGTTGATTGGTGATTTAATCACAGGCGGTTTCTGATGGGGCTTCAAAAGCATGGTAAAGGGGACTGGAGGAACATTTCACGGAATTTTGTAATCACCAAGACTTCAACTCAAGTTGCAAGCCATGCTCAGAAATACTACTTAAGACAGCTTTCAGAAGGGAAAGAAAAGAGGAGGCCTAGCATCCATGACATCACAACGGTCCATCTGACAGATTCTACTCAATCGGACGATTGCGAATTTCCTTGGCACGATAAGTCTACGGTGATCCCACAGCCAGAAAAGTCCATTAACACTCCCAAGATATTACTTGATTGGAACCACTCGGATGATGGATCAGTGATGCTGTTTAACTCGGCTCGCAATAATCCATTTATGGCATATAAGGGTGAGATTGCTTCACGCGGTCATAAATTGCAGAAGGGTGGTAGCCATGGAGCTGATATCGGACCTCTGAATTTAGGATTTCAGTTCCAGTCAACTAGATATCCAGTTTGGTGATAAGAGAGCAATAGTTGTGATGTTTAGTTGAAGACTAGAGAAATGGAATCAAGTAGTAGCTTTTAATGGTGAATGCTAGACTATTGGATTTGTATATATCTTTATGCTTGTTTGAGGATCTAAATGCTTCATATTATCAAAATATAATTTCATTTAACTACTGGAAATGATGTGGGAGTTTCACATTCCAGATAAAATTAAGGCCTAATGACCTGCCATTACTAATTCGAATGCTGGATATTTTTTTTGTCATTAGCTCACTGACTGGTTCGTCACTCACAATAGTATTCTTAAATAATTGGACGGCTTACTTTTTTTACATTTTGGACAGCAAGGTTCTCAGACCCGGATCGGTCATTGAACCGAAAAAGGTATCGGGTGGATGAATCATTGTTCCAACCAGTGGTCAAACCGTTATTGACCCAGTGACGTCATTAATATATAAAAATATATATTATTAGTAATTAATAAAATTTTAAAAGATCTCATTTTTTATCAACTAAAACATAATAAAGTCGAGTTATAATATTACTAAAAGTGGTTAATTTTAATATTAAAACTTTTTTGGTACAAAAAAATAAAAAATAAAAAACCGGGTCACTTAACCGGCTTTACCGGTTGAACCACCGGTTGGACCGGTGGTCAACCGGGTCAATCGATTTTTGACTAAATCAATAAAATCGGGTTGAATCAGACAGGAAAACCGACAGATTTTATTTTTACCGGTACATGTACCGGCGGGGCAGTCCGGGTTTAATAACACATTTGGAGTTGATGTAATAAATTTGGCAAGTTGCCTCCCCATCACTTATTCACCTTGTTGAGGCTGAGTCTGCATTCCAATAATTCAAGCATCCTATGCTTTATCCCAAAACGATAGATATCCATAATATTTTATGGCTCGCATCATGGGAGGAAGCAGGATTTACTTCCAGCAGCAGAGGCGAATTTTAATTAATTTTTTTGATAAAATAAAGTCTCAAGTTCATCAAGCCCCCAAAGATTCTCATCTTGAAATTCCAACGGGATAAAGTTTTACAAATTGAATCAATCGTTCCTTGTCAAATGTTGACAAAGATTTACTTGAATCAAGAGGCACCATACATGAGAGCACAAATTCAAATTTATATTTTTGCCCTTAAACATTTATTTTGTCACATTTCTACCCCTATAGTTATAAAAATTAAAAAAAATACCTGCTAAAATATTTTGGTCCAGCGTAGGCAGACCCCTAACATAGTTGAATGATTAGTCTTGTATTGGGCAGGAGTTATTTTATTATAATAAATTATGACAGGGTATAGCATTTGGCTTTGTAGATTCTTTGACAAGTCTATGGAAATATCATGGAATTTTAATGTCAACCCAACTAACTCAACAATGGGTAAAAGCATTGGACTTAAAATTGTAATGATTTTGATGGAAATATAGCATCTTGACTTGTTATTGACCCTTGGCAGATTAATGATATGAAAAATCATAAACAAGTTAATTTACTCAAAAGATAAAGTAAAAAGGCTTTAAAAGTGTGTTTATTTTTACATATTTAAACATGCTGCATTTGTATGATTCGAAACCTACCTTTTGGTTCACTCTAATGTTGGTTCAAAACAAAACAATTGCATGCAAGACACAAAACTTGTGTGGTTCATTCGAATTAATTTCACCGTCTCAGAATTTATTAATCCAATACAGAATCGTCTAAATTCATCTAAAAGTACAAAATTACCCCCTCTAAATTTAGGTCATGACGCTGCCCTGGACCCCGCCTAATTATTCATAACAGAAAATAAACAAAGTTTATGTTTGGGGGCCCTGAGTAACTTTACAATTACCGCTGAATCAAATTCGGATCAAGCTACAAGAAAAACATTCAAAACAAAGAAAAACATAGATTTCTTTTTTTGCCTAATTTTGTAATCAAACAAAACTAAATAAAATGAAATGGAATAATTTGGTTTAATTACCAGAGTTTTGTGGAGTGGATACATCACTATCTCTTTAGTTGCCATTCCACAAATGAATCATGCTTTTAATTACTGTGTTTTTATTCCTTTTAATTGCCATAGTGCATGGCTGCTGCTAGTGCCACCATTGTTGCTAACTACAACCATCATGATCAAAAGCCTAATAGTGTCTGCCCACCCAAATATATCAATTCCATCTACAAGCCACACATTAGGCAATTAAATTTTCATGGCTACACGATCAACTTTATTTTATTTTACACATTTCTATTGAATAATATATAAAGCTACCAACTTTATACTAGCATCCCCACCCCTACTGATGCAACCTTTCTGCAAGTTGCATTAGAAAGCACTTTGGTTTATCCTTTTCCTTTTTTCTTTCTTTCTATTTTTTTTTAATTTCTCCTAAACGACATTTAGAACTTTTTTAAGTTTACATGACTAAATAATAATATAGAGCTTAATAGTTAAATAGATAATCTAGCCGACTCGTTATATGGTCCCTAATCGTGTTACAGCATAACTAGGATTAAGCAAAAACACGGATAAAATCGAATAATCGAACCGATTTTTTAAACCAAAATATTTTGATTATTTTAAGTATTTCGATTATACCCGTTTCCAGTTTTCGGGATGAAATTTGGTTATTTGGTTAACCGAATGACTGGGGTTGGGTTTGGTGGTGTTTCTGGCTGTGTATATGAATATGCATGCACGGGCTTATGGTAGGGACTATGCGCACTGCTGTCATGGGGGTTTTCCCTTTACACCACATACAAGCAAGGCTAGGGTCCCTTTCCTTCCCTTACCCTCCAATTTTCTTTTAAATCATGTCCCCTCCCCTTTCATCTCAGAGAGACAGAGACTGTAAATACTGGAATTACTTTACTTCAAAGTTATCAAATAATGGTGACAATAATGCCTAGTGCTATTTTTTTCCTCCTTTTTTTGGTAACTTTCCTTTTCTTCTCTTTTTTTCTGCTAATTTTTACGCAGACGCCGAAGAATCGAACTCTTGATCTCGTGGAACCATAAGACAAGAGTTACCGCTTGGTCAATCATTCATCAAAAATGCTAGGGGGACCAGGTTTTGATGACATGGGCAACGACCGGGTTTTTATTTTTTTTAAATGACTCCCAAATAATTTATAAGATTTATTGAAACTGGAATTTTTACAGAATTCAGTTATTTAGGTGTCATTTGAATACATGTAAAAAACATGATTTTACAGACTGTACAGTCTTGTTTTTTACCTGTATCCAAATGACACCCAAATCACTGGATTCTGTAAAAATTCCAGATACAATAAATCTTATAAATTACTCCCTCCGTCCCATAGTTATAGGTTGATTTTTCATTTTGAGATGTCCCAATATATAGGCTAGGCTACTTACTATTTATAAAATTTAGTTGGTTCATTGTTTTACTTTTATGCCCTTATAATAAATATTCAACCATTACTCTTTTTTTGAAAAAACAATATTCAATGTCATTATTTTTATCATCACGTTTAATGTTGTTGTATTCTCTTTGGTTAAAGTTCTATGGTTGTGGACTTTAACACGTCAATTAATGAAGTTGAGAGTTCCAGTGTGATAAGTAAGGAGTAATTAAATTATTCATTAATTTCATATTAAGGGGTATATGTGGAAAATTTATGTTAAAATTACCACTTAAACTAATTTTCTTAAACTATGTGCCAAAAGAAATCAGCCTATAACTATGGGACGGAGAGTCATAATTTTTTTTTTAAAAAAACAATAGCTGCCCCTGTCGCCAAACGAATGTGGTAAATTTTCAGGTGAAAACAAGAATTCCATGTCTCTTTGAGGGTAAGATATGAAATGAAAACAGGTAAATGCAAATTGAGCTTTGCAATCATTTGACTTCATATGTAAAAAACAGCAATAATAATTAACAAGTATCTAATTCAAAGTCAATAAAATATATACTTCATGTTTTGATCATGTTAAACACCATATAACTAACTAGTAGACATATATATATATATATATATATATATATATATAAACAGGATCAGGTCAGGACCTCCCGGACGGGAGAAAATTCGGACCTTTTTTTTTTTTTGTTTTTTTTTGTAGAACTACTAAAAATAAAATAAAATTATGGAACTGAAATTTTTCCATAATACAGTGTTTTGGGTGTGTTTTTAATACCTACACCAACCAATGTATGTACAGTCTGCCCAGACTGTACAGACATGTTTTGTTATAGGCATCCAAATCACGCCCAAAACACTGTATAATGTAAAAATTCCAATTCCATAAAAAAAAATTTTAGTTGTTTAAAAAAAAAAAATCCGAATTTTAACAAAATTCGGGAGTCCGGACTTGATCCGGACTCTCTCTCTCTCTTTCTCTCTCTCTCTCTCTCTCTATATATATATATATATATATATCTTTGACAGAATTCGGATCATCCCAACAAAACACAAGGATGGATCCCAAACCCATATACTCTTGGTACAATTATATTTTCTATTATATTTTAAAAAATAATTATAACAATAGTGCACTCATAAAATATATACACAATTAATATTTTTAAATTTTTATTTTCATTATTAGTACATATTTATGCTTCCTTTAATTTTGGGGTGTGATTTATATTTTTTCATTTTTTTTCTATTTTTTTGCCATTATCTACGGACTACAATCAAATTTAAAAATAATATTTTTACAAACTGAGGACACCCATCCGCCTGTCATCTTCAACTTCTTCACTTTATCCCCACCTCTCTCTCACACACACATTGATGGCCCACGTTTATGTAAAAATTGATCAAGTACATTATATATACATACACAAATATATATATATATATATATATATATATATATATATATATATATATATATATATTACCTCTCTCTCTCTCTCTCTTTCACCGAATGATCCATTTGAGTATTGCTAGAGCATAATATCCTTTTAAAGTCTTTTATATATATATATATATATATATATATATACACACAGAGAAAGGATCAAGAATATAATTTTTAAGTAGTAGAATGTCTTAAATAATAGAATTTTATCAAAACGACGTAGTTTTGATAAGACGCGGTGGTATTTTTGTAAATACGTGGTAGCATGATATTTACAAAAATGTCACCGCGTCTTATCAAAACTACGTCGTTTTGATAAAATTCTATTATTTAAGAGAGTTCTACTACTTAAGAGGTCTACTCTTGATCCTGTCTGTATATATATATATATATATATATATATATATATATATATATATATATATATATATAACGTATTTTGGGATTTCCGGCTATTTTTTAACGGGTTTTGGGATCTCTGATCACCACGAATTGAATGGATTCTAAAGATTGGCATGGTAGAGTGAATTGTATGTGTATTATTTATATGTACTAAATACATATAATTTTTTGTTGTGATTAAACATATACATAAATACATATAATTTTTTGTATTATTTTTTTTTCTTTCTGGTTGTTTTTTTTGTTTTATCCTTCTCTTTTGTTTGAAGGTTTCTCTCACCGCCTTCTTCACCCAATTGATAATGATTCCCTGACATAAATACATATAGGTTTGTTTGATATTTTTTCAGAGTACAGTTGGTAGCCAAACATTTCCAAGGTAACCAATTCAGTTTTTTTAGGTTACCAATTTATTTTTGCATGTGATACAGTTGGTAGCCAAACCTTCATGCAGTTGGTTGCCAAACTTTCAGACCAAGGTAACCAATTCATACTGCAGATGTGGAGGTAGATTGGTTATCTTGGTATAAATATTTTGTTACCTTGGTATACAAGTACGGTTATCAACATTACATTTCACATCACTCTCTTATAACACTGAATTGGGTTACCAATTCTTCACTTTCCACTTTGTAATATTTAGGTTAATTTTTCTTGTGGTTGATGTCGCAAAATTGACGAACATGAAAGTTTATACGCCTGAAACATGGTTTTTTTTTCTATTTTTCTTTTTCGTGCTTTCTCCGGAAGAGATGAATGAGTGAATGAAATCGACAATATGGTGCAGTTGGTAGCCAAACCTTCTTACAAAGGTAACCATTTTAAGTTTTGTGGGTAACCAAATATTCATAAAAAAAAATTGTTCGTGATTTCCTCTTTGTTCGGCTACTCCGAATTCATTTTGGATCTGTTCTTGCTGGTTTGGTAACTTCAACTTTTTCTTCTTTGATTTATTTTGGTAACTCCGACTTTTTTTTCTTATTCTTCTACTTCTATTTGTTTTGTTTTGTTGTTCGTGTTTTGTCTGACTATTTAGCATATGGTGATTGCGAATAGTTGCTAATTCTGTTACATTGGTTGCAGAATGTGAAAAAGTCTTTCATATATTAGTACGCAAATCAAGTATTAGAGAGAAATCTGAAGTTATTTTAGAGAATGAAAGATGCAGATTCAGATCTGCTACACATACACCATGAACGAGCTAGATGGAATTTCTTAATTACAAAAGAGAGAAAATGTGGAAAGGGAGATGAAGATTTGAATTTGAATTTATTATTGTTGTTATTTTAAGTTTCCTTATTAATGTGAATTGTACTATTTTTGTAATATGGGTCCTAGTTACACTCTTTTTGTAATTATTTTATTGATGCACTAATGATGTAATTACTTTCTAATTTTTGTATACTTATGTAAAGGACCCTATACTCTTCCACCGACAACAGTCAGGCCCATGGCCATTCAAAATAAGTTGTCATTCAAACTTATCAATAAATCAATCAAAATACATGAATATCTACTGCCTATTGGGCCTGTTTGATCCACTCATTCCAAACAATGACAACAGAACTGATGCTTTTGATCCAAATATGTTAACACGCAAACTATTTTAGGACTAAGCTAAAAGCCCAAAGCGATATATAGGAAGGGCTTTTATTTATTAAAAGGTGAACTTGTGATGATAATTTTGATGGGCTGATACTTATGGGCTTTGTTCTGCTGGTTGATATAAACACATTGAAGAAGAAATTATTGGAGTAGTGTATGTTGATAAACAGAAGCCCATGTGATGGCTTAGGAAATATAATACTATAATAATTGTGTACTAAAATTCTAAATTCATGGCTAGAAATATACTCCCTCCCTCCCTCCCAGGATAAAAATTATCTTTGACATCTTTCACATATTAAGAAAGATGACAAAATGACAAAATTGTCCATATTTAAATTCTCATTTAATTGCATAGTTTCTGTACATTACTAGTGATGCTCCATAAATACGCATAGAGAGTAGAAATATAACAATTAATAATAAGGATATTATAGGCAAATTATTGAAAAAAATATACTCCCTCCGTTCCTTAATATATGTCGCTTTAGGGTTGTGCACAAGTATTAAGATAATGATAGTATAACATTAACTATAATATCAATTGTCTATATTGCCCTTATATTAGAATAAAAGATTGTTATTTATTGGACAAAAAATAGTGAGAGAATTAAAGTTACATTTAATACTTGGGATAATATTGAAAACTAAGCAATTAATAATTAAATGAAATTCTCAAACGACTTATATTAAGGAACAAAAATATTTCTCTAAAACGACTTTATATTAAGGAACGGAAGGAGTATCATTTAAGATAAGTAGATATTTAACTTGGGACTACCTGAAATAGTAATAAAGATTTTTATCCCGGAACAGAGGGAGTATCATTTAAAATTAAAGAGTCGTCCAAGAATCTGTTGAAAATATCAATTAACTACCCGAGGCTGAGGTGGTTTTCTACTTAACCAACTAAGTTTTGAAAGCCATATAAACGCCTATAGTTTTAACGTTAATTGAAAGAAAAAAAATTATCTAAAAATTACTACCTTTCTTTTTATTTTTCCATTTTTTCTTTAACGCATTAATTTTGATGAAGTTAAAACAGAAAGTCATTTTTCACTTCACCTTAAAACTATTTGACGGTGGGGGAAAGATTAGTTTATTCATTTGCGTCATATTTGTTTGCAAAAAATATGTTTGGGATTGGATTATTTATTTTAATTTAACATTATTTCGGATTATTTAATCATTTGATTCCTTAATATGGGACTGTTAGTCCCATAAAATCATTTGATAACTTAAAATCGGGAGTCCCTCATAAATAGCATTAAAATGATTTTTTTTAATAGTCCATGTGACTATTTAAAGGACTATTAATCCCCATCATGGGATAAAATAGTCCGAAGTAATGTTAAATTAAAATAAATAGTTGAATCCCAAACATATTTTAAAAAAAAAAAGCCTTGTCTGGCATCTCTTTGCCATTGGAGCCACCCACATCTAAGTGATAATACTCCTATGAAAGCTTCCAATTGGCTTCATCAAACAGTATATCCTTCATCCCCTGGCCAAGTTTGGACAATGAATCATAAAAATATAGTAATTATCCAGGATAATATATTGAAAGGGATTGGGGCCAACTGACTCAGCTGAATTTTTTCTATTTTTGAATATATTTGGTCAAATATATTAAATGAATGAACTAGCTCAAATTTTTAAATTTCAATTGTGAGGTCAAATTGAAGGTTAGATATTAAATGAACACACTGGCCTGAAGAATTAAATAAAGTGATATCATGTCAACATGTATATCACGGATCCGGTTAGCATGAAGTTTATTTTTTGATAAGTTGGTCAATTGATCAATAGAATATCGACACACATAGAGTCTCGTATGAGTGTTAGTACTCTATTGGCCAATTGACCAACTTGCCCAAAAATAAGCTTCATGCTAACCAGTTTCGTATATCACACGCTAGTCACCTAAAATTAGAAGGGGGGAAATGTTTGGGCCATTGCTTGAATAATCATGGGAGAGAGGGTATGAGATACACATTTCTCTTGGATATAGCTATTATGAAGTTAATTTTATGATAAATTGGTCATATGATCAATATAATGTTGACACGCAGAGAAAGATCATCTCCCGCTTACGTCATGATGAATTGACTTAAGTTAATCACTATCATTTCTCTTTGATCTGGGTCTGAAAAGAAATTATTGAATACAAAGATAACATCATGACATGATATTTGACCAGACACATAATAACAGAAAAATGTAGGGGTCATCTCTTGAGGTGAATAAATTATTTAATACAACGGTGATATTATGTCAACATGATGTTGACCTGACCCGTATAAAAATAAAAAAAAAGACAAAATGTGTGGGACAAACCATGAGGGTATAAGACACAAGAATTGTGAACTACATATATTTCTCTAATTGGATCCACATTATGATGAACAGAACTAGTACAAGTCAGTTTGTGACTACAAGCTGTCTGTGCAACTGCATCTACATTACAAATTCAAACAAACCTATTACATGTCAAAAATCCAAACTGAGATCAGAACCAAACACCTAATAGGAAAAAATGGGGAAAACTCCTCTTATCAAGATACAGAAACCTATAAACAGGATTCCAGTAAAAAAACAAAAAGATATATACAGATTTATGAAGTAACAAAGGAATTTGGGTTTAAAGGGATAACAGTATCTGGAAAATCTGTTCTTTGTCCAGCTAGGGAGTAATATGCGAGTATATGGGACGGCTGTTCAGTTCTTACAGACTCTCCATTCGCATCAACACAAAAATCTCGTCTGGCAGAAATCAATTCAATATTCCAGAACGGGCGAGCCATGGCTAAGAGATCACTATTTGCTGGGGATGCTCTATATCCTTGCACCCACAAGTACCTCAGAGAAGTTAGCTGCAACACAGCAGTAGCCAGAGCACTTTCACTGAAGCAACAGCCCCTCATTTCAAGCTTCTGCAAGCGAGGGCAGCCTCTAGAGAATAACAGAAGTCCTGCATCCGACTCCCCAACATAACCCAGAAGCATCCATCTCACATTCAAGCTGTACTGCCCTATAAACCAAGACCTATATCTGTCAAGCCCCCAGGTCGAAGATACATAGCAAACCTTCTAAGCTTAAGGCAACCTCTTAATAGAGCTCGAACTCCATTGTCAAGCGGTAAATCTGTTATACTTTCTTCTTGATCAAGTAAGACCAATCGAAAATCGCAAAGATTTTTCAAATGTGTGCCCATGCATTCTAAAGATGCATTTGTGATATCAGACACATATACAGCGAAGTATTCTAATTCAAGACAGCCTTCTGCCAAAGCTACCAATCCTCTTTGTGAAACTACACCTTCCTCATCTTCCATTTCCTGTTCATCAGCACCTCTCTCAATCCTAAGCCTCCTCAATTTCTTGCAACAACGACCAAGTACTTCCAATCCTCTATCACCAATAACGTTCCTTGTCTGTTCAAAAGAAAATAAAGAAATAGCACTAGTTAATCAAGTCATTTCATTGTTTCATTAAATCTGTTGAGCTTTCTTTATATCTTTCATAGAATCCCCACATATTGGTATTCTACATGCTTAAACATTATCTGAACTCGATATAAATCTGCCTAAATAATAGCTTCTAATATTTAAATTTGATGATTGAGTGATATAAAGATCTAAATCAAAAGACCCGCAAAATTTATGATTTCCTTTAGAATTAGCCATAGATGTAAGAAGTTAAAGTGTGAAAGATACCTGTAAGAAACCAGAACCAGAGTAACATATTCTATTGACTAAAGTAAAACGGTATATTTGTACAGAATCCAAACAAAAGAATGAATAGAACGCAACCAAATTTTCTATCCTTTTTCTTAGTTTTTTTAAAAAAATGTATGCCTGTTTGTGAGATGGGGGAGGGGAGAAGAAACGGCCAAGCTCATTATATAGCCCTCATTTATCCATTAAAAAAACAAAAAGTTATATACAATATGAATAATCAAAATGGTTCTGTGATTATACCTCAAGAATTTCCAAGTTGGGACACCTCGAATCAAGAGACAATGGTCCTCTG
Source organism: Panax japonicus (assembly GCA_020205505.1). Classification (NCBI taxonomy): domain Eukaryota; kingdom Viridiplantae; phylum Streptophyta; class Magnoliopsida; order Apiales; family Araliaceae; genus Panax; species Panax japonicus. Next base: position 90,771,573 of record CM035113.1, read on the forward strand.
TGTCAAGAAGGGCATAGAGAAGATCCAGCTTTTTTAGTCGGGCTGCAAAAGGAAATACAATGGGCAATTCATGCTTCCCCATGTAAGTTAGGCCCAAGAGGCATAATTTTGGAGGAACTGGTACAGCAGAATACTTTTCTGGTTGATCGTTGAAGGAACCTCCACCAAACTCTTCTAGTGCAGTGGCAGCTCGGAAGAAACAACCAAGGTCCAAAATTTCACAATCGCTAATTTTGACCGAGACTAAAGAGCTACAATTTTTGGCTATGAGTTCAAGGTCGGGGAAGCTGACTTCAGAGAGCTCAGTCATGTAAAAGTTCAGTGTTTCAAGAACTGTGTTGTGCAAAGCAAGCTCATGTAGCCATTCACCATCATTCTCAATGATTGAGCTCTCTTCCAAATACAGGCTTCTTATATTCCTGAAACGTATAACAAGAATTAGAAGTTTAAAACATATGGCGATACATAGAACACACATAAACATACAAGATATTGATGTTAGAAAAAAAAATCTCCCTCAATAAGAATATCTACAAATTAAACATTTAAGAACCAACTTCAACTCCACATGGTGACTTCACTAGTTAATTTTGTATGCATACTTCCCTTTCTTAAGAACTTGTGAGATATTTCAAAATTCCTCAACAATTACACTGAACTTTCAAGTAACAAAGACAGATGAGCTTGTTTTATTCAGTTTACATAATTTGACATCCAAGAACCCTAAATCTCAAGTCCACAGCACAACCTTCATAGAATAAAATGGTTTACTATGACTTTATCTCCCGAATATAAACACAATAACGAGAGAGATATGACCATTATCCCTTTTATTGAACTTATTGAGTTTGAGCACATAAACCAAGGATGAAAATTGTCATAAGCAAGCATATTTTACCCTTCTGTAAGTTTTCATACAAAGCTCCAAAACTTTTTCCCTTTTATTAGGAAGGGAGCTAGAGCAGATGTGTCAACTTCAACAGGTAAAGGTTCAAAGAATAGCATATATGATGTGTGGTTGACAATGTGCATTATGCAAGATATCTAATAGAAGAAAATGGTAAATCATCAAGTCATGAAGACGGCTTCTCAAAATTATATAAAAGCTAGAAAGGAGAAAAACTTATTATTATGTGAATCTGCAATTACACATTTCATATTTCCTCATTGATGTCGTATGGGTAAATTGGTTATAGACTCTTTGTCCTCATTTGCGCTTGGTCGCAGTTTCTACTGAGAACCCACTTATTGCTGCCACTGCCAAGAACTGGACTTCTTAAAATAAAGATACAACCAGAGCTATGGATGTTGAGAAATGTATCGCATGCATCTCATCACCGTGAAAAAACTATTACAAGGGGATCACGAATCTACTGGGAAATTCAAGGAACAAAATAACAAGGAAGAAATTAAGAAGCTTCTTAGGAATTGATTAAAAATATCCAAATATATGCATAATTATAGAAATTGTCATCAAGAAAAGGTAAATAAAATAACACAAACAACCAAAAAAAATACAACCAAATTTCAGGAGGGGAAAAAAGTAAAAAAAAAAAAAAAAGGAATTTTTTGACATGGAAGTCAGTATATCAAATCAGCGCAAGTTTCTATAAGCAATAAATGAGGGTATACCTGCAAGAACGAGTAATATGTAGAAGCCCATCCGTAGAAAACCCAGAGCACTTGTCAAGTTTAAGCACTTGGAGCGTGCGACCACGCGACTGGGCAATAACTTGGAGATCCGAATCCCTAACAATCATCCGCCGAAAATGGAGGGACTTCAAGCAAACAAAAGACCCAGAAAATTCCTCCACCCAAGGAGTCACATAACCTCCCCAATCCTCCGGTATCAAATTAAACATGGCGGCGCGTGGTTTTCCCTTCAGCTTAATCGATTCTATGTGCTTAAACCTCCGCAGGAGCTGCTTGGGTGTGGAGGTGTAGCAGAACGCGAGTGTGACGTGCTTTCGGGTGAGCGCGTCAAGCTCGTACCACCGCCTGCAGACCAGAGAGACGGATTCCCTGTCACGCGGATCGGTTATGTAAGGGATCACGCACTCGAAAATCACATCTGAGATTCCGGTACTCATCCGATTGGCGCTCTGATTTTCCATATTTGAAGGAATTTTATTGAGAATCCGTGGTGGAATTCGAAAGGTTTGAGAGAGAGAAAATACGAACCAATTGATGGTTCAGCGATTGGGTTTTGAGAGAGAGAGTTGAACAAATGGTGGTGGTGGTGGTATATTTATTTTATATGAATGAAATAAGGGAGGAAAAAAATTGGAGGATTTAGGGAAATTGAGGGTCAGGATTGGAGGGAAAATGAGATCTGACGGTGAGAGTGGTAAAGAACAAAAGAAAAAAAAACAGTGCTCCACTTGTGCAGCGCAAACGTCCGAAAATAAAACAAATACACCGAATAAACAAATTGAGCTCTACAGTAAAAGAGTAAGAGTTTTTCTAAGCTGATCGGTTTTTGGCAACCGGGTTTTTGGCAACCGGTCTGGCGACCGGGCAAAAACCAAGCAATGTCCCCCTAGAATTTTCCCTCCAATCCTGACCGATTCGACCCATTCATTTATTTCTCCTGCTTATACTCAACGTTTAAATTTGACTCCGGAGAAAATTAGACTTTGACTTATCTATTGAAACTTCGTTATGAGAAACTTTCGTTACATCCACTGTTTATAAATCTTGTTTGATCCAAGTTGGCACCATCACATTACCTGTTGACCTTATTTCTTTAAAGATACTTGCTTTTGATGTGATTTAGGGATTGATTGATTGATTAACTACTCATCATGCCAAAATTGATTGCTTTCGTAAGGTTGTTAGTTTTCATATTCCTAAGCAACCTGTTATTCGAATTCAAGCAACCAAACCATTGAAGTCAAACACTTTCATATCAAGCCATAAAGTCATTCGTTTATTGAAAAACGGATGTCAAGTTTTCTTAGCCCATGTTATGGACTTGAACAAAAATACGTCAGATTTGAATGATATTTCTGTTGTTAGTAAATTTCCTGATGTATTTCCTGAAGAATTTTTTGGCTTACTCCCAAAGTGTGATATTGAATTTTGTATCGACTTTGAACCCGGTACAAAACCCATTTCTAAAATCTCATGGCTCCTATTGAACTTCAGGAGTTAAAAATTCAACTGTAGAAGTTTGTACCCGAGCCTTTATCTGGTGACTTCCTTTGTGGAATACTCCGAAGCCAGACTCTCCGTAGGGGATGCTATATTCGTGTGATAGTAAACTGATAGGTGTCATTGTGACGTGTTATCCAAGGTTGGGATATGAGTCACAGTTGAGAGCAACCTAATTCAGTAATCGAAATACATAGCTTTCTAGGCTTAGTTGGTTATTATCAGAGATTCGTTGAAGGATATTCTCGAATCGCTATTCCATTAACGCAACTGACTCGTAGAGATACAAAATTCGAATGGAGCGAGGAATATAGAACTCAACATGCGGCAACGGCGTTGGCTCGAGCTGTTGAAAGATTACGACTATACCATTCAATACCATCCTGGAAAAAACGAACGTGGTAGCTGACGTGTTGAGTAGAAATTCGTATGTGGTTACGAGTGCGATATTGTTAACACAAAGACCCATTTCGTATGTCTTACAGAAGATGGAGATAGAGTTAAAAATTCCAAGAACCTGCGTGAAGATAACGAATATACGATTAGAATCGACTTTAATCAATAAATTTAAAGCTGCTCAAGCTACAAACTTGGAGTTGATGAATATGAAGAAGAAGATGCAAGAAGTCGTTATTCCAAAAGCGAGAATCGGCAATGTGAGGAAAGCTTAAACCTTCGATTTATTAGTCCATTTGAAATCCTCGATCGAATAGGAACTGTGGCCTATAGACTCGTTTTACTGCCAAGTATGACGCGTGTTCATAACGTTTTTCGTGTATCGATGTTACGTAAATATGTGGATGACCCGAACCATATTATTGAGTTAGAACCAGACGAGATAGCAGAATATTTAACGTACAAGGAGGTACCAGTCAAGATCTTGGATAGGAAGGAGCAGGTCCTACGTATGTCAATTTCGAGGACGAAATTTCATAAGGAGGGGAGGTTGTAAGACCCCAACTTTTTATAAGTAAAGATTTAATTTCTCTAATTATTATTTTGAAGTAGTAAGGGGTTGATTTGATTAATGTGGTTAGTTATGGGTAAAATGCGCAAATATTTCAAATAAGCAAGTGGTTATAAAATACTCATTGTTGTTGGAGAATATTCGTTTGGTCGTAAAATATTCTTACTGTCGGGGAATATTCGTACGACGGCGCAGCCTTGTGTGGGCCCATAACGAAAAGCGATTGGATGAAGAAAATAACAAGTATAAGTTGTTTATAAATAACGGCGTAGTTGTTACCGTTAATACTGTTGAAATACCCGGTGGTTAAAACACAGTAATACGCGTTGTTGCACAGTAGCACACAATATTGCACCAATTATTGATTCTTACGTAAGAAGGCACTACTCAATAATTGTTACAGTAATTACTGTTCGGTATTTTATTTTATTGATTCAATAATTGCTGCGTTGATATTTTATATTACTGTTGTTTTAATAATTGTCAATGTACAATATTTTCTATTATCGGAGCAATAATTCATATTATCTGAATAATATTATTAGATAACATTATTGAAAATGTCTAGAAAGTTCTGTCTAAGGAGAGGTTTGGTCATCTAATTACGCGCCAGTAAGGAGAGATCCTTATTGGAAAGCCCCATCTTTCCTAGGAACGGCCTGATTGCCAGTACTGTGATTCTATAATATTATTTGTGAATAATTAATTATTGATTTATATGATGAGGAAAATATTGATTTTATGTGGATATAGATGGAAAAAAATTTTAAAGTTACAATTGTTAAAAAATGATATTTTATCTTTTCTGATAAAATAATTTATTATTATATTTTTATAATATAATAATGGTGATATTTTTATAATGAATGTGGGATATATGAGTATATGAGGAGGAAGATTATTTTTGTTGCAAAAGTTGTTTAAAACATGTTAAACATGTTGGTGGACCCATTTCTTGACTGAAATTTAATTATAGCCTCTAAAATCGTCCGTTTATGAATTTCGGTCAATTTCTGTTTGGAATTTGGAAAAACTTTCTTCTGCAAAATTGTAAAGAATTGAATTTCCTATAAAAATTCGCGAGATTCAAATTTTCTGATAAAAGAGCTATTTGTTATGAATTATTGAAGTTCCGAAGTTTCGAAATAATTGATTTTTGGGAGTTTTAGTTAATTATTTTGAGAAAAACATTTTTTGTGCAATTAGTGGGCTCACATGTGTTATAAATGATCTGAATTCAGATCTTCAAAGGTGGGCTTGACAAAAAATTAATTATATTAATATTTTATTAAATTTTCTGCTTTGGTGTTCTAAGCAATTTCCTATAAATAGGGTGCTTAGATTAGAATTGAAAATCACACCAGAAATTAAAGTTTTCTCTCTATTTCTCTCTCTATATTATCGAGTGTATTCTTGTGAGTATTTTGATATCTTGAGTATTACTATACGGTGCAAGTTCGTTCAGCGTTATTCCAGTCAGAAGTACTGCTCTTTTGAGGTAAGGAATTGTAAGAGATTGTAAGAGATAGTATGGGATAGTAAGAGATTTTAAGGGATTGTAAGGGATATTGTTTTTTTAAAAAAATGATATTATTTCTTCAATATCATTATGCCGAAATATTGGATGGAACTTTTTATCAAATTGAAAATTTTTTCATGTCGGGGTTACTATTCATGAGTTACTATTCACGAGTACTATTCACGAAGCATGATGATTTTCTTGTGAAATTTCTATCTTTTGGTGTCGGAGTTACTATTCACGTATACGACACTATTCACGTATAAGGCACTATTCACGAATACGACACTATTCATAGAAAAATTAAATTTTTATTTTTCGTCCAAAATATCTATTATGGATACTAGCTTTGATTGTATCCATGTTTTGATCATTCTTGAATTTTACTCCACTCTGATTATTTATGAAGTATTTTTGAACTTGGATTGTGTAAAGTACGAATCCTTAATATTTGTTCTTTTTTTTCACTGGATTCGTTTCCTTTAAAATATTTTTCATCATCCCCAGTCCTAAATGATGATATTACTGAATATCTTTGGCCTGTAGTGCGAAGATAAATGATTTTCTGATGAATATCTTTGGCCCGTAGTGCAAAGATAAACATGTGTTTAGATGAACATGACCAACTGATGAATATCTTTGGCCCGTAGTGCAAAGATGAACAAGTGTTGAGATGAACATGACCAACAGATGAATATCTTTGGCCTGTAGTGCAAAGATGACTATTTGATTCAAGATGTATATTTATTGATGTTACAGGGATAAAATATCGATGATGGACTTTTAAATTCATAGATGATAGTAGATTTCATTCTCTACTTAACTCTGCTAATGAATTGTTGTTTCCGTTGCAGTTGTTGATCTAAAACTTGTTGTCTATTGTATTCTATCAGATTTTTCCCTGTTGAAGACTAAGGATAATTTATTGTACATTATCTTAGTCATAATATTCTTTACTGGGCTAGTTGAGCTCACCCTTTTCCTTTTTGTTCCATTTTTCTTCTCAGGAGACGAGAATATAGCGGGAACTAGTCGGGGTGTGGAGTAATGGTTCATGACAGTTATTTTAGTAGTCCTCATTATTTTGTAAAATAGTGTATCAATAATTGTAATGAGGACTTATTTGAGTGTGGATATTGTCTAGAAGATAATATTTGTATTTAAACTCACAGTTTATGTGTTGTCGTATTTTGCACGACAATTATATTAATGAAGTTGTAGTTGTTTCTGTACCATATATTTGGCGACTCAGAATGGGTGTTGTATACCTATTTTGGAGGCGTCACAATTCCATTCTTTTTTATACTCAGTTGGTTAAAGTTTTGACTTCTATATTCCATAAAATTAGTAGAATATCCTTGATATTTGCGCTTCATCCAGTATCTTTTCATGGAAATATTCTTCTGATCATTCTTGAATTTTACTCTATAAAACAGTATCATGTTGACAATTTGAATGTTAATAATTCCTGGATAAAATAATTCTTGAACTTGTTTTATTGAATTCTTATATCATTGTCATCATCCTCATGTTTATATTTTGTTGAAAGTCATCTATGGCCTGTAGTGCATAGATGGACTTGGTATGATTATTACCAGGGATTATTCGGTGTAATCATGACCGTAATGTTACAAATGATGTGGTAAAAGTTCTCATTGGCCCGTAGTGCATTGATAGACAGTTGTTGACATGATATTGACCATTAATGAATACACAATTATTCTTGGCCCGTAGTGCATGGATAATTATGGTCGTGATACTAAAGAATATCCTTGGCAGTAGTGCAGGGGTGATTCGATGATGTGGAATATTTATTAAGCTGAGTCTCAGCGATAACAGTGATGAAAAACCTTTTTAATCATAAAATATAGTAGATTTTATTTTTTACTTGACTCTTTTAATGGATTGCTTGTTCTGCTACAGTTAAATTTGATGTCTATTATATTTTATCAGTTTAACATTGTTGGAGACTAATGATAATTTATTCTGCATTATCTTAGTCATAATATTTCTTACTGGGCTAGTTGAGCTCACCCTTTCTTTCACTGTTCTCTTCAGGAAATGAGAATATATAGCTAGGACAAGTCGGGAAACGGAGTGATGGTCCAGAGGATAGCATTAGTAGTCCTCACTATTCTATGAAATAGTGTGATAATAATTGTAATGAGGACTCCTTTTGAGTTTGTATAATCTCTAGTAGATAATATTTGTATTCAAACTCACAGTTTATGTTTTGTCGTATTATACACGACAGTTGTATTAGTAAGTTGTATTTAAATTCTGTACCATGTATCTGGCGACCCAAGATGGGTGATGTATACCTAATTTTGGGGGCGTCACAGTTGGTATCAAAGCTTAGGGATATGATACCTGGCTAAGATGTGAGATTAGAACTAGGAGGGGAGAGACGGGGAATTCCTTCGTTAGTAGGACCTACTTAAATTTATTTTGTATTTAAATTGGTTGGTCAGAGTTTAGAGATATTATGTTATATGTCAATTAACCTTTGTTTTGTGGCAGTATCTGAAAATGACATCCGAAAATGTTGAGAATAGTAATGGAGCACAAGAGACCGTTGAGTCTCCACATATCAATAATCAGGAGAATGTGCATCAGAAAGGCGACAATCCTCATGCAAACAACAACACTGACCAAATGATGAATGATGGATTGTTCAGAGGCTTTATGCAATTCATGCAACAGCGGAATAGAGCGGCTCCTATCCAAAATGTTGGTGGAAACACTGGAAACTCTCGGGCGGTCACCGCTAAACAGTTTAAGGAGCTGGGACCACCGGAGTTTAAGGGAGAGCCAAAACCACTTATGGCAGAAGCATGGGTAAAGCAAATTACCAAGATATTTGATGTCTTGGGATGCTCCGAGGAGCAAAAGGTTCCCTTTGCTGCCTTTATATTGCGCGGAGAGTCAGATTACTGGTGGGAATCGGTAAAACGTACTCAACCTGCCGTACTGAAGATGTCTTGAGAGAAGTTCCAAGAGCTATTCAACGACAAATACTTTCCCGAAAGTATTCGTCACATGAAGGAGGTGGAGTTTATCAAATTGGAGCAAAATAATATAACCGTGTCGCAATACGAGACAAAATTTGCGGAGTTATCCCGGTTTGCGTCCCACTTGGTGGATAATGAAGAGAGAATGGTGCGAATGTTTTTAAGAGGTTTGAAGCCGGAGATACGTCAACATCTTATTTCTCATAAACTGTGTTTGTATTCAGATGTTGTAAATAGGGCTCAGTTGGTGGAGCGCGATAACGAGTCAACGCAACCAAAAGAGAGTAGCCGGCAAAATGTTAATACTAGTGAGAGCAGTCATCGAAGCGGTGACAACAAACGTGGAGGGAATCAACAAGCCAGAAATGGTAACCACTTCGGTGGTAATCAGGGCCAAAACAATAAGAATGGACATTTCAAGAAGAGAAGATTCAACAACGATGGAAAGACGTCAGCACCAGCACCCGTTGTTAAGGAAGGAGAAAGACCACCTATCATATGCTTCAAATGCGGAGGGGAGGGACACATCAGTCCAAATTGCGCGATGCCGTCCAAAGCATGTTATATTTGTGGAAGAGAAGGTCACTTATCCCGATTTTGTCGTTCACCGAAGACAAATTCAGCCAGGATGGAGGCACCAAAGGCTGTCCCAGAAAAGTCAAAGCCGGTAGTGAAAGGGAGAGCGTTTGTTGTGACCTCCCAGAAAGCAAACAACCCGAATAAGGTCATCACGGGTAAGCTTATCATAAACTCTAGCGAAGTCTACACTTTATTTGATACCGGTTCTACCCATTCTTTTATTTCTCCTACTTGCGCTCAACGATTAAATTTGACTCCGGAAGAATTAGACTTTAACTTATCTGTGGAAACTCCGTTGGGAGAAACCTTCATTTCATCCACGGTTTATAAGTCTTATTTGGTTCAAGTTGGTACCCACACATTACCTGTCGATCTTATTGCATTAAAAATACTTGCATTTGATGTAATTCTAGGGATTGATTGGTTAACTACTCATCATGCAAAAATTGATTATTTTCGTAAGGTTGTTAGCTTTCATATTCCTAATCGACCTATTATGCGAATTCAAGCAACCAAACCATTAAAATCAATCACTGTCATCTCAAGCCATAAAGCTATTCGTTTATTGAAAAACGGATGTCAAGCTTTCTTAGCTCATGTCACAGATCTAAACAAAAATACGTCAGTTTTGAATAATATTTCTATTGTTAATGAATTCCTGACGTATTCCCTGAAGAACTTCCTGGCCTACCCCCAGAGCGTGAAATTGAATTTTGTATCGACCATAAACCCGGTACAAAACCCATTTCTAAATCCCCATATCGAATGGCTTCTATTGAACTTCAATAGTTAAAAACTCAACTGCGGGAATTGTTAGACATTGGCTTTATTCGTCCTAGTACTTCTCCTTGGGGTGCTCCTGTTCTATTCGTGAAGAAGAAAGATGGGAGTATGCGACTTTGTATTGATTATCGGGAGTTGAATCATGTCACCATCAAAAATAGGTACCCATTGCCACGTATTGATGACCTGTTTGACCAGTTGCAAGGAGCCAAATTCTTTTCAAAGATTGATCTTCGTTCCGGATATCACCAATTGAAGATTAGAATTTCAGAACTCGGTACGGACATTATGAATTCCTAGTCATGTCCTTAGGATGCAACAAAGAAGCGTATTGAAGAAGCTAAGGATAGTACTATGAATGAAAAGGGACAAAACACCTTTTCAGGTGGTAGGTGAAAAAGCAGCCTGCAGTGTCAGTGGTCCAGAATGCAGAATTCAGAAGATGTACAGAAATGTCTCCATCACAGTACAGAAAATTCAGATGCATTTAATGCCACAACGGATGGATCCAACGGATAGTTTTCAACATCACATATATACAGATCAGACAGATGAAAGAAAAAGCAAGCATAAACATTCAACGTGAAGAACTCTCTAAGGCTCAACTCTACGATCTGAGATATTACAAAGCTTGCTTAGCTACTCAGCTATTACGAACCAGAGCTTACACAGCAAACTGAGTAGCAACCTTCAGAACGCAACAACAACAATCATCAATCAACTGAAGAAGTATACCAAGTCTGCTGGACTTGAAGAGTTCGCAGTGAACTGTAAGAAAGTCAAGTCTGTTGGACTTGAAGAGTTCAAAAGTGAACTAGAAAAGTTCCTAGACTGTTGGTCTAGAAGGAATCTGTGTGATTCAGAAGATTGTATAAGACATCCTTAGTGGATATCCTACTCGTTGAGTAGAAGAGTGGACTAGGAGCTTTGAGTGCTCCGAACCACTTAAAAACAACTGTGTCATTTACATTCATACTATAACTGCTATATCTGCCATAACTGCCTTAATTTCTCATAACTCCATTGCTTGGTAAAGAAGATTAAAACAAACATTAATTCCGCAAAGTTTTAATAATTATCTTAGAACAAGTTAAAACGAAAAGATTTTCAAATATCTATTCAACCCCCCCTTCTAGATAACTTGTGCCTACTAAGAACTAACAATTGGTATCAGAGCAGGTTCTATTTTTACAGCTTGCACGCTTTAGTAGATCCAATGGCACTCGTACCAAGCGATTCCAGGACCGGGGGAGGCAACAAGCCACCAATGTGCAACAAGGATAAATTTGCGAACTGGAAAGTCAGGATGCAAGCTTACATGGACTCAACAGATGAAGATCTATTTGAGACTGTTCTTAATGGGCCCTATATACCAACAAAGCTTTCACCAACCATTGACGATCCAAACAGAGTACAAATAAAAGTAAAAGAAGAATGGACAGATACAGAGAAGAGAGCTGTCCAACTTGACAAAAAGGCGAAGAACATCCTGTTCCAATCTTTAGAGGACGATCTGTTTGAAAACGTTGTAAACAACAAAACAGCTAAGGAGGTTTGGGAAGCACTGCTGATCATGCACGAAGGAACTGAAGAAGTTAGAGAGAACAAACAGTCTCTTCTAACACAGCAGTACGAAATGTTTGCTCATGTGCAAGGCGAAAATGTAACTGCCACTTATGAAAGATTCAACATTCTGCTCAACTCTCTACGAGCATATGGAAAGATCTATCCCAACAAAGATCTGACCATAAAGTTCATGAGAGCTCTACCGAGCAAGTGGGATACAAAGACCACTGCAATAAGAGAGTCAAAGAATCTTAATGAGATGACAGTTCAACAACTGTATGGCAATCTCCTGACATACGAGCTGGAGCTAACTCAACGTGCTGAAACCCTTTCAGAAGGAAGAAGAAAAGACAAAGGTGTTGCTCTCAAAGCAAATGAAGGTGCATCAAAAGCCATCACTGAGACTGACTATGATGATGATGAAGACGATGATGATGACTTTGCTATGCTAGTAAAGAGACTAAGAAGGTTCATGCGACAAGGCAGAATCGGCAAGCCAAGGAAAGTCAGCAACTACGTCAGCCAGGAACAAATAAATGATCTATGCTACAACTGCAAGAAACCTGGTCATTTCATTGCCAACTGCAACAAGCCTATCAAAGAAGAGCTAAAGAAGAAATCCAAGGCAAAGAAAGAATACAAAGGAACCAAGGGGCCTCAGAAGAGAGACAAAGGCCTGGTTGCCGGAGGATCGTGGAGTGATTCAGATAACGACTCAAATGTAGTCTCCGGAGATGAGGAAGAACCACATATGGCCAATCTGTGCTTAATGGCCAAACATGCAAAGGACAAACAAAGCCTAAGTATACATGATGTAAGTATCGATGAGGTATTTGATTTTAATTCTCCTGATGTAGATATAAGTGACTTAAGAACTGCTTTGCATGGCATAACCATTGATCTACATTAATACATGAAGTGGTTCAGAGTCTTGTCTAAAGATCATTCTCTTCTTCAAGATGAGAAGAAGAAAGTTCAAGAAGAGCTTGAAACAGCCCTTTTAAGTACTAATCTTCTCTCCAAGCTTGAAGTTGAGAATGAAACTTTGAAACAGACACACACACATCATGCTCAAAGAGAGTCTATGCTAACCTCTAAAATTGAGGATCTAGAGAAGACTATCTCTGCATGGAACAGATCCACATCTTCCATGGATTGCCTGCTCTCTAGTCAGAAAAGCGCATTCGACAGAACGGGCTTAGGCTTTGGGGGATCCATCTCAGAGCTAAGTATGGAAAAGACAATGGAAACTAGTACCAGTAATGTCTCAAGTTTTGGTAGAGGTATTGCTTGTGTAAAATCCTCACAGTTGGAAGAACCAGTTCAACCTTGTTCCATTGTCTCTAGTTATACTCAGAGAAGTAAAGGATCTCACGCTGGTCTGGGTTTCATCAAGGAAAAGAGTAACCCAACCTCTACTTACCAACCTCGAAGAATTGTAGAGTCAAACAAAATCAACTCTACGAATCAACTGGGAAGGTACAGTAGAGGTAAGGCACACTCATCACTATCTATGAAACCTAAGGACACGTGGAAGAAAGAGAGTCAGTTTAACAGAAGGTTGACTAAGGAACCATACAAGTCCAAGTGGAAGATGAATCACCACACACACACAGGCATGCATTATAATAGATGTTTCATATGCAATAAATATGGTCATAGGGCCACAAAGTGTTATTATAATTCCATGCATGTGAGACCCAAGATTAGACAAATTTGGGTCCCCAAAGGCACTAACAAAGAAGGACCCATGCAAATATGGGTACCAAAATGAAGGTTCAAATGTTTTGACAGGAAAAGAGCTCCACGTCCTCAACATGGTATCTGGACAGTGGTTGCTCAAGACATCTGACAGAGAACAAAGCTCTACTATCCAACTATGTAGAAAAGGAGGGTCCCTCAGTCATCTTTGGAGATAATGGTACTGGCAAGACAAGAGGCTATGGCTCAGCCGGAAATGGTGTGATATCATTCAGTAAAGTGGCCTATGTGGAAGGTCTGCAGCACAACCTTCTAAGCATTAGTCAACTCTGCGACAAGGGACATCAAGTAACATTTATCAATAATCAATGTCAAGTCAGAGATTTGAAGACATCTGCAGTAAAGCTAACCGGAACAAGAGAAGGAAATGTCTACACAGTAAATCTTGGACAACTAAGCTCAGATGAAATAATATGTTTTCTAGCTAAAGCCTCTGAAGAGATGAGCTGGCTATGGCATCGAAGATTATCCCATCTCAACTTTAAAAGCATGTCCAAACTGGCATCAAAAGATCTCGTGGCTGGCCTTCCTAAGTTCAACTTTGTGAAGGAAAGGCTATGTAATGCCTGTCAGTTTGGAAAACAAACCAGAAGCTCATTCAAAAGCAAGACTGATAACTCCATTGACAAGCCCCTGCAGTTGCTTCACATGGATCTTTTTGGACCTATACCAACAACCAGTCTCGGAGGAAAAAGATACTCTCTAGTCATAGTCGACGACTACACTCGATTCACATGGGTATTCTTCCTGACTTCAAAGGATGAGACAAGCTCCGTATTAATCAAGATGTTCAGAATGGTGATGAACGAGAAAGGAGAGAAAATCAAGGCTATAAGAAGTGATCATGGTAGAGAATTCGATTTTTCAGAAATGGATCAGTTCTGCACAGACAATGGCATCAATCATAACTTCTCAGCTCCACGAACTCCTCAACAAAATGGAGTCGCTGAAAGAAAGAACAGAACCCTGATAGAGGCTGGGAGAACCTTGCTAGCAGCAGCCCGTCTGCCTGAATACTTTTGGGCAGAAGCAGTCAACACTGCATGCTACACTCAGAACAGATCACTAATCCACTCTACGATCAAGAAGACGCCCTACGAACTATGGAAAGGAAGAAAGCCAAGTGTCAGCTACTTCCATGTCTTTGGATGTGCATGCTATATTCTCAACAATGGAAAACAATACCTGACAAAATTTCAACCAAAATCAGATGAAGGAATGTGGCGACCCCAAATCCGGGTACTTGCAACCCGAACTCGGTTCTCCACGATACCATTTCTTTAAGCTGAATAATACTAAATGATAATATAATTCGAACTTAATTTACATACATCAAAGTTTACTTCCCCAGGTACGTGACCTTCAAATACATTTCTTACAATACATGAATAGAAACCAATACAACTATAACCATTAACTCATAATACAACTTATTCAAACAGCTTTCCTTTCCCCTTGTTTGTGCCTGAGCCTTCAGGTTGCTCATACATAACTGAAAATGTTAATTTAAGCAAGGGTGAGCATTTGAGTGCCCAGCAAGTAGTAACAATTATATATATAAGCTGAAAGAATATAAGTATTCTCTTTGCATAACACTTCTACAACGAATCGAAAGTTGTGAAGCAATCTGTACTGATAAAAAATTCACATAACAACTCTCTTTCAAATTCTTGAAATTAGGCTCTGGCTCTACCCATGAATAGGGTTTAAGAAACATACCATGAACATTGTTTTTCATTTTCGAAAAGGTTTAGCAGAAATTCATCAGCAAACCGCTCTGTCTTACGGGCACGGAGGGTGATCAGCCCCGTTGTACCCTGTATTGATCAATACTACATAACTTGAACGAAATTCATCGCTCACTCTGTCCGCCTTAGGCGCAAAAATTTTCCCATATAGGGATGTTCATACATACCTGGTTCCAAACCCGAAGGTTTTTAATCTTGCTCAACAATAATATGTAATTCAACAAATATATATACGGGTAATTGACAAAGGTGTATCAACATGTGAATAAATGCCATGATTGTCCAAGTGGGGACACTTGTATAACCATTTAGAAATCAATGAACATAATATATATCTGAGCTAACATGTTGATAATCAAAGCGTACATAATCTGTACAGGAATAGAAAAGAATTCTGAAACTTCTTACTCATGTCCATTGCATAAAGAAAATGCAAAGGTAAGATACTTGCCTGATTTGCTGATTACAAATCTCAACTTAGGTTTTATCTCTTTATCACAACCTATCAATAATCAGATCATTCTTTCGATTAGAACAATATATCATAACACATAGTACTATCTATTACAGTCAGCACATAGTCTAATCATGTCATCACATAATCACAGTGATCATACATTTAGTTCATATTCTATACTTGAAATATTTTTATACATTTTTCAAATATCTCATCCATGTTCTTACAGTAGACTTTTCTTTCTTTTATAAGGTCTACATTTGTCGGCGTACCGACAGCATTATCGGGTAAATACTGAGTCTAAGACTCTTATTCTGTACTTCAACATCTATAAATATCAGACATTTTATTTTTAATCATTTTCAGAATTTTCCAGAAATTGAAAATTTTAAAATAATTCAAATATGTCTCTAAAAGGATCTATAGTGACATAACTGTCATTATGGTTGTTCTTCATCAAATCATGAACTTCATAACCGGTTCTCAAGTCAGCTAGTTTGACCGGATATAACTTTCAAACATCGAAATCATAATTAAATGATTTAAACATTAAACAATTCTATTATCATTAATAATTAATTTATATCAAACTATTAATGAAACCATTGCCAACATATAAAAATAACTCAAACTATTTTTAAAACATTTATATTACCCTTAAATGATTTTTAAAACAATTAAAATCATTTTTAAATAATCACCATTAATATATAAATATTAATATACTATTCATCCAAATATTAAAAGTCATTAATTATAACTTAAAATATTTTTAAATCCTTAATATCCCTTTTAAATGGTTTTTAAATAAATAAAACCATTTTAAACTATTTATTTAATAATTATTATTAAATAAACTAAATATCATTAATATTATCTTAATATCATTAATATTTCAATTATTAATGAAATTATCCTTTAAATATTAAAAGTTATATTTTATAACTTAAAATATTTTTAAATACCTTATTTTCACTTAAAATAATTTTTATAATATTAAAATCATTTTTAAACTAAATTATTTAATATAATCATTAAATAACTTTAATATCATTAATATTAATTAATTAATGAAATTCATCACAAAATATTAAAAGTCATGGAAAATAACTCAAAATATTTTCTTATAATTTTTCATGATTTTTCATGAATTAAAACTATTTTTAAATAATTTATTTAATATTATAATTAAATAAATAAATACCTTTTATATTCCAAAAATACTAAATATTTTTGAAATATACTCAAAATAATTAAAAACTATTTTTCGGACTTTAAAATAATTTTTCAGAATTTATTTGGTATTTTTAATAATTAAAATCTAATTTTTCTAATTTTTAAATTAATTTTCGGAAAATAAAATAAATAAACCGTCGCTAAAGGCTATAGCGACAGATAACCGTCGCTATAGGTGTTCTTCATCTCAAGAACACTGTCAGTGACAGCTTCGAGGTGGTAGGTTTGACCATGAATAACTATCTGGTATTAATGATTTTAGACAATATATAAATTGGGTCTTGTATGGGAATTACCAGACTACAATTACCAACAATCATAACGTTTAAACAACATCATATCTAGGAGAAATCGAGCCTCAAAGTAGCTGTCAGATCTGTTCTTCGTGAAGAACAGTTCGTGATGCCTACTTTGGACCTCTATATCTTGATGATCGTGTAACGTTTATGTGATATATCAATTCCAGTGTGTATAAAATATGTAGGACTACAACTTAAAAGCTTAATAACATTAAAACATCACATCATAAATAAGATCTGGACGGTCAAAGTATAACACAGAAATCTGTCACGAATTTTCTGGGTTCGCGATTTTCACAGTTTCGGTCAACCATGTTTGACCGATTATATCTCATACTCTACAACAGATATCGACTTTATGCTTTTTGAATATTAAAGACCACATATGAGGCTACATGTTACAAGTTTTAAATATCAAAAATCATGATCGAGAAAGGATCTATGGCCCCTGACATTTGACTGTCAGACCACAGATTCGGTTTTTCCAACTTGCTTAAATCTTTGATTTTGAGCACTTTGATGTTATGGGTCTGTGTTTTTACAACCCATAACATTAATATACTACTTATTACACAACTTTAAACAATCAATTGCATCAATTAACATCGAATCGAAGGATTTCTAGAATTTAAGGTTTCCTACCTTTTTAAGCTTTGATTTCTTGATTTCTGACTTTGATCTTCTGTTTTTGATGCTTGTGATGGTTGGGCTTTGTTTAGGGACTGATATGCCTTAGGAATTCGTAGGTTTTAGAGAGAGAAGCTCAAGGATGAGAGTTAGGCAAATTTTAGTGTACAAATGTATTATTTCTCTCCCCAATCTATATATAAACTAATCTAGATGCCTTGGATGCCAATTTGGTTGATTGCTAATTGATTGCTAGCTGATAAGATGGTATGTGGCCAGATTTTCCAAGATTCCTAGCAACAATGCAACTAATAATATACTAATAAGACCAAAAATGGCATTCTAGTCATTTTTACTCTAATAATTGATTCCTTCCTTTAATAATCACAAGGGTAGTTTAGACTTCTCATATCTACCATGAAGGGCATTTTAGACATTGGCCATAACCATTAGGGTTTATCACTTTAGATTTTAAAATTCCATAAATAATATAACTAATAATACACTAAAAGGGTATTTTGGTAATTTCACATATAATTTCATGGACATTTTTGTACATAGAAATTAAATGTAGTATTTAATCACTAGATGGTAATTCTTATCATTTACCAATTAATTCTATCATTTGGTAAATTAAAACACTTGTACATTAACATTATAATTAAACCCAATAATTTTAAATTAGGGTTTTCTATAGAAAATTAGGGTTCTATAATTAGGGTTTTTTAACGTCATCAATTAGGGTTTCTAATTGACCATTATGCTTCGCTAATTATCTGTGTATGTTACTAACACAGTCATTACGATCTCTAACTTCAACCGATTAGGGTTGTAATAATTAGGGTTTGTCCTAATTATCGGCATAAAAATAGTAATTAGGGTTTCTTCTAATTACCGACATCTTATACACAGTAACCTTCATATACACAGTCACTACTCAGTCATATCTCATAACTGAGTTTAATAATTAGGGTTTCACAGCACGGTAATATGCTATGACCTAATTGACCGTCATTGCTCAATATTATCTGTCCGCACATACACAGTACATAATTATGGTACTGTAAAATCATTATATCAATAATATAATATTACTATTCTCATCTCTTGATCACAATCCCAATCCAGGGTTTTGGATCTCATATCTGGCTTCTCTTTCGCATATCAAGTTAAAATACTTGATTTAAATATTCTGAACAATTCATATAATAAAATATTTATTATATAAATCTAATTGCCACTTCATATATTATTTCCAATCATGCTTTCATGGAAAATAATTAATAAAAATATTTCTGTTTATAAAAATTAATTACCATATAATTTGTGGTAATTTATAATTCCAAAATTATTTCTAATTTTTCAAGAAATAAATATATTCGTATTTATCGTTCACTTATTCTCATCATTAAATAAAAAAAATTTTATACGCAAAATTTCTTATTTATTTTATATAGGAAATCTCGGGTTATTACATTCACCCTCCCTTATAAGGATTCAGTCCTCGGAATCACCGCTTTAAAAACTCATATGTAGAAGGGTACATAGCATATAATCACTGCACATAGACCTCGATCATACTTGATCGAACTGATCTTTAACTATTCTTCATAATACTCTGATTAGGCAGAAATTTGATTTCTAAAAGAACTCAAAATAAAATCATCTACTATAAATATGTAGGAAAACATATAAGATATATAAGTGATTCACATAGCACCTGGAGTTCTGTTTCCAGCTGCCACCGTATCCTGGACCGTCATGTTGTAGACTCTCGGAGTTGCTTTCGTTGGGGTACTGGTTGAGTTTGGTCCTGAAATTGCTAACGTCCCACTGCTTCTCCCTGTGGTTACGTTTTCTGCCTCCATTCCCCTCTTTGGACAGTTCCTCACCTGATGCTCAGTCGATCCGCATATGAAGCATCCACTAATCTTCCTTGAGTTGGGACAGTTGGGAGAGATATGACCCTCTTGCCCGCACTTATAGCACACGAACTTACCCTTTAGACACTCGCCAGAGTGATTCTTTCCGCAGTTCTTGCACTGCACTACCTGCTTCTTTGTAGCTTCCTGTTTCACTTGAACATTACCTGAAAAATTCCTCATTCTCTTCTCACCCCGATTCCCACTACTACTTTCTATCTTCGCTGCTCCTCCTGACTTGCTCTTGTTCTTTTTCTCCTAGTTGTAGAGGCTCATGGCCTCACTCCCCTGTTCAGCTATGATAGCCTTTTCCATGAGTGCTGCAAAAGTATCGATTTGCAGTACTGACACCTTATTGTAGAGCCAGGGTTTTAAGCCCAGCTCAAATCTCCTTGCCTTTCTAGCTTCTGTACTCACTTGATGTGGAGCAAACCTAGCCAACTCATTAAACTTTGCGGCATACTCCGCAACAGTCATGTTCTCCTGTTTTAACTCCAGGAATTTCACCTCCATTCTAGACTGCATACTAACAGAGAGATAGTTTTCGAAAAATAAATTCTTAAACCTATCCCAAGTAATTTCTTCTTCTCCTACCCGAGTTTTATTTGCCTCCCACCAAAAATTAGCTTCCCCTTTCAACATATAGGTGGCAAAAGCGGTCTTTTGCCCCTCATCTACTCTAGCAATTATGAACGCCTTCTCTATCTCATTAACCCATGTCTGGGCTTCTATAGGGTCGGCTGATCCTCTGAATTCTGGTGGTCCTACGGCTTTGAAGTCTTTGAAATTTGCCAAGCGATTGTCTGGCTGGTTCCCTGCAGCTGGTATTCCTTGCTGCATAGCCTGAGCTACCATGTTTGCAAAGTTTTGCATCAGTTCTGGTTGTCGTTCTCCAGCATTAGTAGATTCTTCTACCCTTTGGTTTCGAGTTCGACGGATTGGCGGCATTATCTAGTTAAATAAAACCATAAATTATATTCTTACATTTTAAACCTTATCGCATAAGATTAATGTATTAAACTCGTTTCATTTCTCAAACTTAAATTCATATTCATTTATCGAATATTTACATAGCACATACTGCTTTAATCAACAGCTATCCCTTTGTGACTACAAAAGTCGGGATTTAAAATCTTGACCAACATAAAAGTTGAAAATAGTTCATTACTTATCACACATATTATATAAACACAACATAACCCATACCACTTATTTACCAAGCCTTTTTTTTCTCGGACATTCATTCGCTCGATGTCCTTCCATACCACAATTAAAGCATCCACCTTTCTTATAGTCGGGGCAACGAGGAGAGGTATGTCCCTCACAGCCGCAAATATAACATATTTTCTTCCCTTTCTTCTTATCAGGTTTTCTTACGTCAGGATCTTCTATCATTCTTTTTCCCTTTCCTCCTGGAGCCGCACACGATGTGTTGCTTGGGGCTCCCATCTGGTCAATTTGTAGTTTGAGCTTATCCTGCTCTTCCATTGTTTTTAGCAATGCTTGACGCAGTTGAATATTAAGCAACATCTCTATCTCCCACAGCCTCTCCAGCGTAGAAACCTTGTTCTCCAGATCCTGCACCTTCGTTGATGCTTGAGCAGCTTCAACTTTAGTGTCTGAATCACTATCTGTCAAATCCACCATTTCTGGGTCTGATGCTACGTTTTCCACTATAGCCACCTCGTCCGATTTGGGTTCCTGGTGAGCTTCTATTTCAGCTGTTGGCCTCGATATTAGCTCGGGGGTATGGATCTGATCCTTCTTATTCCACATATCTTTCTCACCAGACATCTACATACATAAGTTACCCTGATTAACATATAGTATATATACACAGCAATCAAGAGTTCTATATATGTTGTCTCTTATTTTAATTGACGATGAATTTATTCAATCCATCTCTATAAGCACATCAACGCCTATCTTTCTCTGCCGAAAGGTAACTCCATCCACTCTGCATCGAATTTCATAAAGGCGATGACTAAAGCCTGCTCCAAGGTATATATCTTGGTGTCTTTGGCTTCTATCTCAACCTTCAACTGTCCTATCTGTATCTCTCTCTGCTCCAACCTTCCTCGTAACTCGGCTAATTCTATCTGTGTTCGGTGAGCAACATCCTTGTACTGCTGTTCTGAAATCTGGAGAGTACGATTCTGTGCCTCCGCCTGCTCAACTCTAACCGTTAAGTCGTCGTTCCTAACTATCAAATCTCTTATCATCTCACTGTCTGTGTACTCCTCGCTAGAGTCCATCGTCTCTTGGGTCAAGGAATTACTATCTTGACTTTCGTCATCCATCCTATGACCACAATAAACGAGACAACATTATTACTGAAATAAAATATATTCATCAATAAAATGAAGTAATATTTTATTTAGTACCACTAAAACTTGATGGATCTCTTCAACTCATCATATCCTATAACTTCTCACCAGAGTACTTCGTCTCCTGGTTCACTAAATATCTATCTTAACTTTCGTCCTCCATTCTACTAAAGTTATAACCTAGGTTTCGCATTCCTAACGTTTATAACCTACAGCTTTGATACCAACCTGTGGCGACCCCAAATCCGGGTACTTGCAACCCGAACTCGGTTCTCCACGATACCATTTCTTTAAGCTGAATAATACTAAATGATAATATAATTCGAACTTAATTTACATACATCAAAGTTTACTTCCCCAGGTACGTGACCTTCAAATACATTTCTTACAATACATGAATAGAAACCAATACAACTATAACCATTAACTCATAATACAAGTTATTCAAACAGCTTTCCTTTCCCCTTGTTTGTGCCTGAGCCTTCAGGTTGCTCATACATAACTGAAAATGTTAATTTAAGCAAGGGTGAGCATTTGAGTGCCCAGCAAGTAGTAACAATTATATATATAAGCTGAAAGAATATAAGTATTCTCTTTGCATAACACTTCTACAACGAATCGAAAGTTGTGAAGCAATCTGTACTGATAAAAAATTCACATAACAACTCTCTTTCAAATTCTTGAAATTAGGCTCTGGCTCTACCCATGAATAGGGTTTAAGAAACATACCATGAACATTGTTTTTCATTTTCGAAAAGGTTTAGCAGAAATTCATCCGCAAACCGCTCTGTCTTACGGGCACGGAGGGTGATCAGCCCCGTTGTACCCTGTATTGATCAATACTACATAACTTGAACGAAATTCATCGCTCACTCTGTCCGCCTTAGGCGCAAAAATTTTCCCATATAGGGATGTTCATACATACCTGGTTCCAAACCCGAAGGTTTTTAATCTTGCTCAACAATAATATGTAATTCAACATATATATATACGGGTAATTGACAAAGGTGTATCAACATGTGAATAAATGTCATGATTGTCCAAGTGGGGACACTTGTATAACCATTTAGAAATCAATGAACATAATATATATCTGAGCTAACATGTTGATAATCAAAGCGTACATAATCTGTACAGGAATAGAAAAGAATTCTGAAACTTCTTACTCATGTCCATTGCATAAAGAAAATGCAAAGGTAAGATACTTGCCTGATTTGCTGATTACAAATCTCAACTTAGGTTTTATCTCTTTATCACAACCTATCAATAATCAGATCATTCTTTCGATTAGAACAATATATCATAACACATAGTACTGTCT
The DNA here is from genome assembly GCA_020205505.1 of Panax japonicus. NCBI lineage: Eukaryota > Viridiplantae > Streptophyta > Magnoliopsida > Apiales > Araliaceae > Panax > Panax japonicus. The sequence continues at coordinate 90,794,849 of CM035113.1, forward strand.
ATTACAGTCAGCACATAGTCTAATCATGTCATCACATAATCACAGTGATCATACATTTAGTTCATATTCTATACTTGAAATATTTTTATACATTTTTCAAATATCTCATCCATGTTCTTACAGTAGACTTTTCTTTCTTTTATAAGGTCTACATTTGTCGGCGTACCGACAGCATTATCGGGTAAATACTGAGTCTAAGACTCTTATTCTGTACTTCAACATCTATAAATATCAGACATTTTATTTTTAATCATTTTCAGAATTTTCCAGAAATTGAAAAATTTAAAATAATTCAAATATGTCTCTAAAAGGATCTATAGTGACATAACTGTCATTATGGTTGTTCTTCATCAAATCATGAACTTCATAACCGGTTCTCAAGTCAGCTAGTTTGACCGGATATAACTTTCAAACATCGAAATCATAATTAAATGATTTAAACATTAAACAATTCTATTATCATTAATAATTAATTTATATCAAACTATTAATGAAACCATTGCCAACATATAAAAATAACTCAAACTATTTTTAAAACATTTATATTACCCTTAAATGATTTTTAAAACAATTAAAATCATTTTTAAATAATCACCATTAATATATAAATATTAATGTACTATTCATCCAAATATTAAAAGTCATTAATTATAACTTAAAATATTTTTAAATCATTAATATCCCTTTTAAATGGTTTTTAAATAAATAAAACCATTTTAAACTATTTATTTAATAATTATTATTAAATAAACTAAATATCATTAATATTATCTTAATATCATTAATATTTCAATTATTAATGAAATTATCCTTTAAATATTAAAAGTTATATTTTATAACTTAAAATATTTTTAAATACCTTATTTTCACTTAAAATAATTTTTATAATATTAAAATCATTTTTAAACTAAATTATTTAATATAATCATTAAATAACTTTAATATCATTAATATTAATTAATTAATAAAATTCATCACAAAATATTAAAAGTCATGGAAAATAACTCAAAATATTTTCTTATAATTTTTCATGATTTTTCATGAATTAAAACTATTTTTAAATAATTTATTTAATATTATAATTAAATAAATAAATACCTTTTATATTCCAAAAATACTAAATATTTTTGAAATATACTCAAAATAATTAAAAACTATTTTTCGGACTTTAAAATAATTTTTCAGAATTTATTTGGTATTTTTAATAATTAAAATCTAATTTTTCTAATTTTTAAATTAATTTTCGGAAAATAAAATAAATAAACCGTCGCTAAAGGTTATAGCGACAGATAACCGTCGCTATAGGTGTTCTTCATCTCAAGAACACTGTCAGTGACAGCTTCGAGGTGGTAGGTTTGACCATGAATAAATATCTGGTATTAATGATTTTGGACAATATATAAATTGGGTCTTGTATAGGAATTACCAGACTACAATTACCAACAATCATAACGTTTAAACAACATCATATCTGGGAGAAATCGAGCCTCAAAGTAGCTATCAGAGCTGTTCTTCGTGAAGAACAGTTCGTGATGCCTACTTTGGACCTATATATCTTGATGATCGTGTAACTTTTATGTGATCTATCAATTCCAGTGTGTAGACAATATGTAGGAATACAACTTAAAATCTTCATAACATTAAAACATAACAGAATGAACAAGATCTTTCCGGTCAAATTACAACACAGAAAACTGTCACGAATTTTCTGGGTTCGCGATTTTCACAGTTTCGGTCAACCATGTTTGACCGATTATATCTCATACTCTACAACAGATATCGACTTTATGCTTTTTTAATATTAAAGACCACATATCAGGCTACATGGTAAAAGTTTTAAACATCAAAAATCATGATCGAGAAAGGATCTATGGCCCCTGACATTTGACTGTCAGACCACAGATTCGGTTTTTCCAACTTGCTTAAATCTTTGATTTTGAGCACTTTGATGTTATGGGTCTGTGTTTTTACAACCCAGAATATTAATATACTACTTATTACACAACTTTAAACAATCAATTGCATCAATTAACATCGAATCGAAGGATTTCTAGAATTTAAGGTTTCCTACCTTTTTAAGCTTTGATTTCTTGATTTCTGACTTTGATCTTCTGTTTTTGATGCTTGTGATGGTTGGGCTTTGTTTAGGGACTGATATGCCTTAGGAATTCGTAGGTTTTAGAAAGAGAAGCTCAAGGATGAGAGTTAAGCAAATTTTAGTGTACAAATGTATTATTTCTCTCCCCAATCTATATATAAACTAATCTAGATGCCTTGGATGCCAATTTGGTTGATTGCTAATTGATTGCTAGCTGATAAGATGGTATGTGGCCAGATTTTCCAAGATTCCTAGCAACAATGCAACTAATAATATACTAATAAGACCAAAAAGGGCATTTTAGTCATTTTTACTCTAATAATTGATTCCTTCCTTTAATAATCACAAGGGTAGTTTAGACTTCTCATATCTACCATGAAGGGCATTTTAGACATTGGCCATAACCATTAGGGTTTATCACTTTAGATTTTAAAATTCCATAAATAATATAACTAATAATACACTAAAAGGGTATTTTGGTAATTTCACATATAATTTCATGGACATTTTTGTACATAGCAATTAAATGTAGTATTTAATCACTAGATGGTAATTCTTATCATTTACCAATTAATTCTATCATTTGGTAAATTAAAACACTTGTACATTAACATTATAATTAAACCCAATAATTTTAAATTAGGGTTTTCTATAGAAAATTAGGGTTCTATAATTAGGGTTTTTTAACGTCATCAATTAGGGTTTCTAATTGACCATTATGCTTCTCTAATTATCTGTGTATGTTACTAACACAGTCATTACGATCTCTAACTTCAACCGATTAGGGTTGTAATAATTAGGGTTTGTCCTAATTATCGGCATAAAAATAGTAATTAGGGTTTCTTCTAATTACCGACATTTTATACACAGTAACCTTCATATACACAGTCACTACTCAGTCATATCTCATAACTGAGTTTAATAATTAGGGTTTCACAGCACGGTAATATGCTATGACCTAATTGACCGTCATTGCTCAATATTATCTGTCCGCACATACACAGTACATAATTATGGTACTGTAAAATCATTATATCAATAATATAATATTACTATTCTCATCTCTTGATCACAATCCCAATCTAGGGTTTTGGATCTCATATATGGCTTCTCTTTCGCATATCAAGTTAAAATACTTGATTTAAATATTCTGAACAATTCATATAATAAAATATTTATTATATAAATCTAATTGCCACTTCATATATTATTTCCAATCATGCTTTCATGGAAAATAATTAATAAAAATATTTCTGTTTATAAAAATTAATTACCATATAATTTGTGGTAATTTATAATTCCAAAATTATTTCTAATTTTTCAAGAAATAAATATATTCGTATTTATCGTTCACTTATTCTCATCATTAAATAAAAAAAATTTTATACGCAAAATTTCTTATTTATTTTATATAGGAAATCTCGGGTTATTACAAGGAATCTTCCTTGGATATGCCACGGACAGCAAGGCATACAGAGCGTTCAACAAAAAGACGCTGAATGTCGAAGTCTCAATACACGTCATTTTTGATGAAACTGACTTAGACAAAGCAGTACATCAAGACACTACGACCAATGATGCGAACACTACGACTGAAGTTGTTGAGGCCAACACTACGAGTGAAGTACCAGACAGAGAAGTCGTAGAGCATGATAATGAAATCGTAGAGAGGACCATCCAAGATAATGAATCTCCACTACAAGAAGAAGAAATAGACCTTGAAGACTTAAGACAGGAAGGCATCAGGACAGATGTTCCAACTGGCAGCAGATGGGCAAGAGATCACACTCAGGATCTAATCATTGGAGATCCGAATGCTAGAATCAAAACAAGATCTGCTACTCAGAATGAATGTTTCTATCTAAGCTTCCTGTCACAAATTGAGCCAAAGAAAATAGAGGATGCATGTGACGCCCCCAAAATAGGTCCATTCCATCCAACCCATTTTGAGTCGCCAAATACATGGTACAGAAACAAATACAACTTTTACAACCCATAAACTGTGAGTTTGAATACAAACATTGTCATCTAGACAATATACATACCCAACTATGTCCTCAATACAATTATTGATATATTATTTTACAAAAATGGTGAGGACTACTAAACAACTCTCTCAAGGACCATCAATTCATACCCCGACTCGTACCCGCTATATTCTCGTCTCCTGAGAAGAAAAATGGAACAAAAAGGAAAAGGGTGAGCTCAACTAGCTCAGTAAAGAATATTATGACTAAGATAATATACAACAAATTATCGTTAGTCTTCAACAGGGAAAAAATCTGATAGAATACAATAGACAACAAGTTTTAAATCAATATTCGCAGCGGAAAATATTAATTCATAGAAGAGTTACGTAGAGGATGAAATCTACTAATGTCTATGAATTTAACAGTCCATCAACAGTATTTTTTTATCCCTGTAACATCAATCAATGCACATCTTGAATCATATATTCATCCTTGCACTACAGGCCAAGGATATTCATCTGTTGGTCATGTTCATCTAAACACCTGTTCATCTTTGCACTACGGGCCAAAGATATTCATCAGAAATCATTCATCTTTGCACTACAGGCCAAAGATATTCAATAATAACCTCCTTTAAGACTGAAGATGATAAAAAAAATATTTTTTTTTAAAGAAGCGAATCCAGTGAAACAAAATGACAAGGATTAAGGATTAAGGATCGTACTTTGTTTTATCCATGTCCAAAAATACCTCAAAAATAATCATAGTGGTGTAAAATTCAAGAATGATCAAAACATGGATACAATCAAAGCTAGTATCCACAATAGATATTTTGGACGAAAAGAAAAAAAAATAATTTTTCTGTGAATAGTGCCGTATTCGTGAATAGTGCCGTATACGTGAATAGTAACTCCGGCACAAAAAGTTCCAAATTTGATAAAAAAGTTCACCAATATTCCGGCATAATGATATTGAAGAAAAAATATCATTTGAGAAGAAAATAACATCCCTTACCTCAAAATAGCCGTACTTCTGACTGAATTTCGGTATAGTGCTGACAGAAACTCGCACCGTATAGCAACACTCAAAGTATACTCACAAGGATACGCTCGATAATATAGAGAGAGAAAGAGAGAAAACTTTGTTTCTGGTGTGATTTTCAATTCTAACTTAGCCCTCTATTTATAGGAAAATGTTAGAACGCCAAAGGAGACTAAATTAATAAAGAATTATTATTTCATTTCATCCTTCCACGCCACCTACCATGACCAGCCATCAAGCATGCATAAAATGAAATTTTCCAGCAGCCCACATGTTGTCAAACAAGAGTGGGTCCCACCCATTATTTAATAAAAATCATTTTATTTTCCAAAACTTCAATAATTCGTAGAAAATAGCTCGTTTATCAGAAAAATTCGAAACTCGCGACTTTCCATGGGAAATTCCATTCTCTACAACTTTGCAGAAGAAAATTTTTCCAAATTCCAAATAGAAATTGACCGAAATCCACAAACGGGCGATTTTACAGTCTATACTCAATTTTCGGTCAAAAATTATGTCCACCGACACACAAAACATGTGTTAAACATTTAATGCCACAAAAATACTCTACCTCCTCATATACTCATATATCCCACATTCATTGTAAAAATATCACCGTTAATATATTATTAAAATAATATATTTAAATGAATTATTTTATCAGAAAAAGATAAAATATTAATTTTCAACAATTGTCACATTAAAAATTTTCTCCATCTATATCCACATAAAATAAATATTTTCTTTATCATAATAATCAATAATTAATTATTAAAAATAATTTTACAGAATCACAGTACTGACAACCAGGCCGTTCCCAGGATAGAGGGGGCTTTCCAATAAGAATTTCTCCTTACTGGCGCGCAATTAGATGACCAAACTTCTCCTTGACAGAACTTTCTAGACATTGCCAATAATGTTATCTGATAATATTATTCAAATAATATGAATTATTGATCTGATAATGAAAAATACTGTGAAATGACAATTATTGAAACAATAATAATATAAATATCAACGCAGCAATTATTGAATCAATAAAGTAATGAACAGTAACTCCTGTAGCAATTATTGAGTAGTGCCTTCTTACGTAAGGATCAATAATTCAAAATACCGTGTGCTACTGTGCAACAACGCGTATTACTGTATTTTAACCACCGGGTATTCCAACAGTGTAAACGGTAACAACTACGCCATTATTTTTAAACAGCTTATATTTGTCGTTTTCTTCCTCCAATCGCTTTCCGTTATGGGGCCCACACATGGCTGCGCCGTCGTACGAATATTCCCCGACAGTACGAATATTCCACGACCAAACGAATATTCCCCGACAACAATGAATATTTTATAACCACTTGCTTATTTTGAAATGTTTGCGTATTTTACCCATAACTATCCACATTATTCAAATCAACCCTTACTATTCAAAATAATAATTAAAGGAAATTAAATTTCATTTATTAATTATTTGGGGTCTTACAACCTCCCCTCCTTATGAAATTTCATCCTCGAAATTGACATACGTACCTGGTGTTTCGAAAAGGTGAGGATACCTCGCTTTCATTTCCGTTTCCAACTCCCAGGTCATTTCCTCTATAGCATGATTCCTCCACAAAACTTTAACTTGTGGTATTACCTTCGTGCGTAGGACATGCTCCTTCCTATCCAAGATCTTGACAGGTACCTCCTCATACGTTAAATCTTCGGCTATCTCGTCCGGTTCTAACTCAATGACGTGGTTCGGGTCTTTCACATATTTACGAAGCACAGATATATGAAAAACATTATGAACACGAGACATACTTGGAGGTAACGCGAGTCTATAGGCTACATTACCTATTCGATCAAGAATTTGAAACGGACCAATAAATCGTGGATTAAGCTTTCCTCTCTTCCCGAATCTTGTAACTCCCTTCCATGGGGCAACACGCAACAATACATGATCCCCAACACTAAATTCTACGTCTTTTCGATGAAGATCCGCATAACTCTTTTGTCGATCTTGTGCCGTTTGTATACGTTGTCGAATCGTTTCGATCTTCTCTGTAGTCATACGTACTAACTCGGGTCCCAACAATGTTGCTTCACCCACCTCGTCCCAACATACTGGAGAGCGACACTTTCGTCCATACAATGCTTCAAATGGGGCCACACCAATGCTTGCCTGATAACTGTTGTTGTAGGAGAATTCCGCCAATGGTAAATATTTATCCCAACTGCCCTTGAAGTCTAGGACACAGAGTCTTAATAAATCTTCAAGAGTTTGAATAGTCCTCTCTGATTGTCCGTCCGTTTGAGGATGGTATGCCGAACTGAATCGTAACTCCGTACCCATAGCTTTTTGCAAGCTAACCCAAAATCTTGAAGTAAATCTTGGGTCACGATCCGAAACTATGGATACTGGCATGCCATGCAATCTTACAATCTCATTTACGTACATTTGAGCAAGACGTTCAAGGGAATAAGTCTCTCGTATCGGCAAGAAATGAGCGGACTTGGTTAATCTATCAACAATAACCCAAATAGCATTGATGCCTTGAGAAACCGTAGGAAGACCCGTAACGAAATCCATAGTAATGTGTTCCCACTTCCATTTCGGAATCTCAAGTGGTTGCAATGGACCCTTTGGCACTTGATGCTCCGCCTTTACACGTTGACAAGTTAAACACGTTGAAATAAATTTTGCAATCTCTCTTTTCATATTGTTCCACCAAAATGTATGTCGAAGGTCACGATACATTTTGGTACTTCCAGGATGAATTGCAAACGGTGTATTGTGTGCCTCCATCATGATCTTGTACTTCAAATCAGGATTGTTAGGAACACAAAGTCTGGAGTGGACTCGAAGTATTCCTTCTTCATCAATTCTCGCTTCTGGAATGGCACCTTCTTGTACTTTCGTCTTCATATGCATCAGCTCCGGATCGCTGGCTTGAGCAACCTTAACTTTTTCTATTAAAGTTGGCTCTATGCGTATACTTGACATCATTGCACTCATTCCTGCATATGATCTTCTACTCAATGCGTCAGCTACCACGTTCGCTTTTCCAGGATGGTATTGAATAGTGTGGTCGTAATCTTTCAACAACTCGAGCCAACGTCGTTGCCGCATGTTGAGTTCTTTTTGAGTGAAGAAATATTTGAGGCTTTTATGATCTGAATATATCTCCACTTTCTCCCCGTATAGATAGTGCCTCCAGATCTTTAGCGCGAAAACGACTGCTGCCAACTCTAGATCATGAGTAGGATAATTCCTCTCATACTCTTTAAGTTGTCGCGAGGCATAGGCTATGACTTTCCCACGTTGCATGAGAACACATCCTAACCCTTTGCCTGAAGCATCGCTGTAGATAACAAATCCATCCGAACCAGATGGTATTGTTAGAACAGGTGTCGAAATAAGTCTCCTCTTAAGCTCTTGGAAACTCTTCTCGCATTCCTCGCTCCATACGAATTTTGTATCCTTCCGAGTTAGCTGAGTTAATGGAGTAGCAATTCGAGAAAATCCTTCCACGAATCTCCGATAATAACCAGCTAAGCCCAAAAAGCTACGTACTTCAGTGACCGACTTCGGTTGCTCCCAACTTTGTATTGCTTCAATCTTCGTCGGGTCAACAGATACTCCATTTTTTGACACCACGTGCCCAAGGAATGCTACTTCCTCAAGCCAAAACTCGCATTTCTTCAACTTAGCATATAACTTGTTTTCACGAAGCCTTTGGAGTACCAGCTTCAAATGGTGCTCATGATCTTCACGGCTTTTGGAATATATGAGGATGTCATCAATAAAGACAACAACGAATTGATCCAAATAATCTTTGAATACTCGGTTCATCATATCCATGAAAGCAGCAGGAGCGTTAGTCAATCCAAAAGACATGACTAAGAATTCATAATGTCCATACCGCGTCCTGAAGGCAGTCTTTGGAATATCCTCAGTTCTAATTTTTAGCTGATGATATCCAGAACGAAGATCGATTTTTGAAAAGAATTGTGCTCCTTGCAACTGGTCAAACAAGTCATCAATACGAGGTAGAGGATACCTATTCTTAATGGTGACATGGTTCAATTCCCGATAGTCAATACAAAGTCGCATACTCCCGTCTTTCTTCTTTACGAATAAAACAGGAGCACCCCAAGGAGATGTACTAGGACGAATGAAACCGATGTCCAATAACTCCTGTAGTTGGACTTTTAACTCCTGAAGTTCAATAGGAGCCATTCGATATGGGGTTTTAGAAATGGGCTTTGTACCAGGTTCAAGATCAATAAAGAATTCAACTTCACGTTCTGGGGGTAGACCGGGAAGTTCTTCAGGAAATACGTCAGGAAAGTCAATAACAACAGGAATATTATTCAAATTTGATGTGTCTTTATTCAAATCCATAACATGGGCTAAGAAAGCTTGACATCCGTTTTTCAATAAACGAATAGCTTTATGATTAGATATGACAGTGATTGATTTTAATGGTTTAGTTGCCTGAATTCGAACAACAGGTTGATTAGGAATATGAAAACTAACAACCTTACGAAAACAATCAAGTTTGGCATGATGAGTAGTTAACCAATCAATCCCTAAAATCACATCAAAAGCAAGTATCTTTAAAGAGATCAGGTCAACAGGTAAGGTGATGGTGCCAACTTGAATGAAACAAGATTTATAAACAGTGGATGTGATGAAAGTTTCTCCTAACGGAGTTTCCACAGATAGGTCAAAGTCTAATTTCTCCGGAGTCAAGTTTAAACGTTGAGCGCAAGCAGGGGAGATAAATGAATGGGTAGCACCGGTATCAAGTAAGGTATAAACTTCACAAGAATTTATAAATAGCTTACCCGTGATCACCTCGTTTGGGTTCCTCGCATGTTGACCCGTCACAACAAACGCTCTTCCAGGAACCATTGACTTTGGCTTTTCTGGGACAGTCTTTTGAGTCACCGTCCCCGCTGAACTAGGTTTCGCTACCGTACAATCTCGAGCGATATGTCCTTCCTTTCCACAATTATAGCATACCTTGAACTGTTGTGGACAGTTTGGACTGATATGTCCCTCTTTTCCGCACTTATAGCATATAACCGGTGGTCTTTCTCCTCCCTTAGAACCAGTTGCTGCCGGAACTGTCGTCTTCACATGGTCGTTGTTAAATCTCCTCTTTTTAAAATCTCCTCCTGACTCGCTTCTTCTATTTTCATAGCTATGATTACCACCAGAGTGGTTACCATTTTTGTCCGTCTTTTTCTTTCTCCACTGGTTATTGTTGTTTTGCTGGCTGCTATCTTCAGTATGATCCTGATTGTGGTTCCTCGGTTGACCGTACTCGTTGTCTCGCTCCAACAATTGAGCCCTGTTAACAACATCTGAATAGAGAGAAAATTTATGAGAGATGAGATATTGTCGTATGCCGGGTTTCAAACCTCTTAGAAACATCCGCGTCATACGTTCCTCATTCTCCACCAAATGAGGTGCAAACCTGGATAACTCTGCAAACTTTGCCTCGTACTGAGACACCGTCATGTTATTTTGTTCTAATCTGATGAACTCCACTTCCTTCATATGACGAACACTTTCAGGAAAGTATTTGTCATTAAATAGTTTCTGAAACGTCTCCCAAGACATGCTGAGTGCGGCTGGATGGGTACGCTTCACAGACTCCCACCAGTAGTCTGCCTCGCCACGGAACATAAAGGTGGCGAATGGAACCTTCTGTTCCTCCGTGCATCCCAAGACATCGAATATCTTGGTAATTTGCTTGACCCATGTCTCCACCATGATCGGATCTGGCTTTCCCTTAAATTCTGGTGGTCCCAACTCTTTGAACTGCTTGGCTGTGACCACCCGTGAATTGTTATCATTTCCTCCTGTATTTTGAACACGAGTCTCACTCGTCTGATTTTGCATGAACTGCAAAAAGCTTCTGAACATTGCGTCGTTCATCGTCTGATCAGTGGTGTTGTTCACAGGAGGAACATTGCCAGCCTGTTGCATGTTCTCCTCGTTGGTGAGTACAGGCGTCTCCACGGTCTCATTTCCATTGTTAATATTCTCAGTCGACATTCTCAAATACTGTCATAAAACAAGGGTTAATTAAGGAAATCAATATATCACATAATATCCCTATATACTGACCAACTAACAAATAAGCTTAGGTAGAACACACTAGCGAAGTATTTACTCGTCTCTCCCCTCCTAGTTCTATTCCCCGATCTCCGCCAGAGATCATATCCCTAAGCTCTGATACCAACTGTGACGCCCCCAAAATAGGTCCATTCCATCCAACCCATTTTGAGTCGCCAAATACATGGTACAGAAACAAATACAACTTTTACAACCCATAAACTGTGAGTTTGAATACAAACATTGTCATCTAGACAATATACATACCCAACTATGTCCTCAATACAATTATTGATATATTATTTTACAAAAATGGTGAGGACTACTAAACAACTCTCTCAAGGACCATCAATTCATACCCCGACTCGTACCCGCTATATTCTCGTCTCCTGAGAAGAAAAATGGAACAAAAAGGAAAAGGGTGAGCTCAACTAGCTCAGTAAAGAATATTATGACTAAGATAATATACAACAAATTATCGTTAGTCTTCAACAGGGAAATAATCTGATAGAATACAATAGACAACAAGTTTTAAATCAATATTCGCAGCGGAAAATATTAATTCATAGAAGAGTTATGTAGAGGATGAAATCTACTAATGTCTATGAATTTAACAGTCCATCAACAGTATTTTTTTATCCCTGTAACATCAATCAATGCACATCTTGAATCATATATTCATCCTTGCACTACAGGCCAAGGATATTCATCTGTTGGTCATGTTCATCTAAACACATGTTCATCTTTGCACTACGGGCCAAAGATATTCATCAGAAATCATTCATCTTTGCACTACAGGCCAAAGATATTCAATAATAACCTCCTTTAAGACTGGAGATGATAAAAAAAATATTTTTTTTTAAAGAAGCGAATCCAGTGAAACAAAATGACAAGGATTAAGGATTAAGGATTCGTACTTTGTTTTATCCATGTCCAAAAATACCTCAAAAATAATCATAGTGGTGTAAAATTCAAGAATGATCAAAACATGGATACAATCAAAGCTAGTATCCACAATAGATATTTTGGACGAAAAGAAAAAAAAATAATTTTTCTGTGAATAGTGCCGTATTCGTGAATAGTGTCGTATACGTGAATAGTAACTCCGGCACAAAAAGTTCCAAATTTGATAAAAAAGTTCACCAATATTCCAGCATAATGATATTGAAGAAAAAATATCATTTGAGAAGAAAATAACATCCCTTACCTCAAAATAGCCGTACTTCTGACTGAATTTCGGTATAGTGCTGACAGAAACTCGCACCGTATAGCAACACTCAAAGTATACTCACAAGGATACGCTCGATAATATAGAGAGAGAAAGAGAGAAAACTTTGTTTCTGGTGTGATTTTCAATTCTAACTTAGCCCTCTATTTATAGGAAAATGTTAGAACGCCAAAGGAGACTAAATTAATAAAGAATTATTATTTCATTTCATCCTTCCACGCCACCTACCATGACTAGCCATCAAGCATGCATAAAATGAAATTTTCCAGCAGCCCACATGTTGTCAAACAAGAGTGGGTCCCACCCATTATTTAATAAAAATTATTTTATTTTCCAAAACTTCAATAATTCGTAGAAAATAGCTCGTTTATCAGAAAAATTCGAAACTCGCGACTTTCCATGGGAAATTCCATTCTCTACAACTTTGCAGAAGAAAATTTTTCCAAATTCCAAATAGAAATTGACCGAAATCCACAAACGGGCGATTTTACAGTCTATACTCAATTTTCGGTCAAAAATTATATCCACCGACACACAAAACATGTGTTAAACATTTAATGCCACAAAAATACTCTACCTCCTCATATACTCATATATCCCACATTCATTGTAAAAATATCACCGTTAATATATTATTAAAATAATATATTTAAATGAATTATTTTATCAGAAAAAGATAAAATATTAATTTTCAACAATTGTCACATTAAAAATTTTCTCCATCTATATCCACATAAAATAAATATTTTCTTTATCATAATAATCAATAATTAATTATTAAAAATAATTTTACAGAATCACAGTACTGACAACCAGGCCGTTCCCAGGATAGAGGGGGCTTTCCAATAAGAATTTCTCCTTACTGGCGCGCAATTAGATGACCAAACCTCTCCTTGACAGAACTTTCTAGACATTGCCAATAATGTTATCTGATAATATTATTCAAATAATATGAATTATTGATCTGATAATGAAAAATACTGTGAAATGACAATTATTGAAACAATAATAATATAAATATCAACGCAGCAATTATTGAATCAATAAAGTAATGAACAGTAACTCCTGTAGCAATTATTGAGTAGTGCCTTCTTACGTAAGGATCAATAATTCAAAATACCGTGTGCTACTGTGCAACAACGCGTATTACTGTATTTTAACCACCGGGTATTCCAACAGTGTAAACGGTAACAACTACGCCGTTATTTTTAAACAGCTTATATTTGTCGTTTTCTTCCTCCAATCGCTTTTCGTTATGGGGACCACACATGGCTGCGCCGTCGTACGAATATTCCCCGACAGTACGAATATTCCACGACCAAACGAATATTCCCCGACAACAATGAATATTTTATAACCACTTACTTATTTTGAAATGTTTGCGTATTTTACCCATAACTATCCACATTATTCAAATCAACCCTTACTATTCAAAATAATAATTAATGGAAATTAAATTTCATTTATTAATTATTTGGGGTCTTACAATGCAATGGAAGACTCCAGTTGGATAGAAGCTATGCAAGAAGAACTCAACCAGTTTGAACGAAGCAAAGTGTGGAGATTGGTGCCAAGACCAAATGATCATCCAGTGATAGGAACTAAGTGGGTCTTCAGAAACAAAATGGATGAAGATGGGGTCATTACCAGGAACAAGGCAAGATTAGTGGCAAAGGGCTATTCTCAAGAAGAAGGTATCGACTATGATGAGACTTTTGCACCCGTTGCAAGACTAGAAGCCATCAGAATCTTTCTTGCCTTTGCTGCCCACATGAAGTTCAAAGTCTTCCAGATGGATGTCAAGAGTGCATTTCTAAACGGAGAGCTTCAAGAAGAAGTCTATGTCGAACAACCTCCAGGTTTTATCAATCCATCCCTTTCCAATTATGTCTATAGATTAGATAAAGCCTTATATGGTCTTAAACAAGCACCTAGAGCATGGTATGAAACTCTAACTAACTTTTTAATAGAAAATGGGTTCACTAGAGGCAGGGTAGATACCACATTATTCCTTAGAAAGCACAAAGACAAAGTCTTACTAGTTCAAATATATGTTGATGACATCATTTTTGGTTCTACTGACGAAAAATTATGCAAGAGATTCTCTAAGCTAATGCAGAGCAAGTTTGAAATGAGCATGATGGGTGAACTGAATTTCTTCCTTGGACTACAAGTGAAGCAAACTGATGAAGGGATATTCATAAATCAAGCCAAATACATCAAAGATTTGTTAAAGAAATATGGCATGGAATCAGCTTCCCCCATGAAAACTCCAATTGCTCCTGCAACTAAGCTTGACAAAGATGAGAATGGTAAAGGTATTGATATAACACAATACAGAGGTATGATAGGTTCTCTTTTGTACCTAACTGCTAGTAGACCAAACATAATGTTCGCAACATGCATATGTGCTAGATTTCAGGCTAACCCTAAAGAGTCTCATTTATCTGCTGTAAAAAGGATCTTCAGGTATCTCAAAGGCACACCTTACTTGGGGCTTTGGTATCCCAAGGAATCCTCATTTGAACTAACAGGATATACAGATGCTGATTTTGCAGGATGTAAGATAGATAGAAAGAGTACCAGTGGCACCTGTCAGTTGCTAGGAAATAGGCTTGTGTCCTGGTTCAGCAAAAAGCAAAACTCAGTGTCCACTTCAACTTTCAACTGCAGAAGCTGAATATATTGCTGCTGGCAGCTGCTGTGCTCAAATTCTATGGATGAGAAACCAGCTAGCTGACTATGGGTTTGATTTCAAATCGATACCCATACACTGTGATAACACAAGTGCCATAGCAATAACTCATAATCTTGTTATGCATTCTAGGACCAAACATATTGAAATAAGATATCACTTCATTAGGGATCATGTGCAAAATGGAACTATATCACTACAATATATTCCTACTGAAAATCAACTTGCAGATGTTTTTACTAAACCACTAGATGAATCCAGATTCAATAAGTTATTAAGTGAACTAGGGATGCTTAATCTCCAACCATGAAATATATGCTCTAGACTGTACTAACCATAATAGGTACAAAGGCTAAACTCAACATCATAGACATAATCAAGGGAAGTCCACGACCTTAGAGTAGAAAGGACAGACTCTACGAATGATGATCAGACTCAACAACTGTTAAACGGACTCGACGATCGTAAAACAGACTCGACGATCGTAGACCGAAGAATAAAAATGACAGACTACGAATGGTAGACAGACTCAACGACCAGAAGACTACCTCAACGATCGTACTCATTCTAAGGACATCTCAGCACTGAAGACTCAAAGGGCAAATCAGTACATTCAAGCAAATCAAAGACGTAGAGCCAAGCAAAAAGCGACACCTGTCCCACTAAGTCAAAAAGAGAGAGGGAAGCTACAAGAACAAATTGGAACCGTATTTTTGAAATCTGAAGTTCAAAAGATTATCTCTCTCTCTCAAAGCAAAACCCTAACTCAAGAAAAAGTTCAATCGCGTTCCACTTCTCAACCACAGAATCATGGCTGTTTCAAATGTAATCTCAGGCTACAGACTCTGTTTCGATGAGTTCAAGGATGCTCCTCCAAAGTTTCACAAAACATTAGCACTACTAAAGAAGGCAGGTCTCGAAGAAGCGCTGAGTACCGACACCCTCATCTATCCCGAGTTAGTGAAAGAGTTCTACAAGAATGGAGTGTACGAACTCAACACCATCACTACACGGGTAAGAGGAGTTGAAATGATGCTAAGGGAAGAAGACTTCAATCTGGCCCTTGGTTTCAAGGATACAGGGCACTCACCTCTCGACAGCATAAGATTTGAAGAGGGATTGAAGAGAATGCATCACAAAAAGAACTCTGTAAAAGGCTATAAAAAGAAGGAATTCCCTCAAAGGTATGAATTTCTAGCTGATATTGTTGGGAAATGTATCTGTTGTAAGAGTTCAGGTCATGACTCTGTTAATGAAGTTCAACTAAAACTCATGACTGCAATAACTCTTGGAATTCAACTAAATTATGGAGCCATACTACTGGAGTGGATTGGCAAGTGGATAGTAGGCTCGAAGAAGTCAAAAAGTCCTCAGAAGATGCTGTATGGAAGATTTATTAGCATCATTCTGCAATCTGCTGTGGGTGATAAAATTGGGGATGATGAAGGAGAAGCCATGAACCCAAACCGAAGAATGACACAGCAGTTGTTTAAAAATTGGGAAAGAAACCCGGCTGAATATACAAGAATGATGACAGAGTCAAGTGGGAGAACTGGGGAGCGAGGGGAAGCAGGAATTGCTATTGTCAATGAGGCTGAAGAAGAAGAAGAAGCAGATAAGGGAGAACCTTCTGGTCTTGTCAGGAAAAGCAAGGGCAAGAGAAAGCTGAGGGGAACACAAGTCGAAGAGCCTCAGGGATCTGCAACTAACATGCCTGTAGAGTCCTCTGACATAGAAACTCTAAGGAGGCTGAGGAACATACAACAGCAAGAAGAGGATCAAACCACCATTTCACAACTCTTAAAGAAGAATAAGGCTGGTCATGAGTCCAAAAGACCAACAGTGTCTTCAATCGTAGAGACTCTGCTGTTCTCTGAAACCAGGCCAAGTGTGGCAGAAATGGAGAAAGCTGCTTCAAGGACAGTGGCCGGTCAATGTGGACAACCAAAGAAAACACTGGCAAAGCAAAGAGAAGGCTGGTCAAGAAGTATATTCTTGAAAATGAAAAAGTTTTGAAGAAAGAAGCCAAGAGCATGGCTGTAAAAGTAGAACTTCCCCAAGCAACCGAAGAGAAGAATGCATCAGCTAAGGGGGAGAAGCCTACTGCTCAAGAAGAAGTTCCAGCTGAGGGGGAGTTTCTAAAGGAAGATGATCATATTGAGGGGGAGCCTCACAATATCCTAATGACTAAAGAAAAAGTCCTTGCTCAAGATAAAGATGAACCAATGCCAAAGGTCATTGAGTTAATGGACTCTTCAGAAGACAACAAAGAAGAGAAAGAGGATGATGATGATGAGATTGAAATAACTGGTGTAGGTAGAGATGGATACAGAAGCTATCTGTACAACCAAATGTTTTCTTACCTACCCATGATGGCATACCATCAAGCTCAGATTCTGAAATCATGGGACCACATGTTCTGGAGCTTCAAGGAATATCCAGCAATCACAGTTCTGGCTCATGGATTTCCAAGGGAAGTCATCTTTGCTAAAAAGTTGATTACAAACTATTCCTCATCAAATGTCACATCTGAGGTACTAACTATCCCCACAAGCTTTAGAGTTAATCATCAACCATCATCTTCATTTAGTTATTTCTATGAATTTCCTAAATGGATGGAAGTAGTTCTCAACCCAGTAAATCAGTTTCCAGTTACAGAATTCCAAAATTCTGTGACTAAAGAACCAGAAGAAGCCAACTTTACTCAGCTCCAACAAATCTCTTGTTCCACGATTCCAGGCTTTAGTCCTCTAGAAGAATCAAATATTGGAATAGTAGAGTCACCTATCCCAGCCATCCAAACACAAGCCCCTCCATCAGACATCCCTTCCTCGTCCAGAAATGACTGCTTTAATCTTGAACTTGCTCTTTGTTCCCTAAAAGAACAATTCAACAATACACCACCCTCTTCCTCAAGAATTCCCCAGATGGATGAGATTCTCTTAGAATTGTCTACCAAGGCCGATCTATCAGCTATGTCTAAGAAAGTGATCAAGGAACTAGAAGAAAGTCTTGACGATCACTCTGAACTGATTCAGCTAAGACTGACATCCATGATCAATGCTGCAAACACCCTTCCACAATCTCTGAGCTCTGAATTGTCCAAAACACTAAAAGAGATCATCAGAGAAATGCTTCAAAGCATAAAGGACAGGGATGACATTCACTTCCAAGCAGCCAAAAGACATAGGGATGCAGTCTTAATCTTACAGCAAACTCAAGAATCTCAGAACAAACAGATGTTGCAAAGCATTCAGAATCTCCAGACTGCTGTCAAAGAGTTTCAACAATTCTATGTCAGCAGCGGCCAACAAACAGACAACATTCTATCCATTCTTCAACAAAGAGAAGCAAGGTCTGAAGTTCTCATTTAAGAAAATAGAGAAGACATTGCTCAGACCAAAAGTCAGCTGAACGAACTTGTCCAAGGAATTGCTCGTCTGTCAGATGACATTCGAACTCTTGATGCTGACATAAAGGGGGAGAAAAGAAGCAAGGGAGATCAGGAAGTAGATCGTGCAGACCAAGGAAACAAGGGACGCGGATTCCAAACAACAAGAAATCCGTCTGTAAGACATATCTCTCAGCAGACTCAATGATCAGATCAGCAGGAAGTCTTAGTGGCTCAACCTTTAAGAAGTCAAGGGCCAGCTTCTAGCTCACAAGGAGTAACCGCAACAGGCATAAGAATGCCAATTGGAGATCCGGCATTTATGAACAGGCACGACCACAATCCAAGACTAAGTCCCAGTGAGCTCGAAGATTTGGCTAAGAGAGATGAAGCTAGTAGAAAGAGGAGAGCAGAAGAAAAGGCAAATCCTCCAAGGAGCAAGAAGCCAAGAAAATAGAGATAAGTTAAATTTTCACTTCTTATTGATGTATCTATTTCAAATGTAACATCTATCTTCATACATCAATAAATTCATGCTTATTCTCTAGAAATTTCAGCTGCTCACTGAAATACTAAGTCATGTTTATTCTTCTGCACTGCATATAATCAATAATCATAACAACAAATCTCCTTAGTTATGTCAACATCAAATAGGGGGAGATTGTTGGGAGAATGCATAACATGATTTGATGTTTTAATATGCTTGTGATTATTGTAAGGTCCTTAAATTGAATTGATGTACAAGGACTTAGTAATGGAAAGATCAAGATTGTTAGGCTGATCTAAGCTTTCAACGTGTATCATTCTGTTCTAGAATGCATAGATAAAAAGATCAAAACTGTTAGGTTGATCTTTTGATGTAATAGATAGGCTTGTCTGATCGTCGAAGCACTGCACCAGAAGTCGTAGTCTGCCAGGAGAGTCAGAGTCAACTCGGGAGCTATCGAGGCAGAATAGGAGTATGCAAGATGGTGAGATCTCAGAGTTCGTAGACTTCCAGGGGAAACGAAGAAGGATCGTAGTGTATCGAGAAGAGCCTCCTCAGGATCGTAGTGTACTGAGGAAGTTATGTTCTGAATCGTAGAGACAGCCTACCTATAAGCCGAACGACAATCTGCCAAAGCTAAGTATGAAATGCACTGTACGCTCAGAGTCGCAGAGTCTAGTGATGCAAAAGTCAAAGACAAGGATCGTAGACCACACTCTGCGATCGTAGAGTTCACTGAACAAATGCAGAGATCGTAGTCGGACAAGATCAGATGAAGACAACAAGCTCAAGTCAGCGATCGTAGAGTGGACTCAACGTTCACCAAGCTAACTCTACGATCGTAGTATGCAGAGTCAGCGATCGTAGTATGCTCTTGGGATCGTAGAGTCAACAACACGATCTGAATCATAGAGCACAACAATCCAAATCGTAGAGCAACATCTGTCATGTCAGAAAACGTTAAAGCCTCATGAATTGTTAATTCAACAATACGAGGAATGGATCCTAAATGCTACAGTGCCCATCAGTCCCAGAATAAATGAAATATCCTTAGGATGCAACAAAGAAGCGTATTGAAGAAGCTAAGGATAGTACTATGAATGAAAAGGGACAAAACACCTTTTCAGGTGGTAGGTGAAAAAGCAGCCTGCAGTGTCAGTGGTCCAGAATGCAGAATTCAGAAGATGTACAGAAATGTCTCCATCACAGTACAGAAAATTCAGATGCATTTAATGCCACAACGGATGGATCCAACGGATAGTTTTCAATATCACATATATACAGATCAGACAGATGAAAGAAAAAGCAAGCATAAACATTCAACGTGAAGAACTCTCTAAGGCTCAACTCTACGATCTGAGATATTACAAAGCTTGCTCAGCTACTCAGCTATTACGAACCAGAGCTTACACAGCAAACTGAGTAGCAACCTTCAGAACGCAACAACAACAATCATCAATCAACTGAAGAAGTATACCAAGTCTGCTGGACTTGAAGAGTTCGCAGTGAACTGTAAGAAAGTCAAGTCTGTTGGACTTGAAGAGTTCAAAAGTGAACTAGAAAAGTTCCTAGACTGTTGGTCTAGAAGGAATCTGTGTGATTCAGAAGATTGTATAAGACATCCTTAGTGGATATCCTACTCGTTGAGTAAAAGAGTGGACTAGGAGCTTTGAGTGCTCCGAACCACTTAAAAACAACTGTGTCATTTACATTCATACTATAACTGCTATATCTGTCATAACTGCCTTAATTGCTCATAACTCCATTGCTTGGTAAAGAAGATTAAAACAAACATTAATTCCGCAAAGTTTTAATAATTATCTTAGAACAAGTTAAAACGAAAAGATTTTCAAATATCTATTCAACCCCCCCCCCCCCTTCTAGATAACTTGTGCCTACTAAGAACTAACATAAGCTTTATGCCAAGTTGAAGAAATGTGAATTCTGGCTTGAGGAAATAGCATTCCTTAGGCACGTAGTATCAAGTCATGGAATATCTGTTGACCCAGCAAAGATTGAAGCAATTCAAAGCTGGGAGCAACCTAAATCAGTGACCGAAGTACGTAGCTTTCTCGGCTTAGCTGGTTATTATCGGAGATTCGTGGAAGGATTTTCTCGAATTGCTACTCCATTAACTCAGCTGACTCGGAAAGATACAAAGTTCGGTTGGAGCAAAGAATGTGAGAAGTGTTTTCAAGAACTCAAGAGGAGACTCATTTCAGCACCTGTTCTGACAATACCATCTGGCTCGGAGGGATTTGTCATCTACAATGATGCTTCGGACAAAGGGTTGGGATGTGTTCTCATGCAACATGGGAAAGTCATAGCCTATGCCTCAAGACAACTCAAAGAATATGAGAGGAATTATCCTACTCATGATCTAGAGTTGGCAGCTGTTGTCTTCACACTAAAGATTTGGAGACATTACTTGTATGGGGAGAAAGTGGAGATCTTTACGGATCATAAAAGCCTCAAATATTTTTTCACTCAAAAGGAACTCAACATGCGACAACGACGTTGGCTTGAACTGTTGAAAGATTATGATCATACTATCCAATATCATACTATCCAATACCATCCTGGAAAAGCGAACGTGGTAGCTGAGGCATTGAGTAGAAGATCATATGCAAGTACGAGTACTATATTGTCAACACAAAGGCCCATTTTGTATGACTTGTAAAGGATGAAGATAGAGATAAAGACTCCAGGGACCCACGTGATGATGACAAATATACGAGTAGAACCAACTTTAATTGATAAAATTAAAGCTACTCAAATTACAGATTCAAAGCTGATGCATATGAGGAAGAAAGTGCAAGAAGGTGCGATGCCGGAAGCAAGAATCGATGAAGAAGGAATACTTCGAGTCAACTCCAGACTTTTTGTTCCTAACGACCCTGATTTAAAGTATAAAATCATGATGGAGGCGCACAACACACCGTTTGCAATCCATCCTGGGAGTACCAAAATATATCATGATATTCGACATACATTTTGGTGGGGAAATATGAAGAGAGAGATAGCGTTGTTTATCTCAAGGTGTCTAATGTGTCAACGAGTCAAGACGAAACATCAAGTACCAAAAGGTCCATTGCAACCACTTGAAATTCCAGAATGGAAGTGGGAGCACATTACCATAGATTTCGTTACTGGTCTTCCCAAAGTTTCTCAAGGCATAGATGCGATTTGGGTCATTGTTGATAGATTGACCAAGTCTGCTCATTTCTTACCGATACGAGAAACTTATACACTTGAAAGTCTTGCTCGTATGTACATAAACGAGGTTGTAAGATTGCATGGTATGCCAGTATCCATAGTTTCTGATCGAGACCCAAGATTCACTTCACGATTTTGGGTTAGTTTGTAAAAAGCTATGGGCACAGATTTACGATTTAGCTCGACATATCATCCTCAGACGGACGAACAGTCGGAGAGGACTATTCAAACTCTTTAAGATCTATTAAGACTATGTGTCCTTGATTTCAAGGGAAGTTGGGACAAGTTCTTAACATTGGTGGAGTTTTCCTACAACAACAGTTATCAAGCAAGTATTGGCATGACTCCATTCGAAGCGTTGTATGAAAGAAAGTGTCGTTCTCCAGTATGCTGGGATGAGGTGGGTAAAGCAACGTTGTTGGGACCAGAGTTGGTACGTATGACTAAGGAAAAGATTAAAACGATCCGGCAACGTATAAAAACCTCACAAGATCGACAAAAGAGTTATGCTGATCTTCATCGAAAGGATGTGGAATTCGATATAGGAGATCATGTGTTGTTACGAGTTGCTCCATGGAAAGGAGTTACGAGATTTGGAAAGAGAGAAAAGCTCAATCCTCAATTCATTGGCCCATTTTTAATCCTCGATCGGGTAGGAACTGTGGCCTATAGACTCGCTTTATCGCCAAGTATGTCTCGGGTTCATAATGTTTTTCACATATCCATGTTACGTAAATATGTGAAAGATTCGAACCACATTAGTGAGTTAAAACCGGACGAAATAGCGGAAGACTTAACGTATGAAGAGGTACCTGTTCAAATCTTGGATAAGAAGGAACATATTTTACGCTCCAAGGTTATACCTCAAGTCAAAGTTTTGTGGAGAAACCACGATGTTGAGGAAATGACCTGGGAGTTAGAATCTGAAATGAAATCAAGGTATCCTTACCTCTTCGATATACCAGGTACGTACCCTAATTTCGAGGGCAAAATTTCTTAAGAAGGGGAGGTTGTAAGACCCCAACTTTTATAAATAAAGATGAATTTTCTATAATTATCATTTTTGAATATTATGGAGTAAATTTGATATAATGTTATAGTTGTGGATAGTATTTATAAATTCTATAAAGTATGCAAGTTGTTATATTATATTCAATTGGTCAGGAAATATTCTTTTGTGCGGAGAATATTCGTACGACGGCACAATCATTGGTGGACCCCACAACAGGAATTATTATCGAATTGAGAAAACGACAAAAATATTTTATTGAAAATAACAGCGGAAGTTTTACCGTTAATATTATTGAACTACTCGATAGTAAAAGTACAGTAATACGCTGTGGTTGCATAATAAAACACGGTATTGATTATTAATGCTTACGTGAGAAGTCACTCAGTTTTGTTCAATTATTGCTATAGTAATTGTTGCATAGTATCTCACGTTATTTGATTCAATTATTGTCGATATTTTATATATTATTAAATCAATAATTGAAATGACAGAGTTATTAATATTATAAATTGCAATATTAACGATGTCTAGAAGTTCTGCCAAGGAGAGGTTTGGTCACCTAATTGCTCGCTAATAGGGAGAAATCCTTATTGAAAAACCCCCTCTTTCCTGGGAACGACCTGGTCGATTAATATTGTGAATTATAATAATGATGATAAATGTTGTTAAAATATTAAAAGGATTTTTATGAGGTAGTTGTTGTAATTTTGGCGTATTATTTAGACCCTCATTTACCTATTTTTCAACATTATTGGTAGAAAGTTATTTAAATATAATGGGAGGGACCCCTGTGATTATGACATGTTGGGGGGAGGGGAACATGTGGGGCCCACAGTATTGAAAAATGAATGGTTGAAAGTTTTTTTCAAAGTTGTCAATTTGGTTGGGTGGGTGGGTGGGTGGGTGGGGGGAGATATTTGGTTTATACGGAAGGGTGGATCATTATTATCATTATATATATATATATATATATATATATATATATATATATATATATATATATAATATATTTTATATATATTTTATTTAAAAGATTTTGTTTTAAATATGGACCGTCAGATTAAAGTAAATCAATCTCGACCGTTCATGAGTTAGTTACTATGCATTCCATTTTTCTATAAATAGAAGCTCATTCATTCATTATTTTCTTACGAATTTACTGAAACTCTAGAGAGATAAACTATAGAGAGAAAGAAGAAAGTATTCTGCTACTTCACTACTTATATATCCACTACTCTTATTCTTAAGGTAGAGAATATTATTTGTTGTACTCGTAAGGGGTGTTATTATTTCTTATTCATGAAGAGAACTGTTGTTATTCCATTTCTTATTATTCTGTTGGAATAACCTGTATACGCGGTTTACCCTATACTTGGTGACATTCTTCTATTATTCTGTTGGAACATCATGTCTATGTGTTTTACACCGGACCTGGTTCCGTCTTTATTATTATTCCGTTAGAACATCCTGTCTGTGTGTTTTACACCGGACCTGGTTCCATTTTATTATTATTCCGTTGGAACATCCTGTCTGTGTGTTTTACATCGGACCTAGTTCCGTCTTATATTATTCTGTTGGAACATCTTGTCTGTGTGTTTTACACCGGACCTGGTTCCGTCTTTATTATTCTGTTGGAACATCTTGTCGGTGAAAATTTTGCCTGACATGGTTCCGTTATTATTATTCTGTTGGAATAACATGTCTATGCGAAGTACCGCATGCATGATGATTTCTTTTTTTATTCCATTCTTTCTTATACTCAGTTGGTTAAAGTTTTGACTTCTATATTCCATGAAATTAGTAGAATATCCTTGATATTTGCGCTTCATCCAGTATCTTTTCATGGAAATATTCTTCTGATCATTCTTGAATTTTACTCTACAAAACAGTATCACGTTGACAATTTGGACATTAATAATTCCTGAATAAAATAATTCTTGAACTTGTTTTTATTGAATTCTTATATCATTGTCATCATTCTCATATTTATATTTTGTTGAAAGTCATATATGGTCTGTAGTGCATAGATGGACTTGGTATGATTATGACCAGAGATTATTCAGTGTAATCATAACCGTAATGTTACAAATGATGTGGTAAAAGTTCTCATTGGCCCGCAGTGAATTGATGGACAGTTGTTGGCATGATCATGACCATTAATGAATACACAAATATTCTTGGCCCGTAGTGCATGGATAATTGTGGTCGTGATACTAAAGAATATCCTTGGCCGTAGTGCAGGGGTGATTCGATGATGTAGAATATTTATTAAGCTGAGTCTCAGCGATAACAGTAATGAAAAACCTTTTTAATCATAAAAGATAGTAGATTTTATTTTTTACTTGACTCTTTTAATGGATTGCTTGTTCCGCTGCAGTTAAACTTGATGTCTATTATATTTTATCAGTTTAACATTGTTGGAGACTAATGATAATTTATTCTGCATTATCTTAGTCATAATATTTCTTACTGGGCTAATTGAGCTCACCCTTCCTTTCACTGTTCTCTTCAGAAAATGAGAATATAGCTGGGACGAGTCGGGGAACGGAGTGATGGTCCAGAGGGTAGCATTAGTAGTCCTCATTATTCTGTGAAATAGTGTGATAATAATTGTAATGAGGACTCCTTTTGAGTTTGTATAATCTCTAGTAGATAATATTTGTATTCAAACTCACAGTTTATGTTTTGTCGTATTGTACACGACAGTTGTATTAGTAAGTTGTATTTGAATTCTGTACCATATTTCTGACGACCCAAGATGGGTGATGTATACCTAATTTTGGGGGCGTCACACTAACTCTGTTAATACGTGGATAATTTTTGCTGACGTGGAAACATTTGCTGACGTGTGCAAAACAGAAAACTATATTTATATCATTTAATCATTTAATCAAAATACTTAAATTAATCGAAATAAAAAAATACTTAAATTCAAAATAAAAAAAAGTATAACATATTTAGTGTTGTAATTTTAAATTCAATTTAAATATTTGTTTACAAAAAATATTATAATTGATGATACCTTTTATATAATTTATAATTATTATAATTTACTCTATAAAATTAGCCAAATTTTATTTTTAAAATACCTCAAATAATAATAATAATAATAATAATAATAATAAATGAGTAAAAATAAATGAGTGACCACTAATCTGTAATATGTAATGGATATGAATGTAAAATGATATTCTATGAAGCTAATCTGTGTTTTGATCGTTGAGGTTCCTCTCATCATTGTTCTTGCATACGATGGTCTCGAGGAGAGAAGATTAGAGGAACAGAGAAGGAGGTATTTAATAACTATTCCCCATTTAATCATATCGGTCAGTCAAACAAAGGAGGAAATTATTATTTTCTTTACTCTGTTTATTTTTACTCATTATTATTATTATTATTATTATTGAGGTATTTTAAAAATAAAATTTGACTAAATTTATATAGTAAATTATAATAATTATAAATTATATAAAAGGTGTCATTAATTATAATATTTTTTGTAAACAAATATTTAAATTGAATTTAAAAGTACAACACTAAATATGTTATGTTTTTTTTATTTCGATTAATTTAAGTATTTTGATTAAATGATTAAAGGATGTAAATATAGTTTGTTGTTTTGCACATGTCAGCAAATGTTGTCACGTCAGTAAAAATTGTCCACGTATTAACAGAATTAGTCTATGTGACATTTCCGTTAAGAGCAGGGGCACGGTTAACCTAAATGTGTAACGTTAAGGGTACCGTTGAAGAAAAAAAATTTAGTTTAAGGCGAAAGTGGGATATCCTTGTAAATATCAGAGATATTTTTGCACCTTTGTCCAAAAAACATAACAAGATACCTTAAACCGTAAGCAATAAAATAGAAAACTAACAAGTTGGTACCTTTTTTAAACCATCATAACTCGAAATTTAATATCCACACAAATCTCGCAAGCAAGATAGGGAAACTGGGAAAGAGAACACCACATGAAAATGCCAAAACAAAGCAAGTGTAAAACCCATACAACATTCTAATTATGAACAAGAGCACTCATAAGGACTAAAATGCCCATGTATGTCTGAATTCGAAATTAATTACAGTCTATAACAGCCAAAGCTACAGATATATCTACATTTTGCAGAACAAAACAAGTAAATCTACAAAAGAAGCAAAAAGGGCATCTACATAGGAGGGAGCAATCAATGAATCAGTCCTCCCCAAAGTTTGAGAAACTTGAACCCTCATCATCCAAACAAGTTCCGCCAGAACCACCTTGTTTCTCCAGCTTATCGATCATGTCACCTTGGCTTAGGCATCTATTGAAAACGTTACTTCCTACAGACCTCTCCGACAGTGAAACCAAACCCATAGCTGCAATGCTGTTAGCAATGGCACCAACATCACTAACTCCTTCATACAAACCTCTGCTACCACCAGCAAGTATACTTCGATTCTCAGCAGCATTTGTCAGTACAGAAGGCAATACGGACATCAACTGTGAGTTATTTTGGCTAGAGGTACTGAGCAACAGCCGCAGAGTCTCTCTCGCACTGTTCTCCATCATCATCGAATCACTTGCTGGGTTTAATGGGTTCACAAGAGTTGGGTGCAATGATGGAACAGTGGTCGAAATAGCAGGGCCTGCACTCACAAAGTAGCCAGGGCCCGAGGAGCAAATGTCAATACACGGAATGTGGATAATGGGATCACACATTAAAGGCGTAAAGGTTGCAATTTGCTGTGATGTTGGCAAAGACAATGGCAGCCTAACCAATGGTTCAGGCAGAAAAGGCGGAAAATCTAGCGACGGAATTTCAGAGAGATTAAGAGGTGCCTTAGGTGCCACCAACAGACAAGAGGGCATAGAGGTAGAGAGTAAAGAAGATAATGGCGGCAAAGAGAATGATTCAGTTGATGAGATGGGCAGCTGTAGAGGTGCCACTGTGTATTGCAGATTTGATGCAACAGGAGGACACCAGCAATAATATGGAGAAATAAGAGATGAACCCGCGGGCAGACCTTCAGATGCTGACGGGCTTAGAAAGGGAGGATTCATAGATTTTCCAAGTGAATCCAAAAAGCTTAATGACGGAGACAAAAGATTTCCATCAAATTCTGAAAGCTTGGCCTTCAATTGATTTGCACTAGTTTCATCCGTGTTATTTGGTGAAGTAACAGAAAGGTTGTCAATAAATGAAAGATGGCTCTCACCTCTGCGCCGGAACTTTTCTCTAGAAACACTTTGAAGAGTGGATAAATTTCTAGGTAGGCCCTCTTTAAAGGAACTTGACCTTGGACTAAGACTAGCTTGATAAACTGAATTTGGCTTTGCTCCTTGACTGCCATAGTACCGAGGACGTGAAGGCTTTGATGATGTGGTCGCCAAATGAGTATCTAGTATATCCGAGGGAAGGGTTGCTAAGACAACTGAACTTGTTTGACATTTCGCCACAGTTGACTCACCAAGAAAAGAGCGAAGATGAGTCGCAAAACATCCAAGACGAGACTCGCTGATTCCAGTTAATTCAGCAAGAGAGGGCTTCTTCATTAGCAAATCCTTCAACTAAACCAGGGTAATCAAAGAAAAAGATTTCAGTGAGTAAAGGCAAAGTATGTTGATGTCTGCTTTAAATAATTATTTGGATTAGAGGATGTACCTTGTCAAGTAACTCATCTCCAAGGAGCTTTGATTTTTCTGAACACCAAAAATAAAAATGTTGGTAACTTGCAATCCTCATCGCAAAAGATCGACCTGATCTGTCGGCTGGGATTTCTTCAATCTCTACAGAAGAGCTTGAAGTGCGACTTAAGGTTGACAATCTCTCTATCTGACCATCATCGCCAATGAATGAGATGCGCAGATTAGAAGTAGGCAAGAGCGTGAGAGTTAAATTCCCTCTGCCAAAATGTTAGGAAAAATAATCAGATGGCAATAATTAAGCATTGAACCAATGCTCTACCAAAAGAGTATTTGAGTAATCATAGCATTAAAGCCAATGCTAAGAAAACCCAAGCTTGTGGATGGCGCACAAGAATAATGGAGTAAATGCCATACAAAAATAACTTGCAAGTAATGTTCTATTCTAGTAAACACAGCTACATCAATCAGTAACAAGAACAAAATTATCTGTTAAATCCGAGGGAGGAAAAAAAAGAAGTGAATATACATTATTACCAAACTCCACGACTTCAGAAGTTATGTTCACTCACCAAATTCATACCCACTTCTAATTACTAGATCAAAAATTCTGGGTCGCTAACCAACTTTTCTAATTTATGGTAATCCATGTATAGTTGGTTTCAAGAGAGTTAAAAGCATTTCTTGACTCTAGCATGATATAGGCATCTGCCTCATTGAATACAAATGCTTCAAACTTGAAGATTCAAAGCAGACGCATGAAGCCAATATGTTGAACAAAAAAACAATTGGCTAGTGTACCTACAAACCTGGACATGTTATATACATTATAAAGTAAACTAAGACTGATTTTTTGAACTTTTTCATTATTTTGATAGGTTGGACTTGGATCACTCCTTTTGCTATTTAACTATTATTATCATAATCAAAATTTCTTACAAATTTTTTTAATTTTTATTTTTTGAAGGAGAGAGAGAGAGAGAGAGAGGGGAGTTGAAGATTGACAAATAAATGACCAAGGTGCTGAAACATTGTAGCTTCATTCTAATTAAAGATTCTAAACCATCAAAGCAGCAAAGGGGAGTTTCCAGTGGCTACAAATTTTAAATCTCAAAAGCCCTACTAAATCAATCTAATTACTGACTAAATATAAAGCATTGGCTGAATTGAAGTAGAAGGTAATCCATCAATTACAAGTAATGTATAGTAAATACCAGATAGCCATGGTCCTTTGAGGGAAAATATGTTGCATGATACAATTTTCATGCTTAATTACCAGCTACCCAAAATGGGAATCAGACTTTCAATGTAAGTGTATATCTCTTTTACTCATTTACTCAATTTAACAAGTATTTACTACAAAATTTATATGATGAATTGAGTTCATCACCAAAGACTTGATGTAAAACAAGTATAGTCTGGCAAGGTGCCATCTATATATATAACAGCAACTGAAAATTGTTCGCCAAAACAAAGAGGTCAGATCATAAATAGCATGAATGCTAACAAAGAGTAAACATAAAACTGTTCATAACATATATCTATGATTCAACAAACTGCTGCATTAACTACATAAGCTTAAGAGCATATACAGTACATATAAATATCTAACTAAGCACACAAAATAAGACCATGCTTTCTCAATTTGTTTTTTAATACACGGAACTTAAACTCTATATAGCCAGTGAAATAATTATCCAAATCAAAGTAAACTATATAACATAGGAGCATGAAACTACCTTTACTTCTTCTTAATTCAGAGATCATAATAGAAAACGTCCACTTTACCTACAAGTCAAAAGATATATTTATTCGGAAGCATGAACATGGTGACTATCAATAAGCTGAAATACATAATCCTGCAATTTGTACTTAATAACTTATCATCAAAAACAGAGGATATATTGTTGGTCACATCTGATCAATTTTGAATGTCATATAAGGGGGATAATATCAGTTAATATATCATGGTGAACCAAATTCTCAAAAAAATCTTTTTACCAAACTAACTAAAACAAAACACATAAAATTTTCCAACCAAATATATATGGCCAAAAAATTTAAAAAAAATCACATGTGAAAATTGCAGGCATTGCACATGAAAATGTAAATAAATTAAAATTTAAACATTAGTATATAATGCCGTCACAATGCTGCAGCAAATAAATAATTTTAGTATATCATCGCCTCCACAATTCTGCAGCAAATATATGCTGTTCAATTAATAATCTCAATCTTCTTAATAGGGGTAAAAAACTATATCAATTCCATTTCGAAACTAATATGACAGAACACGTTCACTACACCAACCTTCATGGTGCCTCCCCATGTCAAAATGCACCTCCTAGCTATGGAAGGTTTCATATCAAGACGCAGTGGTCTAAGAACCAACCAAATATATCCAGCATGCAGTACCAGTCATGAGATGGTTAAGGCGAACAAATATGTCTGCAATTCATGTACAAGACACTCAAAAATTGTACCCTAAACAAGTTTAGGGATCAGAACAAAGTAAACCCCAGCTTTAACAAATTATCAAGCAATGACGCTAATACAAATCAAATCAAATTGCAAAAGAACAAAAATCTTTCACATCAATGATAGTAATACTAAAACTTGATACAGAGAGAGGAGGTGACAGTGGTAATAAAGATAGCAATGTAGTATCAAGAAAAGTTCATATTAAAAAAGACTTACAATCTTACAAGAAATCAGTTTAAAACAGCAATATGGTTCTTATAAATGAAGTACCATATAACCTGCAACTTGAAGATCATTACATAGAACGTAATGGTGTAGTATACAAATTAATATTAAGAAATAATCGATTTAAGATCACACAAAATAATGTATGGAAACTTGACACGGGATCATGTATAACATCAGTGCATTCTCCCATAATAGCATAAGTGTTAAGGACGTCTACAATAATATATAGATGATACTAATCAACAAGGCTCAGTGCTTGAGGGTTCAAGTATATTGCCTAGTTCGAAGAAAATCAAAAGCAAATCCTCCACAAATTTAATAAAGAAAACAAAAAGTAATTTTATTTGGAAAATGTTTTGATAAGCTCTGTAAATTAGATATAATGTCACATTAACTTGAGTACTATCCAACATAACATCCAAGAATAAACTAGACATGAAGCTAATTGAACAAAGTGCACCAGCCCTTTATACAACTAACAATTCGCTTCCACATTGTTTGAATGTCCCTTTAACGTATTCTAACATACGACTAATATATACATATATATATATATATAAGTATATTTATATGTACATGCATATGCCTCATAATATAACAAGCGGATTTGCGCACTTATAGTTTTACTACCATTTTGCACTTGTTCATATACTAATTGAGTGGCATAACACAGCAACTGAAATATTTAAACTAGTGAAATGAATGACGAGGTACTATTTCAAGCCTGCCTTCTATGTTATATAATAAAAGCACAAATCAGAGCTTAAGAGCCAAACCTTAAACGTAACACGTGTGGATTTAATTTTTATATATATGTCACATTAGCACAACAACAGTATCCAACTACTTGCAATTACCTTGTACTAGTTGGGCATAGAAGAGTCCCTTGCTTATTGATTTTCCCAACACGAATTGAAACAAGCGGAATACACAAGCACCTTGCGAGCATTGCAACTTCTGATGGCTCAAAGTGCTGCCCAATAGAAAAGCATAATCTTTCAGTTTCAGTTTATTGCAGCAAACAATATAATAAATATAGAATAATAACATTACTCAGCACCTTGTCAATTATTAGAATGTTAACATGACATCCAACACTATTACAGAACTTCTCAACTATTGTTGCTACTTCCAAGTTAACTGGATTGGATTAAACTTATTATTATCAATAGAAGACAACTAAGTATCATATATACAATGTACTAATTTGCTATTTCAATTCCTATTTAGCTGACACGGAGATCTCCAGTCCCTGGTGGATCTGAAGAGGCTCTATTCCTAAAAAAATACACCTTCACGTGTACAAACACCCAAAATATATTACTGGATAAATTTATGAAGAATTTAACAGAATCATACACAAATAAAGCAAAAATCATAACATTTCTAAGAAATCCAGGTTTTCTTTGCTTTTATTAGCAACTAATTTGCTAAAATGACCATAGATAAAAACACACCATGGGTTTATGAACGAACCTGAGTGAGATGAGCTAGTAATCGATCCTCGGCTACACCATTGGAGGCATTAAGCTTAAGCAAGGGCTTTAATCTCTCATCAGCACGACAGGCTCCCATGACCTGCATATCCAAAGCCTGAAGCCATTGCATAAACCTATCCTCCCGATCGCTGTTCTGAAGCAACAGATCACCATCTCCATCTTCGACCAGAATATCCGTCAGACGCTCCGTCAGACCAAAATCATTTGCAGATCTCCCTCTTTGCCTCGAACCTCCAGAACCCACCGATGATGGTGATGATTCCCCAATATCGTTATCTGTACGATCCATATCCCCAATGTTTTGTTCATTAACAGATTCGTTTTTGTCTTTGTTATCCATTATAATATCCTTATATATATGATCTTAAGAAACCTAATTTCTTTTCTCTCTCCAATTAATCCGTAGAACTCTAATCCAAATCCCTAAAAGATCTTTAATATTTTATGAATTTTCAAATCCAATTACAAAATTAGAGATCAAAAATCAAGATCAAATTGGAAGAGAGAGAAAAGGATAACACCATCAACAACGGAGAACAAGATTTCCAATCGAAAAGATAAGGAGATTGATTATATAGCGAAGAGGAAGACCCTACGGACTCCAAATGTGATTATGGAATGCGGTTAAGACTTCGTTAGGGCTCCGCATACGTCAGGTTAACCTGGAAGTGGGACCCATTTGGGCGATTTGTGGGACCATTGGAAGCCAATGGCGGTGCTGTATGAGATTGCCACGTCAGCCAACAATAGACTATTTCGTCTGCAACTAGTCTTGGCAAACAGTTTTTTTGGACCGGAAGATTGTACCGGTCCAAGTTTTTAATTTTTTTTTATCTCTCAAAAAATATATAATATTTATTTTAATTAAAATTTTTATAAAATACAGTATTTTAAATATACAAAGCAGGGTTGTACAGTCTGTAAAACTCTATTTTATATATGTATTCAAATTACACTTAAAAATATTATATTTTGTATAAAATTTAATTAGAATAAATATTATATATATATTTTTGGGAGTTATAAGAAAGAAAGAAAAAACCAAAAATTGGACCGGCCAAAAAAGTGTAGAACTATTCTTTCGTCTGATAGTGAAAAGGATGGCCGTTGCTAGCGTGCGCATTGGAGGAACGGTTGACAAAAAAAGAAAAATGGATTTAAATCTTGATATTTGTTGATTGACATGATTAAAGAGAAGAAGACGACATCTCTATTAGAATAGTAGTCATTCCGTATAAAAATTAGAGATATATTTATAAAATGTTAAATTTTAAAAATAATTTATATTTTTAAATATAGTTTTTATATTAACAAAGAATTTAGTTATAGTGATCTGATATTGAAAATTAAAAAATGATAAATTAAAAATATTATATAGTTTTATAGTACTAAAATATAAATATATTTTTAATTTTGGAACGAATTAAAAAAAATATCCTAATTTTATAACAGAAAGTATTATAATAATTCGATGGATCAAATTTATTTATTTTTTATAGTGCATTCGAAAAATAGAGTAAATATGAATAGGGTATCAAATGTAACTAATATCCTAAAACTCCTTTTTATTATGCTGTGAAAAAATTACAACAAATAAGTTTATTTTTTTATTTTAAATATAAGGTGTCACCCAAAAATACCAAAAGTTAGCTAGTAAAACCTTGGGTTTTATAATAAGAGATTATACTTTATTCCATCTAAAATATAAGATTACTAGATGGGTCTCGTATCTCCGTCACTGTATGAACGGTGAGAATTTATTTCAAACTTTGAACGGTCCAAATAATTTATTGAGTGAACGAAAAATTCAAAATCATTTATAAATTATTAGATAGATTATTAATTTTTTAAAATAAATTAAAAATATTTTTAAATTTAAAATTAACATAAATTCTTTTAATTTAATGAATAAAATGATAAAGATTATAAACTATCTTAGAAGTTCTACTCATTGTAAATTTTATATATATATATATATAGAGTCCGGATCAGGTCCGGACTCCCGGATTTTGTTAAAATCCGGACTTTTTTTTTTTTTTTTTTTTGCTTTTTTTTTTTTTGAAACAACTAAAAAAAAAAAAAAAAATTTATGGAACTGAAATTTTTCAATAATACAGTGTTTTGGGTGTGATTTGGATGCCTATAACAAAACATGTCTGTACAGTCTGGGCAGACTGTACATACATTGGTTGGTGTAGGTGTTAAAAACACACCCAAAACACTGTATTATTGAAAAATTTCAGTTCCATAAATTTTTTTTTTTTTTTTTTAGTTGTTCTACCAAAAAAAAAACAAAAAAACAAAAAAATCAGGTCCGGATTTTACTCCCGTCCGGGAGTCCGGACCTGATCTTGTTCATATATATATATATATATATATATTAATAAATCATATAAATTTTGAGTTAAAAAATTGACTCATCGGATTACAAGCTTACTGCACAAAGGCAAGTAAATCCTAGTGCAAAAGGAAAAAACGACGATTTTTTTCAAGAGTAAACACAATAATATTGATAATAATTGTCAAAAGAATACTACCAAAACCTTAAAATAACATTTATAGTGTAAAACACTCTTGAAAAAAAGAATAAAAAAATATTAAAAACTAAAAAAAAATTGACTAAAAGAGTGTGTAGATAAAAGAATATGTTACAAGGCAATTATTTTTAACAATTTTCTTTGTGTCCCCAAGTTAATAATTATTACTCCCTCCGTCCCAAATTAACTGCTCAGTTTTGACTTTTTAAAGTCAAATTGACCATTTTTAAAACTAATCTTTTTACTATTTTTGCTAAAATATAGGTGAAAAGATTATAACCAAAAGAAAGTATATACAATTTATTACTAATCCTAATTTTTATAATTTTAGAAATATATTTATATATGCTTAATTATTAATTCTAAAAATAGTCAATTTGACTTAAAAAAGTCAAAACTGAGCAGTTAATTTGGGACGGAGGGAGTATTAGTTTATCTAATAATAATTATAAAAATCCATACCATACAATTTTGTATAAATTTATCTTAAAAGATTTTTTACAATTTTGTAATCAAATTTACTAATATTT
Source organism: Panax japonicus (assembly GCA_020205505.1). NCBI lineage: Eukaryota > Viridiplantae > Streptophyta > Magnoliopsida > Apiales > Araliaceae > Panax > Panax japonicus. The sequence continues at coordinate 90,830,995 of CM035113.1, forward strand.
TTTGTTAATTAAGAACACTTTAACCAAAAACTCTAAATTAAAAAGTGTTTTTAGTTTTTCTATAAAACACCAGACTCACTCCACCATTCATTCAATCGAGCACTTGATTTACCGAGTGCTAAAAAAATAATCCTAAAAGTTGAAGCAAATTTTGGTTCAAATTCCGTTGAAGCAAGAACCAAATGTATAATGAACATTAACCGTCTAATAAGATACTACTTACTCTAACTCTCCCAGTCCCTGTAGGTGTAGGATCCCCCCAATCAGAAATCACTTGCTTTTTTTAGCTTCTTTTGCATAATCGTTTATGAGTCCTTCCACATCTTTCCAGAATAGACCCTCCACCAAAACTCCTTCCTTGGTGAACCTGCTATAATTAATACACACATTTGTAAGGGTACGTTTTTTTATAAAGAAATTCACTATACTCACTAGAGAGAGAGAGACCAATGGGTAACGCTTTTGGTGAATTCCACGGATGGTTTTGCAGATATTGATTGGGGGTCAGCACTTGCTATGTTGAGCGTATACGTATCAGAGAATCTTGGCAACTTAGAAGAGACCACCAAGCCAGTGCTGTTGAAGGATCCCTGCATATGCAAAGACATTTACTAAAGAAATGAAACCACTTTTCCATCGATTCCAATTTGTCTGAATGTACGTACAGCAGATCAATATCGTATACACGGGTAAAAACTTAGACGTGAAGAAGAAACACATGTAAACAAACTTTGTTAAGCAGATAAATTTAAACAGTAAATCAGGTCAAGTTTCTGACAGCCAATTAATCTCTTCCATACCTTTAAATTTTAGTTATTTTCCTCCAACTAATAATTAAGGCCCGTTTTGACGGACCAAATAAGCAACCGACGAATTCGGGTAATAGTTAGCTCGACTTGTCAAAAAGGAGGGGCACTGTTTTCTGGAACCAAAAATGCTCTCAGAATACTCGCCAAAGATAATGGCAATACGATTGATACAAAAATGCTCTAAAAAAGGCAAGTTTTTATGAAAGTAATGTTGGTTGATCATAACCCTCCTGATGCACCAACATTGAAAAAGGGAAATAAACAATACATAGTCACGCATATATCATATATATATCTGAACCAATCTCAGTACAAAAGTGAAATGAACCAAAGCAAGCAACATTTTCTAAACGCACTTAAAACTTTACGGCTTTAACAGCTGACACAAACAACATAATTAATCCCCGAATATCATGGAAGACGACTACCATAAGCAAAAATTATACTATAACAATGGTGAAAGCATAAAGAGAACTTGGGAAAAAAAGTAATCTTTGATATTTCTACTAAACTGGAAAATCCCCTACATGGACATCATGCCATCTTGGCAATGCCAAATGGTAATTTCATTGTCAACTCAAGGCCTTTGGGCATTCACTTCTAGAATTTATTACTGACTGACATATAACCCCTATCAACAAGATTTTTCTGTTGAAGAAGTTTTAAGAAGAGTGTGAGAAGAACGCTGTTTGAGAGAGAGAGAAAAATAATCAAATTACCCTATGTTGATCTCCAATCTAATATATAGCCATATAATCGAAAACAGATGGCGAGGAAAAAACAAAAAGAAGAATAAAAAACATAAGCTGCTAGCCTGATACACTCTAGTCACATCTGTAACGAGTTCCCAGAAACATGACCATCTTTCCCTTTCAATTCATGTTCAATTTCAGGAATCATGTCATTCGCAGGCATAAGCACACTAACTTTTGATTGTTCCAGAATTTATTCTTCTTTTGTTATATAAATACATAGTAATATGGAATAAACCTTTAAAGTGTATTAACCAGAACTTACAAATGATAAATGCATTTCCCAAAAAATACTTAGCTGAGCTGAAAATTCAAGTATAAACCACCCAATATAATATTTTTATGAGCTCCCAAGTTCATAGTAAGCAGATTTTAAAATGAACAAGCTTCATCAGCATTGTCAAATCTATGGCAAGACATTCTGGTTTGGACAAAGGTGTTATTTAACAATCCAAAAAACCTTCTCCAGTGTAAGGTTTTTTTCAGTTCCATTAGTCCACCAATTCAGTATAAAGAAGTAATCCATCAGAAATTCATGGATAAGGGCCTCAATATTAGTGAGTCGACAAAGAAGTGGCATTGATATATACTTGTACTTATCAAAAAGAATAAAAAAGTAAATAAGTGAGTCTATGAAGAAAGGCAACAAATTATTTGAAACAAAACAGAGGAATAAAACTGGATAGCATTTCTATTGCTCAATTAGTTCAATATTCTCCTGGCTACACTTGAGCACCAATAGGAAACCCCCCACACCCCACCCCCAAAAAAAGCCCCCAAAATAATAAAAAAATAAACAAATAATTGCATTCCTAAGAAATCACCCTCTACATATGATATTTCCTAACCTCAAGTAGAAAGAGGACAACAGTCTAAAAAACCTCTAACAAGCAGAATACTCACATGAACACCACACGCCATGATATATCATGGCATGCACTACATCACTATAAAACGTTAGGATCAAAGTGGGTCCTAAGTCTCTCTCTCTCTATTGGCCCTTGATCCTAATATTTGACAACAACAAAAAAAGGTGGATCCTAGTAAAGATGTGAATGATGGAGAGTAAATAGACTTCAGAAATAGAGTTGGAGGGGGGAAAATAATTTGGGTGGGAGGGGGGAAGGAGAAAGTGAGGCCAGGAAGGAGGATAAGGGGGAGAAAATCTCTCAATTCAAAATTTTATTCAAATCAAGCTTGAAAATGAATATACATCCCTTACACATATTTACACCTCTCCGCAGAGCTTTTTAGAAGCTACTACCTCCTTATCTTAATAGATATTAAATCATAAAAAAATAACAATGATGCAACCAAACTAATTGAAATAACAAAAACACCATAACAACTAAATAACTGAAATATACTCCTAGGATTTCTCCCAACAGAAACATCAATCAGATATTCTTCAACCAACAATTGTCCAAAAGAGACTAAATCATGCACCTTCCAACATGGCCAGATTCTTTTTATACCTAAAACAATCTAGCTTTCTTCCCAGATAGTGTCCAAGAGCTTTTTCACTCCAACTATATCTTTCATAGTTGATAAAGCCTCAAGTCTCCAAAAAGCAATAAGTCATAAAATTTGAGGTGAAATATTGTATATCAAATAACATCACTTCAACATATATAGTTAATGAGATTTGAATTATAATAAAATTTAAAAACTAAAAAATGAAACAGAGAATATAGCTAATCAAACCATAAAAGAAAAAACCAAATGGATACTAGTTAATTAGCACATCCAAAGAGGAAGAGGATGTGATAATTGTGGGCCATCACATATGTGAGTTCAGAGTTTTTAAACCAAGTCAACTAGAAATGCTAGTATTAGAACTAGAATAATAACATCATACAAGTTTTTTATAAGTAATAACGACATAATATAAGTTAAGCATCTGGATACAATATACTGGCAGTTTACAGCTTAAAATAAACAAATGCAATAGTTATTGAGTTTTTAATGCATGATAGGAAGGATGGGGCACAGCAGTACATCCAATCATCCATTACTGACCTTCTTTGGTCTTGCAAACTTAATTCTAAAGAGTAAAGACTCAAATACTTCTCTATTTTTTTCATTGCCTAACATCAAGTGCAAATCATATAAGTAAACAAGTTGAAAATCATAACAGAAAAAGTCATATTGTACTGTGCAGGCTTAGCGGTTCAAGAATCTTAACACCAATAAAACCAAAAAATAAGGAGTCATATGGGGTGTAAGCTGACAGTGGAAAGTTGACTTATTTTAAAAAAAAGAATAAATATTCCTTCGATGACAATTTCATACAAATATACAATAGGGAGATGACATGTCACCGTAATATTAGATGATCAAGAGTAATTCCATATTCAAGCTTCAAACACGTCCACTAGATAGTGTAAGACAATCACTCTAAAGCCTAAGGCTGATTAAACCTAAAAGACTAATTGTAAAGCTCTTTTTCTTCACTTTATTCAGGATTAATAGTTCTTCACTTCTATTCCTTCCCAGAAAAGAGAAACTGAGAAAGAAAAAAAAACAGATACATTAAGGAAAATAATGAAACACAAAAGGCCTAGAAGATACGTATATTCAAGAGATAAATCTAGCAAAATAAAATACAAAGCAGCTTAGAAGGATAGAGAAACTTACTGCAGGAGGATATGTGAACAATATCGCATTCTTTTCCTTTGTATATATGATCAGCTGCAATATTATGTTCAATAAAACATATTTGTGATGAGTCAAGAATTAAACAAGCTAGATGCTGGGAAGGAAAAAAAACATTGCTATGACTATGAAGTAAAAAATCTCAAGTAACCCCCTTTTGGCTGTGCATTTGGTCACAGCATAATATGAAGAGATGTAAAATATCAAAGCTCTGAACTTTATTTCCTGCTACTTAAAGAGAATAACTTTCCTAAATTGAGCCTAAAATTGGAAGCTCAGAGGGGCAAGATAGAAGAAGAAAAATTATTGAAGCTTTCTTAATCATCCATTACAATACAAACAACCAATATACTTGATATTAAATTTTTTTTAAGCATATATTACTAGAGTTTCAAACTACCATACATATTAGAGATGTATACCTGCCACGAAAAGAAAACATAAACAAATCCATTGCTTTTACCAAAAAAATCAAATTAAAGTGAAAACTAAACAAAACTAGAAATGAATCTCAAAATTTTAAATTTTTCTTAAGAACAAATAGCAAGGAGTAACAGATACATATAATTTTCAATTTATCCCCATTTTTCCCAGCTACCAAATAGGGAATAACAGAAAAAAAAAACGAAATGCAGGTCACGAAAAGGATATAATGCGATGCAGCCGATCAGGAAATTCTTATTGTCGGGGAATTTCTTGTTATAAAACTGAGCGAAGAGCGCAATGACGATAATGATTGTTCCAATCAACAATTTAATATTACTCATTCTCACATCTTCAGTGTAACCACGTCCTGTCACGATCTACGAACAGAAAAGCACAGATCACTAATAGAATCCCTAATAACAACTCAATTGACTAGTATAAGAAATTAGTACTACCTCAGAGGACAGATTCATCGAGGATGTGTTTGATGGAGTGATGATCCAACATATTTGCTTTTTTAGGGTTTTTGTTTGTCGAGGAGGTACTGTTGTTGGTCGACATGTCCCCCTTCTTCTCTTGCATTTTCCGGATTAGAATTGTTAGGGTTTTGTCATGAAAATGATGAGTGAGACTCTATTCCCCTTTGATATAAAGCTGATGAGGCTGTTACGACTACTGCCGAGTTGAAAGGAGTAGTCAAGAGTAAAGACTCACTGAGTCAATGTCAATGCATTTATATCAAAGTAGGGGTCTGCAACCGCTAAGTACGGGCCGGAACCCAACCGGTACCAAACCGGATCGGTATTGAAATTAATCAAATTTTAATATCGATATCGGTTTATCGGTTTGATATCGGTTCGATATCGAATTTTATCGATTAAATACCAAAAATTAATATATTTATTATTTTTATTATTATTATTATTAAATATTTAGTAAAAAAAATTGGAAAACATGTATATACTGGTACAATTCGGTAATATCGAATCATAAAAACTCTGTATCGAAATTGGTATCGAAAAACCGATATATACTGATTTTTTTGTACCAAAATTGAACCGATTTTTTTTGTACCGAACCGATCGGTTCAGTCCAATCCAAAAAAACCGACTCTCCCCTATATCAAAGAAGGTAAAGTGAGTCATAGCACCGAGTTTGTGGATTAGGGGAGTCCGACAACTGGTCAAGGTTTGGGCTCAATTTCGTACGCTCTATTAAAAATTCGATTCAAATTCGACTTGAAAAACTCAAAATATAAATAATTTAAATATGAACAAATTTTAAAGTTCTATAAATTACTTGACCTTTCTCAAATTATAATTTTCTATTGATACTCGAATTGTATTAGTTCGAAAAATTCAAACTGCTAGGGTTCGATTCAAGATCGTGCTCGACTCGGTAACTAAACGAGTCACAATCAAACTTTATTTTATACTCGATAAATTTTGTAAACCAAATCTGAGTCAATACTCGACAGACTCAATTCATTTAAACCCTAATCTTTAAAATCAAATGTGAATTCTGCCCAGTTACCAAACATGTTGTGAATTGTACTGCCATCTTTATTTTTTTATTCTTTCACCAATCAATCAATTTCTAAACTAATGTAAGGAATCCGGTTAGTATGAAATTATTTTTTTGGTAATTTGGTCAATTGACTAATAGAATACTGATACACATACAACCTCACTTGCATATCAATATTTTATTTGTCAATTGATCAACCTTATTTGCCTCGTTTTTCCCAAGTGGTAGTTGGATAATCAGATCACCACTCTCGTTTTTATCTATACAGTAGAATTAATTTTCAACAGCATCCCTATAACTTCCTTCGTTAATCTAACCATATTTTGTCCAATTCTTCTCCAACTAGGCCCTGTTGGGTAACTTATAAGGTGTTCAAATCAATTTATAAGTTGTTGTTTCATTATTAAGGTATTTGACAATCATTTATTTTTTAACTTATAAGTAAAAAAAAAAGTAACTATACATTTCAAACTCAGCATAAAAACTATCATCAATAATCAATATAATGATAAATATTTAAAAATGTATAAATGTACTACTAATTAAAATATTGTTATTTCATAATCATCTATAATCAATATAATAACAATTTTACCCTTTTTGATATAAAAATTTAAGGCCAAAATATAGATACCATGACCAAGTTTATTTCATAATCATCAATAATCAATATAATTAATTTTTTATATCAAAAAGGGTAGATTGTCATTAAATTTAATTTAAAAAATTAATAATGGTCTTATATTTACTCTTTTTGGTAAAAAAATTTTTAATGAATACATTAAAATGAAACTCAATATTACATATAAATATTTTTTTAATCATGTGGGCCTTGTCATCAATTTTCTGATGTTGTACTATCAATTAAACGTAATGAGAAAAAAATAAAAGTTTAAAAAAAAAAGAGATGTTAGGCCAAATTAAGACCATGCAAGCTACTACTAGTGATACAAATTCTTTACTCCTGTGTTTGTTGATGGTGCAACTTATGCTGCTCATGGATTTCTTCAAAGCAAGCATGAATTGCTTTGGCGCTGGTTAATTCAATAACTAAAGTACGCTGTGTTAATGATGAACAAATTACTAATCAATAGCAAAAAGTGGAAATGTCCATTGAAATGAGAGTGCAGAAGTCTACAATACACACACAGTTCAACAGGTATAATGTGCAGATTGCTCTCTCTCTCTCTCTATCTCTCTCTCTCTCTCTATATATAGCTACATCTGGAATAACATGGTGTATAATCGTATTATTGCACTTCCAATGCCATTTGTGGATGGATCTTCTCCAATGTCATTATAAGTTCATGCCAGGCAACTTAATTTAATGCAATTCAGGAATCCAGCTAAAATAGGTATTCATTATAAAACTTCATCTGGCCACTAACACTAAAAGCAGAGAATCATGAAGCCTTTAATTTATTAGTGGCTTCCTTGGTTAACAACCACCTAGCACCATTAACAAGTTCCTCCTTAATCGTGAACAAAACCGCAGCAGCAAGAACACTTTGTACAATTTTCGTGCCCATCCCCTTGTAAAAACAATTAAACCCTTCATACCGTATCATCTTCATGATGGCATCCAAGGTACCTATATTGCACAAAGCAGCTCGTTTATATTGGAATTGCACACACAAATAGATAAACAACAAAAGCAAAATGAATCAAGTCATCCCCAGCACTAGATCCACATTCAATCCGCTAACTTGTAATCAAGTGAAGATTAAATATTGAATAAGATGATCTCTCTTGAGGGACACTACCATCTGAACACTTCCTTTTCTCTCTTCTCCCCCCCCCCACCCCCACCCCCACCCCTACCCCTACCCCTTCAAATTTTAGATAGATATGCTCCAAAAAAAAGAAAAAACCAACTCAATGTTCAGTTGCATCCTCCATAATTTTGCATACCACCTTTAAGACCCACCACTAGTAAGTTTTGCTAATTTTGCAATTCCTGGTTTAGAGAGTATATCATAATTCACAAACCTTTGTAGTGACTCTTTTTATCTCCGTCTGTAACTTGCTTTGCTTGAAGCCTTGCCTGCAAAGACAAATCAAAGAAAAACCAAATCCACCAAACAGATTCAATATCACCTACCCCTTGATTAAAGTTGAGACAACCATGACATGTTAACCCAAACATCATTGGTTTAGGGTGGTATTTAATTCTTGTTTACATACAAAATTTTAGTCCCTATTTTTTTTTCAATTCATTTATTTCACTTTCCCGTTACTTCATGTAAGCATTGTTCGACATTCAATCCATAATTAAAGTTCATATCTTACACCCCTAATAAAAAATGCAAATTATTGAAAATCACCCACCTTATCCAAACGAGTTCCTTTCCTTTCTAGAGCAAGTGCTACATACTTTCCCTCATTTTTACAATTCCCTCCTTGGATTAAGGAATAAGGATAATCTCGGGGAAGGTAGAAATATAAGAGGAGGTGGAGTCTGAATCTATCAGATTATTATACTATAAAAGGAAATAACGTTGTTACAAAATAGAAAGAACTGCATTTCTACTCAGAATACTGTCGCATACCCATTGAAATATGATCTCATAAACTTGATACAAGTAATCTATTAGTCCGGGCCCTTTCTAGAATATAACTGATGGTAATATGATAAACCTGAACTGCAGTCCCCTTCTTCGTCCCCACCCCAACCCTAAATTGATTCTCAAAAGCATTCCACATACCAAGACGTGTTGGTCAAGTCGAGCGAGTAATGTGAACGGACAACAAAGAAGTGCTGAACTTGCACTTGAAATATTTTGAGTAAAATATGGACAGTACTCGAGAAAAAACACTTTGTTCTTCCATGGAGGTCTAATAAAGTTTTCTAGAGACTCTTGCAAGAAACAATAAATTTTGTTTATATATACTTAAGCCACTAACCTTTACAACCAGAAGAGGATATGTGACGACTGTAGCTCCAAGTTTAGCCAAAGCACCAAGAAGAAATATCTAGGAATATAACAAGCAATGTGTTCAGTACTTGCAGTCAAGTTAAAAATGGTGGAATTGGTATAGCAATATGGAATGAGGAAATGTCCAAAATATATCCAAGAGAGGGTGCTCCTAAAACTTCATAAACTGGATATTACTTGCCTCCAAAGCAGTTACTCCTTTGTTAGCGTTTTTACTCGAAGCACGTTTTTGCTTCAGCTTCTTCAATAAGGTCTCGTACAGCATGAACTGCAAGGAAGGATTGCTCACCTGCAGGTAACAGTGAGAGCACTCAGTGACCACCCTGCAGCATGTATTAGTGTCACTTTCCACCTACCATTATCAATGTTGGTAAAACACCTTTCCAGAATCCCCATAATCCAGCTTCGTCATATAGTTCCTGAATCTGCAGAAGGAATAATTCTCATTCAAGTATGAGTCACAGACCACGGATCACAATATCAGGAAGCTAAGTGAGAAGACACATTGGTTACACTGCACATTCTAAATAACACAGAAATGCAAGTACAGTGAAAATGAATCTTCCTGACACAAAATCTTTACTCTAGATAATCTTCCAAACTATAATTTTTCTAGATATACGACAGGTATAACTCACAGCAACTACCCTTAGGGTGTGCACTGGATAAACCACCGGTTGCACGCAATACTATACCAACCGAGTATAGACAAACTCTGTTTCTTATCCCAACAAATACTTATATCCAAAAATGACAAAAACCAATTAATGACAAACTCTATTTTTTATTGCTTGACGTAACTACAACGTAAGCATTACATCAAGCCCCCAAAAATTGTTCCTGTGTCAGTATATGATGCAGAAGTAAAATGTCAAAATGAAGATGAGACAATCATGATCATTCTTCTATAGCAAAAGCAGACTAGATATGTTAAGAGCCTAAACAATTTGAAAATAATTATCTACTTTAGCAAATATTATGCTGTTAAATGATGTCTATCGCAAATAACCAGTCATAGAGATAAAGAAAAATTCCTTCAATAAAAAAATTAACATAAACAGAATGTTGCCAGAAGTACAGACTCAAAGTATGACAACATCACTTCAACCACTGCACTAAATGATGTTGGGAACAATCGTTTAACACATGAATATACATACCGCATGGTAGGTTCCAAAAGGAGGCGGTTCTACCAAAGCAAGATCTCCATCGTCTGAAGAAGTAGATTCAGTCCGCTGAGGATGGGTTTTCTTTTTGTGAGTCTGCGTGATGAAAAGAACTATAAATAATGAATTTAAGGTCAAGCATTTTGATACAACTAGTATACATGGTGGGTGTGGGCTTTTATTGATCATTAGTATCATTCAAAACGATAAAAGTTTGATCAAAAACTTCAGACTATTAAGGTTCCTAAAATTGTAGTTATTAGTCAATCTCATAGAACTCTCTTTATCTCACTTTATGAGCAGGGCAGAACAGCATAGGGTCCCAATGGGTGCTGCATTCCCCAATAAGATCTTTTGGAAGATTTTCAGGTATATGGGTGCCAATCCATTAAATTATGAGGATTAATAATATAAATATGACTAGCACAACCTTCTTGTTTATGAAAATACTCTGTATAATAATAACCTTATTAACTGTTTTTGAATTTTATATTCTTTTCTAAGTTTTTAATGCTTTTGAATGAATCATAGCATTTTGCACTTCTGTACTTTTAAGTGCAAGTGTTTTCTCTTTGTATGTAAATAGAATTCTTTATTCGAACACTTCTTTCAAATGTCGTGTAATAATTAAACATTAATAGGTTTAACATTTTAACATTAATATCTTTTTTCATGAAAAATAAATGAATATTGGTATCATCACGCTCCCACTAGAGTAAATTCCTGCACCTGCCAATGCCCATGAATCTCCATTATTTTAATATGAAATGGAAATAACCCCTCCAAGAATTAGTGGAAGATCCTAATAACAAAGGCTAAGACCTCACAAATAATCAAGTGAAAATTATATTTGAGAAATACAATTTGGTGTACTTAATTTTCAATTATGGAAGTAAAGACAAATCATATACATTGATATAACACTTTCCATTTTTCAGAAGGTAAACAAACTTAATAGACAAGGCAAAATTCAACATATCTAAAGTTAAATGATTGCACTGATTTTATGGCTACATTAATAGAGACCAATCAACAATTTCTTTACCTGCATGCGCGTAACAACAACCCATATTGGATTAGTCAGCAGCACATTCACACACCTATAAAAAGAACAGAGTCAAATATATTCCTGACCACAGAAACAGATGCATTGAGAAATAAACTCTCCAAACAGAAGAGTTGGGTAAGGTTTGAATTGCGACAATTCATAATTTCAAAATAATAAAAAGAGAATCCGATGCGGGTATATTATAACCTTGTCAAATTATCATATGATTGGAATATAGCAAATCTTTAACTGCTCATTTCAGTCCATACCACAATATAATATTATAATAGACTTTTTGATAGATGGAATTTTATACCCATGCATCCCAGAATGTAGAAAAAGGGAAGAGGGTAGGAGTGTACACAATATAAAAATCTTCTGAGTTGAGGAGCTGGTTTCAGTAATCTCAAAAAAGTAGACATCAGTAGGAAAAAGTGTGTTTTATTTAAACTTCTGCATAAACATAAATGTTTACAATGCATTGAACTTAATGGCAAGTTTAAAACAAGAGCAACAAAACAAGTATGTGTTAAGAACAAATACTAAACTTCACAGCAACGGGTTTTGAGAGAAAAGTAAATATCATTTTGGTATCCAACTTATGCTGGATGCCTGGATCCTGGAAATATATCTACAAATGGCTGTAATTGAAACAGGTCGACAATAATTATAAAAACCAAAGACTTGGATAATGTTTTACGAAAATTTCAACAATCAAGACTAGAAGCAGACTACTTGGTAATAAGACATCATTAGGACCTATTAAATTATGAATTGGGCATGAGCATGTGAATACTAGATATCTAGTATATATACAAGCATGAATAACAGTAATGGACCATGCAAGTAATTCTTGGGAGTCAATAAAATCAAGAAACAAAAAATATCATGTACTTGGAGTTCAGTGGCTGATAACTAGCGGAAAATATGTTTTAAGAAAAATAACTACCCAGATAAAGCAGCCACCACAAGTGATGAAAACATCCCAACTGTTCCATCGCCAAGTCCTTTTTTACGACGTTCAAGTGCGGTAATTTCGGCCTTGTTCCTGAATATTTGATAGAAATAATAGTAAACACCCTGTACCATAAAAAATATTACATAAGAATCAGAATCTAAATTAAAAACTGACGTCTATATATTTAGTTAGAGCCTCTGAACAGAAAATTTCTTCCCTTTTTAATAATAAGAAAGAAACTGACGAACTATACTTTAGGCAATATGTGCAATAAAATAAAATAAAATGCTGGCACTTATCCTGACAATACAGATTAACAATAAGATCAGATGGTTATCTATGTACCAGTTCAAGCATGGATCTTTCAACATAATGGATTACAGGTCAAACAACATACATGTGCGGCAATCAGAATATTTGCTAACATCAAAACATCTGTAGATCTTGAGATGACAACACCAAGGTGAATTTAGTTTACTTGATGACGAGAAAAAACTACAGGTCATTATTGAAACAGAAAATTAGCCAAGACATTTTTAAGTTGATTATAACCATCAAAATCCAAAAAATGGTGCCTTGGACTAACAGCTATAGCATATAGAATGAGGTCAGCCCAATTGTTAAAATGTCCTCATGACACTCATACGTTCTTGAAAAGGCCAATTAAGATATTGAGCAAAACTCAAGACATAATTTTAATAAATATTAATAAGAATTTTTATATCACTTAGCTCCAAATATTTTCAATTAGATTTCATATTCAAGAAGAGGATCAAGTCAAATGAGATTAAATGCGAGTGTCTATAGAAAGTAAAGAACAGAAATTTTCAAGCAATAACACGTTGGACCTTTGCTAATACTACAGTTCTTTCCCCTCCTTTGATAAGTAATAATACTAAGCTAGTCTAACAAATAATACATTGAGAATGCGTATTTTATTTTGCAGAGAACCCCGTCCTGGAGGCAAGAAATGCAACGAGGTGCAGATAACTTATCATGTTATGAATACTTCAATGGCACATTTTTCAGTGTTATGAACACATTCTAGCTGCTTCGAGGCACGTATCTAAGGCTGCTACTAGTACAGCATCCTACCTCGTTGTGCAACAACCGGATAACTATAACAAGAAAATAATTATAAAAAAATGCTTTCTCACTTAACACTGAACCATGTCCAAATTACATGTGATTTCAAAACAGAGTCTTGATCAAAAGCATCCCATGTCAATTCTCTCTTAGCCCCTGCCTCTTGGGACAGAAAAACTCCCAATTTCTTCTTTCATTTACATTTTCAAAGGTTTATCTGGCAACACATAGATCATTAATGTTATGATCAACAACACAAGATTATTTAAATTAATCAAATAGTATATGAATGAACATATTGCTAAGTCTATTTTTTTTATTTTAAAAAAAAGTGAGAACTAAGCATACATCAGAAGCAACAGGAAAAACCAGCTAAATTGAGCTCTCACCTGAGACGCAGCCGTTCCAACAAGTGACGGCGTTAAGCCTCCATAGAGGCGAGTCCAACCTTCCTGTTTCACAACCTATAGAGTATAGACCATCACATAAAAATTCATACAAACAATATGAAACAGTAAAAAAATACAATTAAAATAAAACAAAAAAAGACCTGACACATTTGCTCTATAGTCCCATGCTCATTCTTCTGTTTCTTCGGATCTCTTTCCGTTTGTTGACGAGTATTGACCTGAGATCACCACGAAAATCGGAAATTATATATAAATATAAACTTCAACTCCATTTGTGCCCCCTCCCCCACCCCTCCCTATATTATATAAATTTACTGTTTGTGATCGTTCAAAAATAGAGAAAAATTATTGGACATACAGTTTGGAGAGGATAGGTGATGAGCTGAGCGATGATTCCACCGCCAGCTCCTGCGAGTCCATTGATCAAAGCATCCGACATTTTATTCTCTCGGGGTAAATTTTGGTGAAATAAGATAGAATTTGGATCTAATTCTAGAGAGAGAAAAGGTTGTAATCTAGGGAGAGAAACTATCTCAAAGTTTGGCTGTAGCGAATTGAATAGGAGTAGGAAATTGACTTGATCATGAAACTGGCGTTCGCTATCAGAGGAGAGAGTGGCGGCCCCATCACTTCGGTGTTCCGTTCAAGAAACAAATGACGTTGGTACCTCTCTCTATTTACCATATTCGCCTTCACAAGAAAGATTAATACCCACTATGTCCAAAATTAGTAGGCATTTTTTGCTTTGTTAAACGTCAAGGCTCTAAATTGTTAGTATTTTAGAAAGTCTTTTTAGTAATTTCACGAAGTTCTCATATATAAATAAGAAACTGATATATTCACAATAAAAAATACTTAATATTGTTACATAAAAATTCTCACTATAAATTCTATATGGACATTTTTATGTAAAAATATCAATTTTCTATAAATAGTAAGTGAATCTTGTAATAAAAAAATATAATAATGAACAATAAAAAAGATTGTGAAAATAATATTTCATACTTTATCCATTTCATAAATTTTAGGAAAATGGGAACAAAATTGTGATATCTCATCTAAAGAAAGATATTATAATCCAAATACATGCTCATTGATAATGTTTCATAATTCTATTATTTATTAAAATAACTTAACTGTCAATATATATATATATATATATATATATATATATGAGCAAGGATCAAGAGCATAAGTTTTAAATAACATAATTCCTTACGTCGTTTTAGAGTGGCTTAAAAGAGAGTGATATATATATATATACAAAACCGATCAGGTGATGGCTCTTTTACTTTGTTAAAATACGGATATTTTTTTTTGTTTTTTTTAAAAAACAACTAATTTTTTTTTTTAATATTTTATAGAATTGATATTTTTCCATAATATAATGTTTTGGACGTGATTTGAATACCTATACCAAAAAATGGTGGTACAGTCTGCACAGACCTGTTTTGTTATACGTATCCAAATCACGTCCAAAATATTATATTATGGAAAAATATCAGTTCCATAAAATATTAAATTTTTTTTAGTTATTTTTAAAAAAACATCAAAAAAAATGTCCGCATTTTAACAAAGTAAGGGAGCCCTCACCTGATCGGTGAATACCTATACCAAAAAATGGTGGTACAGTCTGTACAGACTGTACAGACATGTTTTGTTACACGTATCCAAATCACATCCAAAACACTGTATTATGAAAAAATTTCAGTTCCATAAAATATTAAACTTTTTTTTAGTTATTTAAAAAAAGCAAAAAAACTAAAAAAAAAATTCGCATTTTAACAAAGTAAAGGAGCCCTTACAAAAACCGGACCCTATATATATAGAGAGAGATTATATGTATATACATAGATATGTAGTACACAATTGTAAAACCCCAAATTTTATGAAATAAAAGTATTCAATTTTTTCTTATAATTATTATTTAGTAAATGGTTAAATTGATAAAAGTTTAAAGTTAAGGGTGATATATGAAAAAATTTTAAAATAAGCAAGTGGTTATAAAATACTCATTGTTGTCGGAAAATATTCGTTTGGTCGTGAAATATTCTTCATGTCGAAGAATATTCATACGACGGCGCAGCCTTTTAATGGGTCCCATAACGGAAAGCGATTGAATGAAGAAAACGACAAAAGGGAGTTTTTATAAATAATGGCGTAGTTGTTATCGTTAACACTGTTGAAATACCTGGTGGTTAAAATACAGTAATACGCATTGTTGCACAGTTGCACACGGTATTGCACCAATTATTGATTCTTACGTAAGAAGGCACTAAATAATTGTTACAGTAATTACTGTTCAGTATTTTATTTTATTGATTCAATAATTGATGCGTTAATATTTTATATTACTGTTATTTTAATAATTATCACTACACAGTATTTTCCCTTATCGAAGTAATAATTCATATTATCTGAATAATATTATTAAATAACATTATTGACAATGTCTAAAAAGTTCTGTCTAAGGAGATGTTTGGTCATCTAATTGCGCGCCAGAAGGAGAAATTCTTATTGGAAAGCCTCCTCTTCCCTGGGAACGGTCTGGTTGCTAGTGTTGTGATTTTGTAATATTATTTGTGAATAATTAATTATTGATTTATATGATGAGGAAAATATTAATTTTATGTAGATATAGATGGAGAAAATTTTTAAAGTGACAATTGTTAAAAATTGATATTTTATCTTTTTTGATAAAGTAATATTTTATTATATTATTATAATAGAATAGTGATGATATTTTTACAATGAATGTGGGATATATGAGTATATGAGGAGGAAGAGTATTTTTATTGCATTAAATGATTAACACATATTTTGTGTGTCGGTGGACCTCATTTCTTGACTGAAATTTGATTATAGCCTGAAAAATCGTCCGTATGTGGAATTCGGTCGATTTCTGTTTGGAATTTGAAAAAACTTTCTTCTGCAAAGTTGTAGAGAATTGAATTTCTTATAAAAAAGGCTATTTATTATGAATTATTGAAGTTCCGGAATAATTGATTTTTGAAATTTTAAATAATTTTTAAAAGAAAAACGTTTTTAACAAGTGGGTGGGCCCCACTTGCACATGTTAGATGTTGAATTCAGATTTCTTGGGTGTGCGTAAGAAATTTTATAATTATATTATTAATTTATTAAATTTTCTGCTTTGGTGTTCTAAGAAATTTTCTATAAATAGATGTTTATGTTAGAATTGAAAATCACACCAGAAACTGAAGTTTTTTCTCTATATTATCGAGTGTATTCTTGTGAGTATTTTGATATCTTGAGTATTGCTATACGGTGTAAGTTCGTTCAGCGTTATTCCAGTCAGAAGTACTGCTCTTTTGAGGTAAGGGATAGTAAGAGATTGTAAGGGATTGAAAAGGATGTTATTTTCTTTGTAGGTGATATTATTTCTTCAATATCATTATGTTGAAATATTGGTTTGAACTTTTTATCAAATTTAGAACTTTTTCATGTTGGGGTTACTATTCACGAGTTACTATTCATGAGTTACTATTCACGATTTACTATTTACGAGTTACTATTCATGACGGGTTACTATTCATGAGTTACTATTCACTACAAAATTGATTTCTTTTTCTAACCAAATTATAGCTGATTTATGAATATTACTCTGGAGATTAAAACTATGTATTGATTATATTGATTTTATTATCATATATAACATTTTTATAATCCTGATGTTGAAATTCTCTTTCACTAGAATGTAAAGATGGGTAGATTATTGGTATGATCATGACTATGGGTCTCTTTGGCCAGTAGTGAAAAGTTGAATTGTGACTGATATGATCAAATTTATAATTGAATATCATTAGCTTAAGTGCAAAGGTGAATTGATCAACATTGTTATAATTATTGTTTATATAAATTCTGAAATGATTATATATTTCTTTGAGATATGAATTTCTTTGGCAAAGATGACTTATTGATGAATATCTTTGGCCCGTAGTGCAAAGATGAATGATTTCTGATGAATATCTTTGGCATGTAGTGTAAAGATGGTCTGTTGATGAATATCTTTGGTCCGTAGTGTAAAGATGAATTTATTAATATGATTATGAACATGAATTGTGAATTAGTATAACCATGATCTTTGATGTTTCAGGTAAAGACAGATGATGAAAATTATCTTCGTCATGGATGAGAAGAGGAATTTAGAACCACAATAATGATTATGAGTTATTCATATGATTGTGAACCAGAACTGTTGATTGATATTACAGGGATAAAACATTATTGGTGGACTTTTAACATGGAGAAGATAATAGACTTTATGGTCTATTTGACTCTTCTAATGGATTACTCATTCCGCTGCAACTATGGTTGAAAAGTTTTATCATCTACCATATGTTCTAAATCTCTGATTTATTACTGTTGAAGGCTATTGATAATTTATTTATCTTTAGTCATGATATTCTTTACTGAACTAGTTGTGCTCACCCTTTTGCTTCACAATTCCTTTCAGGTAATAAGAGTGTAGCTGGGTCGAGCGGAGGTAACAAGATAATAGAACGGTGGTCATTATTTAGAAGTTATATTTGGTAAATCAACTAGGGTGAGGTGAACCCAACATTGGAAAGGTGTTTTTCCACTATCATGCAAGATGTCTAATGACATACAACCTCGTGTCATCATAAGACAGGATTGTGCTCATTCACTTGCTGAGTATATTTACAAGCACTACCTATATAATCTTGGTGTTTGTTTGGAGTTTAATTCCCAATTAGAGATAGTGGAGATAATAATATGGCAAGAGAAGACTCACCATTGGGAAGAATATGATAGTAATCTTCTCGTTTTTCTTTGGGGTCTATTTGGTCAACCAAAGATAATTTTGTGGGCATATGATATCTATAATAACCTAGACACATGGCCTCCCATGTATGAAGGTTTCCTTGAGCACTTACCAAAGATTTTAATTTTTAAAACAGTTTAAGTGTTGTTGTATTTTGCACGACAATTGTTGTAATAAAGTTGTAGTTGTTTTCTGTACCAAGTATTTGGGGACTCAGAATGGGTTGGATGGAATGGACCTATTTTGGGGTCGTTACAACAATTGTCTATGACGATAATTTCTTTTGAATTATAACTACGGTTCACCCGTTTCTATAGACTAAAATAACTATAGCGACGGGTGAACTGTCGCTATAACCCAAAAAATCCGTTGTCATAAACGATTGTGTACTAATGTATATAAATTTTTTCATATATATATATATATATATATATATATATAATTTTATAAATTTTGTGAAGAAAAAAAAATAAGGATCGACTTTGGTACAATTAATAGTATTAAAATTTAAATTTAAATAATATAATGATATCGAGTCTACAGAGTTTTTAAAGTAGTCCAAAATTTAAATTTTCAAAAATTCTCAAATCTTTCAAACTATTGCTAATGATCATTAATTTAATTTTATTAATTAATAATATGCACCCCCACTAGACATTAATTTTTCTCCATTAGTAACGTCTTTTTTATTTTATCAATCTTCCTTAAATTTAGGGTCCAATCATAACCAAACTATTGGTGAAAAATAATCCTCTCTATCTTATTAATATTAATAATTTAATATTGTGTGCTTTTTGACTGCTTAATTTGCAGATGTAGATCAAATAAAAATAAATAAATAAATAATGAAGGAATGAAATGCAAGAAATAAGAAGATATTAATAAAAGACTATTTTCCTTCGCAAGGAGATAATGATAATTTAAGTATAGGATAAATTATATTCGGATTATCTCAGTTTTCATAATAAAATAGAAAAATCCCTATCTTTGTAAATTTCCATTAATTTTATTTATTTTTTTGCTAAATTATTGTCATTAACTTTCCCTCAAACTTTTCTCTCCCATATTAAACATTCTATTAATGTTTTCTTATGTTAAATCAAACCAACTAAATTAATTTTTGAAATTTTAAAAGCCTTATTTCAGTTACACTTTTCAAGGCTTCAAAAAAAAAGTAAGAAATATAAATATTTCTAATATAGCTTGAAATAGTAATTATAAAACCAATATATAAAAAAGAAACTCATAAATTCAGTCCCTTTTTCAGCGAACTATAGTGAGTGATTTAAAAACAAATCAGCTATAGCGACGATTTTTTCAATCGCTATATCATACAAAATCGACGACATAGTTATATCGACGGTTTGAATCGTCGCTATATTTCAGAAAACCGCCGTTATAGTCGATTCGTTTTTTTATTCTCTGGAGAAGGGGACCACTCATATATTATTATTTTCACTTATCCTTCAAGGATTTTATGTTAGTCGTAATCCAAATTTATCACGAGAGTTGTCAATGTATAAATCATTTTTCGTTTATAATTTCCCTTTCAAACTAATCAAAACTATTGAAATATTAAATTAGACGACCATGAAAAAGTACCATCATGGAGTGTGTGGAAGTAGTTAGCATGAAGCTTATGTTTGGATAAATTTATCAATAGGCCAATAGAGTAGTGACACGCAGACGAGGTTTTGTGTGTCAGTATTTTATTGGTCAATTAATTAACTTATCAAAAAATAAACGAATTGGGAGCGTGAAGAGGGGAGTATACGGATCTCTAGGAATATTCTTACTATGCTTATAAATATTCGTGGAAAATATGACCTAACACAAGAACACTATGACAATTAAGCAGCATGAACTCGTGAGTATCATTGATTAATAAAGTAGTTGCCAAGTTTGAATATATACTACTGAGTCCAACAACAACTCCTTTATAATATTAGTGTTCCTGACACTTGATCGTTATTATAGTATAGTATCAAGTACATTATCATTATTATAATATCAAAAATTATAGTGATTAATATCAAATTAATTTTCGTAAATTGATTAATATAGTATCGATATACAGGTCGGAAGATGATCTGTCTCTCTAAGTGTCAGTACTGTATTTAGGGACGAATGCATCAAGGAATTAATGGAAGATTTAAACTTGAAGGGGGCAAAAAAAATTCATTCATATTTTAAATACAAGTACAAATAAACATAGATTCATTTTACTTCTGTCTTCTAAATTGTATCTAAATATTTTTTGTTTAAATTTTTTTTTTTTTAGTTTAGATTAATATTTATTGCATTTTGTAAAAATTATTATGATTAGTTCAAGTTTTCTTTATTTAATTTCAACAACAAATAAGGGGGTGTTTGAAAAAAATTGAATGAATCTGAATCTGAATCTGAATGAGCTGAATCTGAATCTGAATCTGAATGAGCTGAATCTGAATGAAAAAAACTGTTTGATAACTGACATATCTTAAAGATCTGAATGACATATTTTTAATATTTTACCCCTCTAAAAAAATTCAAAGTTGTTGTAAATTTATTTAATATTACATAATATAATAGTTAATATTTTTTTATTATTTTTATTATTATTTTTAATTTTTTTTACTTCATTCAGCCAACCATTCAGCCATTCAGACCAAAAATTCGGACTTAACCATTCAGCCAACACATCTGACCGATTCAGCCATTCAGACGATTTTTTTTCAAAACAAACGCACTTAATGATTCAGCCACTTACCGATTCAGCCATTCAGACCTATTAAGTCCTAAACAAACAGCCCCTAAATTAGCTAAAATTCGTCCTTGCCGGAAAAAATTTCTAAATCTCCCCCTGACTGTATGACCAACTTATCATGAAATTAACTTCATAGTAATAGAATTCTTAAAAACCAATCAAATTTCATCAAAGGAAGAGAAAACAAACTTCCCACAATAAAAGAAATAAACTGGTGGTCAAAGTGAGAATTGAACCTAAACTCAATTTTAACTTTTAACTAATAAACTAAAACCTCATTTTGATGATGGATGTTCCTTCCTAAGACTTGAGCGTAATCATAATTGCAATACTCTGACATAAAATACTTTAATGTGTTGAGAAACATATACATTTAACCAAAACAAACAGACCAACAAATGGCAAGTCGAGTGTTTTAGTTTTAGGAAGCAGATAAATATCAATCCAAGGGTCAATTTTGGACAAAGAAAGTGGTGTTTTTAAACACGAGTTGTTTTAGTAGGTGCCTGTCCTGTCCTTTTCCCTTGTTGTTGTGTTCGATTTCCAAAATTACTCATGCTCTCAATTAGGAAATTGATATTTTCATATCGATAATACTACTGTGTCCCTCTCACGTGAATAAAAAAGAGAATTGATATTTTTGCATGTAAATTTAATAATTCCACAAGTTTTTTCTCATATAAATAGTTAATGGGGTCTGCCTCATGTGAGATAAAATTATCTAATTTACTTGTGAAAATATTAATTTTCATACAAAATGGTAGTTAGAATGAAGAACTACAAGTGTTTCTTGCATGTGGGACAATGCCCAAGAAAAACTTGAGGTAGAAATTTGCAAAACATTGATATATATATAAAAACTGGTTAATGGGCAAGGTAATTTGCGCCAATGTCCAAGAAAACATGACCCATCAAGAAATGTTCTTAACCCAAGAAATCCAAATGGGGCTTCAAAGCCTAATTGGTTTCACATCATAAAAAAAAAGAAACAATTACATTTTCTATTACATTTTAAAAAATAATTACATAAAAAGTGTACAAACAAAATAATTACAAAAAAAGTGCATATGCAATATTTAATTACAAAAAAGAGTGCAATCTTATCCCTTTTATTTAGTTGAGTGATTTAATGAGTTATTAATAATGGCCATGTTTGTAGGGATTTAAATTTTATCGCCCCTGCCACTACTCCTCCCGCCCTGCCCCCGCTCCACACCCGCTCCTTCCCCTTCCTCCGTCTCCCTTCTCCTCCCCCGCCCACGCCCCACCACCTCCATCCTCCTCCCACCGCCATCCCCCTCCTCCCGCCCCCCTTTCTCCGCCCACCCCCCTTCCCCCACCCCCTCCCCTCCCCTCCGCCTCCTCCCGCCCCCTTTCTCCTCCTCCCCCAGATCGATCCAAGATGGTCGTCGGTGGAGACCCTGTCACTGGCCGCGATGGAGGCCCCTCCACCACCGATCCGTTCTCCAACTCTACCGATAATCAAACCTTAATATGTTGATAACCAAATAGGCATACCAAGGTAACCAAACCTTCATAACAAGGTAACCGAACCTTAATATGAATGTTTACTTGTTATGAAGGTTTGGTTACCTTATTATGAAAGTTTGGTTATATTGGTATGAAGGGTTGGTAACTGCGGTGATTGTCGGCATGGGAAGAGAAATCAGATCGGCGACCACCGGCTTGAATAAATTGACCATGTGGAGAAGGCGGTCGTGGGCGCCTGAGACGGAGCCGGAGGATTGAGCCCATTTTGAGATCAAAACCGTTGGAGAAAAACTTGTATTGGGCTATGGTGATTAGAATCGAGCCGCCGGTGGACTGAGACTTGGCTTGGGAGAGAGCCGAGCGGATAGAGGCGATGAGGGTGGGGTTGAGGCGGTGTTGGTCGTCGTTGGTTAGTGTTAGTATAAAGATATTGCCACGCTTTTAAAAAATAAAATTATTTTGAATGTGGTGCAATTGGTAGCCAAACCTTGATACAAATGTAACAATTTTAGTTTTTGTGGGTAACCAAATATTCATAAAAAAAGGTTACCTTAGTATAAAGGTTTGATTACCTTGGTATAAATGTTTGGGTACCTTGGTACGAAGGTTTGGTTATCAATATTACATTACACATCACTCTACTATCTCTCTTTCCTATGCAGTGTTCTATTTTTTATTTACCTTCACGAAATTGGTTGCTAAACTTTTAGACCAAGGAAATAAATTCGTACTGCATCTGCGAAGGTAGATTTGGTTACCTTGGTATAAATGTTTGGTTACCATGGTACGAAAGTTTGGTTATCAATATTATATTTCACATCAGTCTCTTATCTCTCTCTTCCCTATGTAGTGTTCTATTTTTTATTGGTTACCTTGATATAAACGTGGACATGGTTGTAGTAGATAAATAAGGTCGAAGCAGAGAAGGTACTAGAGGAGGAAGAGAGAGAAAATGATAATGGATGTCCACTGTCAACTGTTATTATTTTGATTTTATTTTTGTTGTTAGATCCCAAATATTTGAATTTGAAATTATGGCAGTTATTTTCCTTAATTTTAGGTTTCTTTATTAATGTGAATTGTACTAGTTTTTTGTAATATGAATCCTAATTACACTCCTTTTGTAATTATTTAATTGATGCACTTTTTTTATAATTATTTTTTATTTGTTGTATACTTATATAAAGAACCCAAAAAAAAATGGAGTCCCACCGGAAGACAATGCAAGTAAAGTCCGTTTCGTAATACAAAACGTCAAAACCTAACGAAGACTCCCCACTCAATGGGCTTCATAAGTAACATTTTTATTTCAAAACTAAAAAACAATACAAGATATAATTAATTAACTAAATATACGTACAAAAATTGTTTGGCAAATAATAAATTACTTTTTATTTGATAATTTGTTTTTACTAGCTTTTGACTGAAATTAAACACAAGCACCTTATTTATCCACTACCAAGAACCAAGAATCTCCTGCTCTGCAAAAGGCCTAGTCCACCCATTAAGATAAATATTTTTTGGGTCCTTTATATAAATATACAACAAATAGAAAGTAATTACAAGAAAAATGCATCAACTAAATAATTACAAAAAGAGTGTAATTAGAACTTATATTACAAAAATAGTACAATTCACATTAATAAAGAAACCTAAAATCAATGATAACTAATAATTTAAATTCAAATTTAAATCTTGTCGCTAACAACAATTTCAAATCCATATTTCAAAATTCAAATCAAAATGATAAAATTAAAAATAAAAAATTATGAAGGAGCTAATGTTCATCATTCTCGTCTCTCGCCGCCACCGCTGCCGCCGCCACATCGCCGCCGCCGCCACCGGAGTTGCTATTCTGAATTTCTTTTGACGATTTGATTACCCACAAAAATTGAAATGGTTACCTTTATGCGAATTTTGACTAGTAACTGCATCACATTTAAAATAAAATTGGTAATCAAATAAAACTGAATTGGTTACCTTATCAAATGGTTTGGTAACCAACTATATGAAATTTGGTTACCAACTGCATCACATCCAAAATAAATTAGTAACCTAATAAAACTAAATTGGTTACCTTATCGGAAGGTTTAGTAACCAACTGTATAAATTTTGGTTACCAACTGCATCACATTCAAAATATATTAGTAAACTAATAAAACTGAATTGGTTACCTTATCAAATGATTTGGTAACCAACTACATGAAGTTTGATTACCAACTGCATCACATCCAAAATAAATTAGTAACCTAATAAAACTGAATTGGTTACCTTATCGGAAGATTTAGTTACCAGTGAAAATAAAGAATGGACCGGTGGCGGTGGGAGGCGGAGGGATCAATAAGAGGGAGGGGCAGGAGGAGGAGGGGGTGGGGCGTGGGGCGTGGGGTGTGGGGGGAGAGGAGGGTGAGGAGGGGGATGTGGGAGGAAGGGGAGGCAGAGGTGGTGAGGCGGGGGTGGGAGGGGGAAGGCAAAGAGAAGTGGGAGTGGGAGGAGGGGGCGACAGGAGGAGGGGATAGGGAGGGGGTGAGGAGGGAGTGGCGGGAAGAGGTGGAGGCGGGAGGCGGGAGGCGGGAGGCGGGAGGCGGGAGGCGGAGGAGGAGGAGGAGGAGGAGGAGGAGGAGGAGGAGGAGGGTGGGGAGGGGTTGGACAGGAGGAGGCGGAGGAGGAGTGAAGAGAAGAAGGGGAAACAGAAATGGAGATGGAGAAAATCGTGGGAGAGATGTGGAGAAAATTGTGGGAGAGAATCGTGGAAATTAAAACACATCCCATAATTAAAGGAAGCATAAATATGTACTAATAATGAAAATAAAATTTTAAAAATATTAATTGTGTAAATATTTAATGAGTGCATTTTTCTTGTAATTATGTTTTTAAATGTACTATAAAATGTAATTGTTCCATATTTTATTTGATAACTTATTGTGTCTCGAGGTACCATTCCAATTTTCGAGACACCTAGTTACAACATAGAATATTGTATGTACAAAAATACTACTACCTCATTTAAAATATAAAAAGTCTCACTATAATTTGATCCTAATTACTTTCTAAAATCTTAAAACTCAAATTGTGGCGTTAATTTATTCAAATTACAAAATAACTAAATTTGTAGTTAGTAATACATTTAAGCAGTAGTAATATTTTTGGATTAATTTTTATATATATATATATAGATACATCTACAAAAAAATATATATACTATTACAAGCTCAATTCCTTTATTTTTATTTCTCCAAAAAGAATAAGACAGAAAAAAAAACTCTACAATTTTGTTTAACATGGGCCTCAAGAGAACTCCATCGATTATTGAAGGTTCGTCTTCTTAATAAGGACTCTAACTTTAAAAGAGTCCTAATTTGAGTCCTAAAAGATATGAACCCTTATTTATAAGTTTTGAGTAAGCCAATTTCACGCCATCGTTCCACAAGCCTCTGGACTGAAGACCAAAGGTTCTACTCTCTCTCTCTCTCTAGTGCTTATGTATTCAGATATCTGTATTTTTCCTAAATTCAACAATCTGTGTTGATCCTTTTTTATGTTTTATCATATATATGACTCCAATGGGTGGTAATAAGTTTTAAGAAAATCCCACATTGGGATTCAGAACCAAGAGGAAACTTTTATCTAGCAAATTTAAGAGCCAAAAATAGGTGACGACTTTTAATTTTGCAAAAATAAATACATAAATTGACGGCCTATAATTACAAACTGTAGTCAGTCAGTCTGTCTGTCTGTCTGTGCAAGTCACTCCATGCATGTTGTAGCAAGTCTTTATCCCTGTTTTATAAGTATATTATCTTCAATACTATCTGCACACAGGGTTTAATTGAATTGAAGAAGAGAACTGTTGATCTAATGGCTCCTGGATTTCTTCCAGTTTTGAATAAAAGGAAGAGATCAATGGTGGAGAAGGGGATTACACTTCATCTGGCAATCCATCATGCTGAAGACATTGACAGGGAAACCAAGGATCCTGCTGGCGACGAAAGACTTTACTGCATATACTTATGGGTTGATCCCAATTGCGGGTTCTGGACAAGAGTAGCTGAAGGTTTACCAAACCCAAGGTGGAACGCCAGATATAGAATTCCGTTGGGCAAGTCTCCCGAATACAGTTACTTGAACTTGGAGATTTATCGAATCGCTTCCAACTCAGACCCAGGGACTTCCAACGGCGATGTATTGGTTGGTAGGACTAGAATTCCTTTGCCAAAAGGAATCAATCGTAAAGAAGGTGGACGCTTTGGGCTTGTGGTACCAAAAGGAACAGGATGCATACCTGAAGGGCACATCATACTGGCTATGGATATGAGGCACAAAGAGGATTAGGATCATAGCTAATGGGCACATGATAGTCACTACTATTACTTCTATCTTTCTTTCAGTCCTTTTGTTAAAATTATTTAGTCTGAGTTCTTTCAAAAATATAGGATCAATATTGACATTTTGAATTTTAAATTGATATTAATTTAATTTAGCCTTGGACAATACAGCTATCAAAATTGTACTACTAAATCAAAGTTTCATTGTTTTCAAAACTTCAATTTATCTCATACATCTAAGTATATACGCGATAGTGATGGAATATATGTATGTGTTACTGAGTGAGATACTGAGATCTAGCAACAAAGATGACACTATAAGAAGATGGGAGAGATATTAGAATGCCTGAACTCGTGTGTTTGTGATGCCTAATTGGCCAGACTATTCTATTTCCATAAACTTCTGTTACATGAAAGTAATTCTCCTGTATAACCCGTAGTTCAAAACAACAGATGGATATGAGTATGAACCATTCAATCGAATTCTTAAACTACAAATCATCCAGATGTATACTATAAGTTAAATATAAGAAAAATAGACGACCCATATGTGTAGTATTCATACAAATATAAGAATAAAATAGCAACGTATGCTTGTATTTATATCAAGCACCACATAATCTAATTCAGCATTTTTTTCCAGTTACATTCTGAGTATGTATATGTTAATCATTGTAGAGAGAAACATACCTAAAGGCTCAAAGGATTCAACCAGAAATGAGTATGAGGCAATGTCTCTGATCCCACCCGCCAAGGAACATCAGAATATACATGAACGTTTTCTCCTATTCAATAATGAGATAGTGACACCTATAAGGAGAAACCAGCCAAGATCATTGGCCTCTAATTAATACACAAAAAATAATTGTGGACAACTTCAAACTTTCTAAGATTAGTAGCAGCTTACAATAATTTCATTTAATTTTTGTTTTATAGATAAAACATCAGCTTATAATTTAAGAAATAGGAAAAGGTCAGATAGGAAAGAACTGATGAAGCTTAAGTCAACAGGGTTGTAGCAAATTAGACCATCAATATATACGAAAAGTTCAAAATATTCTGAAAAGAGGATTAAATCATCATGTGTAATGACCACCTCCAGATACCACGGAATGATTTGAAATAATGCATTGGGAATTATTATTTAATTAATAGCATCTAAATGAAGTGTTATTTCATGTACATTATACATCTATATATGTTTAAATACACGCTGTTTGTTCAATAAGTTTACTTTCTCGTTTAATATTCTTATTGTTATACTCTACTTCTACATATAAGGTTATTTGTATTCTAAAATTACTTTCTGAATTTCCTATATTAGAATTCCAGCTGTCTGGTTTTCTATTTAGACCGCCAAACCCCAAATTCCTCTTCTAATTTTTACTCTACTAGTTACCAAGCAGTAATATCTATTTCTTCAGAAACCTTAACCATACTAATTTACCAAAATCTTGGTCTACAAAGAAGCTAAGAATATAGAGGTAGGTGCTGAACTGGCAACCAGAATATAAACAAAAGAGAGGCAAACTTTTTTAAACCACCCAATATTGGTTGTGAACAAATCCAGCGCAGTGCTCTACTGCGAGTATGTCTGTGCTTTCTTGCCAACAAGTGGGGGTTAAAAGCTTTTTACATCACTAAACTGGGGTTCGACTTACAATTGCTTCATTGTACTCAATTTTTTACAGTAAACTCATTGAGCTACAATTATTTTACAAAATACTGATAAAACAGTCTATCTTTGTTATGTTTTTACAGAAGAATGACATTGCATGGTGAGGTGTCTAATTAAAGTATACAAATCAGATGATAATTTTGTCCCAATTTAGGTGACAAGATGATTCTGTTAAAACCCATCCAAAACCCATGACCCATACAGTATCTGGTTTCATATTTATCTCCAGTCTCCCCTTCCAATCTCTCTCCGACCTACACTTCACCTCCAGAAAACATGAAGCTCTAATTGCTCAAAGAACCACTTCTAATTATAGAAGGCATCTCTAAAAAAAAGATGAAGATCTTATCTCTAATTGTCATGTCTCTCTATATCTTCTTCTGACTTCTACCTTTGTTATTCTTCTCCAATGAAACCAAAATTAGTCACAAGATTAAGATATGTAAAATATGGTTTTTACCATTTTTAACCTGCCTCGTATGCTTAAAGAATTACACTCTTCTGCTTTCTCATTCCTAAAACCCAATTAATTTCGTAATTAGAGAAATAATTGAAAAACTAACCTAGACTCATTTTGGGTATTAATTTAATAAAATAACTTACAAAGTCTTTTTCTCTTATAATCCCAATTTCTCACTCCTGGGTCTCACTCTTTCTCAAAATTAGTCTCCATTACTTTCGGCCAAGAATCGCATTCATTTTGCCGATTCGCTCCAAACCCAAACCGATATATATTATGTATATAGTATATATAGATTCTGGAAGAAAATCAAACAAAAAGAAGAAGCTTTAGAGAAGAGGGAGGAAAAGTTAGGCCGCCGTCTCTCTACAATCGTCCAACTCCCTCTTAATAGTCGGAGCTTGGGATTTTCTAAGTTTGGCCATTGTGGTGAAGACAATGGTGGCTATTGGTGGTGGTGACAGCGGTGGACCGGTGGTGGGTGGTAGTGGTGATACCAGTGGTGGTTGGTGGTAGTGGTGACAGTTTCGACAAAGTAATTCCACTAAGGCATGTCACGTGGATGAACATAATAAAAATAAGGTTCCTTTTCCTCACACGCGGATCACGTGTAATGCTGCTGTTTAAAGTCAACAATTTCAACGGATTTTGTAAATTTTTGTAAAAAAATCAAGTTTAGTTAGTCGAATGTTAAAAAAATGAGTTTAATGATGCAATTGTACTTTGGACCCCATTTTAGTGAGATGAAAACAACGTTTATCCCCCAACAAGTGTCCCGCTTGTAAATTAAAGTTATTATTTATGTATTTGCATCGATTCTACTAGGGCAATTCACTAATCAAAAGTGCATAAGAGCTCCCATCAGAAGAATGATAAAGACATTATGGAAAGATATTCGATTAACAGGAACTAAATAACAATTTTAGAAGAGAAGCAAGGAATTTATTACCTAAAGCTGCCACAAAGAGTTCACATCCAACATACGCAAGGACTTCAAAAACAGTCCGTCATAAAAAGGGTACTAAATAATCAGCAATATTGAATCCTACTCCCACACATTATAAGAGACTACCCAATGAATTTTTGGACTGGAGAGAGGATATCATGACGCACATAGAAATTAGGTTATAATAAGTAGTTGTTGCCTTGTTGGACACTATTATGAATTACAGACAAGGAAACAACCAACTCACCACCACTCCCTATTTTCATATAATAACGGAAGAAGTGTCCAACGATGCATACTTCAAAATGGAGCACCCATAATCATATTTGAACCTCTGAGTCCTGTCAGAAATAACTTGACTTAAGTTGCTGGATCAAGTGCTACAATGATAATTTAACTGAAAACAAGACATCATATATGTCTAGCTAAAGTTTATAATTTTTGTAAATTAGTCAAGCATTTGTAGACATATCATATAGGGGTGACAGTGACCTAAATTAAGAAAATTGATTTGGATAGCCATTTTTAGATACGATATCTAATTCGCAATGGCAAACAATTAAGGTATGCATATCCGTCTCTTCGACACTTCTATGGACATGAATCAAAATTAAACAAGATACACATGCCTCTTAAGGTATCGCTATATTCTCAGCTTTGTATGATTATTTCATCCTGTATGCGAAATTTATTTCATCCTTTATGTGTTACTCCATTATGTGAGTTTATTGTAATTGTGATTGCATATGATAAGTTGATAACATTATAAGCTTTCTAAGAGACAGGCACTGCTATACATACCACATTCAGTGAATGTGGAGGGTATAATGATGTACTTGATTAAATGTTTACAAATATATCAATGTGTGACTTTAACTCTCTTGAGGGATTAATTGTTCACTTATATCCCCATCGAATTTGAAAATTTCCATTTCTTGTGATAGATGAAAGTTAACAGACTTTTAAACTGAGTTTCAATTACCAAACATTTCGATTCATGTTATAATATTGAACCAGAGCATCATAAAGGAGAATACATTTGTATCTGCCATATCCACACATGTAAAAGGAAAATGAAATTAATATGAAAACCTGATTCATTCTTCACAAGCTGATCGCTTTCTAATGAGCATCGATCTGAAAGGGGAAAAAACCATTTCACGCAATTAGTACGAACTATGAAATAAGAATGGAATAATCGCAAGGAAAAACAAGCAGAACCCTAGAAAACATTTACATTTCACATATGCAACTCACAATTGAATGAGAGCTGATTCACGATAGTGCATTTCTTCATTTCTAATCGAACTACAGATGTGAGAGAGTGTGAGAGATCTAAAACCTGTTTTTCAAATTGACATTTTGGTACTTTTACAACAAAGCTTCTAATTTCTCAAGTACTTTCTCAATTTTAATACCATAATTGTGAAGCTATCAAGGAATAATAAGAGGAGGAGCCGAGGAGGGCATATTTCTTTATAAAATGATATCTCTAGTCCCGATCTATATAAATTTATGTCGACTTACAATTGAGAAATTATAGAAGGACTCCGAACAAATTACTGCTAATATTTATCAATATAACTAACAATTACATAAATATACATATATATATCATTATCCCATATATATCAATAATATCATTATCCCGGTCCATTTTAATGGTTCACCTCTTATTTTACATATCATGCTTACCCCTTTTAGCGATAACCGAGTGACCGTTTAGTCCGTCGCTATATCAGAGAACTAAGTATTTCATAATAATATTTTTTTTCCGTTCTAAAATTATTACCTAATTATTTTCATAATAATATTTTCTTTCCGTTCCAAAATTAATGCATAATTATTTTCGCCTTCATATTTTCTTCCGCATAAATTGCATATGATTTTTATATTGATTGCGAGATTTTGATAAGTTATAGTTAATCTGTGATTTTTCATAACTTATATTTGCCCATATTAATTATATAAATCATTATTTTTAAAGGGAAGGGAGAATGTTTGGAGAATTGATTTAGAAAATAAGAAATTATTTATTATGTTAATATTTGATGGATTCTGATTCCTAGGTATCTTTTCTCATTAATAATTTCCGTTATTAATTAGTAGTTTGAATAATTTAGTTAATAAATTTTTTCCACCATATTTATTTCTAATTCGCCTAAAATAAATAGTAAGGAAGTATTAAAATTAATCTAGTCTCTGTAGGTTCGACCTGTACTTGCATGCTTCAATTTAACACTGTGTACTTGCAGTTATATATTTTTATCACATTATGACTTTTGTCGTCTTAGGTAATTGGTAATTGCATACTGAGTACTACACTTTAATGGCATGGCTGCTTCAAACTTTTGCTCAAAATTTTTAGGGAACTTCAAAGGAAACATATAAATGTATGTCTTTTTGAATATTGAAGTTGTGCATACAATATATATGAATTCAGTTAGCATAAAGTTTATTTTTTTTGGTAAGTTGGTCAATTGGTCAGTAGAGTGCTGACACACAGAGTCTCCCTTGCGTGTCAGTACTTCATTGGCCAATTGACCAACTTACCTAAAAATGAACTTCAAGCTAATCACTCCCAATATATGTGTAATGCAACAGACACAAACTATTCTACAAATATTTTACAAATTGCCGATGTGGCATACTCCACCTCAGCATATTGATCAACAAATTACTTCAATGTAGTCTTTGACTCCACATAAAAAGTTGAGATGGAGTATACCACATCAGCAGTTTGTAAAATATTTGTAAAATAGTTTGTATCTCTAACCTTATTCCCAACTAGTTGATAGCCCGTGCAATGCACGGGCTAGTTAAAATAATAAATTATATAATTTATTAGCACGTCCTCGAAATTAAAGATATATTATCTATTATAATAATTTAAAATAACTTTTGAGACCATTCATCATATTTATTGAATTTCTTTTTAATTCAATAAATTATATTATAAATATAAACTTACAAATATATAAATAATTGTGAATTTCTTATTTACACACCCGGAGGTGAATACACACATGGAGATTTTTATAACTAATTCATAATTTCATACTCACTAAGAATTCATAACAAAATTCTCTTAAATTGAACACCAAACCCTGCTCATTTGACAAAATAACTTTACAACTTGCTCTATGTCACTATTCTTCAAGTACCCACTGATGACGGCTGTCCATCTCACCACATTATGTACTCTATGATTTGTACAAAATAATTTGAAGGCATCATTCATCTCACTGCACTTATAGTGTAGTTTACCATAAGTGTTGTCCTGATATTTGGATCAGGATTCAAACCCACTCTTCATAACCCGGGAGTGGAGTTGTCTTGCAAAATCAAATTCTTTAAGGTTTGCAGATAATTT
This sequence comes from Panax japonicus, assembly GCA_020205505.1. Taxonomy (NCBI): domain Eukaryota; kingdom Viridiplantae; phylum Streptophyta; class Magnoliopsida; order Apiales; family Araliaceae; genus Panax; species Panax japonicus. Next base: position 90,864,594 of record CM035113.1, read on the forward strand.
AATAACAGTAACAAAAATAAGTTGAGTCAAGTTTACACCTGCAAGCCTCAGGTGTAAAATAGCTCAAGAGCTTCCAAACTAAGACCATTTGTTACAAAATCTGCAGTAATGATAAAACGAATTCATTTGTTTGTAGTGTTCTGGGGTACTTGCATTGACAGAACTTTGCCCACCCAATGCAGGTACTGCAGTTGGTCCAACTGTCAACACGACAAAAAATGCACATTCTTTTATAGGAAAGAACCTATCTTTCTGCAAAGATATAAACGTTTATCAATTACACATGTAAATATGTAAGCACACACACCCATGAATTCACATATATACATCACAAATTTATAATATTTATGACTAAAAATAAATAAAAATAAATTTAAGAAACATCAAAAATTTGGTCAACAATTAAGTTCCAGCACCTTGTATGCATGTATGTTAATTCAACTATGCAATATCAAAAATTTAATCAGTTCTTAACCATAACACAAAAAATAAACATATTAACATATGCTTATGAGTGTCACATTTGTAACTGTAACTGCAGTTCACATAATTAAACAATGATCACCAAGAAGACATCCTCTAAGCATATTCAATTCTTCTCCCTCTAAATAGAACATGTCAAGCATAACAGATCAACATCTCCCTCATCCATCATTTAAGCGAGCACCATGTGACAGAAATAAACCCAGATAGGTAAATAGAATTGACCCAGATAGGCTCAGTTGGTTTTGGATGATGATTAGTTCTTCCATTCCCTTGGTTATGTTGAAATAAGCCAAGGAACTATTTCTTCTGAAGCAGCTAAAGATCTAGATTTTGAAGTTTCAATGGCTTTTTTAATGTTCATAAAGTACTTCTTATCCGGTTAGATGCTCTATTAAAGATGCTGAAACAATGGAATAGTCTTAGAGGTTTTAAGGAGATTTAGAAAATTAAAACTTTTGTAAAAATGATAAAGACTTTGATATATATTTTTCCATATATTTATAGTATCATATACAATGCATAAAGCTACATTATCTACCACTTCTGTAATTATGCACTTTTTTGTTTCCTTGGTCAACTGATATATTACTAAATGTAAATACCTAACAGACTGCAATGATTTTATTTTTTTTTCATTTTAGTAGGAAAAATTAGACAAATAGCTTCAAGTATATAGCTATCATCGGACAAATAGTGCTGCAAACAAACCTACTTCTACTTATCCTACCATGTCAATGTGCCTCTTTTTACTCCTAGCTTTTTTCGAAAAGAAAAGCTAAAAAAAATAGGTCTGATGTACAGCAAGTATAGAATTTTAAAAAAAAATTCAAACTCTCAATTTTATGCCCTCATGACCTTTTATTTAGAGGGTGAGTTTAACAAACTAATCCTAATTAGGGTGCATGACAAATCACCCACCATCTAAGATGATTATCAACTAAACATCTAGAATATGAGCATATATATCATTAGCTATAGTGTTTTAGTAATGTAGGATATGTCTATCATCAGCTATAACTATAAAGTTCCATCACATCACCATATAGTGAACCAACCACAACTAATCATGTCACTGTGTGGTGAAGTAACAGTCAAAATATGGAAGAATATCATAAATGTACTAATAGTTATTTCACTAATAAAAGTGTTGTTTTATCTTCTTCTTTTTTTCCCTTTAAGATTACACTTGACTAAAGTTGTCATCTTTTATCAAAACTACCCAAAATATGCTCTAAATATAAAAAGACAACTCTTTTTTGACATTTCCATATTTTCAAGACCACCATAAAAATATTGAGAATTAAAAAAATAAGTCAAACATTGATATGTCATAATTTACTTCCGCGATACACATCAATTATTCTTGTTTTTCCATTAAAATTGTTCAGCCTGCCTGGCTAAAATGAAAACATTCTACCAGGTATATTGAGAAACCTAACTGTGCATAAATAATCTTTTTAAAAAAATATATACGAATGACTAAACCTTGCTGAGAAGATGCAGCAAGAGAATACCAAAAAATCTGTATCTATCTTCAGGTTCCTATATATGTCACACAGTATGGGATCTCAAACACTACATATAACGCCAATTTAAGTACAAAAAACATAAATAAATGAATATATAAAGAAAGAAAGAAAGAAACAAAAAGAGATAAACTATATCAATAGTATAGCTTAATCAAACAAATAACTACCGATCAAGATAACCTCTAGAAATTCATAATAATAGCATAATTTTAATGAAAAAAATACAAAAACAAAACATTAATGCTTGATTTCATCAATTCAGGTTCCTAATAATATTAATGTGTGTATATATAGATGGTATGGGTATGAAAGATTTTACTTGTGGATGGGGCGGAGGAGCCGCGGACTCCTCATATGTAGTGAGCAAAGGATCGAGGTATATCAACATATCTCAGCATCGGTGTCAACAAATGCAATTGATCGTCGAAGTAACACAAAAAATTCATCGGTCTGAAGATGAGATTATAAAGAGAAAAACCATTATGTGATGAACAAAATTGGGAGCAATATTCTATTAAATCAGGAACACAACAACATATGAAAAACAACCCAATATTCGAAATCCATATGACATATTGATGTTACATTAAGAGAGAAAATTTTGGATTCTAAATAATCTAGTTAAATTTAGAAAAATTCTCTGCTAGGAAGGAAGAAAAGTCAATTATCTAACAAAACAGAAATTTTCACACTCTTAAACAAACCCAAAATGCAAGCCAAATAGCAGAATCAATGGTTTTATGAAATTATAAAACCTCATCACGACAGGATAGTGTTATAGCAGTTGACATATAGTAGTTTATTTGAGGCTTATCATCAACCCAATTTTCATGAACAAAAAATCCAATTTTCATGTCTTTTTTTGCCATAATTATTTCGTCATACTATTGTTCTCTCTTGGTGGATATCTCAAGATAGAGAAAAAAGCACAAAATCAAATTAATTTGACTAATTAACTAAACAAACCACACTTAAATTAAGAACCCAAAAAAATAAATAGAGAGAGTGATCAGTAACTCCCTTCAGAGACTCATTAACGGCGGAGCTAACGGTGAATTTTCTGAGATTCGTGACAATCCGGCCGATCTTATCCCATCTTTCAGGATCAGGGACGTAGTCCTCTAATTTCTGAGCTCCGTCTCCAAATTTGGGAACGGCGGCCATTGCTTGATTTGGTGACCCTACTGCAGTACTGCAATTGAAATAGGAGAGTAGATGAAATTTCGTTGATACCATGTTGATACCATTTGAGAGTTGCGTTGTTGTTGGGGACAGATTTATTCTTCTGATTGGTGATTTTGCAATTTGATCGGTGTATTTATTGGGAATTGAAGGCAGACTATTTGCTTATCCAGATATAGTCACTTATCACCGATATAGAAATTCACCCAATAATTTAATTGTCATTTAGAGCCAAATAATATGTAGCTTCCATCTCAAGCCACAACAGTCATTAATTTGAATGTCAAGTTGTCAACTAAGCAAATACACAAACCTGTAATGAATAAATTTTAAAATGAATTGATTTGATTCCTTCAAAGGCAAACACGTTAAACAATATTCCCTTCGGCCACCTTTAGATTTAAAAAAATCTAACATTTCCAATGATCTAAATCAATATCATGTTGAAATATTACTCATCTTATACAAATTCATTTAATTATAATAGCCAAGAGGAAATCAGAAAGTAAAAACTAAAAACATACTTGAAGAATAAATCAGTAGAATAATACCTCAAAAAAGGAGCTAATTGGGGTTAGAGAGAGAAGGGTTTCGAAGCTTAAGACACCCACCAAAACCATTGATCTGTTACTGAGCACCGGCGATTGAATCCATAAACACAGTCTCCTTGCCGTTTAGGAAGAAAATGGCCAGAAAACCCTAGAGATTGTGGAGAAACCTGCACAGAGGACAAAAACTTGAGGAAAATGGAAGATAGAGAAAGAGATATTTGGGATGGTAGAAGAAACCCAAAAAGTTAAAGCAATTGAGGCTGAAGAATAGGAGTCGTATTATTTTTAGTTAGAAAATTAGAAAATACCTTGGGGTCCGGCGAACTTGCTTCCGAGATCGTCCGGCGAGATGATTGGATATGTGAGTGAGAATGAGCCAGATTTCGTACGCCTGGATGCTTGGATTCGCGATTGGGAAGAAGTAAGAGACTCTGTACTTTTTTGACCCGAACAACCCAGATCTGTTATAGAGGGAAAGAGGCGGAGACTGAAATTAGAAGAAGAGGAAGAGGAAAATTATTAGAAAAGGTGAGAAACTGAAATTGGAAGAAGAAAAATAGGAGGAAGCTGAAATTGAAAGAAGAAGAAGAATAGGAGAGGAAACGGGAGAAACTGAAATTGAAAGAAGAAGAAGAATAAGAGGAGAGGAAACGGGAGAAACTGAAATTGAAAGAAGAAGAAGAATAGGAGGAAGAGGAAACGGACGGTTTAATTGAGTTTTTATGAGGAGGAGGAGAACAACTCGTTACATAACTCAGTAAAATTAGATGCAATTGACTCAAATTGATTTTCAATTGATTGAATCAATTGCTTGTGCTGTATTTATATATATATATTGATATATATAGGGTAGAGAGTTTAATAATGGAATATTCCAAAATTCGAGGAGGTCAAACTTTTTAGCTATTGTAAATAATATGGAAAATGTTGCCATCCCTTGTGACAAATTTTACATGTCTAGATCCTAATTAAATTTTTTGAGTGAGCTATATTAAAAAACCAACCATATATCCGTCCAACAAGTTTCATGAAAATGGGATTTTAGTTAATTTGGAATTGAGGCAATCATGCATGTATATATGGTATTTTGCTGAATTGAAGGTCTAAGAAGCCAAGATGGCATGGCATGGCATGCAAGCTGTAAAATTAAAAAAACCAAGTAGTAGTATTTGTTTAATGGTTTTTGAGTCTTGTTCTGGTCGGAATAACATGCACTTGGGAGCTAGCGGTCAATTTGGTACGTGCATGCATCCTACAATTCCCAATAATGTTTGATCTCTATTCATAAAATAGAGATACAGAAACTAAGGGAGTTAATTATATATAAATTTGTCTGTAGCTATTAATATATTCATGTGCCAGCTAGATATTCTTAACGGTGTAAACAAAATAAATCTAGCAAATTTGATTCACAAAATTTATCGAGTATAAAATAAAATTTGATTTATTAGCTACCGAGTCGAACATGATATCGAATTGAACCCGAGCAGTTTAAACGTTTCAAACAAATATGATCCGAGTATCAATAAAAAATTACAATTTGAGAAAGTTCACTTTAAATTTTGCTCATATTTGAATTGTTTATATTTCAAGTCGAATTAATACGAATTAAGCCCAAATTGTTTGCTCATTTTCCAGTCTTAACTACTCCTATTAATTAAACAAAGGAAAACAAGGATATATAGATTCAAATCCAGTGTGTTCAAGATAAGCTTGAAATTGGGATGCTCAAGAACAGAACGAAATAATTAATTAGTAGTAAACAAATAACAACAAAATTTAGACTAATTCGGCTTATATCCAAAAAATGATTACTAAATATATAAATCAAGAATGAGTGAAAAATAAATTAAGAATGAGACCAACACTAAGTTATAGGAAGGATGGAAAGGTACTGGTAAAAGTGGCATATTAATACTTTCCCATCCTGTTTGAACTTTAGAAAGAGCTAGAGATTTAACAATTTCCGACATTATTATCCAAACAAGAGAATTAAATGTTTTTCAATGAGATATTCGACAAAAGCCTAACTAACTAGCTATATATGAAATGGAACACACTAAGCGTATATAGACCAAAACCCCAGGTTCAAGGTTCATAGAGATTTGTGAGCCACACAAGACCCTCACAGAATTTGAGCAGCTGTGTTTAGCTTCTCCGCCAGGCTGAGTTGCGTTCTTGTGATGCTTGACAAATACAGCAAAAGCAATTGATCCTACAGCATGGAATAAACACAAGTCAGAAATGAGAATATAGGAAAGTTCAGGCCATACAAATTTGGAAACACCATAATGCTGGTGCAGCAAAAGACGTAGAATTAAAATTAATTGGCTGCAAATCGCAAGTAGTAATAAAAGTCGATTAAACATTATGAACAAGAACTCCGCCGTTCTGAAAGGGGTCCCATCCACATTTGAAAGACTTTCATCTTTCTTAGCAGTCATGATAGATCAGTGGATTTGTGTTAAATCAGAAAAAATTCTTGACTGTATATAGTTGATGTCCTTAAGAAAACAGCGGAGGAGGACAAACTCCCAAATGATTTGGAAGGAATGGAAGTTTCAATGGAGAAGTTATTAGCTCTGATTGATGTCGTCTACAAGTATGTTGATTATGTTGTTGTGAGAAAACAGGTTCTATCCTACTATTTGATGTTCCTATCCTTTATATGTAACTTTTTCCTATTTCTGTGGAAATATTTAGAATAGAGGGTGGAACCCCCATCCCCCACAAAGTAAGAAGCCAAATACCACCAGATTAATATATGTATTATTAATTTAAAAAAAATACAACACGTTTTCATAAAAGAAGATAAAATGAAGTACTATGCAAACAAAGGAAAAATAATTTTACCTGAAGACTATCATTCACAAGCTTATCAAAAGCTGAGGGAGATAGTTTGGGAACAGAGGCTACGGTATCTGATATAAATCTTCCAATGTTATTATCTGGTGCAACACGCCCTTCCTGAAATCAAAATTGGATACATAATCAGGAAAAAGTTACATATAAAGAATAGGAACATCGAATAGTCGGAATACAACCAGTTTTCTCACCACAACATCATCAACATACTTGTAGACGTCATCAATCAGAGCTAATAACTTCTCCATTGAACCTTCCATTCCTTCCAAATCATTTGGGAGTTTCTCCACCGCTGTTTTCTTAAGGACATCAACTATATACAGTCAAGAATTTTTTTCTGATTAAACACAAATCCACTGATCTATCATGACTGATAAGAAAGATGAAAGTATTAAGTATTCCATCTTCCCCAATCCCCAGTCCTTTTATTATGTTGGTGATTAATTCTACTAACATTGTCATATCAACATTGTTTTAAAAATTATGATTGAAGTTTGATCCACTCATCTATCATGACTACTACAAAAGATATAAGCAGAAAGATTATTCCATATTCCTTTAGTGATTAATTCTAGCATTGCAATTTCACCTTTGTTTTAAAAATTACAATGAAGTGTGACCAATCTAACAAAGGATAATTTTTGGGAATCCAGACAACTTAAATATCCCAATGAGGACATTTATATTGGGACAGATGGAATACAATGGTTCATTTAATCCTAAAACTAGAACTAGTTCTGGCAGATAGACACACAACCAATACACACACATATAGATGCCTGGTGAAATCAAACCAACAAATAAGCCGTGATAATGATGAACAATCATGCGTAAAGTGGAAAAAATAAAAATGGCAATCCTCCTCGTGTGGGTGTGAAAAGAGAGACGAAAATGTGATAACTGAAACCAAGTAGTACTAGAGACTGAAACATTGTGCTGAAGTTTAGATGAAATTTTCATGTGCACTAAAATTATAGTATTATACCTTCAACATCAACATGATTGCTTCACTTTAAGACTATTGCTGACTGACCAATCTAAATATCAGTTAATTTGCTCCTTCACACAATTCTAATAAGTCAGCACTTATCAAAGAAACACTCATTTGTCCCATAAATATTGCAACAGACCTTTTTGCACAAACTTTAAGAGAACTTTAAATTATTATTTGATTTTTTAATTAAAATATATGTAATTTGTGGTTGAGAATACTCCAAGAATATGAACCACGAAATTTTAATTAGTGGAGGGACTCGTCATAGCTTCAAATGATAATAGTGGCACGGCAATGGGTAAATTAGTTATTTAACTTCACAAAAAATAACCAAGAAAGAAGTGTTGCAATTTTTGTGGGACTTCCAAGAAAGGAATGTGATACTAGTGGCATAGAGGATATTAAAGATAACCTTCTCTCTTTTTAGCACAGAGAACTTAAATTGAGAAAACAAGCAGAAACGAATTCTGGACAAGCAAATATGTGTATTACTTGAGTTCCAAAACACAGTATAGTCTAGTTTATGTTTCGATGATGATGCCATTGGCCACAGTCTTGTCCTTCAGACAGGCCTTGAGCAATACAGCAAGAAAACTGCAACAAGTGCCTAATTGTCACTTGCATCAACATGCAGAATAGAGTATTTTATCCATCACCACATATCAGTATTAAACCCGTCCACAAATAGAGAAACTATTTATGGATATACAGCCATGATCAGTCCTGAACCTAAACATTTAGAAACTCCCAATTCCATCTATGATTTTGAGATGATATCTTCAAAACCTCTGAAATTAGTTAATGCGGTTGTCATCTTTAGTTTCCGTGATGAATATCTATACAGTAAAAACTAAACTATTAACTCACAGGTCAATGTCCAATAAAACAATACTAGCAAAACTGAAATTTGTGGCTCAGACTGACATGAATTAATTACTGATCTCAAGATATCACAAGAGCTCCACCTAGTCGCAACCAACTTAATATCATCTGGATGTGTGTTTTTGTTTTTGTTTTTTCAGAGAGAGAAGGCCCCAAAGAAAGGAAGTTTAAGTAGATACATACATCCAATACGCTCAGCTTCAACCATCCGTAGATCTAATGGAATTTCTTGAAATTGTGCAGCAAGTTGATGATCTCCAAGAGACAAGTTAACAGAGATGAAACCTGTAATAGTAGCATCCCCATTTCTGAACCCTGTGTCTACTGTCAGATGGATAGGGTTTGTTGCTTCTCGGGAATAAAACTCATGAATCAAAGCACTCCCACCTGAAACTCCAAATCCTGTTGAAAACCTGTAAAGTTTTAAAGGCGAGGGTAAATCGTAAATTTATCAGAATTGACCTGATACCTAACAGTCTTAACTCTTAACAGCCATATTAGAGTTTCCATTCCAATCTAATAATTGACAAATTTTTCCTCGTGCAAAAACAAAGCCAGGAAAAGTACAAACATGAAAAGAGAAGAAAAAAATGTGCCCATAATATATATACTCCCTCTGTCCCCAAAAGGATGACTAAATGTATAAATTTTTTTGTTACTAAAAGAATGGGATAAAGTACATAAATTGAAGGGTACATATGTAATTTAGTGGGGTCCATTAGTATAAAAAAACAAAAGTACTAATCACTTTATGTAATCTTATAGGGTCACTAAAGACAAATTTGGAACTTTTTACTCTCTTTTCTCTACTTTTACTTTTCTTAATATGTGTGCAAATTGTATATTGCTCATCCTTTTGGGGACGGAGGGAGTAAATGTTAAGTGTCATTGTTAGAAGACATCTTTTAAGTTCTAATCGATGTAACATCGAATGCTGATCAATTCGGCTCACGAAACCGATTCAAGGACATAGTACGCTATATAGGTAATAAAGCTATATTTCATATAAGATTTTTAGTTGCACAAACAAGTTGACAATTCTAGAAATAATTAGTAGAAATGTGATTTTTGAGCATCCGATACTAAGTTAGACATTGATATTTGAGCAATTAGAGGTAGAAAACAAAGAAATAATTGGGTAACACTAAATTTATAGTTTCAGAACGTTAGAATATCATGTTTGGGCTTGGGCACGCAAGTACCATTAAGTAGTTCATTAGGTCGTTAGCATCGATAAGAGTATCTGGTAACTTTGGTTATGATACTAGATCCCCTATGCATAAGTTGTTATATGTACTCTATTGTCTATGGTGTTGTATGCGTTTGTTATGAGTTTGAGATAAAGATATTGCTAGTCTTATTAGATCTAATGCCAATATCCTATTTTTCTTGTATAGGCTTCCTTCTCTTCTCTATCTTCGTATAGTCCAATCATTTTTTCCTTGCTACTTCTCAGTATCCAAAAGATATTGCTTTCATAACTTACTGAAGACAGACAGAGAGCTTGTTATTTGGTCCATTTACAATTTAACACGTAATTAAATCATGAAGATGATGGCATCCTATACAGTATAGATGAAAAGGAAGTCCTCCCTCCCTCTCTCTCTCTCTCAAATAAAAAAGTTAAGAAAGAAATTATTTCTTTTCTTTCTCGTACAAGGCATTCAGATTATGGGATTGGAGACGGTCCCAAAAATAAAGTAACAAGAAACTTAACATGGGTAGACCTAGTAGAGAAATTTAATTAATATGAGTAATTACTTGTCCTTCCTCTCAATTAATAGTTTAATACTCAATGAAGCATATGGGAAATGGTCACACAGAAACACATAAATCTTAGTTTGCATATGAAAGAGCAAGATAACCGTGTGACAACTGTTGCAGAATACTACAAAGAGAAATATATACATAACAGCTCATAGGCAGTTACTGTTTTATACGCAGAACAGGAATACTGATGGAATACGAACTACATCACATATCCATAAAAAAACAGTGCATCAGAATGAGATTAGAAATGTAATAAAGCAACATAGTTCAGCATCATATTAGATATCTAATATCTTTAACATAACAACTCTTGATGATTCTCTTAAGTAGGGAAAAGAGGATTCAAACAGCTCTATCAAAGAACGGAAATTACCATCCAACAATGACTTCTTTTGGATTCACCTTTTGATGAGATGCTAACATATTGTGGTGGTATTCAATATCCAATGCAACCTAAAACCATTAAAATTGGGGTAAATTAGAAAAAAGAGTTGGACATATAACCAAGCTATCTTTTTGAACCATTAAAAACACAAGTGCAAACACACGGAAATTCACAGCAGTCTAGATAGCTTAATCAACAGCAATTTTCTACATGAAATAGAAGTAAAAGATAAACTGAACAAGTAATGAACAAGGCAATCCAACAATTTCTGTGATAATGAATAGGGAAGTGATATTTCCAAAAGGACTCTCACATGAATGGTAATTTCTCAAACTCATGAGACATGTGAATTATCAAAACATACTTACGGAAATAACAATTCCCGTAATCAATAACATGACCATTCCCCTAGGACAATATATTCCAAGTTTCTAGACTGCTGATGGCATATTGGCATAAATTTGTAAAACACTCAGTAGTCTATAATAGATTGGATCTTCAGTCTGGGTCGTATTTAGTTTATTTTGCAAAAGAATCACTTTCCATACCAATTAGGATTGTCCATAACCGCGTACCTGATCAAACAAATTTATAGCTGAATTTCTGACAAAAAATGAAAACAGAAGAAAACAAAACAAAAGCTCATACATTTGCGAATCCTGCTTATTTTTTCCAATGATTTTGCGCATAAACAAATCGGATAAGAAAAATAACTTAGAACAGAAAAGGTAACCTGATCTGATGATTCATTGTGAGGGACGGCATAGGAGTTACGAATGTCAACGGTGCCGTCGGGCAGTACAGAACCGAGAAGAGTACCGATGACTCTCTCAGCTTGGTCTGGTCTTCTCACAAAGCAGTCACATATATTGAATATCACCAGTGGGTGAACCTTTGCCGAGAGGCTCGTCGGCGACGGCGCGAACTGCAGTATCGTTTGCTCCCGCGACGCCATTGTCTGATCTTCAGGTATTCCGGACGCCATTGTCTGATCTTCAGGTATTCCGATATAAAAGTTAAGAAAGACTGGGGAAAATCAAAAGTGCTCTAGGGTTTAAAGAGTGATCTTACTATCTGAATACGGATGAAGGGGAGAACTGATAGTGCTTACAGTTATTAATGACAATTTGGGCCTAAATAGAGTTGTATTCAATTAAAATTTTTAAAGAAAATTTTAATTTTTTTAAAGATTTTAAAATTTGGTTGTATTATATTTAAAAAATTTATAAAAATTTATTGGTATTCAATTATAACTTTTTTTAATGTGTTTAAAAGTTACGTGGTATTGAGTTAAGATTTTTACAAAGTCTATAAAAAAATTTTGGTATTCAAAAAATCATAATTTTTTTAGATTTTTATCAAATGGTAAAGTTTAATAGACTTTAGAAGAAGAATTATAACTATAAACCCATATTCAAAGTTTGACCTCGTCTCTAAAGAGACTTCCAAATATTAAACACAAAAGTGGAAATTCGGATGCCAGTAAAGAGGAAACTCAAAAATTCGTGGTGTAATACCCAGAAAATAATAATAATAATAATAATAATAAAATAAATAAATAACATTTATATTTATATTTTAAATAATTTAATTGGATTTGGCAAAAAAGCACTTTTAGACCACTGTGGTTGTAGTGTTTTAAGCAATTAGTCATTGTGCTTTTAAAATATTTAACTGTATTTTTTAAAAATGTTCAATCAAACCATTCCGTCCAAGAAATTGGACGGACGTCAAATAATTACACACGTGGCATTGAAAAAAAAATCAAAAAATTATTATTTCCTACGTGGCAAGCCAGTCAGCCAAATTCTTAATACTATTGAGCCACTACACTTTAAAAAAATGCAATTGGCCCACTGTGGTTTTAAAAATATTTTTATGTTTTATTTTTTTTTCTTTTTCTTTACCTAAATATTTATAATATGCATAATATTAATAAAAATTAATATTATAATATTTATAATATATATGTTTTATTTTAAAAATAAAAATAAAAATACTTTTATATTTTAAAATATTTATAAAATTTTTAAAAATAAAAATATTTTTATGTTTTATTTTCTTTTTTTTCTTTACCTAAATATTTATAATATGTATAATATTAATAAAAAATAATATTATAATATTTATTAAAATAATAATAAATTTACTTTTATTCATCTCATATAACTCTCTCTTGTCTCATCATTCATTAACGATGTATCCTTATCTTCACCATCACAGACCAAGTGCTCTCTCCGTAGCTGCTTTCTTCGTCGCCCCTCTACCTCTCTTGTTGAATCCCAAATTTGTTGTTAAGTATCTATCTAAATCTCTAATCTGGATGAACTACAGAGATATATTGCTCAATCATACGACACACAAATTTGAAATTGCTCGATCTTGCATATTCTACAAAATTCTTATTTCACCAGTGGTAGAGAAAGGAGAGGGAAAAACGACATCTCCTCTTCCCCTCCCTTAAATCTGTTGTGAATTTAATATGAAATTGTTTGGTTAATCGGCTGTTTTTTATATTTCTGATGCTATTTTGATCTCGTTTAATTTTGGGTTGTTCTGGCTGGATTTTATGGCTTTGGGTAGGCGACTGGTGGTGTTGGGTCGACGAATTCTAGTGTTTCGATTTTGGTGAAGAAGAAGATGAATAGTAGGAGGGTTGAGTTTGAATTAATTAGGAAAAAAATGAGGATAAATAATATTTTATTTATTTATGTTTGTAATTTGCATTATTATTATTTTTGAAATTAATGTAATTTTGTAATAGATCTCATTGATACAAAATTTTTGATATATTATTTGTATTATTTAGAATTAATTTTTAAAATAAAAATAATTATTAAAAGAAAGGAAAGGATAAAAGGAAAAAAATGATTTTAATTTTTTTTACCACATGATGATTTTATTATTTTATTTTTTTGTTTGAGAAGAAAAAAATTATAAAGAAAATCCATTAAAAAATTTGAATATTTTGTTCTAAATAATTTAAATTTTTGAATATTTTGATTATTTGTATTATTTAGAATTAAAATAATTAAAAGAAAGAAAAAGAGATTAAGGAAAAGAAAAAATTAATGAGGTATCGATTGTATAAAACATACATATTATAAATATTGTAATATTAATTTTTATTAATATTATACATATTATAAATATTTATGTAAAGAAAAGGAAAGAAAATAAAACATAAAATATTTTTATTTTTAAAAATTTTATAAGTATTTGAAAACATAAAAGTATCTTTATTTTTATTTTTAAAATAAATCATACATATTATAAATATTATAATATTAATTTTTATTAATATTATACATATTATAAATATTTAAGTAAGGAAAAAGATAGAAAATAAAACATAAAAATATTTTTAAAACCACAGTGGGCCAATTGCATTTTTTTAAAATGCAATGGCTCAATAGTATTAAGAATTTGGCTGACTGACTTGTCACGTATTAAATAATGATTTTTTGATTATTTTTTTCCAATGCCACAGTGTGTAATTATTTGACGTCCGTCCAAGAAATTGGACGAATGAGTTGATTGAACATTTTTAAAAAGTACAGTGGGCTAATTGAATATTTTAAAAGCACAGTAACTAATTGCTTAAAATACTACAACCACAGTGGTATAAAAGTACTTTTTGCCAATTGGATTTTGTCTTTTGTTGAGTCAAACTAGTTATTTATTTTATATGGGCTAATAAGTATTAATATGTGAAGGATAAATTAATTTGGTAAAATTTGGGCCTTAAACTAATTGGATTTAATTTATATGTGAATAAAATTAAACCATATTATAATTAAGAGAATTAACAAGATATATTAATAAGTAAATAAATAACTAAAGACTTAATACGTCTCGCGATATGTGTAATAGAGAAAAGAGGAAAAATGCACAGTAAATTGGTAAGGGAGAAAGCGACATTTCGAAAGGTTCAAATACAAAGACAAAAGAAATTTGTTTAATAAGGGTGATATAAAATCATGAAACTCTCAGATCAATTTGTGAAGATTATGTATATATATATATTTAAAGCTTTTGTCTTATTATTAATTATACTGCATAATTTAGTAAAAGGAGGGATTATATATATATGGTAAAAATAGAGATACACAACCATGTAACTTTTAAAGTTACATGGTCTACGATCGTAGAGTGATTTCACTCTACGATCGTAGAGTAGTCACTCCACAGATAGTAGAGTAAATTCACTCTATTATGATAGAGTAGTCTACGATAGTAGAGTGAATTCACAAATCATTGAGTGACTACTCTATGATCGTTGAGTGACTACTCTACGATCGTTGAGTGAAATCACTTTACAATCGTAGACCGTGTAACTTTTAAAATTACACGGCTATGCACCTCCATATATATATATATATATATATATATATATATATATATATATATATACGGTTCGTCTCTAAAGCGAACCTTAAAGAGCGAACCAAAGACGAACCGTCGTCTTGGTGTCTATGGCGACGGTTCGATCAGTCACCATAGTTATGTAGTCTTTGGCGACGGGTCGAACCGTCGCCATAGACACCAAAGGCGACGATTCGTCTTTGGTTCGCTTTTTAAGGTTCGCTTTAGAGCCTCTCCGTATATATATATATATATATATATATATATATATATATATATATATATATATATGTATATAAAAGCCATCAATATAATATTGAATCACAAGCTCACACAAGATTGTGGATTTCGTTTTCTGCGAAAGAAAATAAAATAAAACCATGGAGTCAATAATTGAATGATTAAAAGTTATGTAATAAATATATTATAATATATATGTTTTCTAATGCATAGATAAAATAATATTGTCATAACTTGAAATTTTTGTATAATATATTTTTTGAAAGTTGCTATCATATGCAATGGATTATTATTTATAATATATGCACTAAAAAAATATAATAAATGATTTAACTGTGTTGCAAAATTTTAATCTTAAATCTAACAATCTTTTAATTTTATATATTAGAAGTATACAAAAGTCTATCACAGTCTTGATAAAAAATTTATAAAAGTCTATTACTTATTTCATGGAGTGTATAAAATTCATTTTAATTTTTTTTAAAAGTCATTAAAATTCACAAATTATACAAAAATTTGTCACTTAAAAGAAGTCTTTAAAAATCTTAATTGAATACACCCCCTTAGTTTCAAAACATGAATTCAAAGTAAGACGGGACCCTATTTGTTATTGTAGTGATTATAATGAGCCATATATATATATATATATATAATGTTCTCATCCATAGCAACCAGTTGCTATTGACTCTATTCCAGCAACCAACATGTCAATCGTTAATCAAATTAATGGAAGCGCCACTTATATCATCAATGCTCAAAGGGCCAGAACAGACAGCCAGACCCTTGAGTCTAGGATTGAGCAAAAAACAGATATAATCGAAAAATCGAAGCAAATCAAAATTTTTTAACCGAAATTCATTGATAATTCGGTTATTTTTTGTAATTCGATTATATCCGAATTTTTATTCGATATTCGGTATTCGAGTCCGATTATTAAAATCATCCTATTCGGTTACCCGAATAACCGAACATATTTATTAAAAAAAGGAATTTAAGTTGTGACTCATTGACTCCGTCACTACCACTTTCATCTTTATCACAAAAAAGACTTGGTAGTAGTTGCAGTTGGCCAACAATTATATTTTCTCACAAGTTACGACTCTCTTTTTTCTCATCTGACGTCTCTCTTCTTCACTAAGGTGTTGACTGCTCGCGAGTCGCGATCGACAAATCGGTGAGCTCACCCTCTTTCTCTATCTTCGTTTGCATATATATCATATATGTATTTCTCTTCGTTCGGCACCTTCACCCCTTCCTTCTCTTCCTCGGTTCCTTCCGCTTTCTCTCTCCACTAACCGAACCCATATCTCAGATTTCACCACTAGTACCCCCAATTTCATGTGACGCCCCTAAAATAGGTCCATTCCACCCAACCTATTCTGAGTCGCCAAATACATGGTACAGAAAATAACTACAACTTTATTACTACAATTGTCGTGCAAAATATAACAACACATATACTGTGAGTTTTAATACCAACTGTGACTCATGTGCCAACTATAGACATCACCTCACCTTGATACATTACATAAAGGTACAGTCAAAAACTGTTTTAGAAATTAAAATCTTTGGGAAGAGCTTAAGGAAACCTTCGTACATGGGAGGCCACGCGTCTAGGTTATGATAGATATCACATGTCCACAGAATTATCCTTGGTTGACCCAATAGACCCCAAAGAAAAATGAGAAGATTACTATCATGTTCTTTCCAATGGTGAGTCTTCTCTTGACATATAACTATCTCCACTGTCTCCAGTTGAAAATTATATTTTAAATAAACTCCAAGATCATATAGGTAGTGCTCGTAGATATACTCAGCAAGTGGATATGCACAACCCTGTCTTATGATAACACAAGGTTGTATGTCATTAGACATCTTGTATGATAGTGGCAAAATACCCTTCTAACGTTGGGTTCGCCTCACCCTATTTGATTCACCAAATATAACTACTAAATGATGTATAAAATACAACACACTTTTCTATACTGTTTAGGGAGAACTCCACAGCTAGAGACCCAGCTACACTCTTATTACCTGAAATTAAGGAATTGTGGAGCAAAAGGGTGATCACAAATAGCCCAGTAAAGAATATCATGACTAAAGATAATTAAATTATCAATAGCCTTCGTCAATAATAAATCAGAGATTTAGAATATATGGTGTGACGCCCCCCCCCAAATAGGTATACATCACCCATCTTGAGTCACCAAATACATGGTACAAAATTCAAATACAACTTAATTATACAACAGTTGTGTAAAATACGACAAAACATATGCTGTGAGTTTGAATACAAATATTGTCATCTAGAGAGTATACAAACTCAATGGAGTCCTCATTACAATTATTATCACACTATTTCACAGAATAGTAAGGACTACTAATGCACCATCTAGGACTATCACTCTGTTCCCCGACTAGTCCCAGCTACGTTCTCATTTTCTGGAGAGAACAATGAAAGAAAGGGTGAGCTCAACTAGCTCAGTAAGAAATACTATGACTAAGATAATGCAGAATAATTTATCGTTAGTCTTCAGCAATGTTAAACTGATAAAATATAATAAATATCAAGTTTAACTGCAGCGGAACAAGCAATCCATTAAAAGAGCCAAGTAGAGAATAAAATCTACTATCTTTTTTGATTTAAAAGGTTTTTCATCACTTTTATCGCTTGGACTCAGCTTAATAAATAATCTACATCATCAAATCACCTTTGCACAACGGCCAAGGATATTCTTTAGTATCACGACGACAATTATCCATGCACTAAGGGCCAAGAATATTTGTGTATTCATTAATGGTCATGATCATGCCAACAACTGTCCATCAATGCACTACGGGCCAATGAGGACTTTTACCACATCATTTGTAACATTACGGTCATGATTATAACGAATAATCCCTAGTCATAATCATACCAAGTCCATCTATGCACTACAGGCCACAGATGACTTTTAACATAATATAAACATGAGGATGATGACAATGATATAAGAATTCAATAAAATAAGTTCAAGAATTAATTTATCTAGGAACTAATAACGTCCAAATTGTCAACATGACACTGCTTTGTAGAGTAAAATTTAAGAATGCTCAGAAGAATATTTTCATGAAAAGATACTGGATGAAGCGCAAATATCAAGGATATTCCACTAATTTCATGGAGTATAGAAGTCAAAATTTTAACCAACTGAGTATAATAACGAATGGAATAACAAAAGAAATCACCATGCATGCGGTACTTCGTATAGACAGGTTATTCCAATAGATTAATAAGTAACAGAACCAGGTCAGGAAAAATTCGCACCGACGGGATGTTCCAACAGAATAATACAGACGGAACCAGGTCCGGCGTAAAACGCACAGACAGGATATTCCAACAGAATAATAATAAAGACAAAACCAGGTCTGGCGTAAAACGCACAGATAGGATATTCCAACAGAATAATAATAAAGACGGAATCAGGTCTGGAGTAAAACGCACAGACATGATATTCCAACAAAATAATAATAAAGACGAAATAATAGAAGAATGTCACCAAGTATAAGGTAGTCCGCGTATACTGGTTATTCCAGCAGAATAATAAAAATGGAATAACAGAAGTTCTCTTCATGAATACAAAAGAAATAATACCCCTTACCGTAAAAGAAACTGAATATACGAGTAGGGAAGTAGCAGAATACTTTTCTATAGTTTCTCTAAAATTTCTCTCTCTAGAGTTTCATTGAATTCATAAGAAATAATGAAGGGATGAGCTTCTATTTATAGGAGAATGGAAAGGCACTGTGTAAGGATATTCACGGACGCAATAGTAATTATTCAGACGAAGTTCACGGTTCCATTATATCCATATTTTCTTTACTTTTCAAGGTGTTAGCCAATGAGAAACATGAACACATGCCACTATAATAACCTTGACCAATTAGAATGAACCCTGCCTTGACCAAGCTATCAATAATACTGCATGATTAAAAAGTTTGGCCAATAATGACCAAACTTAAAAAATCATTCCAAAACCTGCCAAAATCCACCAGAACCACCATCATCCACCCACATTTTTGTTATACCCATATATATATATATATATATATATATATATATATATATATATATATATATATACCCACCATTAACTCCACCACCACATAATACACCACCTACCACTCACTTTCATCTACACACATAATACTCCTTCCACCACACGCCACTAACATGAATATAATATATATATATATATATATATATATATATAAGAAAATTGAGATAACTTCCTCCCGACGATTTTGAAAAATGAGAAAGTGGGGGTCCAAATAATACGCCCAAATTTATAACAAATACTTTATAAAAAAAATCCCTTAATATTTTTAACAAGTTTTATTATCATTATTATAATTCACAATATTAATCGACCATGTCATTTCCAGGAAAGAGGGGGTTTTCCAATAAGGATTTCTCCCTATTGGCGCGTAATTAGGTGACCAAACCTCTCCTTGACAGAACTTCTAGACATCGTTAGTATTGCAAATAATAATATTAATAACTTTGTCGTCTCAATTATTGATTTAATAATATATAAAAAAATATCGACAATAATTGAATCAAATAACGTGAGATATTATGCAACAATTACTATAGCAATAATTGAACAAAACTGAGTGACTTCTCACGTAAGCATCAATAATCAAAACCATGTGCTACTGTGCAACTACGCGTATTACTGTACTTTTAACACCAGGTGTTTCAACAGTTAACTGTAAAACGTCCGCCGTTATTATCATAAAGTATTTTTGTTGTTTTCTCAATCTGACAATAATTCCGTTCTGGGGTCCACCAATGATTGTGCCGTTGTACGAATATTCCCTGTTAAAACGAATATTCCCCGACCAATCGAATATTATATAACAACTTGCGTACTTTGCAAAATTTATAAATATTATCCACAATTATAACATTATATCAAATTTAATTCATAATATTCAAAAATGATATTTATAGAAAATTCATCTTTATTAATAAAAGTTGGGGTCTTACAACCTCATCTTCTTATGAAATTTCGCCCTCGAAATTAGGGTACGTACCTGGTATGTCGAAGAGGTAAGGATATTTTGATTTCATTTCAGATTCTAACTCCCAAGTCATTTCCTCAACATCGTGGTTTCTCCACAAAACTTTGACTTGAGGTATAACCTTGGAGCGTAGTATATGTTCCTTCTTATCCAAGATTTGAACAGGAACCTCTTCATACGTCAAATCTTCCGCTATTTCGTCCGATTCTAACTCAATAATGTGGTTTAGGTCTTTCACATATTTACGTAACATGGATATGTGAAAAATGTTATGAACACGAGACATACTTGGCGGTAAAGCGAGTCTATAGGCCATAGGTCCTACTCGATCGAGGATTAAAAATGGGCCGATGAATCGAGGATTGAGCTTTCCTCTCTTTCCAAATCTCGTAACTCCTTTCCACGGAGCAAATCGTAATAACACATGATCTCCTATATCAAATTCCACGTCTTTTCGATGAAGATCAGCATAACTCTTTTGTCGATCTTGTGAGGTTTTTATACGTTGTCAGATCGTTTAAATATTTTCCTTAGTCATACGTACCAACTTTGGTCCCAACAACGTTGTTTCACCCACCTTATCCCATCATACTGGAGAACGACACTTTCTTCTATACAACGCTTCGAATGGAGCCATGCCAATACTTGTTTGATAACTGTTGTTGTAGGAAAACTCCACCAATGGTAAGAACTTGTCCCAACTTTTCTTGAAATCAAGGACACAGAGTCTTAATAGATCTTTAAGAGTTTGTGTAACACCCCCTTCCCGAAAAGGAAAGGGAGGTCACGTGCAAAGCACAACAAACCTCAAAATAAATAAACAGAGCACTAACAACCTCAAAATATTAATAATGGTGATCCAATAATAAAGTAATAAGTACAATTCTCTAAACTGAGTCAATAATCAAAACTTAAAATTCGAATCAACCTAAATGGTCAAAGGCAAAACTCTCACCACATTAGCCCTGAATCACCCCTGCAAACCTGCCGGAAGAAAAACACAACATGAGCCAATTGCCCAGTACGGATACAGATATACAACTGATATACGAAAATAACTGAGACAAAATACTGAACAAAGCCTCAAGTGCAAATACGAACGAAAATATAATATCCAAAGATCTGAATGGAATATATCTGAATCAACGTAATGAATATATCTGAATCAACGTAATTGATGAAACCAATAAAAGAATAAAGAAATAACGAACTGAAGTAACTAACTCAATGACTTGAACTGAACAGAAACAACAAAACTAATCAAATAAAATAATAGGCTGAAACAAATGGCTGGAGTTATTTTATACCGAATGAGCTCAGAAATAAACATTGTCACACAGGCAAGTCAAAATAATGTCACACAGGCAAGTCAAATGATGCCACATAGGCAAATCACACATTGGACCGCGAATCCAAATGTATGTAAATCGGATAGGTGTGTTTGGCACAACATCACCAATCCACAGAACAGAAAACTAGGGTTAACCCATACGCCTCCCACAACAAAACACCAAATGGCCCACTTCCTCCGGAGCTCAAAATGGAGACGCCGTGGACTAATCACACCACCACGGAAAGTGTCATGTCTCTTGTGCCAAGACGACATGCCTGTGGTACCCCCACAGGTGGTTATAGCTCAGGTATACCCTATGATATATTCTAACAAAAATATCATGTCACAACACATGCGACAAAATACCAATAAAAGGGTTCTATATGTACATGTTGAACCAAATCAAATTATAGTCACAAGGTCTCAAAAAGAAGGTAGCAACATGTACCGCTCTACAATTATCAAAAATAAATAGTACTAAACATGATAACCTAATTCAAAGAGTACAAATGCGAGTTATATGAATCAACTCCAAATTGAAACTAATATACTTATTTCACAAGAAATAATTATGTGAAATAATAACGAAATTCGAACAAGCGACAAAACGAACAAATCAAATTTAACATGAGTATCGCAGAAAGAGTACGGAATCCGTACCTGATACTTCCAACCCATTTATAGCACATTCCACCAAATCTTACCCTCAAATGTCAACGATATCAAATACGAAACGTCATTCACAACCTAAACATATTCACCTCAAATTAAAAACAATCCAAACTAATAATTCCCAAAATAATTCATAATCTATTTAATATACATTTAATCATCGTCTTATATCAATTATTAATACTCCAAAATTTATATTCCAAATATAACTCTTTAAGTTCCTTCCGTCCGAACTAATTACACAAATTAATAATACTAAATGTAAGTGCATTTATAAAAATATGAACACTTCTATTTGGTACCACTATAAAATATAATTACTTATAATATTAAGATTTAATTCATTCCATATAATCTTACATATTTATTTGTATAACATCTCTTGCAAATTATGCAAGTTTTCGTAAACTTTAATTACTACTACTATATATATATATATTTTATTTAAAGAAATCATCAATTTATTATTTTAGGATCTCCAAAATCAATCACAGACTACTCCCTCCGTTCAATATGATTGGAATAAAGTGATAATAATAATAAGTACATCCGTATAAGTATTACATTAATAAATAAACTCTCTCATCTTTAAAGATCGCTCTTAGTTCTTGAATTACAAAAGTACTTGCTCATGATGAAAAAAAAAACAACATACTAAATTTAACAATTTAATATGGAACCACGTGATTTATCCCCACTTTATATAATGTATAATATACTTACTTATTACTGATGAAATTTCCCCACTAATGATCAAAATCTCTAGTCTTTCTTCACTTGAGCCCCCTTTGTAGCTATTCACTTTATCTCCAAAGTAGCCACCTCTTCTTATTCAGTTTGTATAATGAAGTAATATTAGGTTTAGCTATTTATTAATTAAGTTGACCTAATAAACTTCTATTTGGGTTAAATTAATATTAAGGCCCAAATTTTAACCACATAATATTATCTATCACTTATTAATATTTATTAGTCCACCTAATTTAAATAACTAGTTTCACCCAAATAAATGACTAATTCCAAACAATATGTTTTAAGAATATAAATTTAATATTATTATTTTTTTTGGGATATTACAGTTTGAATAGTCTTCTCCGACTGTCCGTCCGTCTGAGGATGATATGCCGAGCTAAATCGTAAGTCTGTGCCCATAGCTTTTTGCAAACTAACCCAAAATCGTGAAGTGAATCTTGGGTCTCGATCAGAAACAATGGACACTGGCATACCATGCAGTCTTACAATCTCATTTATGTACATACGAGCAAGACGTTCAAGTGTATAAGTTTCTCGTATCGGTAAGAAATGAGCAGACTTGGTCAATCTATCAACAATGACCTAAATCACATCTATTCCTTGAGAAACCTTAGGAAGACCAGTAACGAAATCCATGGTAATGTGCTCCCACTTCCATTCTGGAATTTCAAGTGTTTGCAATGGACCTTTTGGTACTTGATGCTCCGCTTTAACTCGTTGATAAGTTAAACACTTTGAGATAAACAGCGCTATCTCTCTCTTCATATAGCTCCACCAAAATGTATGACGAATATCATGATACATTTTGGTACTCCCAAGATGGATTGCAAACGGTGTGTTATGCGCCTCCATCATGATTTTATACTTTAAATCAGGGAAGTTAGGAACACAAAGTCTGGAGTTGACTTGAAGTATTTCTTCTTCATCGATTCTTGCTTCTGACATAGCACCTTCTTGCACTTTCTTCCTCATACGCATCAGCTCCAGGTCTGTAGCTGGAGCAACTTTAACATTATCAATTAAAGTCGGTTCTACTCGTATATTCGTCATCATCACATGGGTCCCTGGAGTCTTTAACTTTATCTTCATCCTTTGCAAGTCACACAAAATGGGTCTTTGTGTTGACAATATCGCACTCGTACTTGCATATGATCTTCTACTCAATGCGTCTACTACCACTTTCGCTTTTCCAGGATGGTATTGGATGGTATGATCATAATCTTTCAACAGTTCATGTGAGATCCCGAATTTTATGAAATAAAAGTATTCAATTTTTCTATTTTGGTAAATAGTTAAATTGATAAAAGTTTAAAGTTAAGGGTGATATGTGAAATATTTTTAAAGTAGACAAGTTGTCATAAAATACCCAGTTACTATTCACTCTAGTATTGTTCACTCGAGTATTTGGGACACTTTTTGTGTCAGAGTACTATTCACGAGTTATTATTAACGAGTTACTATTCACAGGTTACTATTCACCCGAATATTATTCACTCGGGTATTTGAGGTATTTTTGTGTCGGGGTACTATTCACATGGTACTATTCACATGGTACTATTCCCGAAGTACTATTCACGGAGTACTATTCACCCAAAAAATATATTTCTTATCGGTCTAAATTATTTTTGGGTACAATATTATTCCATGAGGAGATGTGCTAATTTTTCAGACTGTTAGTTGAAATTATAATAGTAAATCAATATGGATCGTTGATTTAAAGTTTTAATAGTAACTTGTCCCTTCAGTTTTCCAAGAGTTATTTGTCCCTTCAGTTTTTCAAAAGTTATTTGTCCCTTCAGTTTTCCAAGAGTTATTTGCCCCTTCGGTGTTTCAAGAGTTATTTTCCCCTTTGGTGTTTCAAGAGTTAATTGCCCCTTCGCAAATAGTAGTTATCTCTTCAATATTACCAAGAGTCATTTTAACCTTTCGTTAAGACCAAGAGCCACTTTCCATTTTATATAAATAGAAGCTCATTCCTTCATTATTTCTTACGAATTCACTGAAACTCTAGAGAGGGAAACTATAGAGAGAATTCTTCTTCTATAATCTTGAGCGTATTTTTTTAGAGTTTAAGAAAGCTTTGAGCGTAATACATGTTTTCTTCGAGTATATCCTCGCCCTACCAGTCGGAGTACTCTTCTTTCAAAGGTAAGGGATATCATTATTGTGTAGGAAATATTATTTGTTGTACTCATAAGGGATATTCTATCTTTCTTATTCATGAAGAGAACTTCTGTTATTCCATTCTTTATTATTCTATTGGAATAACCTGTATACGCGGGATACCCTATACTTGGTGAAATTGTTCTGTTATTCTATTCTTTATTATTATGTTGGAATAACCTGTTTATGCGAAGTACCGCATACATGGTGAAATTCTTCTATTATTCCATTCTTTATGATTCTGTTGGAATATCTTGTCGGTGCGTATTACGCCTGACCTGGTTCCATCATTTATTATTTTGTATTTACGATTCTGTTAGAATATCTTGTCTGTACGTTTTACGCCGGACCTGATTCCATCATTTATTATTTCGTATTTACGATTCTGTCGGAATATCCTGTCAGTTCATTTTACGTCGGACCTGGTTCCATTATTTATTATTCTATTGGTAATAACCTGTCTGTGCGGTCTCTATCACATGCATGGTGATTTCTTCTGTTATTCCATTCTTTATTATTCTGTTGGAATAACCTGTCTATGTGGATTATCACATGCATGGTGAATGATCCTTTGTATTCATTCCTTATTAAATTGTAAAAATGATCTGGTTACGTTGATTATGATGAGAGTCATAATAAAAGCATTGGACTGATGAAAATCATGGGTATATGTATTATTAGTAAGTGTTATAATGAGTTATATTGGTTATTATGTGAAAACATGAAAGTTTCTTAGAAATCACAAAGGGTTGAAAAATCAGATTTTGGTGAAAATAGAACATGAAATTCAATTGACCATATCTCCTATTATATTTTGAATTTTTGAGTGTGGTCAGGTTCTAGAGTTAGATCTATGAGTTTTGTAGCATCTCCAAGTGGAATCACTGGAAAAGGTGTTGTAGATTTTCGTGTGGACTGATTTTAGCAAAAGAGTCAAAAGTTGAAAATTATCGAAAGGCTGCTGCCACGTTTTTAAAAGGGCGGTTTCGGCCACTTAATTTGTGAGAAAAATTCTGGCCTTTTGGTACATGGAAGTATATGGTATAAAGTACCTCCTGTCCAAAAATGAGCTCATTTTGACTTAAAATGAGTAAGTTATGACCATTTCAATACTTAGGTTTTTTCGACGAAAAACGCTATAACCGGAGTTCTATAACTCCGATGACCGTGAAATTTAAACTGGAAGCTCACGTTAACATGTGTAAGATCCTGCTAAGATTTGGGAATTTCTGAAGTTAAACTTAAGGTAGTTAATTTCTTAAGGAATTAATTAGAAGTTGATTTTTGAAAAATAGTAAATGAATTTTAAAAATTCCGAGAAAATATATGTTCAATATGAGACTATATTATGCTTAATCCCAGAAAAGAATAATTTTTGGGACTGATTTGGTATTTTTTATGAAAATAATCTAGTTACGAAACGTTATTAATTCTTGGTTAAATTAGTTCTTGAACTTGTTTTATTGAATTTTTATATCATTGTCATCATCCTCATATTTATATTTTGTTGAAAGTCATTTGTGGCCTGTAGTGCGTAGATGGACTTGGTATAATTATGACCAGGGATTATTCGGTATATTCATGACCGTAATGTTATAAATGACGTGTTAAAAGTCCTCATTGGCCCGTAGTGCATTGATGGACAGTTTTTGGTATGATTATGACTATGGATTCTCTTCGGCCAAGGGTGCAAAGATGAATTGTTTTATAGCATGATCAGGACCATTGATAAAAAGACAATTATCTTTGACCCATAGAGCATGGATAATTTGTGGTTGTGATACTAATGAAAAAGTCCTCATTGGCCCGTAATGCATTGATGGACAGTTTTTGGTATGATTATGGCTATGGATTCTCTTCGGCCAAAGTTGCAAAGATGAATTATTTTATGGCATGATCAGGACCGTTGATGAAAACACGATTATCTTTGGCCCGTAGTGCATGTATAATTCGTGGTCGTGATACTAAAGAATATCCTTGGCCTGTAGTGCAGGGATGATTTGATGATGTGGATTAATTATTGAGCTGAGTCTCAGCAATGAAATATTAATTCATGGATGTGATAATATTGAATATCATTGGCCGTAGTGCATGGATAATTCATGGATGTGATATTACGAATATCCTTGACCGTAGTGCAGGGGTGATTCGATGATGTGGATTATTTGTCAAGCTGAGTCTCAGCATTATTGGTTTTACAGTTGTATATCTTTGGATTGTAGTACAAAACTGAATTTATTAGTATGATTATGAGCAGGAATTGTGATTTGGTATAACCATGATTTGTGATATTTCAAGTGAAGATAGGTGATGAGAATTATCTTCGTCCTGGGTGGGAAAAGGGAATTCAGAATCACAATTATGATTATGAGTTATTCATATGATTGTGGACAGGAATTGTTGATTGATGTTACAGGGATAAAATATTATTGGTGAACTTTTAACATGGAGAAGATAATAGACTTGATGGTCTATTTGACTCTTTTAATGGATTGCTCATTCCGCTGCAACTATGGTTGAAAAGCTTTATCATATACCATATGTTCTAAATCTCTGATTTATTATTGACGAAAGCTATTGATAATTAAATTATCTTTAGTCATGATATTCTTTATCGGGCTAGTTGTGCTCACCCTTTTGCTTCACAATTTCTTTCAGGTAATACGAGTGTAGCTGGGTAGAGCGGGGATAACAGGGGAATGGAACGGTGGTCTCTAGTTGTGGAGGTTCTCCCTAAACAGTATAAAAAAGTGTGTTGTATTCTATATATTATTTAGTAGTTATATTTGGTAAATCAAATAGGGTGAGGTGAACCCAACTTTGGAAGGGTGTTTTGCCACTACCATACAAGATGTCTAATGACATACAACCTCGTGTTCTCAAAAAACATGGTTGTGCACATCCACTTGCTGAATATATCTACGAGCACTA
Source organism: Panax japonicus (assembly GCA_020205505.1). Taxonomy (NCBI): domain Eukaryota; kingdom Viridiplantae; phylum Streptophyta; class Magnoliopsida; order Apiales; family Araliaceae; genus Panax; species Panax japonicus. The sequence continues at coordinate 90,892,762 of CM035113.1, forward strand.
CCTATATGATCTTGGGGTTTATGTGAAATATAATTTTCACTTGGAGATGACGGAGATATTTATATATCAAGAGAAGACTCACCATTGGAAAAAAGATGATAGTAATATTCTTGTTTTTCTTTGGGGACTTTTGGGTCAACCAAGGATAATTCTGTGGACATATGATAACTATCATAACCTAGACACATGGCCTCCCATGTACGAAGGTTTCCTTGAGTACTTCCCAAAGATTTTAATTTCTAAAACAATTTTTGACTATACTTTTATATAAAGTATCATTGTAAGGTTGTGGTCGAGGTACCATAAGAGTTACATATATTTGTATTAAAACTCATAGTTAACTATGGTCGTATTCTATATGACAGCTCAACAGTTGTATAAATGAAGTTTTATTTGAATTTTGTACCATGTATCTGGCGACTCAGAATGGGTGAAGTATACCTAATTTTAGGGGCGTCACAGTTCAAGCCAACGTCGTTGTCGCATGTTGAGTTCCTTTTGAGTGAAGAAATATTTGAGGCTTTTCTGATCCGTAAAGATCTCCACTTTCTCCCCATACAAGTAATGCCTCCAAATCTTTAGTGCGAAGACAACAACTGCCAACTCTAGATCATGAGTAGGATAATTCCTCTCATATTCTTTGAGTTGTCTTGAGGCATAGGGTATAACTTTCCCATTTTACATGAGAACACATCCCAACCCTTTTCCCGAAGCATCACTGTAGATGACAAATCCATCCGAGCCAGATGGTATTGTCAGAACAGGTGCTGAAATGAGTCTCCTCTTGAGTTCTTGAAAACTCTTCTCATATTCTTGGCTCCAACCGAACTTTGTATCTTTCCGAGTCAGCTGAGTTAATGGAGTAGCGATTCGAGAAAATCCTTCCACGAATCTCCGATAATAACCAGCTAAACCGAGAAAGCTACGCACTTCGGTCACTGATTTAGGTTGTTCCCAGCTTTGAATAGCTTCAATCTTTGCTGGGTCAACAGATATTCCATGACTTGATACCACGTGCCCAAGGAATGCTACTTCCTCAAGCCAGAACTCGCATTTCTTTAACTTGGCACAAAGCTTAACAATGACCCAAATCACAAAAGTGACCGGCTAAGGCTGTAACACAAGTTTGGGTTGCAAATTGTCTTTTAGTCTTAAAAATTGGCAAAAATTGTAGAACCCCAACTTTTTGAATAAAGATAAATTTTCTATAAATATTATTTTTGAATATTGTGGAGTGAAATTGATATAATAGTTGTGGGTAATATTTATAAATTTTGTAAAGTACGCAAGTTGTTATATAATATTCGATTGGTCGGGGAATATTCGTTTTAATAGGAAATATTAGTACAACGGCACAATCATTGGTGGACCCCACAACGGAATTATTGTCGGTTTGCGTCCAACTTGATGGATAATGAAAAGAGAATGGTGCGAATGTCAACATCTTATTTCTCATAAACTGTGTTTGTATTCAGATGTTGTAAATAGGGCTCAATTGGTGGAGCGCGACAACGAGTCAACGCAACCAAAAGAGAGCAGCCAAAAAATGATAATACTAATGAGATCAGTCATCGAAGCGGTGACAACAAGCGGTGACAACAAGCGTTTCCTTGAGTACTTCCCAAAGATTTTAATTTCTAAAACAGTTTTTGACTATACTTTATTTAAGTATCATTGTAAGGTTGTGGTCGAGGTACCATGAAAGTTACATATATTTGTATACAAACTCAACTGTTAACTGTGGTCGTATTCTATACGACAGCTCAACATCCCTCCATGCTTGTTGTCACCGCTTCGATGACTGCTCTCACTGATATTATCATTTTTCCGGCTGCTCTCTTTTGGTTGCGTTGACTCGTTATCGGGCTTCACCAATTGAGCCCTATTTACAACATCTGAATACAAACACAGTTTATGAGAAATAAAATATTGACGTATTTCCGGCTTCAAACCTCTTAAAAACATTCGCGCCATTCTCTCTTCATTATCCACCAAGTGGGACGCAAATCGGGATAACTCCACAAATTTTGCCTCGTATTGCGACACGGTCATATTGTTTTGCTCCAATTTGATAAACTCCACCTCCTTCATGTGACGAATACTTTCGGGCAAGTATTTGTCATTGAACAACTCTTGGAACTTCTCCCAAGACATCTTTAGCATGGCAGGTTGAGTACGTTTTACCGATTCCCACCAGTAATCTGCCTCTCCGCGCAACATAAAGGCGGCAAAGGGAACCTTTTGCTCCTCGGAGCATCCCAAGACGTCAAATATCTTGGTGATCTGCTTTATCCATGCTTCTGCCATAAGTGGTTTTGGCTCTCCCTTAAACTCTGGTGGTCCCAGCTCCTTGAACTGTTTAACGGTGACCATCCGAGAGTTTTCGGTGTTTTCACCTACATTTTGGACAGGAGCCGCTCTCGCCTGCTGTTGCATTAATTGCATAAAGCCTTTGAACAATCCATCATTCATCATTTGGTCAGTGTTGTTGTTTGCATGAGGATTGTCGCCTTCCTGATGCACATCCTCTTGATTATTGATATGTGGAGACTCAACGGTCTATTGTGCTCCACTGCTATTCTAAACATTTTCGGATGTCATTTTCAGATACTGTCACAAAACAAAGTTTAATTGACATGCAACATAATATCTCTAAACTCTGACCAACCAATTTAAATTCAAAATAAATTTAAGTAGGTCCTACAAGCGAAGGAATTCCCCGTCTCTCCCCTCCTAGTTCTAGTCTCACATCTTAGCCAGGGATCATATCCCTAAGCTTTGATACCAACTGTGACGCCCCCAAAATTAGATATACATCACCCATCTTGGGTCGCCAGATACATGGTACAGAATTCAAATACAACTGTCGTGTACAATACGACAAAACATAAACTGTGAGTTTGAATACAAATATTATCTACTAGAGATTATACAAACTCAAAAGGAGTCCTCATTACAATTATTATCACACTATTTCACAGAATAGTGAGGACGACTAATGCTATCCGCTGGACCATCACTCCGTTCCCCGACTCGTCCCAACTATATTCTCATTTCCTAAAGAGAACAGTGAAAGAAAGGGTGAGCTCAACTAGCCTAGTAAGAAATATTATGACTAAGATAATACAGAATAAATTATCATTAGTCTCCAACAATGTTAAACTGATAAAATATAATTGACATCAAGTTTAACTGCAGCGGAACAAGCAATCCATTAAAAAAGTAAAGTAGAAAATAAAATCTACTATCTTTTATGAATACATTGGCCCGTAGTGCATTGATGGACAGTTGTTGGCATGATCATGACCATTAATTAATACACAAATATTCTTGGCCCGTAGTGCATGGATAATTGTGGTCGTGATACTAAAGAATATCCTTGGCCGTAGTGCAGGGGTGATTCAATGATGTGAAATATTTATTAAGCTGAGTCTCAACGATAACAGTGATGAAAAATATTTTTAATCATAAAAGATAGTAGATTTTATTCTCTACTTGACTCTTTTAATGGATTGCTTGTTCCACTGCAGTTAAACTTGATGGTTGTTATATTGTATCAGTTTAACACTGTTGAAGGCTAACGATAATATATTCTGCATTATCTTAGTCATAATATTTCCTACTGGGTTAGTTGAGCTCACCCTTTTACTTTCATTGTTCTCTTCAGGAAATGAGAACGTAGCAGGGACTAGTCGGGGAACGGAGTTACGGGCCAGATGATAGCATTAGTAGTCCTCACTATTCTGTAAAATAGTGTGATAATAATTGTAATGAGGACTCCTTTTGAGTTTATATAATCTCTAGTAGACAATATTTGTATTCAAACTCACAACTTATGTTTTGTCATATTGTACACGATAATTGTATTATTAAGTTGTATTTGAATTCTGTACCATATATCTAGCGACTCAAGATGGGTGATGTATACCTATTTTGGGGGCGTCACAAATATTACCAAATTTGAGAGCTTAAAGACGTATAAGAGCTATATGTGAAAAAAATAAGTGAATTAATTGAGTAAAAATGAATTAGTTTGCTAAAGACTGAAAAAATAATTAAAGAGAATAAAAAATAAAACTTATTGTTAGAAGATAGAGTTGGATATTCCGTTGACGTAACAAATTTTGAAAAGAAAGGAGTATATTCCCTTTGCCAAGAAATGATGTATCGCAATTTTAAGAAAATGATGGATTTTTATTTTATCACATTTTCTTTTTATTGAGTTTTTTAGTTAAAAAAAAGAAGAAAAATAGACTAAAAATTTCAAACACTTTTCTTGCCGAAAAATTTTGTTCATTTTTTGGACATATTTGGAAAAACTGAACAACATATATGATAGTAACCCCGACATGAAAAAGTCAAATGTAAATTTTGGGGTGCAAAAGTCAACACCGATGTAAATTTTGGGGTGCAAATTGTCTTTTAGTCAAATATTATATATGATAATAAAAATAATATAATCAACAACTGCATTTAATCTCAAGAGTAAGATTCGTAAATCAACGATGATTTGGTCAGAAAAAGAAACCAATTTTGTCGTGAATAGTAACTCATGAATAGTAATTCATGAATAGTAACCCCAACATGAAAAAGGTAGAAATTCCACAATAAAATCCATACTAATATTTTGGTATAATGATATTGAAAGAATAACATTTCTTAAACATATAAATAATTTATTTTAATTATTTACACTTTACTAAATAAGGCATTTAATCATCCTAAAATGCCAAACTCATAAGATTTCATCACCAATAACCAAAACCCTCATAAAAAATCTGCATATACCTCATATATGATTTTCAAGCCATAAAATCCTATTTTTCAATTTTCTTACTTCACATAACATATTTAATTCATTTACTCATAACTAGTCCATTTTTCATGAAAAATACCAAATCAGTACAAATAAATTTTCTTTTCTGAAATTTAGCAGAATATAGTTTCATATTGAACACATATTTTTCTCAGAATTTTTAAAATTCATTTACTATTTTTCATATGGCCAAAACTGTCCGAATATTTAGACATTTATCACAAGTTGTACTTTTGTGTAAAAATTCTGAAATTTACATAGTATACTTCTGTTATATACATGTACTCTCAATAAAATTTTTATCAATTTTGGAGTTAACCACAAGGAGTTATAAGAGTTTACTTTTAAAATAGTATTTTCTCATAAAATTCATAACTCCTAATCTATAAATCCAAAAATCACAATTTTTGGACACAATCTAGAAAACTCATCAAATTATCATTTCAAATTTTTCAGAATTTTTGAAGGTCAGAAAAATTACGAAACTAAAAACATAATAACCCTTACAATCCCCTACCTCAAAAGAGCAGTATTTCTGACTCGAATATCGGATGAAAAGCCGAAGGAAACTTGCACTTGAATAGCAAATCTCAAAGTATCTAAATACTCACTAAAATACTCTCGACAATATAGAGAAAAAGAAAACCTGTTTCTGGTGTGATTTTCAATTCTAACATAAGCACATATTTATGAAAAATACTAGAACGCCAAAGGAGACTAAAATAATAAAATATATTATTATTATTATTTTTCTCCTACGCAAGCCACCATCAAATACCAGCCATCTCATTTGAAAATAATTGGGCAACCCACATGTTTAAAACAATAGTGGGTCCCACCCCTAATTTTAATAAAAAAATTATTTTATTTTTCGAAACTTCAATAATTCATAGAAAATAGCCCGTTTATCAAAAAAATACGAATTTTATGTCCATTTCACACGAAATCGAATTCTCTACAACTTTGAAGAAGAAAGTTTTCTAAATTCCAGACAGAAAATATCCGAAATCCACAAACGGATGATTTTCAACACTCTAAAAATCCATAACAAATCATTCGTTCATATTTAACCGTTCAAAATTTATGGATATATACTCAACTTGTATATGTATAACATATCCAAATATCACAACGATCCAACGGTCGGATCAAAATTATAACTCACGCAATAGAGCTTTAAGAACACCGATTTAATTTTTAATACCTCCAATCCGATAAAATACTAATAAAACACCTCAACATTAATTCCTTCATTTATAACCACATAAATAAATTCATCATTTATACCCACATCAAATAAATATTTTCTTATCATATAAATCAATAATTAATTATTCACAAATAATATTACAGAATCACAATTATGACAACCAGACAGTTCTCAAGAAAGAGGGGGCTTTTCGATAAGAATTTTTCCTTACTGGCGCGCAATTAGGTGACCAAACTTCTCCTTGATAGAACTTTCTAGACATTGTCATTATTCAAATAATATGAATTATTAATATGATAATGAGAAATACTGTGCAGTGACAATTATTGAAACAACAATAATTTAAAATATTAACGCATCAATTATTGAATCAATAAAATAACGTATTGAACAGTAACTACTGTAACAATTATTGAGTAGTGGCTTTTTACGTAAGAATCAATAATTCAAAAATACTGTGTAATACCGTGTGCTACTGTGCAACAACGCGTATTACTGTATTTTAACCACCAGGTATTTCAACAGTATTAACGGTAACAATTACACAGTTATTTATAAAAACTCAAACTTGTCGTTTTTTTCATCCGACAGTTATTCTGTTATGGGGCTCACAAATTGCTGCGCCGTCGTACTAATATTCCCCGACAACAAGAATATTTCATGACTAAACGAATATTACTCGACAATAATAAGTATTTTATAGCCACTTGCTTATTTTGAAAAAAATTCACATATCAACTTTAACTTTAAACTTTTATCAATTTAACTATTTACTAAATAGAAAAATTGAATACTTTTATTTCATAAAATTCGGGGTCTTGCATTTCATAAAAAGCTGTGTTTTATTTTTATTTAAAAAAGTCGTGCTTTAAATTTTTTTAATAAAAAACTGCATTTTTTTAATAAAAATAAAATAAATTTTATTTAAAAAAGTTGCATTTTTTTTATTTTATTTTTAAAAATGCTTCTTTTTTTTAATTAAAAAAATTAAAATTACAATAAAACTTATTTGATAAAATTAAAAATTATTTGACAAAAATTATTTGTATGTGAAAGTACAAATTTATTTATCCTAAGTTAGAAAAGAAAAAAAAATTATTACAAAATTGACTCAATTATTAATTTAATGTCCGAATTTGAAAAGATTTTAATTTTATAATTTTTATTATACTTTAAAATATTTTTTTATTTTCTTCATAAAAATTTCCCTACAAATCCACATAATCACTGCCACGTCACACAAATGCGCCACGTCAGCTTTGTAACGGACAACTCAGCCGCTGACGTGTTCCGTTCCGTTGAAAATCAAAGTTTCTAACTGGTTTTTTAACTTTTTATTAGTAAAGTCAAGTACAATGAGTTGGCTGTAAGAAAAAAAAATTCAATTGTCCATCTGTAAGTCGACCTATAGTACTGTTACTGAAAAAATATTTAATCCTATTTACATGAGACTAAGAGAGTAGTATATACACCGATCCTTAATTGTTGTTGTAGTGAGTCGTTTATCAATTTAAAATTTTGGTTTGGATTTCTATCCACATAGGATAATTGATTGTGGATCCGGTTAGCATGAAGTGAACTTCACGGTAAATTCATTTCATGACCAATACAGTGCTGACACGCAGACGGAGAAATCACCTTTCGCCTGTGTGTCAGCACTACATTGAACTATAAATTAAATTTATTATGAAGTTCACTTCATACTAACCACTCCCGTTAATTGTAGGTCTATGTCCTACGACCTAATTGTGCAGAATCTATTTAGCCCCACATATAGGCATAGACGTATAGTGGGCTTTTTTCAAATGAGCAGATGTATAAGCATAATGTACCTTATTCGAAGTTCGAGATACTTTATCTAATTCTCATTTTATGTACCCAAAAAAATATGGTACTCCCGTATATTATCCTTCCATTCCAAAACTTTTCGAAATAACAATATATTTTTAATTTTAAAATTAACATAAATTATTTAAATATTAATCATTTCAATGATGAATTTTATAAACTATTTAAGAAATATTACTTATTTTCATAATCTTCAACTGAATCTTCTCAATTTTGAGTTTAAAAAATATTTTAAATTAACTTTTAAAAGCTAATAATAATTTTATAATTTAAAACATAAAAACTTACTATAATTCATTTACTTTAAAATTAAAAATACATTTTAATTATTTGAAACACTATATATGGTCAAAATAAGACTTTGTATGAAATTAGAGGGAGTAATTGGAATATAATATAACTAAGAAACAAGTAATCTTGAAGAAGTTATATGTGCACAAACAAAATATAAATATAGGAAGAACATACCATGGAGGTTCTAACATTTGAATTTATTATACACACATTTGATATATTTATTACATAAATTTTACTATTTGTACAAAAAATTACTGTTATGCTACGTTTGGATTGGGATAATGAAGATGGGAATGGAAAGACTCATTTTTATGTAATAAAAAAATTGTGTTTAGTTGAAATTGGAATGCTTCATTCCATTCTTTCAATCCAAACGTTACCTTCTTTAGATTTATAGAATCAAGATTTGAGGATGACAATCACACACTCATATTTCAATTATCATAAAAACTCATCTAATATGAAACATATTTACCATAAGACTATAACAAGCCCATATGGTTCATGACCACTAGTACATCGTTTATATCATCATTATCTTAGTTAATTACATATTTTTCAATTGGTTTGTGCTTGAAAAATATTATAATAATTGTTAAATTTAGGATTGAATATTGGACACAATAACACAAAAACAATATACTCAAATTTGTCAAACTTGGACTTGTCGTGCATATATTCATTAATATGTCCTACACAATCTACAATGATATACACATTAAATAGCGCTTATATAACAACTAAAAAAACTCTAACTGCTTAGACAAATTGATTCGTGATATGGAAATATAGAGCAGGTTTGAGTTTGGTAGAGTTTTGATTATTTATTTAATGATAAATTCTGATTCGTTACATCCACCACACAAATACTACAATGATAACAACAGCCCACCCAAACCCACTTTAGTTGGGTTGGTCCCAAAACACATCATGTGCTCTCTTCTCTTCTCTTAGTCTTGACATTGAACCAAAAGTAAAGCCACTTTTTGAGAATAGAACATGCTATATATTATCCCATACAAATAAACTTCCAAATACATACATACACAAATAAGAAGAAATAAGCAAACTCATAATGGATATTCATTCACTTGGATTTGAATGGAATGGCTCTGATCACCACTTGGTGGTACAGTGCTGCAAGTGCTGCACCAATGAATGGTCCTACCCAGAAGATCCACTGTGATCAAATAACATATATTAATTCCATCAAATTAACGAAGTATAACAATATGTGTCACATTTAAAGAAGCTAAATATTCTGTCTATAATCTTGAACAACGGGAGTGGTATAGCTGGCTTACATGGTCATTCCAGGCATGGTCCTTGTTGAAGATGATGGCTGCACCAAGACTCCGAGCTGGGTTGATACCGGTGCCGGTTATGGGAATGGTTGCCAAGTGTACCAAGAAAACGGCAAACCCAATTGGCAACGGTGCCAATATCTGATCATAAATAATATTATACGTCATGGCACTTGCAACTAATAACAAAGTTGATAAATAAAATTACAAGTTCCACCATAATCCCATCTTAACAAATCATACAAAATATTTGAAAATATTTCAGTTTTCAAAACATAATCTTCCAAGTATTTAACATCAATATATACATATTCACAAGATTAGTTTAATTTTTCATTAAGCTAGCAAAAATTGCAAACTTTTTCTCACTTTATCTAATTTTAGAAGTGGGACTTCTTAATTTGGGACAAAGAGGATTTGTTTTGTGTGTAGAGTGCTTACCGGGACGTGGGAATCTCTGGCACTGCGCTTGGCATCAGTGGCAGAGAAGACAGTGTAAACAAGCACAAAGGTACCAACGATCTCTGCACCTAGACCATCCCCCTTGGTGTAACCATGGGCAACAACATTAGCTCCACCACCTCGAAGATTGTATTCCCTCTTCCCCTCGAACCCCTTCACTACCCCAGCACCACATATCGCACCCAAACACTGCATCACCATGTAGAATAATGCCCTCGTCAAGGTCAACTTCCTAGCCAAAAATAGCCCAAACGTCACAGCCGGATTTATATGCCCACCTGCACACCAACCCCGCCAATATTATACAAACATTAAGCTATAACAATTTTGTAAGAAATTCAAGAGGAACAATATTATACAAACTCTTGCACACAAGGACCAAGTAATGAAATTTATGTAAGAAGTTCAAGATAATCAATGATTCAATATAATACTTTCAAACTCAAAATTTGATATAATTTATTCAAATCTACGGAACAATAAATTTATAATTGGCAGTAATTAGATAGTTGTATTAACGAAAACAAAACAAATTTATGTTGATTTTGAGTTTTAAAATGTCCTAAAAATCTTCTATTTTCGAAAGGGGAGGTACAACATTCATAATAAATTATACACAAGGACGAAACTAGAAAAATTGTTGAAGAAGTTGAAGAGGAACTTAACACAAAGCAGTTTGGCCCGAGTCAATACATATTGGTCCTCCTATTTAAATTAGTGATAAGAGTATTTTAAGTAGTGAGCAATTTATTATTTTCTCTGTTATTGCAAATTTAGAACAAATATAAACAAACAACTAAAAATATTTATTTTGAGGAATTCAAGACTACCCAATTACCAAATAGGCAAATACTACTATCATGCAAAAACTTGTACACAAGGACAAATCTAGAAAAAAATTGAAGGAGTTGAAGAGGACCTGAGATGCCAGCGGTACAGTAAACGAGGGCGAAGATCATGCCGCCGAAAGCCCAGGCGATTCCTTGGATTCCGACGGATGCACACTTAGACGGCGACTTGGACACACCCATCACCGTCAAAACGGTGATGTACAGGAACAGAAAGGTTGCGATGAACTCGGCGATCCCGGCTCTGTAAAAGGACCAGGAGCTGAGCTCAGCTGGCTCAAACAGCGGCGTTGGGGGCGGCTCCTTGTAGTCTTTATCCTGGCTCTGAGCCGCCGTCCCGATCGGCTGCCTCTCGTTGAACTTGTTAGCTCCCAGTCTCACATCTTCTTCTTTCCCCTCCATTTCTGAACTTGCTCAAGCTTTCTCTCTCACACACTAAAACACACAGTAAGCTATTTTTTCTAGATTCTAGATAATGGTGAAGGATGTTTTGAGTGATTAAAGAGTAGTGATTATATAGAGAGAGAGGACAAAGAGAAAAGTGGGACCCGGTGAAATTTTTTAACTGTGGCCGCCCCGACCCGGTTTATACTAATTTCTTTCGATTGTTTGGACATAAATGCCCTTGCATGAATCATTGAAAACGACGTTGCTTGGTCGGCTTCTTTTCACAATTATTTTTGGCTTAGGTGGCAAACTGATGCGCTTTCGTATGTGAGCTGATGTTGATGGGTCCACCGCCCACTCAAAAAATAGTGAAGATAAATGGTGCGTGGGTCCGGTTAGGGTATAAGCGACTTGAGTCGGGCGGTATTATATGATAGGAACACGTGGCCAACTTCACTTGTATATATCTATCTATCTATCTAATAAAATCTATCTAATAAAATCTATCTAATAAAATACAAATGATTTTGAATTTTCCGCTCATTTAATAAATCATCTGGACCGTCCAAAGTTTGGGATAAATCCCACCGTTCATACATCTATCTAATAAAATACATTTATCTATCTAATAATCTAATAATTCTATCTAATAAAATACAAATGATTTTGAATTTCCCGCTCACTTAATAAATCATCTGGACCGTCCAAAGTTTGGGATAAATCCCACCGTTCATACATCTATCTAATAAAATATATTTATCTATCTAATAATCTAATAATAATTTAATAAAATACAAATGACTTTAAATTTCTCGCTCACTCAATAAAATATTTTGGTCGTTCAAAATTTGAGATAAATCATATTGTCCATACAGTGCCGGAGGCACGTGACCCAGCTAGTTGACAGTACATAACACGTTATTAAAGTAAAAATAATTATGTCCATATTTTATTAATAAAATATCATAATTCTAGTGCTGCCAATTCATGAAACTTTAAATCACTATTTTAAGCTTGTAAAACATTTCTTCATAAATATTTCCCCTTTTCTATTGAAATTCTTGGTTACACCCCCAACATATATAGATCCGATTATCATGAATTTGATTTCATGATAAATTGGTCAACTGATTAATATAGTACTGAGAGATCACATTTCGATCTGCGTATCGATACTGTATTGGTCAATTGACTAAATTTAACTTTATATTAACCTCTCTTTCTATATATATTTTTACATGAATTTTTTTTCACACATGAAAACCCACTCGTTATTGACATAAAATTATTCACATAAAAATTAATATTTTTATGTAAAAATATTAATTTTAATATAAGTTTTGTGAGAAGACAAACTTTCTATTAGTACCAAAGCCCTCGTAACTTTCTATTAGTACCGAATCGGTAATTTGGTACTGGTTCCGACTTATTTTTTTAATAATTTTGGATCGGTACTTGTTTAATTTTTTCGATATCAATTCGATTTTTTACCAACAAGCATTCCTAAGTTAGACCACACTAATGGGAAAAAATGATGGCCTATTGGCCTTTACGGCTTTATCACCACTGTGCCACTTAAGATATCCTAATCATTGCTTGATAATGATGATATAATGGGCCGGTGGTTGCGACCGAGTGCTAACAAAACTATAGCTTATCTTCCTGTCATCCAAATTTTTTAATCTTATGTAATCAAAATAAATAATCTTATTTAAATTATTTCAACTACTTGTTTCTCCATGGACAATTGGAATTTTCATTATGGAACCCTTTATGTCATATGCCCCCAAGTCATGGAGTTTATTATCATTATAATGTCAACTAAATTGTTAATCTAATATTCTAATTGTTTATATTCCTTTAGGATAACAAAGTTTAATCCAATGACCTAAACCTTCCTTCACCTCCAAAACAAGATAGAGTAAAATATTTAAAAACCCCATCCACACCCACACCCACACCCACACCCATAATTTTTTTTTGGATTAAATTCAGATCACCACCTGGAGTTTGGGCGATTTCTCACTTAACCACCTGGAGTTTGGACGGTTTCTCACTTAATCATCTGTAGTCAGTAAAGTTACATTTAAACTCTTGGCTTTTTGAGTTGAAGTGAAAAAATGTTTTCCGTCTTAACTCCGTTAGTTGAGTTGGCTAAAAACTAAATTACCCTCCATATATATTGTGATGACCCCATAACAGGTCCATTCCATCCAACCCATTCTGAGTCGCCAAATACATGGTACAGAAACAACTACAACTTTATTGCTACAATTTTCGTGCAAAATACAACAACATATATACTGTGAGTTTTAATACCAACTATGACTCATGTCCCAACTATGGACAACACCTCACAGTGATACCTTACATAAAGGTATAGTCGAAAACTGTTTTAAAAATTAAAATCTTTGGAAAGTGCTCAAGGAAACCTTCGTACATGGGAGGCCATACGTCTAGGTTATGATAGATATCATATGCCCACAAAATTATCCTTGGTTGACACAATAGACCCCAAAGAAAAACGAGAAGATTACTATCATATTCTTCCCAATGGTGAGTCTTCTCTTGACATATCATTATCTTCACTGTCTCTAACTGGGTATTATACTCCAAACAAACACCAAGATTATATAGGTAGTGCTTGTGAATATACTCAGTAAGTGGATGAGCACAACCCTGTCTTATGATGACACGAGGTTGTATGTCATTAGACATCTTGTATGATAGTGGCAAAACACCCTTCCAAGTTAAATTCATCTCACCCTCAACATCTATAGACCACCATTCTATTATCCTATTATTCTCCACTTGTCCTAGCTACACTTTTATTACCTGAAAGGAATTGTGAAGCAAAAGGATGAACACAACTAGCTCAGTAAAGAATATTATGACTAAAGATAAATAAATTATCAATAGTCTTCATCAATAATAAATCAGAGATTTAGAATAAATGGTAGATGATAAAACTTTTCAACCATAGTTGCAGCGGAACGAGTAATCCATTAGAAGAGTCAAATAGACCATAAAGTCTATTATCTTCTCCATGTTAAAAGTCCACCAACAATGTTTTATCCCTGTAACATCAATCAACAATTCCTGTCCACAATCACATGTATAACTCATAATCGTAATTGTTGTTCTAAATTCTTTTTTTCATCCAGGACAAAGATAATTTTCATCACCTGAAATATCAAAGATCATGGTTATACCAAATCACAGTTCCTGCTCATAATCATACTAATAAATTCATCTTTGCACCACGGGCCAAAGATATTCATTAACAGTTCATCTTTGCACCACGGGCCAAAGATATTCATTAACAGTTCATCTTTGCACTACAGGCCAAAGATATTCAACAACAGGTAATCTTTGCACTACAGGCCAAAGATATTCATATCTCAAAGAAATACATAATCATTTCAGAATTTATATAAACCATAATTATAACCATGTTGATCAATTCACCTTTGCACTTAAGCTAAAGATATTCAATTATAAATTCAATGGTCATGATCATACCAGTCACAATTCAACTTTTCACTACTGGCCAAAAAGAACCCTAGTCATGATCATACCAACAATCTACCCATCTTTACACTCCAGTGAAAGAGAATTTTAACATCAGGATTATAAAAATATTATATGTGATAATAAAATCAATATAATTAATACATAGTTTTAATCTCCAGAGTAATATTCATAAATCAACTATAATTTGGTTAGAAAAAAAAACCAATTTTGTAGTGAATAGTACCCGTAAATAGTAACTCGTGAATAGTAACCCGTGAATATAGTAACTCAGACATGAAAAAATTCTAAATTTGATAAAAAGTTCAAACCAATATTTCAACATAATGATATTGAAGAAATAATATCACTTACGAAGAAAATAACATCCCTTTCAATCCCTTAAAATCCCTTACTATCCCTTACCTCAAAAGAGCAGTATTTCTGACTGGAATAACGCTGAACGAATTTGCACCGTATAGTAACACTCAAGATATCAAAATACTCACAAGAATACACTCGATAATATAGAGTGAGAAATAGAGAGAAAACTTCAGTTTCTGGTGTGATTTTTAATTCTAACCTAAACACCCTATTTATAGGAAAATGCTTAGAACACCAAAACAGAAAATTTAATATAATATTATTATATTTATATAAATTTCCTACGTACCCCAAGAATCTGAATTCAGCATGCATTCAACACCAGTGGGGCCCACCAACAATATAAAAAACATTTTTCTTAATAAAAATAATTAAAACTTCCAAAAATCAATTATTTCGGAACTTCAATAATTCATAATAAATAGCCCTTTTATCAGAAAATTCGAATCTCGCGTTTTTTTATAGGAAATTCAATTCTCTACAACTTTGTAGAAGAAATTTTTTCCAAATTCCAAACAGAAATTGACCGAAATTCACAAACGGACGATTTTACAAGCTATAATCAAATTTCAGTCAAGAAATGGGCTCACGGACATGTTTAACATGTTTTTAACATTTATTGCAACAAAATATTTTTTCTCCTCATTTACTCATATATCCCACATTAATTATAAAAATATCACCATTATTATATTATAATAATATAATAAAATAATATTTTATCAGAAAAGATAAAATATCGATTTTCAACAATTGTCAATTTAAAAAAAATTTCCATCTATATCCACAAAAAATGAATATTTTCCTCATCATATAAATCAATAATTAATTATTCACAAATAATATTACAGAATCACAATACTGACAACCAGACAGTTCCTAGGAAAGAGGGGGCTTTCCAATAAGAATTTCTCCTTACTGACGCGCAATTAGGTGACCAAACCTCTCCTTGACAGAACTTTCTAGACATTGCCAATATTGTTATCTAATAATATTATCCAAATAATATGAATTATTGATCCGATAATGGAAAATACTATGCCGTGATAATTATTGAAACAACAATAATATAAAATATCAACGCAACAATTATTGAATCAAAAATAAAATATTGAACAATAATTACTGTAACAATTAATGAGTAATGCCTTCTTACGTAAGAATCAATAATTGGTGAAATACCATGTGCTACTGTGCAACAACGCATATTACTGTATTTTAACCACCGGGTATTCCAACAGTGTTAACGGTAATAACTACGCCGTTATTTATAAAAACTCCCTTTTGTCGTTTTCTTCATTCGACAGTTATTCTGTTATGGGGCCCACAAATGGCTGCGCCGTCGTACGAATATGCACCGACAGAAAGAATATTCCACGACCAAACGAATATTCCCCGACAATAATGAGTATTTTATAACCACTTACTTATTTTAAAAAAATCATATATCACCCTTAACTTTAACTTTTATCAATTTAACCATTTACTAAAAAGTAATTATAAAAAAAAATTGAATACTTTTATTTCATAAAATTCGGGGTCTTACATATATATTGAAAGCTTCCCTCTTCCTTCTCATCATCCCCGTTTCCAATTTCTTCAATTTATGTGTCCAAACTCCTCAGCATAACCAAATTAGATACTAATTTCATAACCAAATTTAGAAGATGATAGATAAAGATATTGAAATTAGATACCCACTAGTGTTCATCTTCATAACTTCATAACTAAATATTCCCATTAGTGTTCATCACAAATTTTTTATTCTTCCATAAACTATCAATTTTCGCAACAAAAACCATAGATCTACATCACAATTCCCCTCACAAATCCATCTCAAGCAAGCCCAGCAGGACCCATACACAAACTGCAACTAAGAAGCAGCTACAATCAACATATTCATGCTTTGCTTTGCAACAAGGCCTGCAACTACATTCAAATCTTCACTCACTTGATCTAACTAGGTAAAAACAATTTTCACACACTCATTTCAATTATTCTCAGTCTCCCCAACTATTAATTTAAGTTTCTAAAACATGATTATTTCGAGAAAAAAAACCATTTCCAGCTCATAAGAAGAATTTTTTTTGGAAACATCCATATGCTATATTGACGTGTGTTTATTTGGAAACTTAACAAATAACATTTTTTGTGTACTTTGCTCAATCTCAACAAAATATAATACAGAACCCATATTCCAAAACCCATATTCCATAAGAGAGGTGGGTTTATAATACAGAACCCACAAAACCCATATATAATCTCTCATAGAACAACATCAGTTCCATAACTAAATATGTAATCACAGCCAATTTCAACAATGGAATAATCAATGTTCAAAACCTTAAAGAGATATCAAACAACAAAGTACATATACAATTGGAAAATTCTATGTTGGTAATCCATACATAGACGTAATCTACACACCTCTGTTTCGAGTTCGGATGCTCCGACATCAGGATTCTCCTTGTCCTTGTTTTTAGAGCAAAAGTTGGGCTGCAGTGATATTATCACATAACTGTAAGAAATCAAATTAACTACCAAATGTTGAGGTAACATGTAGAACTCAAAACAAATTTCTGGACTAAATTGGTCACGAACTGACTATGTGACTAATTTCTACACAACTGAGTGACTGACTATGTTCGATATCAACTAAAATTATTAGCATAGAAATGAGACACAGAAATTAAAAAAGCTTGCAATAGCCATCATACAAACAAACGCCACACATTTTCGGAAGCTCAAAGACCTCTCGAATCTCAGATCATCCTCACTGCTTAAATTCTTTACAGCATTTTCTAAAACCCTAACCCCTCTCTTCAATTTACAGAGTCGGATTGGCTCTGTTGAACGCATCGTACGATTCATCTCGATATTTGCCACCACTCGGGATGCAATTAGTAGTGGTGCTGAAGCTCAAAGACCTCTCGAATCTCAGATCATCCTCACTGCTTAAATTCTTTGCAGCATTTTCTAAAACCTTAACCCCTTTCTTCAATTTACAGCGCCGAATTAGCTCTGTTGAACGCATCATACGATTCATCTCGATATTTTCCCCCGTCGCCTTCTCCCTCTCTAATTGACCACCATCTTCTACCTTCAAGCGATTCAGTTGTTTGTTTAGAGAGAGAGAGTAGTGAGCTGATTTCAAGGGTAGATCTGCTCTCTTAACAGCAACGAGGAAGAAAAAGACCTATTTTAGACATTTACCCTTCTTTTTGACTATTACAGGCCCCTTTTCACGCACTTTAGGCGTGTGACATACACGCACAGTTAAGTTGGATGGAAAATGTGACATTTTCACTTTAATTCAAAAAGTCAGGAATTTAAATGTAGCTTTACTGACTACAGGTGGTTAAGTTGGAAAACGCCCAAACCCCAGGTGGTGATATGAACTTAGCAATTTTTTTTAATAAAATATGAGTAATAAAGAATATAGTAATCTCATCGTCACACATTGTAAGAATATTGTAATCTCATCGTCACACATTGTAAAAAATTAGTATATTTTAGACCTGACAATATAGTTGGTTAACTATTTGGTCAACTCATACTAACTAGAATCAAATGGGTTGGTTAACTATTTTATTTATTTAAGTTTGTTAAGGTTTTTGTTAACGCCAATATCTTTTCACGCGCCTTAATCACCGAAAAGCTTGTCCAACCCTACACAGAAAATGAATCAGCACCGAAATCCTTGACGGCTTGGGCCGCCGGGAAATAGCTCCGGTGTGAGAATTAGTACAGACCGACACAATGTTAACAATGGAGGTTTTTCGTTCTAGTGTATTTGCAATGAAATGCATGTTACCTCTTTTGTGTAATGCTCTGTCCTGATATACTCACTCCACCGTCTTGCATGCAGCTGACTCAGAATGATCTCAGCTAATTGCATGCAAAATCACCAGCTAGTCACCTAAATGTTCCCCACTAACTACAATTAAGTCAAATCCTTATCAAATAAGGTATTGGACTCACATTCTAACACATGTACATTCTAATAACCTTCAGTCCAAGCCCAAATATATCCTTATTTAAATAATGGCCCAATACTCCAAAGGCCCAATTAAGTGTGGCCCAATAGGTCCAAATATTCATGTCCTAACAGTTTGGAATCATACTTTTTAAAAGAAATATAGGTCCAAACCGGTTAACTGTTTTTCGACCCATATTTCATTACAAATATAAATCAAAAGTTCTTTCCACCCCATATTCAAAAATTTTTGATTCAAAAAATAATATTCAGTGATTATTTATACACCCACACCCTCACCCCGCCCACCCCCACCCCACCCCACCCCACCCCACCCAACCCCAATCCCAACCAAAATAATAATAATAATCAGTGATCATTATACCCTCACCCTAAAATAATTTAATATTCAGTGATTATGTATAAAAAAATAAAATATTTAGTGATTATGTATAAATGATATATCTAATATTCCCTCCGTCCCAAGATAAAAATCCTTATTACTATTTTGGGTAGTCTCGTGTTAAATATCCACTTTCCTTTAATAACCAAACTTTTACACATTTTTTCTTATTATGCTCGTAGCATTAAATATCTCATACTTTTATTATTCTAATTCTCTCTCCATATTTAATGACATTATTATGGATAATTTTGTCATTTTATTCCTCTTCTTAATATGCGTGATGTAAGACCCCGAATTTTATGAAATAAAAATATTCAATTTTTCTATTCAGTAAATGATTAAATTGATAAAAGTTAAGTTAAGGGTGATATATGAATTTTTTTTGTTTTTTTTTCAAAATACGCAAGTGGTTATAAAATATTCATTGTTGTCGGGGAATTTTCGTTTGGTTGTGGAATATTCTTGTTGTTGGGGAATATTCGTACGACGGCGCAACCATTTGTGGGTCCCATAAAAAATAACTGTCGGATGAAAAAAATGACAAATTTGAGTTTTTATAAATAACAGTGTAATCGTTACCGTTAACACTGTTGGAATACCCGATTGGTTAAGTAAAGTAATACGCGTTGTTGCACAGTAGCACACGGTATGACACATAATTTTTTTTAATTATTGATTCTTACGTGAGAAGGCACTACTCAATAATTGTTACAGTATTTACTGTTCAATATTTTATTTTATTGATTCAATAATTGCTGAATTGATATTTTATATTATTGTTGTTTCAATAATTGTCACTGCACAGTATCTCCATTATCAGATCAATAATTCATATTATTTGAATAATATTATTAGATAGCATTATTGGCAATGTCTAGAAAGTTCTGTCAAGGAGAGGTTTGGTCACCTAATTGCGCGCCAGTAAGGAGAAATCCTTATCGAAAAACCCCCTCTTTCCTAGGAACTGCTTGATTGTCATTATTGTGATTCTGTAATATTATTTGTGAATAATTAATTATTGATTTATATCATAATGAAATATTTATTTGATGTGAATATAAATGATGGATTTATTTATGTGGTTATAAATGAAAGAATTAATGTTGAGGTATTTTATCAGTATTTTATCGGATTAGAGGTATTAAAAGATCAAATCGGTGTTATTACAGCTTTATTGTGTGAGTTATAATATTTAATCCGACAGTTGGATCGTTGTAATTTTTGGATATGTTATACATATATAAGTTGAGTATATGTCCACAAATTTTGAACCGTTAAAAATGAGCGTATAATTTGTTATGAATTTTAAGTGGTTACTGATTCAGAAATTAGGTTATAAATGATTTTGGTGAAAAATTTTAGAATTGATGGGCCCCACTTTGGGTTTGTGAGAAATGTGCTCAATTGAATTTTTAAATGTGGTGGGTGGGAATAGTAGCATGTAAAGCCATCAGGTTGCAGGTCAAGTCTGCTTCGGCGTGCTAGCATTTTCCTATAAATATAGGGCTAAGTTAGAATTGAAAATCACACCAGAAACATAAGCTTTCTCTCTTTTTCTCTCTAGATTATCGAGTGTATTTTGTGAGTATTTAGATACTTGGTGAGTTGTTATTCATCAGTACAAGTTTTCTTCAACGTCATATCCGATATCCAGTCAGAAGTGCTGCTCTTTTGAGGTAAGGGATAGTAAGGGATAGTAAGGGATTGTAAGGGATATTTTTTCGTAATAATATTATTTCTTTCAATATCATTATACCGAAAATATTGATATGAATATTATTATGGAATTTCTACCTTTTTGAGTCGGGATTACTATTCGCGTATACGGCACTATTCACGTATACGACACTACTTACGTATGAATACGGAGTACTATTCACGAGTTACTATTCATGAGTTACTATTCACGATTTACTATTTATGAGTTACTATTCACAAGTTACTATTCACGGATACTATTCACGACAAAAATTGGTTTTTTTTTATGACCAAATTATCGTTGATTTATGAATTTTACTCTTGAAATTAAATGTAGTTGTTGATCATATTGTTTTTATTATCATATATAACATTTTTATAATCCTGGTTATGAAATTTCTCTTTGACTTAAGTGTAAAGATGGGTAGATTATTGGTATGATCGTAACTATGGGTTCTCTTTGGCCAGTAGTGCAAAGTTGAATCGTTGACTGGTATGATCATGACCATTGAATTTATAATTGAATATTTTTAGCTTTAAGTGCAAAAGTGATAGGATCAACATGGTTATAATTATGGTTTATATAAATTCTGAAATGATTAAATATTTCTTTGAGATATTAATATCTTTGGCCTGTAGTGCAAAGATGAACTGTTGTTGAATATCTTTGGCACGTAGTGCAAAGATGAACTGTTGTTGAATATCTTTGGCCCATAGTGCAAAGATGAACTATTGTTGAATATCTTTGGCATGTAGTGCAAAGATGAACTGTTAATGAATATCTTTGGCCCGTAGTGCAGAGATGAATTTATTAGTATGATTATGAACAGGAACTGTGATTTGGTATAACATTGATCTTTGATGTTTCAGGTAAAGACAGGTGATAAAAATTATCTTCATCTTGGATGCGAAGAGGAATTTAGAATTACAATTATGATTATGAGTTATTCATGTAATTGTGGAAAGGAACTGTTGATTAATGTTACAGGGATAAAACATGGTTGGTAGACTTTTAATTTGGAGAAGATAATAGACTTTATGGTCTATTTGACTTTTCTAATGGATTGCTCGTTCCGCTGCAACTATGGTTGAAAAGTTTTATCATCTACCATATTTTCTAAATCTCTGATTTATTACTGATGACTTTTGTCAGGTCTAGTACTCCCTCTGTCTAAGGATAAAAGTCCTAGTGGACTTTTCACGCATATTAAGAAAATGAATAAAATGACAAAATGTGACAACCCCAAAATAGGTCCATTCCATCCAACCCATTCTGAGTCGCGAAATACGTGGTACAACTACAACTTTATTACAACAATTGTCGTGCAAAATACAACAACACTTAAACTGTGAGTTTAAATACAAATATATACCAACTGTGACTCATGTCCCAACCGTGGATAGCACCTCATAATGACACCTTACATAAAGGTATAGTCGAAAACTGTTTTAGAAATTAAAATCTTTGGGAAGTGCTCAAGAAAACCTTCATACATGGGAGGCCATGCGTCTAGGTTATGATAGATATCATATGGCCACAGAATTATCCTTGGTTGACCCAATAGACCCCAAAGAAAAACGAGAAGATTACTATCATATTCTTCCCAATAGTGTGTCTTCACTTTACATATCATTATCTCCACCGTCTCTAATTGAGAATTATACTTCAACCAAACTCCAAGATTATATAGGTAGTGCTCGTATATATACTCATCAAGTGGATGAGCACAACCCTGTCTTATGATGACACGAGGTGGTATGTCATTAGACATCTTGTATAATAGTGGCAAAACACCCTTTCAACGTTGGGTTCGCCTCACCCTAGTTGATTTACCAAATATAACTACTAAATGATGACCACCGTTCTATTCCCCTGTTGTGAAACCCCAGATTTTATGAATAAAGAATTAATTTTCTCGAAATAATTTTTTAATATTATGGTGTGAATTTGTGGTAATATTATAGTTGTGGGTAGTATTTATAAATTTTGCAAAGTATGCAAGTTGTTATATTATATTCGATTGGTCAGGGAATATTCTTTGTGTCGGAAAATATTCGTACGACGGTACAATTATTGGTGGACCCCACAACGGAATTATTGTCGGATTGAGAAAACGACAAAAATATTTTATTGAAAATAACGGCGGAAGTTTTACTGTTGATACTGTTGAACTACTGGGTAGTAAAAGTACAGTAATACGCGTTGTTGCATAGTAGCACACGGTATTGATTATTGATATTTATGTTAGAAGTCGCTTAGTTTGATTCAATTATTGTCGATTAATAATATGAATTATTATAGCGATGATGACGTTTTGTTTTATTCGTATTATTAACGTAATAAAACAGAAACATCTTTTTATATAAAACAGAATACTTTATTAAAGTTATTCTATATATAGAATATATTATATTTTATTTTGCATAGTGTTGCATAGTGTTTTGCATAGTGTTGCATAGTGTTTGCATAGTAAAAATCTTTTTATATAAATAGAATATATTATATTTTATTTAAAAGATTTTTCTTTAAATATGGACCGTCAGATTAAAGTAAATCAATCTGGACCGTTCATGGATTAGTTACTATGCATTCCATTTTCCTATAAATAGAAGCTCATTCCTTCATTATTTTCTTACGAATTCACTGAACTCTAGAGAGAGAAACTATAGAGAGATAGAAGAAAAGCTTTTTTGCTACTTAACTTTTCTTTTCCTATATCCAGTTTCTGTTACGGTAAGGGGTGTTATTCTTTCTTATTCATGAAGAGAACTGTTGTTATTCCATTTCTTATTATTATGTTGGAATAACCTGTATACGCAGTCTACCCTATACTTGGTGACATTCTTTTATTATTCCGTCTTTATTATTCTGTCGGAATATCCTGTCTGTGCTATACGCCGGACCTGGTTCCATTTTTATTATTCCGTCTTTATTATTCTGTCGGAATATCCTGTCTGTGCTATACGCCGGACTTGGTTCCATCATTTATTATTCCTCGTTTATTATTCTGTTGGAACATCCTGTCGGTGTGAATTTCACCTGACCTGGTTTCGTTATTTAGTATTCTGTTGGAATAACCTGTCTATGCGAAGTACCGCATACATGGTGATTTCTTTTGTTATTCCATTCTTTATTATACTCAGTTGGTTAAAGTTTTGACTTCTATACTCCATGAATTTAGTAGAATATCCTTGATATTTGCGCTTCATCCAGTATCTTTTCATGGAAATATTCTTCTGATCATTCTTGAATTTTACTCTACAAAACAGTATCATGTTGACAATTTGGACGTTAATAATTTCTGAATAAAATAATTCTTGAACTTGTTTTATTGAATTCTTATAACATTGTCATCATCCTCATGTTTATGTTATGTTGAAAGTCATTTGTGGCCTGTAGTGCATAGATGGACTTGGTATGATTATGACCAGGGATTATTCGGTATAATCATGACCGTAATATTACAAATGATGTGGAAAAAGTCCTCATTGGCCCGTAGTGCATTGATGGACAGTTTTTAGTATGATTATGGCTATGGATTCTCTTTGGCCGTAGTGCAAAGTTGAATTATTTTATGGCATGATCAGGACCGTTGATGAAAACACGATTATCTTTGGCCCGTAGTGCATGGATAATTCGTGGTCGTGATACTAAAGAATATCCTTGGCCTGTAGTGCAGGGATGATTTAATGATGTGGATTATTTATTGAGCTGAGTCTCAGCGATAAAAGTGATGAAAAACTTTTTAAATCATAAAAGATAGTAGATTCTATTCTCTACTTGACTCTTTTAATGGATTGCTTGTTCCGCTGCAGTTAAACTTGATGTCTATTATATTTTATCAGTTTAACATTGTTGGAGGCTAACGATAATTTATTCTGCATTATCTTAGTCATAATATTTCTTACTGGGCTAGTTGAGCTCACCCTTTCTTTCACTGTTCTCTTCAGGAAATGAGAACATAGCAGGGACGAGTCGGGGAACAGAGTAATGGTCCAGAGGATAGCATTAGTAGTCCTCACTATTCTGTGAAATAGTGTATTAATAATTGCAATGAGGACTCTTTTTGAGTTTGTATAATCTCTAGTAGACAATAATTGTATTCAAACTCACAGTTTTGTTTTGTCGTATTGTACACGACAGTTGTATTAGTAAGTTGTATTTGAATTATGTGTCATGTATCTGACGACCCAAGATGGGTGATGTATACCTAATTTTGGGGGCGTCACAGTTGGTATCAGAGCTTAGGGATATGATCCTTGGCTAAGATGTGAGATAAGAACTAGGAGGGGAGAGACGTGGAATTCCTTCGCTAGTATGACCTACCTAAGTTTATGTGCTATTTAATTGGTCGGTCAAAGTATAGGGATAATATGTGATATGTTAATTAACCCTTATTTTGTGGCAGTGTTTGAAAATGGCATCCGAGAATGTTGAGATTATCAATGGAGCTCAGGAGACCGTTGAGTTCCCACAGATCAATAATCATGACAATGTGCAACAGGATGACGATAATCCTCCTGTAAACAACAACACTGATCAATTGACGAACGACGGTATGTTTAGGAACTTTTTAGAATTCATGCAACATCAGGCGAAGGCGACTCCTGTTCATAATACAGGTAAAGACAATGGCAACCCACGGTTGGTCACCGCTAAGCAGTTCAAGGAGCTGGGACCACCGGAGTTTTTGGGAAAGCCAGAACCACTTAAGGCGGAGACGTGGTTAAAGCAGATTACCAAGATATTTGATGTCTTGGGATGCTCCGAGGAGCAAAAGGTTCCTTTTGCCACCTTTATGTTGCGTGAAGAAGCAGATCATTGGTGGGAATCTGTAAAACGTACCCAGACTGACGCACTCAAGATGTCTTGGGAGAAGTTCCAAGAGTTGTTCAACGACAAGTACTTTCCCGAAAGTATTCGTCACATGAAGGAGGTAGAGTTTATCAAGCTGGAGCAAAACAATATGACCGTGTTGCAGTACGAGGCTAAGTTTGCGGAGTTGTCCCGGTTTGCATCCCATTTGGTCGATAATGAGGAGCGAATGGCGCGAATGTTTCTGCGAGGTTTGAAACCCGATATACGTCAATACCTCATTTCTCATAAACTTTGTTTATATTCAGATATTGTGAATAGGGCTCAGTTAGTGGAGCGCGATAATGAGTTATCACAACCAAAAGGTAATGACCAGCAGCACGATAATAATCATACCGGTGGCAACGACCATCGGAACAATGATAACCATCGTGGGGGAAATTATCATACCAAGAATGGTAACCACTTCGGTGGTAATCGTGGCCAAGATAATAGAAATGGACATTTCAAGAAGAGAAGGTTCAATAATGATGGAAAGACAGCAACGCCAGCACCCGTTTCAAAGGAAGAAGAACGCCCATCGGTCGTATGTTTCAAATGCGGAGGGGAGGGACACATCAGTCCAAATTGCGCGATGCCGTCCAAAGCATGTTTTAATTGCGGAAGAGAAGGTCACCTAGCTCAATTTTGTCGTATGATGAAGTCAATTCCAGCTGAGATAATGATACCAAAGGATGTCCCAGACAAGCCAAAGCCGGTAGTTTAAGAGGGAGCGTTTTTTTTTCCTCGTGACGAGGAACCTGAATAAAATTATCACGGTTAAAGTTAATCATAAGCTCTTACGAAGTCTATACCGTGTTAGATACCGGTTCTACTCACTCTTTTATTTCACCTAGTTGTGTTCAATGTTTGTACTTAACTCCGGAGAAGTTAAACTTTGATTTATCTATTGAAACTCCATTGGGAGAAACCTTCGTTACCTCCACTGTTTATAAATCTTGTTTGATTCAAATCGACACTTTCACGTTACCTGTCGATCTTATCTCTTTGAAAATACTTGTCTTTGATGCGATTTTAGGAATCGATTGGTTAACTACTCATCATATTTTTCGTAAGGTTGTTAGCTTTCATATTCCTAACCAACCTATTATGCGAATTCAAGCAACCAAACCACTAAATTCAATCATTGTCATACCAAGCCATAAGTAAAGAGCCCCGATCCTTTTGTTGATGACTTTCTTGTGTGGAATGCACCGAAGTCAGACTTTCTGTAGGCGACGTCGTAAAGAATAGTATAACTAAAGATAAATAAATTATCAATAGTCTTCATCAGAAATAAATCAGAGATTTAGAACATATGGTAGATGATAAAACTTTTCAACCATAGTTGCAGCGGAACGAGCAATCCATTAGAAGAGTCAAATAGACCATAAAGTCTATTATCTTCTCCACATTAAAAGTCCACCAACAATGTTTTATCCCTGTAACATCAATCAACAATTCCTGTCCACAATCACATGTATAACTCATAATCGTAATTGTAGTTCTAAATTCCTTTTCGCATTCAGGACGAAGATAATTTTTATCACATGTCTTTACCTGAAATATCAAAGATCATGGTTATACCAAATCACAGTTCCTGTTCATAATCATACTAATAAATTCATATTTACACTACGGGCCAAAGATATTCATCAACAAGTCATCTTTGCACTACATGCCAAAGATATTAAACAACAGGTCATCTTTGCACTACGGGCCAAAGATATTTAACAACAGGTCATCTTTGCACTACAGGCCAAAGATATTAATATCTCAAAGAAATATATAATCATTTCGGAATTTATATAAACAATAATTATAACCATGTTGATCAATTCACCTTTCCATTTATGCTAAAGATATTTAATTATAAATTCAATGGTCATGTTCATACCAGTCAACAATTCATGTTTGTACTACTGATCAAAGAGAACCCATAGTCACGATCATACCAATAATCTACCCATCTTTACACTCCAGTGAAAGAGAATTTCAACATCAGGGTTATAAAAATGTTATATATGATAATAAAATTAATATAATCAATACATAGTTTTAATCTCCAGAGTAATATTCATAAATCAACTATAATTTGTTTAGAAAAAGAAACCAATTTTGTAGTGAATAGTAACTTGTGAATAGTAACTTGTGAATAGTAACTCGTGAATACTAACTCGTGAATAGTAACTCTTGAATAATAACTCATGAATAGTAACCTCGTGAATAATAAATTGTGAATAGTAACTCGTGAATAATAATTCATGAATAGTAACCCCAACATGAAAAAGTTCCAAATTTGATAAAAAGTTTAAACTAATATTTCAACATAATGATATTGAATAAATAATATCACTTACGAAGAAAATAACATCTCTTAAAATCTCTTACTATCCATTTCCTCAAAAGATCAGTAATTCTGACTGGAATAACGCTGAACGAACTTGCACCGTATAGCAACACTCAAGATATCAAAATACTCACAAGAATATACTCGATAATATAAAGAGAGAAATAGAGAGAAAACTTCAGTTTCTGGTGTGATTTTCAATTCTAACATAAGCACTCTATTTATAGGAAATTGCTTAGAACACCAAAGCAGAAAATTTAATACAATAATAATATTATTATCAAATTTCAAGCCCAACTCTAGACATTTGAAATCAGCTGATTTTGCACATGTTTAATGAGGCCACAAAATATAAAAAACATTTTTATTAATAAAAATAAATAAAACTTCCAAAAATTAATTATTTCGGAACTTCAGAACTTCAATAATTCATAATAAATATCCCTTTTATCAAAAAATTCGAATCTCGCGAATTTTTATAGGAAATTCAATTCTCTACTACTTTGCAGAAGAAAGTTTTTCCAAATTCCAAATAGAAATTGACCGAAAACCACATACGGACGATTTTATAGGCTATAATCAAATTTCAGTCAAGAAATAGGTCCACCAACATGTTTAAAATGTTTTAAAAAACTTTTGTAACAAAAATACTCTTCCTTCTCATATAATCATATATCCCACATTCATTGTAAAAATATCATCATTATTATATTATAATAATATAATAAAATATTATTTTATCAGAAAAGATAAAATATCAATTTTTAACAATTGTCACTTTACAAAATTTTCTCCATTTATATCCACATAAAATCAATATTTTTCTCATCATATAAATCAATAATTAATTATTCAAAAATAATATTACAGAATCACAATATTGACAACCAGGCAGTTCCCAGGGAAAGAGGGGGCTTTCCAATAAGAATTTCTCCTTACTGGCGCGCAATTAGGTGACCAAAACTCTCCATAGACAGAACTTTCTAGACATTGCCAATAATGTTATCTAATAATATTATTCCGATAATATGAATTATTACTTCGATAATGGAAAATACTGTGTAGTGACAATTAAAACAACAGTAATATAAAATATCAACGCAGCAAGTATTGAATCAATAAAATATTGAACAGTAATTACTGTAATAATTGTTGAGTAATGCCTTCTTACTTAAGAATCAATAATTGGTGCAATACCGTGTGCTACTGTGCAACAACGCGTATTACTGTATTTTAACCACTGAGTATTCCAACAGTGTTAACGGTAACAACTACGCCGTTATTTATAAAAACTACTTTTTGTCGTTTTCTTCATCCAATCGCTTTCTGTTATGGAGCCCACACAAGGCTGCGCCGTCGTACGAATATTCCACGACCAAACGAATATTCCCCGACAATAATGAATATTTTATAATCACTTGCGTATTTTGAAAAAAAAAAAATCATATATCACCCTTAACTTTAACTTTTTATCAATTTAACCATTTACTAAATAAAAAAATTGAATACTTTTATTTCATAAAATTCGGGGTCTTACAATCTCCCCTCCTTATTAAATATCGTCCCCGAAATTTACGCAACTGGTATTTCGAAAAGTTGAGAATACCTTGCTTCCATTTCAGATTCTATCTCCCCTGTCATCATGATTTCTCCATTGCTGATCTCCTGAATTTCAGATATCATTCTAGAATACAGCTTCAAACACAACGGTTAATTTAATAAATTAACATATCACATAATATCACGATATTATGACTGACCAACAAATAAGCTTAGGTAGGACACACTAGCGAAGGATTTTACTCATTTCTCCACTCCTAGTTCTATTCCCCGATCTCCGCCAGAGATCATATCCCTAAGCTCTGATACCAATTGTGACACCCCCAAAATAGGTCCAGTCCATCCTACCCATTCTGAGTCGTCAAATACATGGTACAACAATAAATTTATTACAACAATTGTCATGCAAAATACAACAACACTTAAACTGTGAGTTTAAATACAAATATATACCAACTGTGACTCATGTCCCAACCGTGGACAACACCTCATAATGACACCTTACATAAAGGTATAGTCGAAAACTGTTTTAGAAATTAAAATCTTTAGGAAGTGATCAAGGAAACCTTCGTACATGGGAGGTCATGCGTCTAGGTTATGATAGATATCATATAGCCACAGAATTATCCTTGGTTGACCCAATATACCCCAAAGAAAAACGAGAAGATTACTATCATATTCTTCCCAATGGTGTGTCTTCTCTTGACATATCATTATCTCCACCGTTTCTAATTGAGAATTATACTTCAACCAAACTCCAAGATTATATAGGTAGTGCTCGTATATATACTCAGCAAGTGGATGAGCACAACCCTGTCTTATGATGACACTAGGTGGTATGTCATTAGACATCTTGTATGATAGTGGCAAAACACCCTTCCAACGTTGGGTTCGCCTCACCCTAGTTGATTCACCAAATATAATTACTAAATGATGACCACCGTTCTATTCCCCTGTTATTCCCGCTAGACCCAGCTACACTCGTATTACCTGAAAGGAATTGTGAAGCAAAAGGATGAGCACAATGAGCTCAGTAATGAATATTATAACTAAAGATAAATAAATTATCAATAGTCTTCATCAAAAATAAATCAGAGATTTAGAACATATGGTAGATGATAAAACTTTTCAACCATAGTTGCAGCGGAATGAGCAATCCATTAGAAGAGTCAAATAGACCATAAAGTTTATTATCTTCTCCACATTAAAAGTCCACCAACAATGTTTTATCCCTGTAACATCAATCAACAATTCCTGTCCACAATCACATGTATAACTCATAATCGTAATTATAGTTCTAAATTCCTTTTTGCATTCAGGACGAAGATAATTTTCATCACCTATCTTTACCTGAAATATCAAAGATCATGGTTATACCAAATCACAGTTCCTGTTCATAATCATACTAATAAATTCATCTTTGCACTACGGGCCAAAGATATTCATCAACAAGTCATCTTTGCACTACATGCCAAAGATATTCAACAACAGGTCATCTTCGCACTACGGGCCAAATATATTCAACAACATGTATTCTTTGTACTACAGGCCAAAAATATTAATATCTCAAAGAAATATATAATCATTTCGGAATTTATATAAACAATAATTATAACCATGTTGATCAATTCACCTTTCCACTTAAGCAAAAGATATTTAATTATAAATTCAATGGTCATGATCATACCAGTCAACAATTTATCTTTGTACTACTGGTCAAAGAGAACCCATAGTCACGATCATACCAATAATCTACCCATCTTTACACTCCAGTGAAAGAGAATTTCAACATCAGGGTTATAAAAATGTTATATATGATAATAAAATCAATATAATCAATACATAGTTTTAATCTCCAGAGTAATATTCAAAAATCAACTATAATTTGGTTAGAAAAAGAAACCAATTTTGTAGTGAATAGTAACTCGTGAATAGTAACTCATGAATAGTAACCCCGACATGAAAAAATTTCAAATTTGATAAAAATTTTAAACCAATATTTCAACATAATGATATTGAAGAAATAATATCACTTACGAAGAAAATAACATACCTTTCAATCCCTTAAAATCTCTTACTATCTCTTACCTCAAAAGAGCAGTACTTCTGACTGAAATAACGCTGCACGAACTTGCACCGTATAGTAACACTCAAGATAACAAAATACTCACAAGAATACATTCGATAATATAGAGAGAGAAATAGAGAGAAAATTTTAGTTTCTGTTATGATTTTCAATTCTAACCTAAGCACCCTATTTATAGTAAATTGCTTAGAACACCAAAGCAGAAAATTTAATAAAATAATAATATTATTATCAAATTTCAAGCCCACCTCTAGACATTTGAAATCAGCTGATTTTGCACATGTTTAATGAGGCCACAAAATATTAAAAACATTTTTTATTAATAAAAATAAATAAAACTTCTAAAAATCAATTATTTCGGAACTTCAAAACTTCAATAATTCATAATAAATTGTCCTTTTATCAAAAAATTCGAATCTCGCGACGTTTTATAAGAAATTCAATTCTCTACAACTTTGCAGAAGAAAGTTTTTCCAAATTTCAAACAGAAATTAACCGAAATTCACAAACGGACGATTTTACAGGCTATAATCAAATTTCAGTCAAAATTTGTGTCCACCAACATGTTTAACATGTTTTAAACAACTTTTGTAAAAAAAATACTCTTCCTCCTCATATACTCATATATCTCACATTCATTGTAAAAATATCACCATTATTATCTTATAATAATATAATAAAATATTATTTTATCAGAAAAGATAAAATATCAATTTTTAACAATTGTTACTTTAAAAAAATTTCTCCATCTATATCCACATAAAATAAATATTTTTCTCATCATATAAATCAATAATTAATTTCACAAATAATATTACAGAATCACAATATTAACAACCAGACAGTTCCTAGGGAAAGAGGGGGCTTTCCAATAAGAATTTCTCCTTACTGGCGCGCAATTAGGTGACCAAACCTCTCCATAGACAGAATTTTCTAGACATTGTCAATAATGTTATCTAATAATATTATTCTGATAATATGAATTATTGTTTCGATAATGGAAAATATTGTGTAGTGGCAATTAAAACAACAATAATATAAAATATAAACGCAGCAAGTATTGAATCAATAAAATACTGAACAGTAATTACTGTAACAATTATTGAGTAGTGTCTTCTTACGTAAGAATCAATAATTGGTGCAATACCGTGTGCTACTGTGCAACAACGCGTATTACTGTATTTTAACCACTGAGTATTCCAACAGTGTTAACGGTAACAACTACGCTGTTATTTATAAACAACTCATACTTGTCGTTTTCTTTATCTGAAAATTTTCCGTTATGGGGCCCACAAAAAACTGCGCCGTCGTACGAATATTCCCTGACAGAAAGAATATTCCACGACCAAACGAATATTCTCCGACAACAATGAATATTTTATAACCACTTGCGTATTTTAAAAAAATTCATATATCACCCTTAACTTTAAACTTTTATCAATTTAATCATTTACTGAATAGTAATTATAAAAAAAATTGAATACTTTTATTTCATAAAATTCGGGGTCTTACATACGCGTTGTTGCACAGTAGCACACAGTATTGCACCAATTATTGATTATTACGTAAGAAGGCACTACTCAATAATTTTTACAGTAATTACTGTTCAGTATTTTATTGATTCAATACTTGCTGCGTTGATATTTTATATTACTGTTGTTTTAATTGTCACTACACAGTATTTTCCATTATCGAAGTAATAATTCATATTATCGGAATAATATTATTAGATAACATTATTGGCAATGTCTAGAAAGTTCTGTCTAAGGAGAGTTTTGGTCACCTAATTGCGCGCCAGTAAGGAAAAATTCTTATTGGAAAGCCCCTCTTTCCCTGGGAACTGCCTGATTGTCAATATTGTGATTCTGTAATATTATTTGTGAATAATTAATTATTGATTTATATAATGAGAAAAATATTGATTTTATGTGGATATAAATAGAGAAAATTTTGTAAAGTGACAATTGTTAAAAATTGATATTTTATCTTTTCTGATAAAATAATATTTTATTATATTATTATAATATAATAATGGTGATATTTTTACAATGAATGTGAGATATATGAGTAAATGAGGAAGAGGGGTATTTTTGTTACAAAAATTGTTTAAAATATTTTAAACATGTTGGTGGACCTATTTCTTGACTGAAATTTGATTATAGCCTATAAAATCGTCCGTATGTGGTTTTCGGTCAATTTCTATTTGGAATTTGGAAAAACTTTCTTCTGCAAAGTAGTAGAGAATTGAATTTCCTATAAAAATGCGCGAGATTCGAATTTTCTGATAAAAGGGTTATTTATTATGAATTATTGAAGTTCCGTAATTCTGAAATAATTGATTTTTGAAAGTTTTAATTATTTTTAATAACAAAAACGTTTTTTTTTTATATTTTTCATTATTGGTTGCTGAATTCAGATATCTTTGATGTGCGTAGGAAATTTAATAAATAATATTAATATTTTATTAAATTTTCTGCTTTGGTGTTCTAAGCAATTTCCTATAAATAGATGCTTATGTTAGAATTGAAAATCACACCGGAAACTGAAGTTTTCTCTCTATTTCTCTATCTATATTATCGAGTGTATTCTTGTGATTATTTTGATATCTTGAGTGTTGTTATACGATGCAAGTTCGTTCAGCGTTATTCCAGTTAAAAGTAATGCTCTTTTGAGTTAATGGATTGTAAGGGATACTATTTTATTTGAAAATGATATCATTTCTTCAATATTATTATGCCAAAATATTGGTTAGAAATTTTTATCAAATTTAGAACTTTTTCATGTTGGGATTACTATTCATGAGTTACTATTCACGAGTTACTATTCATGAGTTACTATTCATAAGTACTATTCACGAAACGTGATGATGTTTTTTATGAAATTTCTATCTTTTGGTGTCGGAGTTACTATCCACGTATACGGAACTATTCACGAATACGACACTATTCACTGAAAAATAAAATTTCTTCTTTTTGTCCAAAATATCTATTCTGGATACTAGCTTTGATTGTATCTATGTTTTGATCATTCTTGAATTTTATTCCACTATGATTATTTATGATGTATTTTTGGACATGGAATAGCTGAAGTTCGAATCCTTAATATTTATTATTTTGTTTTACTGGATTCGTTTTCTTAAAATATTTTTCATCATCCTCAGTCCTAAATGATGATATAACTGAATATCTTTGGTCTGTAGTGCAAAGATGACATGTTGTTGAATATCTTTGGCCAGTAGTGCAAAGATGAACTGTTGATGAATATCTTTGGCCCGTAGTGCAAAGATGAATTTATCAGTATGATTATGAACAGGAACTGTGATTTGGTATAATCATGATCTTTGATGTTTCGGGTGATGAAAATTAACTTTGTCCTGGATGAGGAAAGGAATTTAGAACTACAATTACGATTATGTGTTATACACGTGATTGTGGACAGAAATTGTTGATTGATGTTACAGGGATAAAACATTATTGGTTGACTTTTAACATGGAGAAGATAATAGATTTTATGGTCTATTTGACTCTTCTAATGGATTGCTCGTTCCGCTGCAACTATGGTTGAAAAGTTTTATCATCTACCATATGTTCTAAATCTCTGATTTATTACTGATGAAGACTATTGATAATTTATTTATCTTTAGTCATGATATTCTTTACTGAGCTAGTTGTGCTCACCCTTTTGCTTCACAATTCCTTTCAGACAATAAAAGTGTAGCTGGGTCGAGCGGGGGAATAACAAGGGAATAGAACGATGGTCTATAGATGTTGAGGATGAGGTGAATTTAACTTGG
Organism: Panax japonicus; assembly: GCA_020205505.1. Taxonomy (NCBI): domain Eukaryota; kingdom Viridiplantae; phylum Streptophyta; class Magnoliopsida; order Apiales; family Araliaceae; genus Panax; species Panax japonicus. The sequence goes on from CM035113.1 coordinate 90,928,552, forward strand.
AAGGGTATTTTGCCACTATCATACAAGATGTCTAATGACATACAACCTCGTGTCATAATAAGACAGGGTTGTGCTCATCCACTTGCTGAGTATATTTACAAACAGTACCTATATAATCTTGGTGTTTGTTTGGAGTATAATACCCAATTAGAGACAGTGGAGATAATGATATGTCAAGAGAAGTCACCATTGAAAAAAAATATGATAGTAATCTTCTCATTTTTTTTGGGCTCTATTGGGTTAACCAAGGATAATTCTGTGGCCATATGATATCTATCATAACTTAGACGCATGATCTCCCATGTACGAAGGTTTCCTTGAGCACTTCCCAAAGATTTTAATTTCTAAAACAGTTTTCGACTATACCTTTATGTAAGGTGTCATTATGAGGTGTTGTCCACGGTTGGGACATGAGTCACAGTTAGTATATATTTGTATTTAAAACTCACAGTTTAAGTGTTGTCGTATCTTTCACGACAATTATATTAATAAAGTTGTAATTATTTTCTGTACCATGTATTTGGCGACTTAGAATGGGTTGGATGGAATGAACCTATTTTGGGGTTGTCACAGCGTATTACTGTATTTTAACCACTGAATATTCCAACAGTGTTAACGGTAACTACTACGTCGTTATTTATAAAAACTTTAATTTGTCTTTTTCTTCATCCGACAGTTATTCTATTATGGGGCCCACAAATGACTGCGCCGTCGTACGAATATTTCCCGACAGAAAGAATATTCCACGACCAAACGAATATTCCCCGACAACAATGAATATTTTATAACCACTTGTGTATTTTGAAAAAAAAATTCATATATCACCCTTAACTTCAACTTTTTATCAATTTAACCATTTACTAAATAAAAAAATTGAATACTTTTATTTCATAAAATTCGGGGTCTAACACAAAATTACCCATAATAATGTCATTAAATATGGAGAGAGAATTAGAATAAGAAAAATATGAGATATTTAATGCTACGGACATAATAGGAAAAAATGTGTAAAAATTTGGTTATTAAAAGAAAGTGGACATTTAACATGAAACAACCCAAAATAGTAATAAAAACTTTTATCCTGGGACGGAGGAAATATATAAGTACCTCAAAATTTGGGCTTTTTTGAGATAAATTCGATTGTATGGATATAAAGAATATTCAAAAAAATTTGACTATACTAATTTTCATATAATTTGTTATGTTTATCAACAATTTTATATTAATCGGAGTTTAATAAATTTAAGTCGTCCAAAATTATACTTAATTTACAAGGTTATAATAACGATGTTACACAATCTTAAATTAAATAAAAATTTATATATGTGTATGATCTTTCCATCCGTATAGTTATTTTATTACCTTAAAATCCAAAAATACGAGGACGTCTTCCATTGGCCATGACGGTAGTGTAGTAATAGACGGTTCAGTTTTAATTTGCAATAGAATCATTTATGCCATGTCTAGTTGAAAATGAATCTGAACTGGAAAGGGAATTCAAGCTCTTCCTTCCTTTGGTAGACTAGAAAGAACTACAAGCCTTAAAAGGACTGGTCCAACAAACAAATATAATTAAATTTGAATTAAGAGGTCGCAATCTAAAATTTTAATAATATTCTAAAATTGATGAGCAACCGCCAGTTTATCTCAGGCCACTCCTTTTTTTTTACAATCAATACATAATTGCAGCCTGATATAGTAATAATAATAGTAGTAATAATTTTAACAAAGTACAAATTGACTATTTTTAGAATTAATAATTAAACATATATAAATATATTTCTAAAATTATAAAAATTAAGATTAGTAATAAATTGTATATACTTTCTTTTGGTTATAATCTCTTCACCTATATTTTAGCAAAAATAATAAAAAGATTAATTTTAAAAATGGTCAATTTGATTTTAAAAAGTCAAAACTGAGCAATTAATTTGGGACGGAGGGATTATATTATAGAATGAGATTGTGTAATTGTTTCTTTCCTTTCATTATGCGTTTACTTAATTATTTTTTTCTAGCTAATTGAGAGCTAAACATATACAGAGTGGTGCTAGAGACACAAACTATTTTACAAAGATTTTACAAACGGTTGATGTGACATATTCCACGTCAGCCTATTGATTAACAAATTGTATAATATAGTCTTCGGTCCCACACAATATGCTGAAGTGGAGTATGTCACATCAGTAATTTATAAAATATTTATAAAATAATTTGTGTCTCTAGCATTATTCAACATATATAAGCCGGCCCTGGAATTTGCTAGAATGGTTTGGTTCAAAAGTTTGTTACGTTTTGTGCCAAATATAGAAAAAAGATGGGTGGATGATCTCCTATCCCTCATGTACGCAATTCTTGTGTGGGCCCGGCTCTTGATCCATTCATTAAAGGTGTAAAATCGAGTCGAACGGAGTATTAAATTATTTAAATTTGATTCATAAAATTTATCGAGTATAAAATAAGGTTTGATTAACGCTCATTTAGCTACTGAATCGAGCACGATTTCGAAATGTTTGAATTTTTTAACGAATATGATCTGAGTATCAATAAAAAATTATAAAATTCTCATATATATCTTTGTCAGATAATAAAAATATAAATATCAATCAATTATTTTTAAGTATAATTTCATTAATCAACCCATACAATAATAATACTCCCTCTGTCCCAAATTAACTGCTCAATTTTGACCTTTTTAAGTCAAATTGACTTTTTTTAGAATTAATAATTAAGCATATATAAATATATTTCTAATATTATAAAAATTGGGATTAGTAATAAATTGTATATACTTTCTTTTGGTTATAATCTCTTCACCTATATTTTAACAAAAATAGTAAAAAGATTATTTTTAAAAATGGTCAATTTGACTTTAAAAAGTCAAAACTGAGCAATTAATTTGGGACGGAGGGAGTAATAAAAAAGTTACATGCAATTATGCCAAACGACGGAGAGAATCAAAACCCAAACCATCCAACGGTTATAACGAATTTATTGGTCATCTGTTTCATACAATCCACACTCTCCGCTCGAACCGTGACAGAACCGATAACTACTCCGGTTCGATCTGATCGAGACTCATCAATAAAATCTAAGCCATCCATCAGGGTTTATCACAGACCTGCACTGTTCTATAACACTCCCCAAATCAACCGCCGAGAGTGGCACAGAATAAGAGACAGCAGAGCAACGGTGACTGAGTCGACTCGTCACTGAATTGGCGGTCTAGTCCATTCCATTATTAATGGTCACGAGGACGAGTATGCTTAACCGTCGGACGGATCAGAGGTTCCGGCAGGTGTCAATCTCAGCCGTCGGATCAGTCCAGATCCGGATACTGCTCTGTTGCTGCACGCTCTTCATCCTCTTCGTGCTCGCCAACCGTACGCCGTATTTAGGATGGGAGCATAAGAATTATTTTCCTCCTGAATCCGCTACTCTGTTCCAGGGTAATTATTGTTTTGTAATTAATTGATTAATTTATAAATGCCTGATTTATAGTATTTTTTTTTGAAGCCCAACTTTTTTTTTGGGAAAATATAATATAATTTCATTAAATCAATCAAAATGAGGAAAAAATAAACTCAAAAACAATATTATAGAAGAAATAAACTCACAATCGAACGTGAGATCTCAGTCTTATTTATAGTACTTATTAGCTCCGCTAGTTAATTAACTAATTACTGATCTGCTTTTATTTGTATTAATGACTATATTTTCCGTAGGATTTATCACTCTTTTTTATTGTTGCTTAATTACTTTTGTTTTAATGTCATTATATAGATTTTATCTCTGATTCTCTCCCTGTATATATTCATAAATGTTGTCATAATTTGAGTGAAAAATAATATATATTGCGAATATTTACGTCGACTTTTTAATTAGTGTATAAGTATTAGTTGTTACTTTTCTATAAAGAGAGGTGTAATAAGTGGGGTCTTCTTATAATTTTTACCAAATCTATGTATTAATAAGTTTCACAATTATAATTTGTGGAAAAATTTATGGCAATACATAGCATGATTCACCAAGAAGAAAAATTAAAAAATTGGTGTGGCATTAGCTATAAGTTAGAGATTGTTGGCACTTATGCTATACATGAATAATACTTTTTTCGCCACTCCAGAATATACTAACTGTTAACGCCAAGATCTTTCTCCACGTCCCAATCACGAAAGACGTCTTGATCCTGCACAGTAAACACGACAACACCACAAGCTTGACGGCCGGACCGCCGGGGGATAGCTCAGGCGTAAGAGTAAGTATGTCTGTTCACAAGGTTAACTCAAGAGGATGATAAAGTCTAGTGTAATGAGAATTGTGTCAAAACTATGGTCGTGTGTGTGTAATACATACCTATCCCATGAAGACTTACTCGGTGGGAAATAATATCTTTGCCTGGAATATTGTGCCACCTACTACCATCTGACATATCCCCATGATCTGATGGGTTCTGCCGGCTGCATGAAACCTGTACATTGCTTTTTGCCGCTGTTCACATCGCCGGCCGGCTATAATCCCATCCACATTAATGCATGGCAGGTATCTTGGTCAACTGTCATACTATATCATCATTACAAGTCAAAGCAATAGATATTTAAATGACCCAATAGATTGACCCACTGATCCAGCCCAGCCTTTATAAGATTAAATGAAGTCACCACAATGATTAGGCCCAATTAGCCCAATGATTTAATTAATAAGTGAGCCCAATATACCCGGCCCAATATAAGAGAAATATCATGACCCAACATTACCCCCTAGTTTTTTAATTAAACAGAATGTTTAATAGAAAACTATAAATGGTCCATGATATCAAGATTTAATGAGGATCCAAAAATAAGGAGCAATTGTAACATACCCACTTTGATGCGTGACATAAGATAAGGGATGGCAGGAGGCCCGGAATAACAAGCCCATTCTGATATAGGATTTGAATTTGAACAGGATGGATCAATGCCGGAAACTCAATAGTTTGACCCAATCGGATGAGATATTCAAAGGTCATCCAAACACGCCTCATTCGAATTCTCATTATTACCGATAATTAATGCGCCGGCCTTGATTCCTGTGCAACCGTCAGTATAAAAAGGCTAACTTTACCAATTTGACGGTTTTACCTGCTAATTTGAAATTCGAACCTTAGAGCTTTCTCTTGCTTCTCAGAAAATTTCTCTCTAGCTTTCCAGATCTCAACAATGGTGAACCCAAACCAGATTCCTTCAAGCTCTTCACATTCAAAAGCTAAACCGGAAGACTCGAGCGCAAACCCCATACATCCTGTCGACTTCTTCAAGGATGAGGAACAATTTCCTCATGCCAACACTAAGTCCATCATTACGGAATCGGAGGTATGTTTCCTCCGAACTCAGTATCGGATTCCGGAAACATATGATTTAAGAGCTCCCGCTCCTGAAGAGCGTATGTATCAGCGACCGGATGGTTGGGTCGCCATGCCTGCTACCCTTCTAGAAAAGGGGATTCGCTTACCCCTCCACGCCTTCATCGTTACCCTATTAGGGTTCATAGGGGTAGGATTCGCACAACTGGTGCCCAACTCCTATATCCATATATTGGCGTTCATCGCTTTCTGCCACGAGTTAGGGATTACCCCCTCTGTGGACATGTTTTTTACCCTCTTCTCAGCCGGCAAATCCCGAGAACCAGGGTTTAAGATGATAAGCAAACAGTCTCCTCGTCCGAATGCCAAATTTGAGAGGAGGCCTCTGATGAGCACTCCCTCAAGTAACAAAGGATGGCACAAAGAATGGTTCTTTATCAATGGACCAGAAATCTCTTCTCTTCCAGACTGGACTTCCTCAAACCGAATCTCTGCCGACTTCGGAGATATTCCCGAAGCACGCGTGAGGGAAATGGGAGATTTCTTGACGAAGATTCCTCCAAAAGAGTGGAGTTTCACTCTTCTAACCAAACAAGCCTGGCTATACGATCACAAATGTAAGTTCGACTGATTTTGTGGCATAATTTCTTGAGGTATTTATGTGATGTGGACTTTAATATGTGATTTTTTGCAGTGTCTCTGATCAAGCCAACTTCTTCGGAAGTAAAAGGTTTAGAGGACTTTCTGGCGGGAAAGACTTCGGATACCCATGAGGAGCCTTCCGTTGAAAACTCTTCTCAAACAAACCCTCTTGCCTCTGACCCACCAACCGTCCTTCTTCAAAACGATGAGCCCGAAGCTGATGAACCTACCAATCCTGAAGAAGCTCTCAGACCCCGCCGAAAGAAGAAAGCTGTCAAAAAGGTCAGGATTTCCCAACGCGAGGTTGATCCTGAAAGTGACGAGGATATTCTTCCCGAAGCAAATCCACAAGCGATCCCTCTTGAAGAAACTCCTCAACCAACTCCTTCAATCGAGCCCATTATTATTGCACCTTCCAACCCAAATCCGAAAAAGAGGAGCTTATTGGATATACCTCCCCAAGACAGGGCAAATGTTCTTCGTGCAAAGAAGATAAGGTCAAAAATAACTCCTCTTACGGCCGAAGAACTTCGTGTTCCTCCTCCTTCAACATCAACTACTCCTCCAACCACAACACAAACATCTGAGGCTCCTTCTTCTGTCCCCTCTTTGGCTCCCGAGCCTCCAACTGCTCGATCTCCTCCTCCAGAGGCGATACCTGTGAATCCTTCTCCGGATCGCAGTCAGCCTGCTCCTTCCCCTCCAAGACAAACGACCACCGAATTCCAGCATGACGCCAGGGGTTCGCCGACCATATGGCCCCAATTTAATGCCAACTTCCCCTTCCAACTGTTCGAGGCCTTCGTTCGCGAGACCGATGACCATCGATTCGGCAACAGTTCGAATGGGGATTTGCTTAACGAAGGCATGAGCTACTTGGCGAAGGTAAATGACTCTTTCCTTCCTTTTCATACTTATGTTTGTATTGTGTATCTCGAACTGTTTGAGTAATATTGAACATGTGTAGGCAAATGCTGTATTCGGGCGTCTGCGTCCAAGATCTCTCGAGGCTGAATCCGAGGAGGAAAGGCTAAGGAAAGAGAATGCCATATTAAAATCAACCTTAGCTCGGGAAAGGACTCAACGTGAAGGTATCCTTCATACAAATGAAGGTCTTCATAAAGATTTGGCCCGAGCCAAGGAAGATTTGAAAATCTCCAATGAAGAACTGAAGTTGACTAAGGTTCAACATGCCGAGATCACCAAGATGAACGTTGATTTGGTTCTGAGGAGTGAACTAAGGATGAACGAGATCAGTAATCTGAAGTCTGACGCTAAGGTTCTGACCAAGACGATCCATGATCTGGAAAATGAAGGAACCCGTCAGATGAACATACGGCAGCAGCTCGAGCAAGAAATCCGAGAACTCAAGGCTCTCCGGGACTTAGGGCCTCCTTTGACTGATGCTCTTCGCAAAGAAATCTGTGAAGAGTATCGGAATTCGGACGAAATAAGTGGAGAGATAATGAGGATCTTTACAGAAAGCTACACGCTCTGCCGAACTCGTGGCAAGGATAAGTTGTTCAAAGCCAACTTAGATCCACACTTGCTCGACTCTTCAGATGATGATGGAGCTGTCTGAAATGACATCTTTTGTAATTTCCTTATTTTTGTAACTAAATAGAATATTAATGAAAAATGATCTTTTTTCTTATGACTCCAGTGTGTTTTCTTTCTGTCAATATTTCAATACGGATAAATGTGTAAAAAACTCCTTCGAGGATTTAACTTAAGTAGATGATTAATAATTAAGCAAATCATATGATAGACAAAGTGAAGTTAAATATCGAGACATTCCGAATTCAACACTTAGACAAGATTCAAGTGATAAAATAAAGGGATACTTATCAGTTACCGAAGTGTGAGACAGATTTGCTTCATGGAAGGTTTGTTTACCCCGAAAGGCCTAACATAACCAAAAGATGACACTTGCCTACCACGAAGGACCTGACAAGGTCTAAGTGGCGACAATTGCCTACCCCGAAGGGCCTGACAATCCCAAATAGTGGCGACAATTGCCTACCCCGAAGGGCCTGACAATGCCAAATAGTGGCGACAATTGCCTACCCCGAAGGGCCTGACAATGCCAAATAGTGGCGACAATTGCCTACCCCGAAGGGCGACAATTGCCTACCCCGAAGGGCCTGACAATGCCAAATAGTGGCGACAATTGCCTACCCCGAAGGGCCTGACAATGCCAAATGGTGACCACCTGCCGAAGAGGCTACCATCAAATGGTCAGCAAGTCCTCCCGAACCTCCTAACTCCCATAGACTGAGCAGCGACAAAGACAAAATTTGTTTGAGGAAAAGATGATCTTTTATTGATGATGATGTAGATATTTACAGACTTCTGACGTGTTGACAACAAATTTATTGAAAATATTTTCTAAGTCTGCCAGCATGCCAAGTGTTTTTGATTACTGAGCCATCCAATGCCTTCAAACGATAGGTCCCTGGTTTCGGAACCTCAGTGACTTCATAGGGTCCTTCCCAATTTAACACTAACAATATTGACTTTTTAAAGTTAACAGGACAAATTTAAAATTGATATTCATTTAACTTTTGAAATTAATAAATCTTTTAATTAGCAGTATAGTTTGCGATTTTCATAATAATATTACTTCAAAACTAAATGAATTCATATCAGTTTTGAATATGAAAATATCTCAAATTGACCTCAAAAAACCTAACTTGATTCTTTATTTTCTGAGGGAGTAATAGAATTTAGTTGTGTTCCATTAATTTGGGGTTAAGGGTTTTTCTGCATCACATTGAGGGAATCTGCAAAGGGTTTTATTTAATGATAAAGAAATGGAATAAGACTGTTATATCTTCCTTTTCCGTTGCTGCTCCCAATATCACCCATGACTCTAATATAACCACCTAGAATTGGAATTTGATTTGGAACTATAGAATAACTGGAATCTCATCTTCAGAATATGTCTTAACGGAGAATCTCTGCTCATAGCATAACCCGATCTACTTTTTTTTGAAAGTGCACCTTACAAAAGAAAGAAAAATCGTAAAATTACAGAACCCGCGTTCTATGGAATCAAACCATCGAAATATACTACTGGAAGATGGATATTTAGTGATTGAATTCACTGCTGAAAATATGCTTTTGTATTGAGTTCCTTACTTTTATTCATAATTTTGGATGAGGAAGAGAATTTTGTGGGTAGTTCTTGATGTTCACAATAGTTATTACAATGTAAAAATGTCAAATTTGGAATTTGCATTCTTTTCATGTGTGAATGATAAATCTTTGTTGTCGTATATGCTGTGTGATTATTCATGCATGATACCTTTCTAGCTAGGACCACCTCTATAGAGATGCAGAAACTTTACCAAAAATGTTTCTCTTCGGAGATTTGAGCTTAATGCTGCATAAGAGAGTTCTTTAGTGGAAATTTCAAATTTAGAAACGGTAGATTGAAACCATTAGCCTCTAAACAAGGAAGTGATTTGCTTACTAAATATCCAAAAGTTTTTTAGTGATACTTTGACCACTTTTTCCTTTTCTCCCAAGGAAAATGCCAGCTCTTCTTATTGTCCCCTTTGCAATTTTACATTTTGTACAGAAAAGGATACGCTCTATTGATCAACACATGGAAGTGAAATGATCTTTTGAAGCAGTCCATTACTCATTATTCATCATGCTCTGGACTTGATTCAATACATATTGTGTGGAGTGAACATAATGCTCCTTCAGATTCACTTGTAAGCTTTCTAAACCACGTTGTACAGTCAAAGACTAACAGTGGTCGACAAATTGAATTGAAATTTGATATCAACTAGGAAGACAGTTTGAACAATAGATTTAAGGAGATTAAGGATTTGAAGGTGGACGCCGTATTCTCTATTGATGATGATATTATATTTCCATGCTCTTCAGTAGAACTTGCCTTCAGTGTTTGGCGAAGTGCACCAGATGCAATGGTGGGATTTGTTCCGCGTATTCATTGGGTTGATCAATCGGTATTCTTTGTTATGTTTCTCTGCATTCTTTATTTGTCTCCCTTTTCCTGATTAACTTCTACATGTAGATTATTTCAGATGCTACAACAGTTTTTTATACTCTTTTCTGTTCTATTTGGCATGTCTAGATTTGCCACTGATAGCTTTTGGCTCTTCAATAAACCTTCCTGCTTGGCATTTTGCAAGTGTCAAATAGCCTATTTTGCATGTCTATTTTGCAAGTGTCTAACCTCCATTTTGTGCAGAAAGGCAACAAGAATCACTTCACTTATGGAGGCTGGTGGTCTGTCTGGTGTATGGGTAGATACAGTATGGTACTCTCCAAGGCAGCGTTTTTCCACAAAAAGTATCTGAGTTTGTATACTAATGAGATGCCAGCATCAATAAGAGATTACACAACTAAGAGCAGGTTTTTTCTTCCGCTTGATTGATCTTGTTCTATAATTTATCACTGTTTTGTTTATTTATCATCATATCCTTAATTGGAACTAAACCTCAACAAAGCCTTTAATTATTTCATTTCTGGATGGTTGCACCAGGAACTGTGAAGATATCGCAATGTCTTTCCTTGTTGCAAACGTAACTGGCGCTCCCCCCATATGGGTGAAAGGTAAATGAAAGTTCAAGCTATACCCTTGCAGAATTTTCTCTTTTCTTGGCTCCTCCTGCCTATAATTTCTTGTGTAGCATAAAATTTATCTTTTTACCCTTTTATATTTATTAGTGTTGATATGCCATTGAAAATGGATCTGTCGGGTTATTTCATTTTACCCCATCTTAGAATAAGACAGAATTTGATTGTCTATATGCACATATATTTATATCAGTTATGTTTTCATGATTGTTATAGGTAAAATATATGAAATCGGGTCAACTGGCATCAGTAGCTTAGGTGGTCACACAGAAAAGAGGACGCAGTGCGTTAATAGGTTTGTTGCTGTTGCTGAATATGGTTCGAATGCCTTTGGTATCAACATCCGTGAAAGCTGTTGATAGCCGCGACACCTGGTTTTGGTGATGCTGCAGTTTCTCAAACATCTTGGTTACTGAATTTAATTCCCATCTTTTTTTTGTAGGATTAGTCGACTCCAATTCTTTTTAGTCCCTAGTGGTTCCCTTTATACTGTAGTAGTAGTATTTAGTTTCTATACATGTAACATTATTCTTGCAGATTCAGGTTCATTACATGTTGTATTACACGTTCAGTGGCTCACTTTCTTAGTTATTTACCCCCCTTGTCAGCCTCCATAACTTAGAATCACCATAAACAATTCTTTTTACTGCAGTTAAGATGAAAGTGTATATAGTCTAGCTAGGGGTTTTGCCATCAGATGGAGATTGCTGTTAGGGGTCAGACTCTCATCACTACTGTGTAGAGTCTAGAACTCCTATTTTAGAAGCATACTAAACATGGGAAAGTCGTACGAGAAAGTCTATAGATGTACCATACAATTTGGAAATAGATGTCAATTCAGTTGTAAGTAATAAAGGGATAACCCAAATTTAAGAACAAATCAGATTTAAAAAAATGTGGAAGCCGGAAGGTGATTATAATTATATTGAATCAATTTTCTTATGCAAAACTAAAATCTCCATACAGATGAAATTCCCACCATGCAGGTCCACAAATCCAAAGACTATATATAACTTGGGATGGTAAATAGTAGATCATGCAACTACAAAATAAATAGATAAAAGTAAATAACTTAAATTGAAGAGAATTAAGAAAATGTAGCTAACAACATCAACAAAAACACAAACCCAACAATTCAGAACAATCTAAAATCTCAGTTTAACACATAAATCACCACCCAAAACTTGGAAGTTCAAACATTGAAGTTCATAACAAACAGAAACCTAGTCGAAAAGGCTGAAACCCAGGTCATCATCAGATTCATCAGCAGGCTCTTCCTTTTTCTCTTCCACAGCAGCAGCAGCAGCTGGAGCCGCACCAGAATCAGTAGCTGCAGCTGGCGCCACGACAGATGCAAACTTGCTTGGATCCTGTATACACAATGCGTAAAAGTATGCAAGTCGGATTAAAACAAAAAAAAGAAGTAAAAGGATTGGTTTAACTACGAATAGCAAGTTAGCAACCCCTAATTAACAGTACATACCGCAAGGTACTCTTTAACTTTATCAGCTTGTGGGAAAGAGTACTCGGTTTCAAGAGCAATTGCCAAAACATTTTTGTAGGCATTGATGAACATATGGGGTGCAGCTGCCAGGGTTGGGTATGAAAGGGCCAATGATAGGGAAGTGACCATGGAAACTCCAACAGCAAACTTCGCAATGAGATCTTCATCGGTCAGATCAAGCACCTCTGGGCTGAAAACTGAACCATTATCATAAACAGATAGGACAACCAGACCATAAGAAAAGGGCCTGATCCCAAGTTTTGCAAGCAGAGCAGCCTCAGATGAACCCACTTTGTCACCCTTTTTGATAAGGTCGACTGGGGTGATAATTTCCACAGTACCCTTGTTAATCTTAGTTGGAATGTTCAGCACCTGGAGGTTGATAATATGACAGTAAGAAATAAAAGGTTTGAAAGTAGAAGAAGGATCTACTCAATACAATAGGATGAATTTAATACCTGGAAGAAGGAGGTTTGAGACGGGTCGAGGCCAGTGTTTCCTGGTGGCACAACCACATCAACTGGAGCGACCAAACCAACACGAGCAGGAGCTCCGACCTGATCAGAGCCAAATAATTAGCCAGAACACCTTTCGTGCAGTACTAAAAAACAGAAGTTTCAAGTGCAAGTATAAAGAGAATTATACAACACCCCTTCATCCTAATTCAAATGTCTTAGAATTTTGGAAAATTCAAAAACATACAACATGTCAAGGTAATATTATCAACGGTACAAAAAACAAAAAATTGATGTTGCGGTAAAAGGGCATTCCATTAGAAGCTCACAGTTACTGTTCTTGACACAATGAAGTAACAACAAAATTCTAACGCCAAGTACTAGACTGCACAACTCCTGCATTGAGATTCATCAATATTATTGTAGAAGGTATAACCACATTGAAAAAAACAAAGGGGGTCTGAGTCAAAAACAGGGATCAAAGCCTTGTAACTCACTTGTCAAAAATTTTCTAACTCAAAAGCCAATTATCTTAGGTAAAACTCTTTACATTAAACTCTGACTTTTGACAATAGGGTAGGTCTACCCTCAGATGTGTAGTCCATAACAAATGGGTTCCTGACATTTTATACCATAAGCAACTCAACTGTTTTTACCAACAGCAAAATAAAAAAACTTGTGCCATTCTTCATGAACAGTTCAAAGCATATCTAAAGCTAAGAGGTGATAGTTATCCATAGATCACTTGTCAGTCTTAATTCATTAAACATGCAAAGGAAGGGCATAGTCAATTATATGAACACCATCTCACTTTGTTCTTCCATATATGTTTCCTAGTCAACTTTGAGTCACATCCTGATGTAATTTCTAGTACCATACACAATTTTTCACTAAGTACCTAAATTTTCACCATTAACAACTAATCAAAAATGACAAAGCAAATATAATACTTGCACATACCAAAAATGTTAATTTACACGCCAAAACATACAAATTAAGAAAAAGGCGTATTTGCTTCATTACCTTGTATTTGGCGACCTCCTCACTCACTTCCTTCAAATCACCCTTAGTAAAGATCAGCCCAACATTTCCCTAAATTCCATAACAATATTCAAGCATATCAACCAAACATTTTTAGTCACAACAAAGTCTCAATCTTCAGAAAAAATAACAATACAAAAGTCCCAATTTTCAAACAAAATAACCAGGTACTTACAACAAGCAGAGGAATGATATTGAGGAAGGCCTGGTTTCCAGTCTTCTCAGCATGAATCCTAACAGACCTTTTCATCATAGTATTTTTTCCCATCAGAACAACCGAATCACCACGCAGACCTTTTCGGATGCTCTGCAGCTGATTCGACCCAACGTTATCGGCCGCAGCGACTAGGATCTGAGTGTACTCATCTAGAAGCTTGCAAAGCTTAGCATCGTAAGCGATCTTCTTGTCGGCCTTAGATGTTTTCGGTGCCATTGAAGTATATATAAAAAGGTATAAGGAGAATAAACCCTAAGATTGAACGAAAGAGATACAAAAATGAGGGCCAAGACGAAGCTAGGACTTTGCCAAGGCGGAAAGCGACGGCGCCGTCTCTTTAACCTCTCCTATTCAGTTTTCAGGTTTTTGGTTTTTGCAGGAAGATGAACCCTAAAGCCTAATTTGCTGCATGGAGGTGAGGAATGGGATGTGTTGGGGTTATATATGGGGACAAGAGGAAGACCTAAATCGGACGGCTGTGATTCTCCATTTCACTTATTACTAAGACGAATCTGACGGCCAGGCTAGTCCTGGAGGATTTAGATCATGCCATGTGAGGCACATAAACTTGGACGTTTATTTATTTTTAATTTTTTTTGGAATTTATATAAATAAAATTTTATTTTAAGATAAATTTTAATTCTAAGAATTTACCAAAGGGGGCTCGATCTTACTCTGATTCTGAGTTTTAAAATTGACAGAAAAAAAATGAACGAAAAATTAAATTTTCTTTTTAATTTTTATGTTTCTGAGTTTTTTAATAAACAGAAAAAAAAATGGATAAAAAATTTGTCCATTTTTCTTGGCAAAGTTTTCGTTCAAAATTGACGGAAGAGAAATTAGAATAAATAATAATTTTATAATTCTCATATTATCCTCAACTTCTAATATAATAAATTTTAAATTACAACTATTTTCCTAATTTATATATAAATACATATGTCTAACCCTTTTTTATGTTTTAGGTACTACTTCATAACCAAAACTCTCCCATTTCGTGGCATTAATGCCATTAATACTTAACAAGTAAGTAGTAATTGATCAATTCCCCCAACCCTGCCTTCCTAATGTTAAAAATAATCATCTTGTCACTACCCCCTACTTGTCAAAAAGTTAACAGCCTATCTTAACCTAGAGAAAGTCCAAGTCCTCGTCAAAAAAAGAAGACACCATGTGAGACCACGAATTTTATGAAATAAAAGTATTTAAATTTTCTATTTTGGTAAATAGTTAAATTGATAAAAGTTTAAAGTTAAGGGTAATATGTGAATTTTTTTTTTTGCAAAGTAATCAAGTTGATATAAAATATTCGATTAGTCGGGGAATATTCTTTTTGTCGGGGAATGTCAGTACGATGGTACAATCATTGGTGGACCCCACAACAGAATTATTGTCGGATTGAGAAAACGACAAAAATATATTTATGAAAATAACGGCGGAAGTTTTACCGTTAACTGTTGAAACACCCGGTGTTAAAAGTACAGTAATACGCGTAGGTTGTATAGTAGCACACAGTATTGATTATTGATGCTTATGTGATAAGTCACTCAGTTTTGTTTTATTAGTATTATTAATGTAATAAAACAGAAAAACTTGTTATATAAAACATAATACTTTTATAAAGTTATTCGTTTTATTAGGTTAATAGTAAAATCTTTTTATATAAAACAGAATACTTTTATAAAGTTATCTGTTTTATTAGACAATAATTAGAATATATTATATTTTATTATGCATAGTGCTGGCATAGTATTTGCATAGTAAAATCTTTTATAAAGTTATTCGTTTTATTAGATTATAAATAGAATATATTATATTTTATTTAAAAGATTTTGCTTTAAATATGGACTGTCAGATTAAAGTAAATCAATCTGGACCGTTCATGAGTTAGTTACTATGCAGTCCATTTTTCTATAAATTGAAACTCAGTTCCTTCATTATTTCTTACGAATTCACTGAAACTCTAGAGATAGAAATTATAGAGAAGCTATAGAAAAGTATTCTGCTCATTCCCTACTATTATATTCAGTTTCTTTTACGGTAATGTATATTATTTATTGATATCGTAGGGGATATTATTTGTTGTAGTCGTAGGGGATATAATTGTCGTACTCGTAAATGATATTATTATTATTATTATTATTATTATAGTAAGGGGTATTATTTAGTTCGTATTCAAGAAGATAACTTCTGTTATTCCATTCTTCATTATTTTGTTAGAATAACCTGTATACGCAGACTATCGTATACATGGTGAAATTCTTATATTCTTCTATTCTTTATTATTATGTTGGAATAACCTGTCCATGCGAAGTAATGCATACATGGTGAAATTCTTCTATTATTTCATTCTCTATTATTCTGTTGGAATATCTTGTCTGTGCGTTTTACGCCGGACCTGGTTTTATTATTTATTATTCTGTTGAAATATCCTATCGGCGCGTATCACGCCTGACCTGGTTCTGTTATTTAGTATTCTGTTGGAATAACCTGTCTGTGCGGTCTATCGCATACTTGGTGAATTCTTCTGTTATTTCATTATTTATTATTCTGTTGAATATCCTGTCTGTGCGTTTACGCATGACCTAATTGCATTATTTATTATTCTGTTGAAATAACATGTCTATGTGGATTACCGCATGCATTGTAAATGATTCTTCATATTCATACGAATAGTATTTTTATTAAAAGGGGTTTCTGCCGGGGGCAGTTTCGTAATTTTGTTGACCCTAAAGAATTTTGAAAAAATTTGAAATGATAATTTGATGAGTTTTCTAGATTGTGTCCAAAAATAGGCGATTTTTGGATGTATAGATTAAGAGTTATGGATTTTATGGGAAAAGACTATTTTAAAAGTAAACTCTTATAACTCCTTGTGGTTAACTCCAAAATTGGTAAAATTTTTATTGAGAGTACATGTATATAACCGTAGTATACCTTGTAAATTTCGAAATTTTTGGGCAAAAATACAATTTATGATAAATGTCTAAATATTCGGCAGTTTTAGCCATATGAAAAATAGTAAATGAATTTTAAAAATTCTAAGAAATATATATGTTCAAGATGAGACTATATTCTGCTAAATCCCAAAAAAAATATTTTTGGGACTGATTTGATATTTTTCATGAAAATGAACTAGTTATGAGTAAATGAATTAAATATGTTATGTGAAGTAATAAAATTGAAAAAAAAAAGAATTTTATAACTTAAGAATCCTATATAGGGTATATGCAGATTTTTTATGAGGGATTTGATTATTGATGATGAAATCTTATGAGTATGGCATTTTTGAATGATTAAATACATTATTTGATAAAGTGTAAACAATTGAAATAAATTATTTATAAGTTTAAGAAATGATTAAAATATTATTATAATATTAATGATATTAGATTATGAGATTATTAAGTGATTGATAACATTTGGTTATTATTGAACGTTGGATAAATTGTATTATAAATGTTTAATATTTATCCTTTATCTCATTTGATTGATTCTTATATCATTGTCATCATCCTCATGCTTATATTGTGTTGAAAGTCATCTTTGGTCGTAGTGCATAGATGGACTTGGTATGATTATGACCAGGGATTATTCGGTATAATCATGATCGTAATGTTACAAATGATGTGGAAAAGTCCTCATTAGCCCGTATTGCATTGATGAATAGTTTTTGGTATGATTATGGCTATGGATTCTCTTCGGCCAAGAGTGCAAAGATGAATTGTTTTATGGCATGATCATGACCGTTGATGAAAACACAATTATCTTTAGCCATAGTGCATTGATAATTCGTGGTCGTGATATTAACAAATATCCTTAGCCGTAGTGCATGGATAATTCAGTGATATGGGTTGATTATCGAGCTGAGTTCTAGCGATGAAATATAAATTCATGGATGTGATATTAACGAATATCCTTGACCGTAGTGCAGGAGTGATTCGATGATGTGAATTATTTATTAAGCTGAGTCTCAAGCGATAAAATATTTATTATACACTTTTAATTCGTAGAAGATAGTAGATATCATGCTCTACTTGACTCTTCTAAAATACAGTTGTATGTCTTTGGCATGTAGTACAAAGATGAATTATTAATGAATATCTTTGGCCGTAGTACAAAGATGATTTATTAGTATGATTATAAGCAGGAATTCTGATTTGGTATAACCATGATTTTTAATGTTTCAGGTGAAGATAAGTGATGAAAATTTTCTTCGTCCTGGTTGCGAAGAGGAATTTAGAACCACAATTATGATTATGAGTTATTCATATGATTGTGGACAGGAACTGTTGATTTATTTTACATGGATAAAATATTATTGGTGGACTTTTAACATAAAGAAGATAATAGAACTTATGGTCTATTTGACTCTTCTAATTGATTGCTCGTTCCTGCTATAACTATGGTTGAAAAGTTTTTTCATCTACCATATGTTCTAAATCTCTGATTTATTATTGATGAAAGCTATTGATAATTTAATTATCTTTAGTCATGATATTATTTACTGGCCAGTTGTGCTCACCCTTTCTGCTTCACAATTTCTTTCAGGTAATAAGAGTGTTGCTGTAAGAGTATTGCCAGGGTCGAGTGGGGATAACAGAGGAATAGAATAGCTGGTCTCTAGCTATGGAGGTTCTCCCTAAACAGTATAAAAAAGTGTGTTGTATTCTATACATCATTTAGTAGTTATATTTGGTGAATCAAATAGGGTGAGGCGAACCCAACTTTGGAAGGGTGTTTTCCCATTATCATACAAGATGTCTAATGACATACAACCTCGTGTTCTCATAGGACATGGTTATGCTATAAGACCCCGAATTTTATGAAATAAAAGTATTCAATTTTTCTTATAATTACTATTCAGTAAATGGTTAAATTGATAAAAGTTAAGTTAAGGGTGATATATGAATTTTTTTTCAAAATACACAAGTGGTTATAAAATATTCATTGTTGTCGGGGAATATTCGTTTGGTCGTGGAATATTCTTTCTGTCGGGAAATATTCGTACGACAGGCGCAGCCATTTGTGGGCCCATAAAAAATAACTGTCGGATAAAGAAAACGACAAAATTAAGTTTTTATAAATAACGGTGTAATCATTACCGTTAACACTGTTGGAATACTCTGTTGGTAAAATAAAGTAATACGCGTTGTTGCACAGTAGCACACGGTATTGCACAATATTTTTGAATTATTGATTCTTACGTAAGAAGACACTACTCAATAATTGTTACAGTAATTACTGTTCAATATTTTATTTTATTGATTCAATAATTGTTGCTTTGATATTTTATATTATTGTTGTTTCAATAATTGTCACTGCACAATATTTCTCATTTTCAGATCAATAATTCGTATTATTTGAATAATATTATTAGATAACATTATTGGCAATGTCTAGAAAGTTCTGTCAAGGAGAGGTTTGGTCTCCTAATTGCGCGCCAGTAATGAGAAATTCTTATTGGAAAGCCCCTTCTTTCCTGGGAACGGCCTGGTTGTCATAAATGTGATTCTGTAATATTATTTGTGAATAATTAAGTATTGATTCATATGATAAGGAAATATTTATTTTATGTGGATATAAATGATGGATTTATTTATGTGGTTATAAATGAAGGAATTAATGATGAGATGTTTTATTAGTATTTTATCGAAATGGAGAACAAAATATGGGATTTTCAGAAAAATTGGTTTATTACTTGATTTTGTAAAATCCATAACTCTTTGTGTATAATGAGTTAGGAGATGAGCCATATATCAAAAGAAAGCCCTGGAAGTAAACTAACCGTAGAATTTGGAATCACCCAAAAATTCTTTGTGGATATTTCGTGGTGAATTTTTGAATGAAACTGGTTCGAAGGATTTATAATCCGATAATCTGTGTTCTTGAGATATATTGCATGAGTTATAATTTTTGATCGACTGTTGGATCGTTGCGATTTTATGATATGTTATACATATATGAGTTGAGTATATGTTCACAAATTTTGAACTGTTAAAAATTAACGTATGATTTGTTATGAATTTTAAGATGTGACTGATTCAGAAATTATTTTTATAAATGTTTTGAGTGGAAAATTCTAGAAGGCGGACCCCACTTTTTGGTTGGTGTAAGAGAGCATGTGCTAGAATTCTTGGTTCAAGCATGGAGACTGGTCATGTTTGGTGCGTAGAAAGAAGATAAATAATAATAATATTTTATTATTTTAGTCTCCTTTGACGTTCTAGCATTTTCCTATAAATAGGGTGCTTATGTTAGAATTAAAAATCACACCAGAAACAAGTTTTCTTTCTCTCTAGATTATCAAGCATATTTGTGTGAGTATTTAGATACTTGGTGAGTTGATATTCATCAGTGCAAGTTTCCTTCAGCGTCATATCCGATATCCAGTCAGAAGTACTGCTCTTTTGAGGTAAGGGATAGTAAGGAATTTTAAGGGTTATTATGTTTTTCAGTTCGTACTTCTTCTGACCATCAGAAAATTCTGAAAAAATTTGAAATGATATTTTGATGAGTTTTATTGATTGTGTCCAAAAATGGTGAATTTTTGGATGTATAGATTAAGAGTTATGAATTTTACGAGAAAAGACTATTTTAAAAGTAACCGCTTATAACTCCTTGTAGTTAACTTCAAAATTGATGAAATTTTTATTGGGAGTACATCTATATAATATCAGTGTACTCTGTGAATTTTAGAACTTTTGGATAAAAATACACTTTATGATAAATGTATAAATATTCGGCGGTTTTGACCATATGAAAAATAGTAAATGAATTTTAAAAATTCTAAGAAAAATATATGTTCAATATGAGACTATATTCTGCTAAATTCCAGAAAAGAAATATTTTTGGAACTGATTTGGTATTTTTCATGGAAATAGACTAGTTATGAATAAATGAGTTAAATATGTTATGTGAAGGAAGAAAATTGGAAAATAGGATTTTATGGCTTGAGAATCCTATATGAGGTATATGCATATTTTTGATGAGGGTTTTGATTAATGGTGATGAAATCTTATGAGTTTGGCATTTTAGAATGATTAAAAGCATTATTTAGTAAAGTGTAAACTATTAAAATAAATAATTTATAAGCTTAAAAAATATTATTCTTTCAATATCATTATACCAAAATATTGGCATGGATTTTATTGTGGAATTTTTAACTTTTTGTGTCGGATTTACTATTCATGAGGTACTATTCACGAGTTACTATTCATGAGTTACTATTCACGAGTTACTATTCACGAGTTACTATTCACGGGTACTATTCACGACAAAATTGGTTTTTTTTCTAACCAAACTATAGTTGATTTATGAATATTACTCTTGAGATTAAAAATATATGTTGATCATATTATTTTTATTATCATATATAACATTTCTATAACCCTAATGATTATATTTCTCTTTGACTTGAGTGTAAAGATGGGTAGATTTTTGGTATGATCATGACTATGGATTTTTCTTTGGCCAATAGTGCAAAGTTGAATTGTTGACTGGTATGATCATGGCCATTGAATTTATAATTGAATATCTTTAGCTTAAGTGCAAAGGTGAATTGATCAACATGGTTATAATTATTGTTTATATAAATTCTGAAATGATTATATATTTATTTGAGATAATAATATACTTGGTCTGTAGTGCAAATATGAACTGTTGATGAATATATTTGGCCTGTAGTACAAATAAGAACTGTTAATGAATATATTTGGCCTGTAGTGTAAATATGAACTGTTGAGGAATATCTTTGGCCTGTAGTGCAAAGATGAATTGTTGATGAATATCTTTGGTCCGTAGTGCAAAGATGACATGTTGTTGAATATCTTTGGCCAGTAGTGCAAAGATGAACATGTGTTGAGATGAATATGACCAACTGGTGATACAAATGAATATCTTTGGCCATAGTGCAAAGATGAAATTATTAGTATGATTATGAACAGGAAATGTGATTTGGTGTAACCATGATCTTTGATGTTTCAGGTAAAGATAGGTGATGAAAATTATCTTCGTCCTGGATGAGAAGAGGAATTTAGAACTACAATTATGATTATGAGTTATTTATATGATTGTGGACCAGAATTGTTAATTGATGTTACAGGGATAAAATATTGTTGGTGGATTTTTAACATGGAGAAAATAATAGACTTTATAGTCTATTTGACTCTTCTAATGGATTGCTCGTTCCGCTGCAACTATGGTTGAAATTTTTATCATCTACCATATGTTCTAAATCTCTGATTTATTATTGATGAAGGCTATTGATAATTTAATTATCTTTAGTCATGATATTCTTTACTGGGCTAGTTGTGTTCACCCTTTTGCTTTACAATTCCTTTCAGGTAATAAGAGTGTAGCTGGGTCGAGCGGGGGTAACAGGAGAATAGAACGATGGTCTCTAGCTGTGGAGTTCTCCCTAAACAGTATAGACAATTGTGTTGTATACATCTTTTAGTAGTTATATTTGGTGAATCATATAGGGAGAGGCGAACCCAACGTTGGAAGGGTGTTTTGCCACTTTCATACAAGATGTCTAATGACATACAACCTCGTGTTATCATAAGACAGGGTTGTGCTCATCCACTTGCTGAGTATATTTACGAGCACTACCTATATAATCTTGGTGTTTGTTTGAAGTATAATTCTCAATTTGAGACAATGGAGATAATGATAAATCAAGAGAAGACTTACCATTGGGAAGAATATGATAGTAATCTTCTCGTTTTTCTTTGGGTTATATTGGGTCAACCAAAGATAATTCTGTGGCTATATGATATCTATCATAACCTAAAAGCATAGTCTCCTATGTACGAAGGTTTCCTTGAGCACTTCCCAAAGATTTTAGTTTCTAAAACAGTTTTTGACTATACCTTTATGTAAGGTGTCACTGTGAGGTGTTGTCCACGGTTGGGACATGTGTCATATTTGGTATATATTTGTATCCAAACTCACAGTATATGTGTTGTTGTGTTTTGCACGACAATTGTTGTAATAAAGTTGTAGTTGTTTTCTGTACCATGTATTTGGCGACTCAGAATGGGTTGGATTGAATGGACCTATTTTGGGGTCATTACATTTGGTATCAGAGCTTAGGGATATGGTCTCTAGCGGAGATCGGGGAATAGGACTAGGAGGAGAGATATGAGTAAATTCTTCGCTAGTGTGTCCTACCTAAGCTTAAATTATTGGTTGGTCATAATATATGGATATTATGTGATACGTTAATTTGCTTAATTAACCCTTGTTTTATGGAAGTATTTGAGAATGGCAGCTGAGAATGCTAACAATGGAGTGAATGAGACTGTGGGGATACCTCTAATCACTAACAATGATAATGTGATGTCAGACGAAGAAGGAATTAGAGATATCCATGTGGTGAATGAAGAATTGATAGTTGCACCCGAGATAGTCACAGAGGTGACAGTTGAGAATGAGGAAGAAGAGGTACCTGAGGAGAGTTTATTAGAGGTATTATATGATCAAAATGTAGAATTTCAAAATCGTATTCATGAGTTAGAAGAGCAGGCTGAAGAACGACAAGCGGTCGTGGAACAAAAGGATGCAACAATTCAAGCTTGTGTTACCCAATATGTGATGCTTGAACAGAAGCATTCTTTGGCAGAGTATAAGATGATAAAAATTGAATCTGAGCTGAAAGAAGAAAAAACTGAACAAGTAAGAATGAGTGATGCATGGGTAAAAGCCACACGACATGTGGATATTGTGGAAAGAGATGTCCGATCTAAGAAGGCTAAAATAGATGACATGAATTTCTCTTTTTGGAAAGCAATTGGGAGAACCCAACATCGAGTTTTGAATTACCATGTACATAGCGGTCAACCTGAATTCGATATGGACCGAAGATTGATGATTCAGATCATGAAACAGGAGTACGACGAGGCAGTTGGGGGAGAAATATGTCATATAAAAAAATATATTCCAACGGTAGTGATGACGCCAAATGCTGCCCCAGACAAGTCAAAGCCGGGTAGTTCGAGGGATGGCGGTTGTTATGACTTTCTAACAAATGAGGAACCTAAATAAAGTTATCACGGGAGATGAGCAATGGAGAAATCATGATGACCGGGGAGATAGAATCTGAAATGGAAGCAAGGTATTCTCAACTTTTTGAAATACCAGGTACGTAAATTTCGGGGACGAAATTTCATAAGGAGGGGAGATTGTAAGACCCCGAATTTTATAAAATAAAAGTATTCAATTTTTCTTATAATTACTATTCAGTAAATAGTTAAATTGATAAAAGTTAAGTTAAGGGTGATATATGAATTTTTTTTCAAAATACACAAGTGATTATAAAATATTCATTGTTGTCGGGGAATATTCGTTTGGTCGTGGAATATTCTTTATGTCGGGGAATATTCGTACGACCGGTGCAGCCTTTTGTGGGCCCCATAACAGAATAACTGTCGGATGAAGAAAACGACAAAATTAAGTTTTTATAAATAACGGCGTAATCGTTACCGTTAACACTGTTGGAATACCCGGTTGGTAAAATAAAATAATACGCGTTGTTGCATAGTAGCACACGGTATTGCATAGTATTTTTGAATTATTGATTCTTACGTAAGAAGACACCACTCAATAATTGTTACAGTAATTATTGTTCAATATTTTATTTATTGATTCAATAATTGCTGCTTTGATATTTTATATTATTGTTGTTTCAATAATTGTCACCGCACAATATTTCTCATTATCAGATCAATAATTCGTATTATTTGAATAATATTATTAGATAACATTATTGGCAATGTCTAGAAAGTTCTGTTAAGGAGAGGTTTGGTCACCTAATTGCGCGCAAGTAAGGAGAAATTCTTATTGGAAAGCCCCCTCTTTCCTGGGAATGGCCTGGTTGTCATAAATGTGATTCTATAATATTATTTGTGAATAATTAATTATTGATTCATATGATAAGGAAATATTTATTTTATGTGGATATAAATGATGGATTTATTTATGTGGTTATAAATGAAGGAATTAATGATGAGGTGTTTTATTAGTATTTCAATTTCACGCTCTGGGGGTAGGCCAGGAAGTTTTTCAGGGAATACATCAGGAAATTTATTAACAATAGAAATATCATTCAAAACTGTCGTATTTTTGTTTAAATCCGTGACATGATCTAAGAAAGTTTGACATCCGTTTTCAATAAAAGAATAGCTTTATGGCATGAGACAACCGTATTGATTTTAATGGTTTGGTTGCTTGAATTCGCATAATAGGTTGATTAGGAATATGAAAGCTAACAACCTTACGAAAATAATCATTTTTTGCATGATGAATAGTTAACCAATCAATCTATAGACTCACGTCAAATGCAAATATTTTTAAAGAAATAAGATCGACAAGTAACGTGCGGTTACCGATTTAAATCAAACAAGACTTATAAACAGTGGATGTAATGAAGGTTTCTCCCAATGGAGTTTCAATAGATAAGTCAAAGTCTAATTTCTCTGGAGTCAAATTTAAACGTTGAGCGCAAATAACAGAAATAAAAGAATGGGTAGAACCGGTATCAAATAAGGTATAGACTTCGCTAGAGTTTATGATAAGCTTACTCGTGATGACCTCGTTCGGGTTCCTTGCTTTCTGGGAGGTCCCAACAAATGCTCTCCCTTGCACCACCGACTTTGACTTTTCTGGGACGGCCTTTGGTGCCTCCATCGTAGCTGAACTTATCTTTGGTGAACGATAAAATCGGGCTAGGTGACTTTTTCATCCACAATTATAACACCTTTTGGATGGCATCGCGCAGTTTGGACTGATATGTCCCCCCTACGCATTTGAAGCATATGATAGGTGGTCGTTCTCATTCTTTAACAACGGTTACTGGTTCTGACGTCTTTCCATCATTGTTGAATCTCCTTTTCTTGAAATATCCATTTTTACTGTCTTGGCCATGATTACCACCGAAGTGGTTATCATTTCTGGCATGTTGATTCCCTCCACGTTTGTTGTCACCGCTTCGATGACTGATACTACTGGTATTTTCATGCTGCCGGCTGCTTTCTCTTGGTTACATTGACTCGTTACCGTACTCCAATAACTGAGCCCTATTTACAACATCTGAGTACAAACACAGTTTATGAGAAATAAAATATTGACGTATCTCCGGTTTCAAACCTCTTAAAAATATTCGTGTCATTCGATCCTCATTATCGACCAAATTGGATACAAACCGAGATAACTCCACAAATTTAGCCTCGTATTGCAACACGGTCATATTGTTTTGCTCCAACTTGATAAACTCCACCTCTTTCATGTGACGAATACTTTCGGGAAAGTACTTGTCGTTGAATAGCTCTTGGAACTTCTCCCAAGATATCTTGTGTGCGTCATGCTGGGTACGTTTTACAGATTCCCACCAGTAATCTGCCTCTTCACGCAACATGAAGGTGGCGAAGGGAACCTTTTGCTCTTGGAGTATCCCAAGACATTAAATATCATGGTGATTTGCTTTATCCACGCTTCCGCTTTAAGTGGTTTTGGCTCTCCAATAAACTCGGGTGGTCCCAGCTCCTTGAACTATTTAGCGGTGATCGTTCGAGAGTTTTCAGTGTTTCCACCTGTATTTTGAACAGGATCCGCTCTCGCCTGATGTTGCATGAATTGAATAAAGCCTTTGAACATTCCATCGTTCATCATTTAGTCAGTGTTGTTGTTTGCATGAGGATTGTCGCCTTCCTGATGCACATTGTCCTGGTTATTGATATGTGGAGACTCAACGGTCTCCTGTGCTCCATTGATGTTCTCAACATTCTCGGATGCCATTTTCAAACATTGCCACAAAACAAGGTTAATTGACATGCAACATATTATCCCAAATACTCTGACCGACCAATCAAATATCAAATAAACTTATGTAGGTCTTACTAGCGAAGAAATTCCTCGTCTCTCCCCTCCTAGTTCTAGTCTCACATCTTAGCCA
This sequence comes from Panax japonicus, assembly GCA_020205505.1. Taxonomy (NCBI): domain Eukaryota; kingdom Viridiplantae; phylum Streptophyta; class Magnoliopsida; order Apiales; family Araliaceae; genus Panax; species Panax japonicus. Next base: position 90,955,318 of record CM035113.1, read on the forward strand.
GGGATCATATCCCTAAGCTTTGATACCAACTGTGACGCCCCCAAAATAGGTATACATCACCTATTCTGAGTCGCCAAATACATGGTACAGAATACAAATACAACTTAATTATGCAACTGTCGTGCAAAGTACGACAAAACATAAGCTGTGAGTTTTAATATAAATATTATCGTCTAGACAATATACAAACTCAAATTCAATATTATTACATTTATTTTCCCACTTTCACAGAATAGTAAGGACTATTAATGCTATCATCTAGTCCGTCACTCCGTTCCCCGACTAGTCCCTACTACGTTCTCATTTCCTGAAGAGAACAATAAAAGTAAAAGGGTGAGCTCAACTAGCCCAGTAGAAAATATTATGACTAAGATAATGCAGAATATATTATCGTTAGCCTTCAACAGTGTTAAACTGATATAATATAACAACCGTCAAGTTTAACTGCAGCGGAACAAGCAATCCATTAAAAGAGTCAAGTAGAGAATAAAATCTACTATCTTTTATGATTTAAAAGGTTTTTCATCACTTTTATCGTTGGGACTCAGCTTAATAAATAATCCACATCATCGAATCACCCCTACACTACGGTCAAGGATATTCTTTAGTATCACAACCACAATTATCCATGCACTACGGGCCAAGAATATTTGTGTATTTATTAATGGTCATGATCATGCTAACAACTGTCCATCAATGCATTACGGGCCAATGAGGAATTTTACTACATCATTTGTAACATTACGGTCATAATTACACCGAATAATCCCTGATCATAATAATACCAAGACCATCTATGCACTACAGGCCACATATGACTTTCAAAAAAATATAAACATGAGGATGATGATAATGATATAAGAATTCAATAAAACAAGTTCAAGAATTAATTTATACAGGAACTAATAATGTCCAAATTGTCAACATGATACTGCTTTGTAGAGTAAAATTCAAGAATGCTCAGAAGAATATTTCCATAAAAAGATACTGGATGAAGCACAAATATCAAGGATATTCCAATAATTTCATGGAGTATAGAAGTCAAAACTTTAACCAACTGAGTATAACAAGGAATGGAATAACAAAAAAATCACCAGGCATGCGATAGACCGCACAGGCAGGTTATTCCAACAGAATAATAAATAACGGAATCAGGTCCGGCGTAAAACGCACAGACAGGATATTTCAACAGAATAATAAAGACGGAATCAGGTCAGGCGTGAAACGCACAGACAAGATATTCCAACAGAATAATAAAGACGGAACCAGATCCGACGTAGAACGTACAGAAAGGATGTTCCAACAAAATGATAAATAATGGAACCAGGTCCGACGTAAACGCACAGACAAGATGATCCAACAGAATGATAAAGAATGGAATAACAGAAGAATTTCACCAAGTATAGGGTAGCCCGCGTATACAGGTTATTCCAATAAAATAATAAAAAATGGAATAACAGAAGTTCTCTTCATAGATAAGAAAGAAATAATACTCCCTACCTTGGAAAAACTGGATACTGGAATAGCGAGGTAGCAGACTTCTCTTCTTCTTTCTCTCTATAATAACCACTCTAAAGCTTTTGTGAATTGGTGAGAAATGAAGGAAGAATGAGCTTCTATTTATAGGAAAATATAGTTTCGATAATTGCACGTTTTGGGGCTCGAAAAATTACAGTATAATACCTCCAACTTTTCTTTCATTTTTAATTTAGTCCTGCAAGTATTATCAAACTTGCACCACCTCCCCTAATAGTACATAATGTGAATCAATAGTTCAATCATGTGAATCAATAGTATAGTCATGTGAAAAATACGAATTACAGAATAGTACCTCCATCTATACCTCCATTTTAACTTAGTCATGCAATTATTATCAATCTAGCAACAACTCCCCTAATAGTAAATAATGTGAATCAATAGTACACACATGTGAACAAATAGTTATATAAGCATGTGAATTAGTAGCAATTAATTGCTCATTTATCCGATAAATTACCCAATTTATCAATATAACCCCTAGACATCAATTATCATCAGAATAGATGTCGATTTCCATTAATAATAATAATCCCAACACAATGGAACTATCAAAATTCATTTTTAATCAACACAAATTATTCATCATTAATATTATAACTCACAATATTTAACAACCATGTCGTTCCCAAGAAAGAAGGATTTTCTGATAAGGATTTCTCCTTATTGGCGCGTAATTAGGTGACCAAACCTCTCCTTGACAGAACTTCTAGACATACTTGGAGGTAACGCGAGTCTATAGGCTACGTTTCTTACTCGGTCAAGAATTTGAAATGGGCCAATAAATCGTGGACTGAGTTTTCCTCTCTTCCCAAATCTTGTAACTCCCTTCCATGGAGCAACTCGCAATAATACATGATCCCCTATACTAAATTCCACGTCCTTTCGATGAAGATCCGCATAACTCTTTTGTCGATCTTGTGCCGTTCGTATACGTTGTCGAATCATTTGGATCTTTTCGGTAGTCATACGTACTAACTCGGGTCCCAACAATGTTGCTTCACCCACCTCATCCCAACATATTGGAGAGCGACACGTTCGTCCATATAATGCTTCAAATGGAGCCACGCCTATACTTGCCTGATAACTATTGTTGTAGGAGAATTCCACCAACGGTAAATACTTATCCCAACTGCCCTTGAAGTCTAGGACACAGAGTCTTAATAAATCTTCAAGAGTTTGAATAGTCCTCTCTGATTGTCCGTCCGTTTGAGGATGGTATGCCGAACTGAATCGTAAATCCGTACCCATAGCTTTTTGCAAGCTAACCCAAAATCTTGAAGTGAATCTTGGGTCACGATCCGAAACAATAGATACTGACATGCCATGCAACCTCACAATCTCATTTACATACATACTAGCAAGACGTTCAAGAGAATAAGTCTCCCGTATCGGCAAGAAATGTGCAGACTTGGTTAATCTATCCACAATAACCCAAATAGCATTTATGCCTTGAGAAACCGTGGGAAGACCCGTAACGAAATCCATGGTAATGTGTTCCCACTTCCATTTCGGAATCTCAAGTGGTTGCAATGGTCCCTTAGGCACTTGATGATCCGCCTTTACACGTTGACAAGTTAAACATGTTGAGATAAACTTTGTAATCTCTCTCTTCATATTGTTCCACCAAAATGTATGTCGAAGATCACGATACATTTTACTACTTCCAGAATGGATTGCAAATGGTGTATTGTGTGCCTCCATCATGATCATGTACTTCAAATCAGAATCGTTAGGAACACAAAGTCTAGAGTGGACGCGAAGTATTCCTTCTTCATCAATTCTCGCTTCCGGAATAGCACCTTCTTGTACTTTCTTCTTCATATGCATCAGCTCCGGGTCGGTGGCTTGAGCAACCTTAACTTTTTCTATTAAAGTTGGCTCTATGCGTATACTTGACATCATCGTACTCATTTCTGTATATGATCTTCTACTCAACGCATCAGCTACCACGTTTGCTTTTCCAGGATGGTATTGAATAGTGTGGTCGTAGTCTTTTAATAGCTCGAGCCAACGTCGCTGCCGCATGTTGAGTTCTTTTTGAGTGAAGAAATATTTGAGATTTTTATGATCTGAATATATCTCCACTTTCTCCCCGTATAGATAGTGCCTCCAGATCATTAGCGTGAAAACGACTGGTGCCAATTCAAGATCATGAGTAGGTTAATTCCTCTCATATTCTTTAAGTTGTCGCGAGGCATATGCTATAACTTTCCCATGTTGCATGAGAACACATCCTAACCCTTTGCCCGAAGCATCGCTTTAGATAACAAATCCATCCGAACCAGATGGTATTGTTAGAACAGGTGCCGAAATAAGTCTCCTTTTAAGCTCTTGGAAACTCTTCTCGCATTCCTCGCTCCAAATGAATTTTGTATCCTTCCGAGTTAGATGAGTTAACGGAGTAGCGATTCGAGAAAACCCTTCCACGAATCTCCGATAATAACCAGCTAAGCCCAAAAAACTACGTACTTCAGTCACCGTCTTAGGTTGCTCCCAACTTTGTATTGCTTCAATCTTCGCCGGGTCCACAGATACTCCATGTTTTGACACCACGTGTCCAAGGAATGTTATTTCCTCAAGCCAGAACTCGCATTTCTTCAACTTAGCATATAACTTGTTTTCAAGAAGCATTTGGAGTACCAGCTTCAAATGGTGCTCATGATCTTCACGGCTTTTGGAATATATAAGGATGTCATCAATAAAGACAACAACGAACTGATCCAAATAATCCTTGAATACTCGGTTCATCATATCCATGAAAGCCGCAGGAGCATTAGTCAATCCAAAAGACATGACTAAGAATTCATAATGCCCATACCGAGTTCTAAAGGCAGTCTTTGGAATATCCTCAGTTCTAATTTTCAGCTGATGATATCCAGAACGAAGATCGATTTTTGAAAAGAATTGTGCTCCTTGCAACTGGTCAAAAAGGTCATCAATACGAGGTAGAGGATACCTATTCTTGATGGTGACATGGTTTAATTCCCGATAGTCAATACAAAGTCGCATACTCCCGTCTTTCTTCTTTACGAATAAAACAGGAGCACCCCAAGGAGATGTACTAGGACGAATGAAACCGATGTCCAATAACTCCTGTAGTTGGACTTTTAACTCCTGAAGTTCAATAGGAGCCATTCGATATGGGGTTTTAGAAATGGGCTTTGTACCAGGTTCAAGATTAATAAAGAATTCAACTTCACGTTCTAGGGGTAGACCGGGAAGTTCTTCAGGAAATACGTCAGGAAAGTCAATAATAACAGGAATATTATTCAAATTTGACGTGTCATTATTCAAATCCATAACATGGGCTAAGAAAGCTTGACATCCGTTTTTCAATAAACGAATAGCTTTATGATTAGATATGACAGTGATTGATTTTAATGGTTTAGTTGCTTGAATTCGTACAACAGGTTGTTTAGGAATATGAAAGCTAACAACCTTACGAAAACAATCAATTTTGGCATGATGAGTAGTTAACCAATCAATCCCTAAAATCACATCAAAAGCAAGTATCTTTAAAGAGATAAGGTCAACAGGTAAGGTGATGGTGCCAACTTGAATCAAACAAGATTTATAAACAGTGGACGTGATGAAAGTTTCTCCTAACGGAGTTTCCACAGATAGGTCAAACTCTAATTTCTCCAGAGTCAAGTTTAAACGTAGAGCACAAGCAGGAGAGATAAATGAATGGGTAGCACCGGTATCTAGTAAAGTATAAACTTCACAAGAATTTATAAATAGCTTTTCCGTGATCACCTCGTTTGGGTTCCTCGTATTTTGACCAGTCACAACAAACGCTCTTCCAGGAACTGTTGACTTTGACTTTTCTGGAACAGTCTTCTGAGTCATCTTCCCCGCTGGAATTAGTTTCGCTACCGTACAATCTCGAGCGATATGTCCTTCCTTCCCACAATTATAACATACCTTGAACTGTTGTGGGCAGTTTGGACTGATATGTCCCTCTTTCCCGTACTTATAGCATATGACCGGTGGTCGTTCTCCTCCCTTAGAACCAGTTACTGCTGGCGCTGATGTCTTTACATGGTCATTGTTGAATTTTCTCTTCTTGAAATCTCCTCCCGACTCGCTTCTTCTATTTTCATGGTCATAATTACCACCAGAGTGGTTACCATTTTTGTCCGTCTTTTTCTTTCTCCACTGGTTGTCGTTGTTTTGTTGACTGCTATCTCTAGTATGATCCTGATTGTGGTACCTCGATTGACCGTACTCGTTATCTCGCTCCAACAATTGAGCCCTATTAACAACATCTGAATAGAGAGAAAATTTATGAGAAATGAGATATTGCCGTATGCCGGGTTTCAAACCTCTCAGAAACATCCGCGTCATACGTTCCTCATTCTCCACCAAATGAGGTGCAAACCTGGATAACTCTGCAAACTTCGCCTCGTACTGAGACACCGTCATGTTGTTCTGCTCCAGTCTAATAAACTCCACTTCCTTCATATGACGAACACTTTCAGGGAAGTATTTGTCATTAAATAATTTCTGAAACGTCTCCCAAGACATGCTGAGTGCGGCTGGATGGGTACGCTTCACAGACTCCCACCAGTAGTCTGCCTCACCACGGAACATAAAGGTGGCGAACGGAACCTTCTGTTCCTCCGTGCATCCCAAGACATCGAATATCTTGGTAATTTGCTTAACCCATGTTTCCGCAATGATCGGATCTGGCTTTCCCTTAAATTCTGGTGGTCCCAACTCTTTGAACTGTTTGGCTGTGACAACTCGTGAATTGCTATCATTTCCTCCTGTATTTTGAACACGGGTTTCCCTCGTTTGATTCTGCATGAACTGCAAAAAGCTTCTAAACATTGCGTCGTTCATCGTCTGATCAGTGGTGTTGTTCACAGGAGGAACATTGCCAGCCTGTTGCACGTTCTCCTCGTTAGTAAGTACATGCATCTCCACGGTCTCATTAACTCCACTGTTAACATTCTCGGTTGCCATTCTTAAATACTGCCATAAAACAAGGGTTAATTAAGCAAATCACATATCACATAATATCCCTATATACTGACCAACTAACAAATAAGCTTAGGTAAGACACACTAGCGAAGGAATTACTCGTCTCTCCCCTCCTAGTTCTATTCCCCGATCTCCGCCAGAGATCATATCCCTAAGCTCTGATACCAACTGTGACACCCCCAAAATAGGTATACATCACCCATTCTGAGTTGTCAATACATGGTTCAGAAACAACTACAACTTTATTATTACAACATGTAAACTATGAGTTTAAATACAGATATTGCCATCTAGACAATATCCATATACAAATAAATCCACATCATAATTATTGATACATTATTTTAAAAAAATGGTGAGGACTACTAAACAACTTTCTCTAAAACCTTCATTCCATACCCCGACTTGTACTCGCTATATTCTCACCTCCTGAGAAGAAAAATGGAACAAAAAGGAAAAGGGTGAGCTCAACTAGCCCAGTAAAGAATATTATGACTAAGATAATATACAACAAATTATCGTTAGTCTTCAACAGGGAAAAATCTGATAGAATACAATAGACAACAAATGTTAAATCAATATTCGCAGCGGAAAATATTAATTCATAGAAGAGTTACGTAGAGGATAAAATATACTACTGTCTATGAATTTAACAGTCCATCAACAGTATTTTTATCCCTGTAACATCAATCAATGCACCTCTTGAATCATATATTAATCCTTGCACTACAGGCCAAGGATATTCATCAGTTGGTCATGTTCATCTAAACACCTGTTCATCTTTGCACTACGGGCCAAAGATATTCATCAGAAATCATTCATATTTGCACTACAGGCCAAAGATATTCAATAATATCATCATTTAAGATTGAGGATGATGAAAAATATTTTTAAAGAAACGAATCCAGTGAAACAAATGACAAGAATTAAGGATTCGTATTTTCAATAATCCGAGTTCAAAAATACTTCATAAATAATCATACTGAAGTAAAATTCAAGAATGTTCAAAACATGGATACAATTAAAGCTAGTATCCAGAATATATATTTTGGACAAAAAGAATAAATTTCATTTTTCAGTGAATAATGCCGTATTCGTGAATAGTGTTGTATACGTGAATAGTGCCGTATACATGAATAATAACTCCGACACCAAAAGATAGAAATTTCACAAAAAACATCATCGCGTTTCATGAATAGTACTCGTGAATAGTAACTCGTGAATAGTAACTCATGAATAGTAACTCATGAATAGTAACCCCGAAATGAAAAAGTTCCAAATTTGATAAAAAGTTCCAACCAACATTTCAGCATAAGGATATTGAAGAAATAATATCATTTGAGAAGAAAATAACATCCCTTACCTCGGAAGATCAGTACTTCTAGTTGAAACGCCGGATATAGGCTATGACTTGAACTTACTCCGTATAGCAATACTCAAAGTATACTCAAAATACTCACAAGAATACTCTCGATAATATAGAGAGAGAAAACTTCAGTTTCTGGTGTAATTTTCAATTCTAACCTAAGCACCTATTTATAGGATATGAAATTACTTAGAACACCAAAACAGAAAATTATTATAATAATAATATATATAAAAATTTTCAACGCATTCTTAGAATCTGAAAATCAGAATACAAACCACATTCTACCTTCTAGAAGAAGTAAAAAAAAATGTTTTTTATAAAATAAATAATTAAAACTTCCAAAAATCAATTATTTCGGAGCTTCGGAACTTCAATATTTCATAATTAATAGCCCTTTTGTCAGAAAATTCAAATCTCTCGAGTTTTTATAGGAAATTCAATTCTCTACAACTTTGCAGAAGAAAGTTTTTCCAAATTCCAAACAGAAATTGGCCGAAATCCACAAACGAGCGATTTTACAGGCTATAATCAAATTTCAGTCAAGAAATGGGGTCCACCGACATGTTTAACATGTTTTAAACATTTATTGCAACAAAAATACTCTTCCTCCTCGTATACTCATATATCCCATATTCGTTGTAAAAATATCACCATTATTATATTATTAAAAAATAATAATATATGAATTATTTTATCAGAAAAAGATAAAATTTCAATATTCAACAATTGCCACATTAAAAAAATTTTCTCCATCTATATCCACATTAAATCAATATTTTCCTCATCATATGAATCAATAATTAATTATTCACAAATAATATTACAGAATCACAATATTGACAACCAGACAGTTTTTAGGAAAGAGGGGGCTTTCCAATAAGAATTTCTTCTTACTGGCGCGCAATTAGGTGACCAAACCTCTCCTTAGACAGAAGTTTCTAGACATTGCCAATAATGTTATCTAATAATATTATTCAGATAATATGAATTATTGCTTCGATAATGAAAAATATTGTGTAATGACAATTATTGAAACAGCAGCAATATAAAATATCAACGCAGCAATTATTGAATCAATAAAATAAAATACTGAACAACAATTACTGTAACCATTATTGAGTAGTGCCTTCTTACGTAAGAATCAATAATTGGTGCAATACCGTGTACTACTGTGTTTTAACCACCGAGTATTTTAACAGTATTAACGGTAACAACTACGCCGTTATTTTTAAACAACTTATATTTGTCGTTTTCTTCCTCCAATCGCTTTCCGTTATGCGGCCCACACATGGCTGCGCCGTCGTACGAATATTCCCCGACAGTACGAATATTCCACGACCAAGCGAATATTCCCCGACAATAATGAATATTTTATAACCACTTGCTTATTTTGAAATATTTGCGTATTTTACCCATAACTATCCACATTAATCACATCAACCCTTACTATTTCAAAATAATAATTAGAGAAATTAAATTTCATTTATTAATTATTTGGGTTCTTACATTAATAACTTTGACATCTTAATTGATTTAATAATATATAAAATATTGACAATAATCGAATCAAATAACGTGAGATACTATGCAACAATTACTGTAGCAATAATTAAACAAAATTGAGTGACTTCTCACGTAAACATCAATAATCAATACCAGTGTGCTACTATGCAACCACGCGTATTACTGTACTTTTAACACCGGGTGTTTCAATAGTTAACGGTAAAAACTTCCGCCGTTATTTTTATAAAGTATTTTTGTCGTTTTCTCAATCCGACAATAATTCCGTTGTGGAAGTCCACCAATGATTGTATCGTTGTACGAATATTACCTGTTAAAACGAATATTCTCCGACCAATCGAATATTATATAACAACTTGCGTACTTTGCAAAATTTATAAATATTACCCACAACTATAACATTATATCAAATTTATTCCATAATATTCAAAAATGATATTTATAGAAAAATCATCTTTATTAAAAAAGTTGGGGTCTTACAAACAATGTGTAGAAAGTTCTGTCGAGGAAATGATTTTGGTCACCTCATTACGCGTCAATAAGGAGAAGTCCTTATCAGAAAGTCCGCTCTTTCTAGAAATGATCTGGTTGTTAATATTGTGAATTATAATATTAATGATGAATAAATGTTATTACAATATGTTTAGTGAAGCCAATTGAATTGAGATAAAATAGAGGGGTTTTATTATGAAGTATTTGTTGTAAATTTGACTTATTATATGGACCCCTTCTTTCTCATTTTTCAAAATCGTCGGGAGAAAGTTATCTCAATTTTTGTTTTATAGGAATAAAACAGAAAACTTTTTATAAATATAATATATTATATTTTATTTTGTTGCATGGTAGCTGCATAGTATTTGCATAGTACTGCATAATGCAACATAGTGTTGCATAGTAAAAAATCATGTGAGTTTGAAAAGGAAAAAAATTTGTCCGTGAAATCCTTCAGCTGTTCACCCTTGAAAATTCTAAATAGTATCATGTCATTCTCCTATAAATAGTATGCTTAGTATAGAAATGAAAATCACATCAGAATCAAATAATTCTTCTTCTATAATATTGAGCGTATTTCTTTAGAGTTAAAGAAGTTTTGTGTGTAGAAAATAGTAAAAGTTTTCTTCAAGAATATGTCCGTCATAACAATCAGAAATACACTCCTTTTAAGGTAAGAGATATTATTTTTGTTCAATATTCGTAATAAATAATATTTTCTTCCATACTATGTATTATGTAAATAATATTATTTCATTTCATATTCTTAATTCTACACTTATTTTGATAAGTATTGTGTAAGACCCCGAAATTTTTTAAATAAAAAGAATTTCCTTTATTTATTATTTTCAAATAGTAAGGGTTGATTTGATTGATGTGATTAGTTATGGGTAAACTGCGCAAATATTTTAAATAAACAGGTGGTTATAAAATATTCATTGTTGTCGGGGAATATTCGTTTGGTCGTGGAATATTCTTGCTGTCGGGGAATATTCGTACGACGGCGCAGTCTTTTGTGGGCCCCATAACGGAAAAGCGATTGAATGAAGAAAACGACAAATATAAGTTGTTTAAAAATAACGGCGTAGTTGTTACCGTTAATACTGTTGGAATACCCAGTGGTTAAAACACAGTAATACGCGTTGTTGCACAGTAGCACACGGTATTGCACCAATTATTGATTCTTACGTAAGAAGGCACTACTCAATAATTGTTACAGTAATTACTGTTCAGTATTTTATGTTATTGATTCAATAATTACTGCATTGATATTTTATATCACTGTTGTTTCAATAATTGTCACTACACAGTATTTTTCATTATCGAAACAATAATTCATATTATCTGAATAATATTATTAGATAACATTATTGGCAGTGTCTAGAAAGTTCTGTCTAAGGAGAGGTTTGGTCACCTAATTGCGCGCCAGTAAGAAGAAATTCTTATTGGAAAGCCCCCTCTTTCCTGGGAACGGCCTGGTTGTCAGTACTGTGATTCTGTAATATTATTTGTGAATAATTAATTATTGATTTATATGATAAGAAAAATAATGAATTTATGTGGATATAGATGGAGAAAATTTTTAATGTGACAATTGTTGAAAATTAATATTTTATCTTTTTCTGATAAAATAATTTATTTAAATATATTATTTTAATAATATATTAATGATGATATTTTTACGATGAATGTGGGGTATATGAGTATATGTGGAGGAGGAGTATTTTTGTTACCAAAAATATTTAAAGCATGTTTTATGTGTCGGTGGACCCTATTTATTGACTGAAATTTGATTATAGCCTGTAAAATCCCCCGTTTGTGAATTTCGGTCAATTTCTGTTTGGAATTTGGAAAAAACTTTCTTCTGCAAAGTTGTAGAGAATTGAATTTCCTATACAAACTCTCAAGATTCGAATTTTCTGGCGAAAGGGCTATTTATTATGAATTCTTGAAGTTCCGGAGCTCCGAAATAATTGATTTTTGGAAGTTTTAATTATTTTAAATAATAAAAACGTTTTTTATTTATTTTTCTAGAAGGGCGCATGTGTTCAATGGCTGAAAATCAGATTCAAGGGTTGGCGTAGATGATTATATATATATATATATTAATATTATATTAAATTTTCTACTTTGGTGTTCTAAGCAATTTTCTATAAATAGGGTGCTTAGGTTAGAATTGAAAATCACACCAGAAACTGAAGTTTTCTCTCTCTATATTATCGAGCATATTCTTGTGAGTATTTTGAGTATACTTTGAGTATTGCTATACGGTGCAAGTTCAAGTCATAGCTATATTCGGTGTTTCAACTAGAAGTACTGTCTTTCGAGGTAAGGGATGTTATTTTCTTCTAAAATGATATTATTTCTTCAATATCATTATGCTGAAATATTGGTTGGAAATTTTTATCAAATTTGGAACTTTTTCATGTCGGGGTTACTATTCATGAGTTAATATTCACGAGTTACTATTCATGAGTTACTATTCACGAGTTACTATTCACGAGTACTATTCACGAAGCGTGAAGATGTTTTTTTGTGAAATTTCTATCGTTTGGTGTCAGAGTTACTATTCACGTATACGATACTATTCACGTATACGACACTATTCACGAATACGGCACTATTCACCGAAAAATGAAATTTCTTCTTTTTGTCTAAAATATCTATTGTGGGTACTAGCTTTGATTGTATCCATGTTTTGATCATTCTTGAATTTTACTTCAGTATGATTATTTATGAAGTATTTTTGAACTCGGATTGTTTAAAGTACGAATCCTTAATACTTGTTATTTTGTTTCACTGGATTCGTTTCCTTTAAAATATTTTTCATCATCCTCAGTCCTAAATGATGGTGTTACTGAATATCTTTGGCCTGTAGTGCAAAGATGGTTGATTTTATTATGAATATCTTTGGCTCGTAGTGCAAAGATGAACAGGTGTTGAGATGAACATGAACAATTGATGAATATATTTGGCCCGTAGTGCAAAGATGAACAGGTGTTTAGATGAACATGACCAACTGATGAATATCTTTGGCCTGTAGTGCAAAGATGAATATTTGATTTGATTTGAGATATATATTGATTGATGTTACAGGGATAAAATATTGATGATAGACTTTTAAATTCATAAATGTTAGTAGATTTTATTCTCTACTTAACCCTTCTAATGAATTATTGTTTCCGCTGCAGTTGTTGATCTAAACTTGTTGTCTAATGTATTCTATCATATTTTTCCCTGTTGAAGACTAAGGATAATTTGTTGTACATTATCTTAGTCATAATATTCTTTACTGGGCTAGTTGAGCTCACCCTTTTCCTTGTTGTTCCATTTTTCTTCTCAGGAGGCGAGAATGTAGCGAGTACTAGTCGGGGTATGGAATGAAGGTTCTAGAGAGAGTTGTTTAGTAGTCCTCACCATTTTTTGTAAAATTATGTATCAATAATTATGATGGGGATTTATTTGCATGTGGATATTGTCTAGATGATAATGTTTGTATTCAAACTCACAGCTTATGGGTGGTAAAAGTTGTAGTTGTTTCTGTACCATGTGTATTTGGCGACTCAGAATGGGATTGGATGGAATGGACCTATTTTGGGGGCGTCACATATTGTTTCTATATACTCCTTGAAATTAGTATAATATCTTTAAAATTTGCGCTTCACCTAATATCGTTTCACAAGAATATTTTTTCTGAACATTTTTGTTAAATTTTAATCTTTTCATGCCAGGATATTATTCATGGGGTACTATTCACGAAGTACTATTCACGGGATACTATTTACTCGGGTACTATTCACGATAAAAATTAATTTCTTTTCTGTCCAAATTATTTTTTGATACATGAATATTATTCTTGAATTTTACTCTACAAAGCAGTTATCATGTTGACAATTTGGACATTTTTAAACTCTGGATAAATTAAAAATCTTTAATATTTATCATTGATTTCGTTTGATTGATGTTTATATCATTGTCATCGTCCTCATGCTTATATTGTGATGAAAGTCATCTTTAACCCGTAGTGCATTGTTGATTGGTATGATTATGACCAGAAATTACGTATCGTTATAATCATGACCTGTAATGTTATAAATGATGTGGCAAAAGTCCTCATTGGCCTGTACTGCATTGATGGATAGTTGTTGGCATGATCATGACCACGGGTGATAATAACGACTATCTTTGGCTCGTAGTGCATGGATGAATTCGTTGATGTGATACTAATGAACATCCTTGGCCCGTAGTGCATGGATAATTCGATGATGTAGATTATTTATTGAGCTATGTTACAGCGATAAAATATTGATGATGAACTTTTAAATCATAGAATATAGTATGTTAGTTCCTAGTTGGCACAATAGTTATCTAGAAGGGGGGGTTGAATAGATATTTAAAAATCTTTTCGTTTTAAACTTGTTCTTTAAAGATGATTAAAACTTAGAATCTTCTTTACAAAGCAGTAGAGTTATGAGAGTGAGGCAGTTATGGCAGTTATGGCAGATATAATAGTTAGTATGAATGTAAAAAACAGTTGTTTTTAAGTGTTTCAGAGCACTTAAATCTCCTAGTCCACTCTTCTACTCAACGAGTAGGATATCCACTAAGGATGTCTTTTACAACTTCTGAATCACATAGATTCCTTCTAGACCAGCAGTCTAGCTAGGAACTTCTTAGTTCACTCTTGAACTCTTCAAGTCCAGCAGACTTGGCTTTCTTACAGTTCACTTAGAACTCTTCAAGTCCAGCAGACTTGGTACTCTTCTTTAGTTGATTGATAGGTGTTGAGTTCTTGATGGTTGCTACTCAGTTGTTGTTTAAGCACTTGTTCGAAAGAACTGAGTAGCTGAGCAAGCTTTGCAAATTCTCAGATCGTAGAGTTGTGCTTGAGAGTTATTCACGTTGTTTGTTCAATGCTTGCTTGATCTCTCTCATCTGTCTGATTTGCATATATGTGATCTTGAAAACTATCCGTTGGATCCATCCGTTGAAGAATTAAATGCATTTGACTTTTCTGATCTTTGATGGAGACATTTCTGCACATCTGCTAAAACTGCATTCTGTCCCACTGACACAGCAGAATGCTTTCTCACCTAATACCTGAAAAGGTGTTTTGCCCCCTTACCAATAGTACTTTTCTTAGCTTCTTCAATACGCTTCGTTGTTGCATCATAAGGATATTTCATATTACTTTGGGACTGATGAGTACTGCAACGTCTAGAATCCATTCCTCATATGTTGGAATCTGTCTTCACACATATCATTAGGCTCGAAGTTTTCTGACATAAGACAGATGATGCTCTACGATTTGTATCGTGATACTTTACGATTCAGATCGTAGTTACTTGTTGCCTTGGTGCTTGATCTGATGCTATCATCCAAGAGCACTACGATTTCTTTTAAACCTTTGCACACTACGATCTTTGCTTGCTAAGTTCTAACTCTACGTTTTTGAGAGCACAATACGATCGTTAACTTGTAAACTCTACGTTTCCTTCAGCATGCTACGATCGTTGAGTTGGCTCAGCAAACGCTGGGACCACTCTACGATTCCCGAAGAGTCCCTTCAAGGCAGACACACTACGATCTTCGAAACTCTACGTTTTCTGCCTTGACTTCTGCAATGTTGATCAGATGATACACTACGATTTCTTCGAAGCCTATCTATTACATCTCAAGATCAACCTAACAGCTTTGATCTTTCTATCTATACATTCTATTACAGAATGATACACGTTAAGAGCTTAGATCAACCTAACAAATTTGATCTATCACTAAGTCCTCGTACATATCTTACTTGAAGGACTTTATAAATAATCATGAGCATATACATTAAAACATCAAATCATAATATGCATTCTCCCAACATAGTAGATATTATGTTGTACTTGACTTTTCTAATGGATTGCTTGTTCCACTGCAATTAAACTTGTTGTCTATTGTATTCTATCGATTTTACACTGTTGAAGACTAATGATAATTTATCTTAGTCATATTATTCATTACTGGACTAATTGATCTTACCCTTTGCTTTCATTGTTCTCTTCAGAAAATGAGAATATAGCTGAGACTAGTCGGGGAATGGAGTGATGATTCAAGATGGTGGCTATAGTAGTTCTCATTATTCTATAAAATAGTGTGATAATAAATATAATGAGAACTTCATTTGAGTTTGGATATTGTCTATGAAACAATATTCGTAGTTAAAACTCTCAGCTACGTTTTAACATATTTTACACGAGAGTTGTATAATTAAGTTTGTATTTGAATTATGTACCATGTATTTGACAACTTAGAATGTGTTATGTATACTTATTTTGGGGGTGTCACAGTATGACAATGACTTTATAGACGTAGTTTTTGCTTAACATTTATTTTGATATTTGTAATTTATTATGAAATTTTTTCTTTGATTAAATTTATTTTGCATATTTTTATTCATAGTTCAATGGTTATAATTAACAGAAGGGTAAATTTGTAAAAGTGATATTTTTCTTTTCATTTCATTGGAACTCAAAAACGCAAGAGAAGAAAAAATTTAAATTTTCTATTCTTTTCTATTAAAAGCTCATAAACAACATAAAGAAAAATTTAAGTATTTTATTCTTTTCTTTTTTGTTATAATTTAAGTTTTCTATTATTTTCTTTTCCGTCCAAATTTTTTAAAATTTTGTGAATTGATTCTTAAAAATTAAAACGTATATCTAATTTTGAAATAGTGGGAGTATAAATTAATAACAATTTTTTTATTTTTTGTTTATTTTTGTTTTTCTTTTTGTTGGTTGTTGTAATGTATAAAAGATATTCTACGATCAATCGGTTTTGGGTGACGTTACCTTTTTTTTTTTTTTTTTTTTTTTACTTTCTAAACTCTAAAGTCTAAACTCTAAAGAGTAAACACTAAACCCGAAACTCTAAACTTATATATATTCAAATTATATCTTAATTAATGAATTCTGTAAAAAAATTAATTAAAATAAATAGTATAATTTTTTTTGGAATTTAAATAAAAAAGAAAAAGAAAAATGGCCTGGTCGCCGTTGAATTTTTCAATATATAAACTGTCCTCTATCTATAACCATCTCCCTTGCGTTCAACAGCTAACACCAAAGCTCATCTCGATACCGGCGCTCTACCTTGTCAATTCCTCCCATATGCTGTCGAATCATAATCTCAATCGGCGAATGAACATATACCATCTCATTAATATGGCATCCGTGATATGACTCTTTAATCACCTAGGTCATCTCTCAGTTAACCCGACCACCATCATCTCAGTGCATTCTTTTCTCCCCTTCATTTCATCCATGGCATCCACTGGAGCTTCCAGCTACCGAGACCGGACTTTAGAATTCGATCACTATCAGAAACATTAAAGAAGATCGGAGGATTCTCATCTCCGAATGGATCACAGAACGATCCATTTAGCTCAAATTCTCCCCCTTCCGCAACTTCAAATCGATCTGAATTCAACAAAAGAGCTTCACAAATTGGATTGGGCATCCACGAGACCTCTGTTAAGATCTCTAGACTCGCCAATCGTATGCCTTTCTCATTTCACTTCATAAGTTCATTTCTCTTCTTTATATTACCCCTCAATCTATTCAATTTCGTATTATCTTTTATGTCAAATTTGTTTGACGGTTAATATCACTTGAAATTAGGAATTTCTATTTGTTAGAATTTAAGAACTAATATTAGCAAACTCAAGAACGAAAAAAATAAGAACACAAGATACAACCACATCCACCAATTTGGATAGTTTGCTTGTTTGATGTATTAATTAGATGTCTCACCCGCTCTAAAGTGATGATCCATACACTAAACAATATTTTATAGTAACTAGAAACCCTTAGCTGCTATAAAATGGGCTCAAATTTATGAGGCCCAATTACATTAGAAAAACCAAGATCCGGACTACTAATGAATCCTCCTTGCGCTTGGTTTCCCACATGCAACCCTCGTTAGCTCACTGACGAGCTGGGCAGTAGCTCGCTCTTCGAAGTGCGAGACCCCTAACTACCCTGTCGTAGTGACCATTAGTCAGAAATACGAGTCAATCCCAACACTATTCAAAATTTAGCAACCTTTAAGTTACTTGTCGGCAAACAATTCTAGTTTTGTCCATGGTTTGGCCTTTAACACAATTCATTTAATTAAACTATATGAAACAATCTTAGTTGGAAATAAAACATAAAAAATAAAATGAGACACTGTGCTAATTAGACATGATTATTGTGATTAGGTCGGGCAACAGGGCGTGTATGGTCTGGGGGATCCCTCCCATACCCGCTCCACCAATATGGAGTTAACCCCCGAACCCAACCCGCCCCCGGAAAACGCCACCCTGCCCCTACCCATGTCCCTGTCCCTGCCCTGTTTCCGCCCCGTTTACCCAATTACTCTTCTTTTTCTCAAGTTAAATTTCTCTATTTTTTTTAATATTACCTTGTACAACTATTTTTAATTCAAAATCAAACAACATGCAACATTAATATTACCAACAGCATATTATATTTCAAATGTTATGAATTTATAATGAAATAATCTAAATAAGTACATAATTATATATACAAAATGCTAATTTTAAAAAATTATATATATACATATAATCGGGTCAGGGCAGGGTGAGAGGGTAAATCCCATACCCGACCCTAACCCTATATGGTTTTAAAAACCGGGATCCCATTAGGGGCGGAATCGGGTGGGCCCCGTCAAGTTCAGGGGAAATTGTCAGGCCTAATTGTGATAGCTTTATTGTCTTACTTTGACATAACCTTAACTGCTATTTCCATACATAATGTCTTGAAATAAATGCAACTTAACTGGGGATCTGACCATAGTGGAACTACGCTGTACTCGCCATTGGCTGTCAGCTAGTCTGTCATGCTCTAACTTATGTCTTTCATTCCATATAGGTAAAAGATTGTTTACTTGATCACATCTTTATATTGCAGCTGCCCCAATTGCTCCACAGAACTAGTGCCCTATAATAATGAATTTAACCTATAACGTGGACATTTAAAAATCCTAAAAGTTGCTGGATCAACTTCTATGTTAGTTTCATCAAGTAATTCTTGAGTGGGCTTAATTTGTGTTATGACTAGTTTTTACTATGTTAAGGCATTGTAACACTAGTTGGTTGAACTTGAAACTCATGAAGATGAAAAAAGAATCTGAATGTGTTGAATGGATAGTTAGTAAATTAGTTGTGGTCGGTGGTAGTAGATTAGGAACTTGAAGAATGTAAATGGGGTCGTTGTGATGCCATCACTGTGGATACAATAAAATAAGGAATAAGAAGTCCACCTTCACCAAATTAGTGGAAAAAAGACAGAAGGAACATTAAAAAGATTGTTTGAAAGGAGTGTGTGATAGCTTAGTGAGAGAATTGTGATGCCATGCCTCCCTTCGCCATGACTTGCAGCTTTCGGCCGACGTTTAATTTCTTGGGTTATACTCGGTTTATTAGATTGATACATAATATGTGGTGCGTGATGAGGTTTGATGATGATTCAAGTGCGCAAGGTTGTTCGCTTTATTGCAGTAGGTAATTTGGATGGATTCAGTAGACCTCAGTAATTATTTTTTGTGTTAGACATCTTTAAGCATCTATTGAAAATCAGTTATGAACCATTTTAGTATAGAGTATTTTATTAGAGGTTATATATTGTAGGCAGTTTTTAGCAGACCATTGATATGATAACCTCGGGTTTACTATTCACGTTTGCTTGGAAATGCAGTGGCCAAAAGGTCATCAATTTTTGACGATCCATTGAAGGATATTCAAGAATTGACTGCCTTAATAAAAGATGACATTACAGCGCTTAACATAGCTGTTTCTGATTTGCAAACCCTTCAAAACATGGAGATGGCTGATGGAATTTATTCTAAAGATAGAGTTGTTCATACAACTGCTGTTTTTGATGACTTGAAGAACAAACTTATGGGGGCGACAAAACAGTTTCAGAATGTATTAACTACTAGAACAGAGGTCAGTTTTAAATTGAACAGTCTCCCCCAACCCTCTCTCTCCCTCTCTCTATATATATATACATACACACACACACACACAAATTTATGTCTATACATTACCTGGACATCTCCTTATAATAGTTATCACCATTTCTCACTGTCATCAATTACATTTTCACAGAATATCAAGGCTCATGAAAACAGAAAACAGATTTTTTCCACAAATATGTCAAGAGAAAACCCATTAAGGCAACACTCAAATACTGTGACAGAGCCACCACCTTGGGCAAGTTCATCTAATTCATCAGGGAGCTCCCAGCCATCACAGTATGTGTTTCTTCTTAATCAGTAAATATATATTAGAAAAAACCCACTGTAATGGACGTCACCCATTTTAGTTTTGCTTTTCTTGGTTATATTTTTTTTCCTTGTCTTTGTCATAAGAGGATTTAAGTAGGTTCACATAAAATACTAATCTGCCATGAAGTATTATCATTTTTGTGAATATTGTGATGTCGACATAGATTGCGTGGGTATTTCTAGTAGTCATGATTGATAGACCGGATGCTTGCTACGAGTCATGCATAGCAGTGCCTTTCAAATTGTCACAGTCTGGGGCAGAAGCAGAACGCAAGTTCTAGATAGCTGGCAGCTTATCTAATATGATTGACATACATCCAATAACATAAGCTAGAAATAAAATTCCATTTTATTTTTTTTGCTGATTGTGACTCACCTCTTTTAAACTTTTTTTACTCTAATCTTAGTTGCATTGTGCTATTTTATTGGTCATTGAGCGGTAATCAGTCTGGAAACTAGTTTAGATTCATAACTTCCTACTTTTTTATTAGACATGCAGATTCATTATATATATAGCTTTTAGAGCTGTAACTATAAAAACGAAAAGATTATGTGCTAGTGCTATAAGAGAAACCCAAAACTCACAAATATAGTGCGCCTTTGGTGTTTTAATTTGATCCTTTAAATAAAGGAGTAAGATTTTGAGTTAATGTTATCATGAGATTATCTCTGTACCTAGTTTCACTCGTTTTTGAATGCTTCTTATAAGAAAGTATTTGTGTTTTCTAACTTATTGATTATTTTCTAGTTAATACTATATTAATGATTGTGCTTTACTTTTCCTCTATCCATTTTTCTTTTCAGATCGCCACCATCAAATGCAGTTCAAGTTGGCAACCAACTGAGGTGTGCTCTCATGTCATTTTACCAGACTAATTTTAAGTTCATTCTTTATGGTTTCGTTTGTCACTTTTGTTGTGTGGTTGGACATTACTATGTAGTTGACTTTGCTATCTTTTAAAGGTTCTATTAGACTAACAGAATCAGAAAAAACTTGGTTGTTGAAAACAATTTCTTTTTCTCAAGGATTGAAATTCTAAGATCTAGGCAGATTTTTAAATTTATAAATATGTTGGAAGGTGTATATATATATATAGCGCTAGGATCAGGTCCGGGAGTCCGGACCTTGTTAAAATGCCGACCATTTTTTATTTTTGTTTTTTTAGTTGTTTTAAAAAAAAGCAAAAATAAAAATAAATTTTTTTTCCGTATTTTAAGAAAGCCCGGGAGTCCGGATCGGAACCGGACCCTATATATATATATATAATTGACAAATATGTAAGAATTGCATGCTGCCAAGTGTATAAAGAAGACTAACAACTATGATTGCAAAACACTTGCCCATAGGAACATCAATGATCAGATAGAGGTATTCATATCATATAAAATTTAAACAACACACTACACGGAAATATAACCACCTGTTTGATCAGTATAACTTGGAGTTCTTCTGCAGCTGTTCAAACTTACAAGCATTACTCGCTAGGCCAAATAGTACCGAGTATAACTTTTGCACTAAGATATAGGAGAATGTTGCTTATTAGAATAGTTATTGCCAAAAACCTCTAATATTCAAAGCAGTAATATTAAGATTTATTTGAGATGTGAAGTGAAATTTATCTCTAAAAGCAATAGGAATACCCACTTGGGTCCCAGCCTCTCAAGTAATTCAGGGTGCCGTGAATCCCAACTCTTTGGTGTTATTTGGACGATCAGATTCAACTGCGCAGGGCAATGTCCATTATTCTAAATGAAATGTTTGATAAACCAAAATCTAATGGGAGGTGATGTACAATTTTGAGTTTCTACACTTTGAATTCTTTACATGGTTGTATACAAATAAAATATATATTTATGTATTAAACCATCTAGGTGTTACGACTTATGATCCTCCTTCTCCACCTAGGTCCACATGCTGATTATTTGAACACAGATTGTGCAGTATATTGCCAAATATCCTATAATTTTTTGATAAAGAATTTTAATGGTTGAAATATATTTAGTAGATACACTTAAAGTCATTGTGCTATATAGTGTATATAAATCTCATATGAATCATCCCATGTTCAATAATTTTGTATTTATTTATTCCATGCATTGTCTGTTGTACGTTTGTAGAAGTTCTCTTGTGCTTCTCAACAGCTTGAATAAGACTAACTAATTTCAGACGGAGGTTAGCTACGGATAATACTCCATCCCATCAAATGGAAGTGTCCATGTTGCAGCAAGTGGTTCCACGGCAAGAAAATTATTCACAAAGTCGTACAGTTGCACTTCAGAGTGTGGAATCCACAATTTCTGAACTCAGTGGGATCTTTACAAATTTAGCTACTATGGTTGTGGAGCAAGGGGAAATGGCTATCAGGTTTGCTATAATTTTATGATCTCTTACATTGGAATATTTAGATTGGAAGGGTTTTAACACAGACCACCGTATACATGTGTCTGTGCGTGCCTGTGAGTATGTGTGTATATATGTATACACACACAACATAGTCACATACTAAGACCTTGTTTGCGCAGTAAGCAAAGTATATATGTCTATGTATTTAGAGGGTATTAGTTCTAAATCTTTTGAGGCCTGAGAAAGGATATTATCAATGTCATTTCATTTCGACTCGTCAGTTAGATTTTATTTTATTTTTTGTTTTGTTCTTCTTTTGGCAATTAAACTGGGTGATCTTTATTCTTTATATCAGGATTGATGATAATATGGAGGAGTCATTGGCAATTGTTGAAGGTGCTCGCAGTTCTCTACTGAAGCATTTAAACAAAATATCATCAAACAGGTGGCTTTTAATCAAGATATTTGCTATTTTAATATTTTTTCTGATTATATTCATCTTCTTTTTGGCTTGACTGACTGAGGTGGATGACTGGTGACTGTTTCATATATCTACTGCACTTCTATATTCCTCACCATTGCCACCCTCAAATATATCATGTCTTTTCCAACCAATCTATAGCTTGTTTGTCCAAGTTAGGGGGTGTTTGATAAAAATTGAATAAATCTAAATCTGAATCTGAATCTGAATGAGTTGAATCTGAATGAAAAAAACTGTTTGATAATTGACATGTCTGAAACATCTGAATGACAAAACTTTATTATTTTACCCTCTAAAAAAATTCAAAATTATTGTAAATTTATTTAATATTACTTAATATAATAGTTAATATTTTTTTTTATTTTTTTAATTTTTTTTTACTTCATTCAGTTGCTCATTCAGTTCAAAAAATCTGACTTAACTATTCAGCTTATCTATCTTACCGATTCAGCTATTCAGACCAAAACAAACGCACTGACCGATTCAGCCATTCAAATTCAGCTCTAAACAAACACCCCCTTACTCAATTGGGATGCCCCTCGTTTCTTGTATTACTTGTAAATATATCCAGCAAGTAATCCCCTGTTATTTTTTTGCATCCCTACCTTATTTGAGCTTGTATCATATACATATATTCATATATATGGCCACATCTTTATTGGTTGCTCAAGATTTTTTTTTTGTCCATTAGATTCTAATTCAACCCCACTGATGATTTGGTTGATAATTTTATTAATTCATTCTGATGAAGGGTATTTAATTACTACCTCCATTCTATAATAATTGACTTTTTAAAAAAAAAAATTTGTTATTATAGAATGGAGGTAGTACTATTCATGTGAGCGAAACAATGTTGATTTAATGTTTTCTTTGAAAAAATTGATATTTTTTGCAAAATTATTTTTATTTGAATAGAAAATAAGATCCACATTCACATTCATAAGTATTTATATTTACATTTTTTTGTATTTGTACTGTTAGATTCTTAAGTGAGTATCAAAATTACTTAATTTTTATTTAAAATAAGTTAATAACTTTAGATAAATGACGTGAAATTAATAATCACGTATACTTTCAAGGTAAGTTGGTCAATTGACTAATACAGTACTGACACACATAAAGAGATCATCTTCCGATCTGTGCATTGACACTGTATTGATCAATTGATTAAAATTAACTTTATACTAATCACTCTCAATTTCATGTCACACTAATATATAATACATATTATTAAAGTTTAGAGCTGGTGAAGAATTTTGTTTACAAGGACTATTATGTATGTATCTCAATTTTATAGGAAAAACAAAACAAGCAAAAAAAAAAAAATTTGATATAATTATTCTATGCTATCATTCAAACTTATGAAGAAAGACACCATATAATTTGATAAACACAATTTGAAGTGAATTGTTATTTTTTTGGATAACATGCATGCATGGAAAGATTATCCCATATAAAATTTGGGATAAGGTCCAAAAATATGTTTGACATTTTTCCTAATGTCTACCGAGTATCCTATACTTTTTTTTTTGTCTAAAAATACCCTTAACGTTACAATTTTTGGGTCATTCGTGCCCCTATCGTTAACAGTTGTGCCAACTAGACTAAAATCCGTCCAAATTGATTATGTGGCAGCCACATGGACATACTAAAAATACTAATTAAAAAAAATATTAAATACTAATTAAAAAATATACTAAAATACTAATTAAAAATACTAAATACTAATAAATACTATTTTTTTTAAAAATAAATACTAAAATTCAAATTATTTTGTTAATTAAAAAATACTAAAATACTAAAATTATTTTACTAAATATTAGTATTATATACTTTTTACTTTTTACTAAATATTAGTATAACATATCAAATTTTACTAAATATTTAGTATTATATTTTACTAAAATACGAATTTACTAAAATATACTAAATATACTAATTTATTACTTTTTACTTTTTACTAAATATACTAATTTATTTAGTATTTTACTAATTGATATGTTATACAACTAATTGATATATTAAAATACTAATTACTAAAATATTAAATATATTCATTTTCTCTCTCTAAACCCAATCATATCATATCTATTTTCTCTCTCTCTCTCTCTCTCTAAGGTTTTCTCTATCTAAACCCATATCAGATCTAAGGTTTCTTACGCAAGGAGGCGGCGATGGGGGTGGAGAAATAAGGGGCTAGCAGTCGTTCGGCGACGGGCAGAAGGCTCCGAAACTCTTCTTCCTCGTCTTCACGTTCGACAAGTGGAGGATTTGGTTTGTTTTGGATCTGGCGTGGAGGGTTGCTATGGCTTCATGGTGGTTGATTTCTTTGCCAATCGCGGGATGAGTTTATATATTTGCTAAGTTTTTTTTTCTCAGATCTTAACTTGATTTCGCCGGAATCTGAGTTTATTTTTATATTTTTTTCGGTTGATTAATGTTTTAATTTCCTATCAACTGATGTTTTTTTGTTCATTGACTTGATTTCGTCGATTGACTTGATTTTTATATTTCTCAGATCTTGACTTGATTTCGGTTGTTGGTGGTGTTGATGTCCTTAGTGGTGATATTAGATGGTGGTGGTGGACTGGGTGGTTCACATGGTAAATATAATTATTAATAAATAAAACTTATTAATAAAATACACATAATAAATAAATTATCAAATATATATAAAATATTATTCTTATACACATCAGATGGTACAATAGCATTTTTTATTTTAATTATTTGACACGTCAACAAAATATGTCCAACTGTCAATCCCGTTTATCTATTTAGCACAACTGTTAACGGCAGGGGTACGAATGATCCAAAAATTGTAACATTAAGGGTATTTTTGGACAAAAAAATATAGAGTGCTCGGTAGACATTGAAAAAAATATCAGAGGCATTTTTGGACCTTATTCCTATAAAATTTTGAATTCAACTTTTTTTATATAAATAAATCGCATATAAAAAAAAATTGTATGCGGATATATATTTTGTATAGAAAACGACTGTTGTCTTCTAGATACATCTTCTTTTTTCTTTTTCTTTTTTATAAATCTCGTATAGAAAAAGTTGTATTCATATTTTTTTTCCTTCTCAAAATATATATTTGATGCCTTATATTTATTTTTATTATTTTCACAACAAAAAATAATAAATAATTTAGTACTTTCACAATGATTCTCCAACCGGCTCACATATATGTAAGACTTATTTACTATTAATGTAAAAAAAAAAGACATATTTACATATGAAATATATTATTTCTTATATATGAGTGTATATATTGTTGCTTTAATGACATGAGCAAATAGTTTAGGCTCGATTCATATTTGTTCGACTAAAAGTTTGATTTGAGCTCGACTTGAAATATAAGTGATTCAAATATGAACAAATTTTAAAGTAGGACAAATTATTCGAACCTGCTCAAATTGTAATTTTTTATTGATACTCAGATCATATTCGTTTGAAAAATTAAAACTTCTCGGGCTCGACTCGGTAGCTAAACGAGTTTCAATCAAACCTTATTTTCTACTCGATAAATTTTGTGAACAAAATCTGAACAACTCAATAATGGACTCGACTCGGTCAATGGCAGATCCAGTCTCTTAGTTCAGTAGAGTAAATTTTTTTTAAAAAAATTCTTAAGAATAAAAGTTTAATAAAATAAATCGCAAAACTTAATAATCTTCAAATATTGTTTACAAAAACATTTTTCGAAGTTTTATTGTTTGAAATTGTTGCATGATAGCCTCATTTTTAGTAGTTACAAAAATATCACGCTCAATATAAAGTTACTAAACAGTCATTCATCCATTTATCTTCTATTTGGTTACGGAATTTATTCTTCACGATATTCATGGCCGAAAATGTCCTGTTTAGAGTCAACTTCAACAACAAATAGACTTAGGATACACATCATTCTTTTTTTTCTTAACCAACATTTGAGTTAATTCACAAGTTCCTTTTATATTCGAAAAATTGGGATCGTTTGTCATATCCACTATATAATTTTGTGAAATTAAAAAACTAAAAGTAAAATATTTCTGAATAAGAAATTTATCAGAAGTCGAGCCTTGCGTGAAAAGTAGTTTTGAAAGAATCGAACGAGAAAAAAAAAAAACTATTGTTGTATAGCTTGATGTACTTACATATCGTGATTGCCTAATTGGAGACTTGGAGTTGCTCTGTTGTTGAAGTACTATTGTACTAGACTACTAGTGAGATTGAATTTAGACTTTTATGAATTTTAATACTAGTTTTTTAGTCTAAAATAAGATAATTTCATTTAACACTTATTTTTTTTTTAAATTTGACCCATCTGATCGACTGAAAATTCAGTAGGATCAGATGACCCCACTGTCCCATTCACAAATCCGCTACTGAACTCGGTTTATTTACACCTTTAATCTCTATGGTCATCAGATATACCACTAATTAAGCTGTTACATGGTTGGCCTAGGATCCTAGGAGTCTTAATTATTTAGATGTCAACCAAACATATTCTAATTTAGAGAAGAGAAGTAACTTTGTTAAAACAGAGGATATAATAAGCTATTTAAAAGGGTGAAAGCTTACAATCAACCCATTTGTATTGTTTTGTGAGACAAATTCTTCTTCCTGTTCTTTTCTTGTGGGCACAATCACAGATTCCTTCTAATCATGAATGATTACTTGAAACCTAATTCCCATCAATATTGTCATGCTAATGAAGTTTACATATTTATCCTGATTAAGCTCCATTTTGTCATAAAACAATGTTATGATTTTTCGAGTGGCTCTGTGCTAGGTCAAAATAACTCGGTGGATAATAAATTTGAAATTTGATTCGGGTTTGAAGTCTTGTGTATGGACAGAAAAAGTAGACATGAGTGTATTTGAATTTCACTTATTTGTATTTTTACTTTTCATTGTAAGTAAAAACATAAATAGATAATCTTTTGAGTGAACTTATGTAGGATCAAGATGACAAGTTTTGAATAGTAATGTGGGAAAATGCAAAATGAATAAGATGGAACTTTACAACATAGATTGGAACTTTATGGGGAAAGGGTGTAAGAAAATTGTAGCATTAGTTAGGAGTAAATCTATTATCACGTACAATCCGCTCACATATACTAATGCATATTTTGATGGTCCACGTGATTTGTTCTGCACGTGGGTCATCAAAATATGCATGCGAGTGTATGTGAACGGTTGTATGTGATAATAAACTTATTTATTAATGAATAATGTTACAGATACAAACTATTCTACAAATATTTTATAAACTGCTGACGTGACATACTGCATCTCATCTTTTTATGTGGGGTCGAAGACTACATTAAAATAATTTATTGATCAATATGATGAGGTAAAATATACCACATCAGCAATTTATAAAATATTTATATAATAATTTGTGTATGTAACATTATTCTTTATTAATTAGAGTTTTTTCCAGTCCAGTAGAATGCATAGAAGAACTCTTAAAATTAATCATGCGGTCTCCCACTAAACCCCAATTTTGAAAACTTGTTTAATGTCCATACTTAAACTTTTCCGAAAAGAAAGAAATAAAGAGATCCAACAAAAGGTAATAATAATAATAATACTATTTATTACTCCCTCCGTCGTACCATGATAAAAGTCTTTATTACTATTTTGAGTAGTCCCATGTTAAATGTCTATTTTTCTTTAATAACCAAACTTTTACACATATTTTTCTATTATACCCGTAGCATTAAATATCTCGTACTTTTCTTATTCTAATTCTCTCTCCATATTTAATGATATTATTATGGATAATTTTATCATTTCATTTATCTTTTTAATATGCGTAAAAAATTTACTAAGATTTTTATCCTGAGACGGAGAGAGTATTATTATTTAATAGGTCCTACAATATAAGCAGTAATCTATCAAGCAATTAACATGGGACATAGCACAATGCAGTAGTCAAAAGAGTTTTAAGGAATAAAAGGCGGACATAACATAAAGGATGTGGACAATGATGGTAATGAGTGAGAAGAGGACCCCCTAAGCGATAAACTAGATTATTTGGATAATGATAAGAATATATCTCTCTGCTGTGGGGGTAAAAAGGGTAGTAGGGGATTATGGAAGAGCATTGGCCCGACTGGTATGACCTAACCCATATTAATCATGAAGTTGGGGGTTCGAGTAGACCTGATAAACGGGCTGGTCCAAATGGGTCGGGTCATTGACGGGTTGGACCAAACGGGTTAAGTTTTGGTGGGTTGAAAAAATGAAGTTCAAAGTCTTCATTTTGACAGGCCGGTCGGCCCTCGGGCTGGATTGATTTATGACCAAATTTTGACATATTTATGGGTCGAGCCCAAACGGGTCGGACCAAAACGGCTCAGGTTTTGATGGGTTGAAAAATGAAGCCCAAAGTCTGCGTTTTGACGGGTGAACCGTGTCGGCCCGCGGGTTTGGGCCGATTTTTATCAAGTCTAGGTTCGAGTTGTGTGGTGTGTGCGTGTTTAAATTAACAAAAAATAAAATAAGGTAGGGGATTTGATTGGTTAACTATAAGTTTGTGCTGTAAAATTTAAGTTTGTTTTAAAATTACTATGCCAAGTACAAAAACTGTAATTTAGGGGCTCAATTTAGAACAAAGAATGTTCTATTTGGACATTTCTTCCTCAACTCTATCATAAATGTAATGTAATTCGGACATTTTTAATAAATAAAATTCCCTTTACTCTTGTCCAGTTTATCAAAAAAGAAAAAGAAAAAGAAAAAAGAATGTTCTATTTGGGTAATTGAACTTGAATCAACTAGTAAAATTTAATTTTATCATTGGTTTTATTTTTTAAAGTTATTTCCAACAATGGAGTCCCGCTATGTATTGTCATAAACTTATGCTAAATTATAATTATAAAACTTGTCAATATGTGAGATTTCATAGAATTATAATAAAGTTTCACTTATTACACATCTCCCTAAAAGAATTACCACTCAAATAATTTTCAGATATGTTATAGTAATACAGTTCTTAGTTATTCCATTAAATAATACTCAAATAATCTATTGAAATACTAAAATTAAGAGTTTAAAAATAAGCAAATACTCTCGTTGTTTTAAAAAACAGTCCAATTTATTAAATAATATTCCAAATAAAGAATCTTATTTTTTTATAATGAGATAAAATGATATAATATTTTTAAATTTATCATTAAATTTTATTTATAATATTATTACTAAACTAAATATTCAGTATTTTAGAAATAAATATGTGATGAAAATATATATTAAATTTGTAAAATTTTCAAATGGAACTTTTTTTAGTAAGAAAGAAATGTATATGTGAGACTGTGTTTTCAATAATGAAAAAAATACGTGGACAAATAGGACAAGAAAGGAGGAATTGAATAAAAAAGTAAAAATTCTACGTGGACATGAAAATTAGATATTATTGTATTTGAATTTTATTTATATGTATTTTGACCCCAATAGTGGGTAAAAATACAAATAAGTAAAATTCAAATACACTCGTCTAATTTTCATGTCCACCTAGAAGAGCTCAAAACTCTTAAGTGAACATGAAAATTAGACATGAGTATATTTAAATATTATTTATTTTTATTTTGACGCTAATGATAGATAAAAATACAAATATATAAAATTTAAATACACCTCTATCTAATTTTCATGTCCGTCTAATTTTTATATTCAGTTTTCATGCCCGCCTAGAAAAACTGAACTTACAAATGGAGGAGAGAAAGTGTGACCTCTTTTCCCTGCAAAAGCGGCTCCTATTTCTCTCTTTATGTAGTAACGTACAGTAAATGTTTTCCCTCATCAGTTCTCTTTAATTTATAAAAGGAGCAGACTTTCTCTCTGGGTTTCTCTCTATTTTCTTCGACAAATTCTTAGGTGTCTAGTTTTTATTTATTTATTAAAAACTGCATAAATTAATGGATCTTTTGGTTACTGTGTCTGTTTGTGTGTGAGAGATAGAGATTATACTCCATTTATAAATATAGATATGGGTTGTAATCCTTAAATATATAATGACATTTATGTTGCTATCAATCTTCGAAAACAACCCTGTTTTGCATAAGCTGCTGTAACAAACCTGAGACCACAGCTGTGTCCACTAACCACTGGCACCATCTCAAAAAAGGGTAAATTCTTTCGCTTCATAACTATATCCAAAAGTAATTCAAAATCCACTTATTTGTGGGTGTATATATATATATATATATATATAATGTATAGATGATATTTGACAATTTTTGATCCATAACAAATAAATGCTATGTATTATTGCCATATATATATATACCCACCAAGAAAATAGAGAATTCAAGTAGATTCTGAAATTTGGTTTTTGGGTTTCTCTGGGTGTTTGATAAATTTTCACATTTTTGGGTTTGCTTGTTTGTTTGTCCTGTTTTTGGAGTCTCAGATCTCTAGGGAGTTGATTGAAGAAGCTCAATGGCCCACCAAAAACAAGGTGAAGAGGCCATAATCAGTGGGGGTTTCAATGACACAGAGCAAAATGAGAGAGAAGGGGAGGGAATTGATCAGCCACATACTGGCCTCAAAAGCTTTATTTGGCATGGCGGGTCTGTGTATGATGCTTGGTTCAGCTGTGCATCAAATCAAGTAATCCCCTCATTTTATTATGAATTATTTATCTGATCTTTTTGTTCTTTTTATTACAAAGATTGTTTATAATTGTTTTATTTTTTTTAAATTTCAGGTTGCTCAAGTTCTGTTAACATTGCCATACTCTTTCTCTCAACTGGGTATGCTTTCAGGAGTGTTTCTTCAGGTGTTTTATGGTATACTTGGGAGCTGGACTGCTTATCTCATTAGTGTCCTGTATGTTGAGTATAGAACCAAGAAGGAGAAATTGAATGTCAGCTTCAAGAACCATGTCATACAGGTTGGTTTGGTAGTCTCCCAAGAATTGTTCCTCATACATTCAGAAGAAAAAAAAAAGAAAAGAAGGAAAAAAAAAAGAATTCTTGAAAAAAAACCCAGTTTTCTCCAAAACAATACTATCTCATTTTATGGAGGAAAAAAAATACATATTTGACTTTACCTATATATTTGACTTTTTTAATTTTTTTTACATATTTATTAATTATATCAATTAACACAAGTTTTTATTTAAAACTGCAATTTATTATTATTAAATTTCAGTAAATGGGTCCTAACAAACCTTGATATTCTTAAATTCTCATTTATTACATAATTATTTAGATAAATATATATATACACACACATACATTTTTATATTTTATTTATTTATTTATGTATGCAGTGGTTTGAGGTTCTTGATGGATTGTTGGGTCCACAATGGAAAGCTGTGGGGTTGGCCTTCAATTGTACCTTCCTCCTATTTGGTTCTGTTATACAGCTTATAGGTTGTGCAAGGTTTGTCCTTGGCTTTTTTTCCCCCTTTTTTTAAAATTTTAATTCTCATTAAGATATTAGAAATTTAAGGTAAACTAGAAATGGCTTTTGTTTGATTAATTATTATTATTTTATTGTTTTGGGTGATTACAGTAATATATACTACATTAATGACCATTTAGACAAGAGGACATGGACATATATTTTTGGGGCTTGTTGTGCTACTACAGTGTTCATACCATCATTTCACAACTATAGAATTTGGTCTTTTCTTGGGCTTGGGATGACCACCTACACTGCCTGGTACTTGACTATTGCTGCCTTTCTTCATGGCCAGGTAATTGTAGCACCAACATGTTAATATTTAGGTAATGATAATATCTTTAGTTATCACAGCAACACCTGATGATGACTGGAAAATGTTATCTCAGTTACAACTAATAGTTACTCCCTCATCTTTCCAAACTTTTTAACCTTAATCTGTACTCAATTTCCTTAATGGTTCTAACTGTTTTGCAGGCTGAAGGAGTAACTCACTCGGGTCCAACGAAGCTGGTGCTTTATTTTACTGGGGCAACCAACATACTCTATACTTTTGGCGGACACGCAGTCACAGTGTGAGTTATTTATTCAGTTTTGTCAGTCAAATATTAAGTCTTAGGGTCTGCATTAAAAAAAAAACCCTGTTCACAACTTGTTTTCGTTTTTATTTTCATATTGTATATGGTACAAATGTATAATAAATCCACAAAATAATTTAAGGTTACATGCGTATTAACTAGCAAGGTTAATTAGGCAACAATTATTGGTGCAACATGGACCAAGTGTCAGTTTGTTCTTAGAAAATGGCTAAAGAAGCTTGTAATTGATTTGATGTAACATTTGGGAATTAATTTTACCTTTTTGGATACTTTGTTGGCTATAGGGGGTAAATAATGCTCAACTCATTGAATGGCTTTGAAAATTATTCTTAAAAACTGCACAAGTAAATTATCAAAGTTCTAATGAATTTTTTTTTATCACTCCTAGCAAAAGTCAATTTAAGCATTCTGAACTTGAAACTCTTGAAGCATGTAGTAATAATTTAAGAACCTATTATGTTGTCATCTAAGTATTAATGTGCTTAGTCATTATCTTAAACTCCAAATTCTATTGATTCCAAATAGGGTAAATTTGGTGACCAGTGTTGGTAAATAACACAGGTTCATACTGTTTTCAGGGAAATTATGCATGCCATGTGGAAGCCTCAGAAATTTAAGTACATATATTTGTTTGCCACCTTGTATGTATTCACGCTAACAATTCCATCAGCTGCCGCGGTATATTGGGCTTTTGGAGACCAACTTCTCAACCACTCAAATGCCTTCTCTCTCCTTCCACGGTCTGCTTTCCGTGATTCAGCAGTTATTCTAATGCTCATCCACCAGGTCATTACTCAGAATGAAGCAAATTCTTTACCTACTAAGTTAACCCAAAATTTGGATGCCTTTAAAATTCCATTTGTTGACATTCATAAGAATGTTTTCAAAAATGGTCTATTGCCTAGTAGCTCAATTATAATAAGACACTTATCTAATTCACGTGATTACCCTTATTTTTTTTTGCAGTTCATAACTTTTGGGTTTGCTTGCACACCTTTGTATTTTGTGTGGGAGAAAGTAGTGGGGATGCATGAAACAAAGAGCATATTTTTAAGGGCACTGGCGAGACTGCCAGTTGTGATACCAATATGGTTCTTGGCCATTATATTTCCGTTCTTTGGACCTATCAACTCAGCTGTGGGGGCACTTTTGGTTAGCTTCACTGTCTATATCATCCCTGCTCTTGCTCATATGCTCACTTACAGGAAGGCTACCGCTCGGGAGGTAGTCAATCAATTCATTTTTTCTTGTACATAATTGGTATCTACAATATTTCTGGCACTGTCTAGTAGTGCCGCATAATTGATAAGGATGTACATTTGAAAATTTGTTAAAATTGGAAGCACGATGTCTTCTAATTTAGGACCTTAAATTATACATAGGACATACTTTTAGATTTCTTTTGGATATGCTTCATTACATGAAAGTATGAAACATGGTTCTTATCAACTATCAAATCAAAATTACTTGCTAAATATAACCTCACAACTAGCTCTATATCATGTTTTCTCCTACGTCGTAAATGTAATGCATCTCTTCTAATTTTTATTTTTTTTCCCGTGCAGAATGCAGCAGAGAAACCTCCGTTCTTTCTCCCAAGCTGGACCGCCATGTACGTGGTGAACATGTTTATTGTAGTCTGGGTTTTCGTTGTTGGCTTTGGATTTGGAGGGTGGGCTAGCATGACCAACTTTATTAAGCAAGTGGATACATTTGGCCTCTTTGCCAAGTGCTACCAATGCAAGCTTTCGCCGACGCATCACTAATTTTAGATATTCAAGAAGAAGAAAAATTAAGTTCCAGAAATTTTACTTTTTTGTGCTATAGATAGTGAGGTTTTTATTAGATTTTCTCCCCCCATGTGATATGCTGCAGTTTTCCTCCCTCTAGTTCACCCTCTATATATATTATAGTGTAAATTGTCCACGATATCTTGATTTGGTACCAAATTCATATTGGAAATTTAGGTTCAATGATCTATATTTGATTTGTTAAATATTTAACTTGGCGTCGTTATTAGCATACTACATAGGGTCTCATAGCATATTACATGGGGGTATGAGACGAATGAGAACGGTTAGCATGAAGTTAATTTTGGTAATATATTGTCGACACGCAGGTCTGAAGGTGATCTCTCTTTAAGAACAAATATGATTACAAGATATATTTATGAATTTCCATGCCATAAGAAATTTAAAACAAGGCAAAAACAATTTGCTAGAAACTATTCTGTTTTTCTAAATTTGTTGTTCTATTTGAAGCTTTAGTCGTGCAGACTATATATATAGAGATTAAGGCTAACGACACAAAGACAGATTGCTGAAAATCAGGCATTCCAATGGAAGATAATTTCAAACTGACAAGGAGAGGTTTTGAATTTGAAAATAGACACCTTGAAATAAGGGATAAAATGCACAACTAATTTTTTTTATATAGGAAATATCTTGATTTATGAAAATCATGGCTCAACATATATGCTCAATTGATTTAGTTTTCAAATTAATATAACTTCTCAACTAATTATTAGAATTTTAAGTTCATGAATCTTTTAAAAGATTTTTTCAGCAAAATAAAATTGTCCACAGATTCTAAAATTTTCGGATCCGGTTAACATGAAGTTTTTTTTGGGTAAGTTGGTCAATTGGCCAATAAAATACTTGGCCAATAAAATACTGACACACTATGCCTCTCGTTTTAGAATTATGTACAAATATTAAGAAAATAATTATAAAACAATAAATATACTATCAATTATCTATATTGCCCTTGTATTGAAAAAAGATAGTGTTATTTATTGAGTAAAAAATAGTGAGAGAACTAAAGTTATAAGTATTTAATACCTGGGCTAATATGTGAAACTAAGCAGTTAATGCTTATTTAAAATTTTCAAACAAGGAATAAAAATATTTAATTTAAACAACTTATATTAAGTAACTGAGGAGTAGCAAACAGAGGTAGAAGGCCTTACCACAACAGGACAAATACACCTAATTTACAGTACAACTATTAATTTAACTAGTATTTATTTCTAACAGAGTACTAAATCTGGGGATCAGACAGCTATAATGCATGATATCAGAATTTGCCTACAAGTAACAAATTGATCGAAAAGAAAAAAGAAGAGGAAAATAGAAAAGTTTTGCTGAACCCTCTGCCCTATTTGGATTTTACTGGGATCCAGTAAACCCTTTTCCCATTCCATAAATCCTCTTTCTCTCTCCAGTCTTTGAGACTCTCCTGCCCTGCCTGCCGTGCCGTGCAATGTATTGTTTATATCTCTCGGTGGTCAGCTGTATGAATCAAACCTTCTTCATATTTCCTTTTCTCTAAATTTCTTAGCATTTTTGGAATGATTTTTGTGAAATATGAACTTGAGGGTGAAGTTTTGTTGGTGGGTAACAGGCGAAGGTATGCTGCATACTGATGCTATTGGGTGTTCTGAGGATTTGGTTCGGAAAACTCTTAATCACCTTCTCAAGGTTTGTCATTTTATGTGTTTCCTATTTTATACAAGTGTTTTTGGCGTTAGAGCCTGTGAGTTTTCTTCAACAATAAGTCTTGGGTGATCGGATTCTGGGATCGGTCTTGCGACTGACAAACTGAAATTTTTACTGTCTGTTTTTTAAATGCATCTAAATTATATTTTATGATTTATGATTTAAATATTGATTTTTTATAAATTTTTTATTTATAGATTTCATGATTTTTTTTTATTTGCAAATGAAGGTAATGTGTCACTCAAAAGAGAAATTATATTTAGATTTAATTTATTATTTATTGCCATTGATTGTGTAAATAATGTTAAGATTTTATTTATTTTTAATTTTAAATATTGGGAGAAATGAACAAAGTAAATAATAACATTTTTTGAGAAAATATTTATTAAATACAAGTCAAATGTATTGAGAAGATTAAAGTACAAAAAAAAAATGTAGTCAAACCATATTCCAACAAAAAATTGGTCGGTCATGCCAAAAAAAACACATTTGTTATTTTAAAATAGTATTGATTAAAGATATTTAAACTTTGACTATCAAATTGATTTTGGTCCGGGGACAGTTTTGTCATTAGTCCATATACTTAAATATGCATACAAATAGGCGCTCTCTTGAGCTCTGCTGCCAAAGTGTGCGTGTTTTACAGTTTTCCATTTTCGTACCTCTTCGTTCTCCGTGTCTCTCTCTATCTTTTAGGAGGTATAGAGAGAGAAAAATTGTGCAGATTTTCTTGATTTCTATACAGAGATTTCTTGGACAAGCTATGGCGCCGAGAGGAAGAAGACCAAAGGTTGGGTTTTTTAATGTTTTTTTCTTCATTTTTTCAAAAGATTCCTTACATTTTCGGCTGTTTTCTTAACTTTTTGAACAACGTTGAAGCCGCGTAATTCGCGAATGGACGCTGCCGTTGACGCCATGACTCCTTATGGGTTTTCACAGAAGCTTGTTCGGAAAACAGTCAAGGAACTTTTAGAGGTGAAATAAAAAAAAATTGTTTGTTTTGGGAGAAATCCGATAGGTAGTTAGCAAAACCCAGATAGGAATTGTGAGTTATTTAAGTTCTATCTAGTTTATAGATGGTAAATTATTTGTGGGTTTGTTGTGTACTTGGTGGAGTTTGATTAGTTGCGTGTGTTATACTGAACTCTGTTCTTGTTATTTTTTTCCCTTTTCTGTTTGGGGTGAAAATTTTATCAGGGTTTTTTGATTTTGGGACTTGTTGTCTGGTTTATGCATTTATTTATTATTTTTTGGTATTATTCTAAAATTAATTTTAGTTATATGGTGGAGAAGAATCGTGGCCTGTTATCGAAGAGGGTGGTTATACTTCTGTCCTTCTTGATGTCCTTCTAGCTGCACGAAATAAGACTGAGGAAAAAGAAGAAGAGGGAGGCAATGATCTGGAGACTTGTCCACAAGGAGGATTATTGCAGGTAATAACTAAAAACATTATATTTGTGCTGTATTATTTTCTGATTTTGCTCTCAGTTCGTATGCTTAATCGTGGATAACAGAATGCTATTGGTATTTATTTAGTCAAATGTGATTTTGGGGCTTAATTTCTGTATTTTAATTGCTAAGTATGTGGGAGTCGGGCTTCATTTGTTCTTTTAAAGAGTAATTCTTTGGGGATAATGGGGATATTAGGTGTATGGATAATCAAAAATCGCCAGCAAAATATACAATTGATATCCTATAGAGATATGGATATGGCATGTATCAATATCATTAGCTCTTAGTTAGCAACCAATAGTAAACTCTACAAAAAGAGAAATTTATCCCTCTCTTCAAAATCCTTAATTTTAGGCGATTGTTTTTGACTTCATTCAACCTGCATAGAAGGATAATTCCAGGGCAGTTGTTACAACGTATCTGTTGTGTTCTTAAGAATCTTTGTTTAGAAAGTGTTGTAAAATGTTTTTATGTGACCTTATTAAATGCATGAATTTTGTTTAGTTAGAAAGTGTTGTTATGGAATTTTGTTAAAAACTTAAAAGTACATTTGGCATGACAATTATGATTTTCTGAAATATTGTAACTAAATTAAACAATGATAAATTAGTACTATATCAACCCAATTTTATTTAAACAATGATAAATTATGATTTTCTGAAATATTGTAACTAAATTAAACAATTAAAGATATTATTCTAAAATAGACAAATAAATAAACTAAGATTTGAATGAATGATTTTCGATAAATAAGGATTAAGACTTCAATATCCCCAATTATGAACTATAACTCAATTATCCAATTATCCCAATTATTATGTCTACTGAATTGTTAACAGGAATTCTTAAATGTCAAAAGTTCTTTTCCAAGTAATCAATTGACTTCTATTTAATCCAGATTAATCTTGCTATATTCCTATGCAAAACAAGTGAATTAAATTCTTTCAATTCCAATTCCTTATGTGTTACATGCGGTGAACAGATATTTCCATTCAATTCACAAACTTAATTATTCACTGTGCAAATAACTAAGTCATATGTTATCAAGCCCAATTCTAATCCTAGAATTCCTCTTTCAATTTCTTCTAGAGTAACAAGGTAATTATTGGCCAAATAATTAATCAATAGATGCAAGGCATGATAAACAATTCACTTCAACATAAATAATTGGAATAAACTGAATAACTAATTTATAGCCATAAAAGGTTCAATTGAAATCTTAATTAAAGAATTAGTTCATAACGAAAATAAAAACCAATAATCGTTTGCAAATCATCCTTAAAGAATTACAAATTGAAAATAAGGAGAAGAAGAAAAAACTCTTGAGTCAATCCTTAGTCTTCAAGTAATCCTCTGTGTAGCCTCCAATGAATGAATGAATGATAAGGTGCCCTTTTAATTCAGCAGCATAAACCTTATATACTTCCCCTAATGCTCCCCACTCCAAGTCCAAGTCAACTTTGCATTCCATGTGGCAAACCAAGTCAACGGAAGGTCAAAGGCGCGTCCTCAGTCAACTGCAGCCGAGGCCCAGCGCCCCGGCGCTGGGATTAGTACTGCATTCAGCGGCCCGGCGCTAGTATTAGTACTGAATTTAGCGCCTCGGCGCTAGGAGACAGAAAGTGTCAATCATGCCCTGTTTTAGCTCAAATGCTCCCAAATGTTCCTACAGCTCCCAAACCTGCAATAGCACAACTAAACACAATAAAAACACTACTAAAGGACTTGAGAATACACAAATCTAAGCCCAAGGATACCCAAGTCATGGGTATATTACCCAATCATCAGATACACTATTTACTTCATAGGCATTGACTTACTTGGTTCCTGTCAGTGTCATTCTTTTCTTTTCGGTGGAAGAAACTACCTGAGATCATCGACTATCCACA
Organism: Panax japonicus; assembly: GCA_020205505.1. NCBI lineage: Eukaryota > Viridiplantae > Streptophyta > Magnoliopsida > Apiales > Araliaceae > Panax > Panax japonicus. The sequence continues at coordinate 90,995,227 of CM035113.1, forward strand.
GATCAATAAGCAGTCCCCAGACTCTCACACAATTTACATAATGGAAGAAAATGCTTCTGGATAGAATTGTTTGAAGAGAACGGAGTTAGTTTATATAGTTAGAGAAGAGAAGCCTCTGAAGGCTGTGTCTGTTCTGTACAAATAGATGTGTCTTTTAGATTATAGTATGATCATTAATAGGCATGTCTGTTAATTTAACAGATCCTGCCAATCAATTAATTTGGAGGCTTGTGAACTCTTGTGGGTCGACTCGAACCCAGATCCGATCTAACCCCCCAAACCAACAAGATTGTATCTCATCGAGAAATCAAGGAAGAAGACTAATACAAATCAAGAAAGAAACGTTGAACATAACGGGCAATTAATAGAAGTCCACATAATAAGCATAATGTCTGCAGTTTAATTAAAACCTGCATGGCAGAAAATGTTGTTGCACATTCATTTTTCCAAGGCCATAAGCTCTCTATTTAAACAAATTTTCTCCACCAGATGAAGCACAAGAATTTTGTGTGGTTATCGTGTCTGTTTCATTACTTGTTTTCCAATGTGTCTTTCATTTATCTTTGCTAGTTTGCTCTTGCAACTTCTGAAATCTGGAGAGGTGTTTCATTACTTGCTAGTTTGCTTTCCTTATCGAGATCTTGCCTCTCTAGTTCTCCTACAGTTGTGCATTTAAATAGGCATTACCAGAATTCCTTCATCTTTCCATTATCTCTGGGATATGTTGACTTGGTGTGGGAAACTTGGACATTTTTAACAGATTGCCGTTGGATGATACCCAAACGGTTTCAGCAGAGGTGACTTGAACAAATTATGTCGTAATCTTTGAATTGTGAAGCTGATTATTCTCTGCAGTTCATGCAAATATACTTGCATACATGCATGTAAAAATAGCTGTCATTACTCACATATATGTGTGTGTGTGTGTATACATTTATTATGTCTTTTCAAGTTACTAGATCTGTCCTTTGATACATGATGGTCTTAGATTTAGCATAACATGAATGTTGATAAACTTATTTATTCACTAGAAAATTGTTGGTTAGATTGTGATCCATTATATGACTTACTTAGGCTGTGACTGGAGTAAATATTTTGGTAATAAATTATTAATGGCACCTGCTGCCTTACTGTGCACAATAATTGCTTTTTGTAGGATGCCCCGGTGCAAGAAAATGGAGCCGCAGATCCTGCATTACTTGATATTTCTGGGCCCTCTTGTGCTGTTAAACCTCCTGGTTATGAAATTATCACTACTGCATCACAGACTGACAACACAGGTATGCCATGAAACTTTCATTCTTATATTGATCAAGCAATAAATGTAAGGATAAGGGCACACCAGAATTTAGAATAGTACTTATCCCCCAACAAAACCCAAAAGAAGAGAGAGGACGTAAATAGCATGAATGCTTTTTTAGAGAAATCATATTACAATTTAGAAGTGCATTTATGATGCTAAAAGCCATGTTATTTCTCTTGTGGCTTTAATTATTTTGTTGCATAATTTACAAACTTCCCTCTGCCACCTGAAGGAGCTGGAAAAGAATGGAAAGATATTGGTCTCTACCAATCGAGCAGTCTGAATCTTGATGCTGCTGGGAAAAATGAAGAGTCTCCCAGAGGTCTTGTTAATATTCAAAACTCCCACGTCAACTCTCCCCCAGCGTTTCTCCATTCTACACCACCGGTTGGCAGTGTTCCAGTCCGAAGACGTAAGCCTTGTTATGGGTGGATTGGTGGTGATAGTGATGATGATGATGATGATTTCATATACCTCCCGCCAGCAGAAAGTTTCAGTCCTGCACCAGGGAAATCAAGAAGCATAAAGCGAAAGACAAGATGGGATGTTGAACCTGAAGATAGTTAGATCTCTCTTATATTATTATTACATAAAATACTTGTAATTCTCATGAAAAATTAAGTATATATCTTCATGGAGAAGAAACTAGCATGTTTGGGGAGGCAGTTGTGCTTCAAATCTCTTGATTCTTGAAGTTCCTCCATCATTTTCATTGTTCTGGACATGAAAAAACATGTATAGGATTTCCCCCCCTGATTTTGGGAACAGTGGAAATTGATATGTTTTTGCAAAATTTGCATCTTGCTTTTTGTTTACCTGTTATCATTACTTGAATGGTTCCTTTTATGTTTCTGCTTTGTTCTTTGTATATTTGTTTTCTTCTTTAGGATTAGGAAGGCTTGTGCTTGTAGTAAGCTTCTTTCAATTTTTAATTTTCAATTGCTCATTCTCTGTGCATTAGAGCCTCTGATAAGCGTAATCGTGTTGTAGAAAAGAAGCATAAACATAGAGTATAAAAAAGGAGAGAAGTTGAAAAAATCAAGAGACGAAATACTTGATTACGAGTGTTGCAACTATTTGTACAAGCCTTTATGTTGCTCTTGTTCTTGGCTGAATGTGTATCGAATGCTGGGATTGGCGCCAAGAGATTCGGCCTTTTACGGGTGTGTTGGACCCTTGTTGAAGACTAACCAGAAAATAAGAGAGAAATAGATAGAATAAGGGAGGAAGACCTTTGTTAAAAGCTTTCTTCATTTCATTTATAAAATACATAATATAAAACTTGAAAGTTACCCTTCCTATTACACAGATATATAACTACTAAAATACTAAAAAATGTTTATTCTCCTAACCTATTCCACTTTCTTATCCATCACCCACATTATAACAACCTCCATGTATATACAAAATGGAAGCTAATATTTCCACAACCCTTGCTCTTGTGATCCTGACATTCCTTCCCCCCCGAGAGAATTCATGTCCTCGTGATTGAAGTAATAAGTCTGAATAGTTGAGCTTGAGCAAGTCTTCATCTTCTTAGGTAACTTCCTCCAAGTTGCAATATTCTAAATATTGATAAATGACCTTGTTTCCTTTGTAAATTTTCCTCTGTTTTAAGGTTCTGAATGGCCTCACATCAAACTGCCCTTCTTGATTAACCTCTGGTAGTTGTGTGTTGATTAGAGTTACTCTCAAATGCCTTTTTAATTGTGAGACATGAAAGTTGATATGTATCCTTAGCTCTAGTTTTTATGCAATAGCCTTGTATTTTTCTAGAATTTTAAAAGTCCCATAGAATTTTGGAGCTAGCTTCATATTCTTTCTTATTGAAACTGAAATATGCCGGTAAAGTTGTAGTTTCAGGTACACCCACTCTTCAACCTCAAATTTTCTCTCAGTTTTTCCTTTATTAACATGATTCTAGATTCTTTGTTGTGCATTGGCCATGTTCTCCTTGAGAATTTTCAACTATTGTTGTTTCTTTGCAAGAATACCCTCTATAACTGCAATGTTGGTACTAAATTTTGAGGGAATGCTCAGGTGTATATGGGCATGATCATAGAGAATTTTGTATGTGGTTGTTTGTAGAGAAGTGTAGAAAGTAATATTAAACCACCATTCTACCATAGGTAGTCAAGAGCTCCATTGTTTTGTTTGGTGAATGACTGCACATGCTCCTTAGGCGTTGCTTCAAATATTGATTTATCCTCTCAGTGCTCCCATCACTTTAAAGATGACAAGAAGTACTGATGTGGAGCCTTATTCCTGCAAGTTTAAATAGTGTCTGCCAGAAGTCACTCAAAAATATAGGATTCCTATCACTCACAATTGAGCTGAGAAGGCCATGAAGCTTAAAGAGGTTCTCAAAAAATAACTAGGATAACGTTTTGGCTAAGATAGGATCGATGACTGGGTGGTAAGAAATGAGAGCTCCTGTTATACTTATAAGTAACAACCCAAATAACTTAATAGCCTTTGGAGTTAGGGAGTCCACTGATGAAATCCATAGCTTTGGAGTTGGAGTAGCCCATGACTTTCACATTTTTATGTTTGGAAAATTGACAAACATGGCACTCAACCACTTACCTTGAAATATCATTCTTCATTCCAATTCGGTAGAAGTACTGTTTTATCCTTTTTAGAGTAGCGCTGGCCCCCAAGTCCTTTTTCATGGAGTTATTTAAATAGTTGTTTCCTCAGCAATCTTTGGAATCCTATCACCCATTTACCTCTATACTTAAGCAATCCATGGACTAATTTAAGCTCATTTGGGCCCATCTTTGTAGCTGCTAACTCAACCATAACTTGAGAAATATTGTTTTCTTCTTCATAACTTTCAACAATCTGGGACATCCATGCTGGTTGAGTTATTGTCAAATAGTTTAAGGTTTTTACATTTTTGGAACTTGGTCCCTCCATGTAGTTGGACTTCTTTTCTTTGTTGCATAAAGCTGAGGATAAGGTTATTGTAATTCATATGTACTCCTCCTAATTGTTTCAGCCATGTGGTTCTCAAGATGGCATCATATGACTACAACTTAATGATCCATATAGGTGTATTGAAACTGTGGGTGTCAAAATTCCATGTAAACTTAGGGCATCATGCTTTACTATGAAGTTCTTCACCATTAGGAAGGTTGATAATAACTAGGTCAATAGGATGCATAGGACAATTTAGTGCCTTGGTAACATCATCACTTGGAAAATTTAAGATGTTACCACATCTATTAACATCATCAGTTGTTTTCCTTCACTTTTTCCTTTGAGAATCAGGACTTAAACTCATTTGTCTCTTCTTGAAGTTTCAGATTACACGAGGTAACTTTTCCTTTAAGTTTATCATTCCCCTTTATTTGGATAGGCTCAGGTTCCTCATCAAACTAGAGAGGTCCAAAGTATTCCTTACATTCTGGGGTCTCTTCATAGTTTTGAAAATCCTGATCACAAGTAATCATAAAATTCAGGGAGTCTTACATTGGTGCCCCATGGTATACTTCTCATCACAATAAAAACGAAGGCCCTTAGCCTTTCTTTCATCTCTTTGGGTTGCAGTAATTGGCTTGGGTTTATTAAAGTATTTTTTAGGATAGGTAAGCATATGTGTCTTGGTTGTAGTGGGTGCAGAGATGTCTTTTTTATTGTTGGGCTGAGTGTAACTAGTTTGTGGTTTAGAATAACTGTGGGTGTTAGTAAGTTTAAGAATAGGGCTCTCGTAGAACTTACCTTGTTTGAAGGCTTGTGATAGAGTTTCTAGGTCAATCAACTTTACCATTTTCTTAGTTTCATCTTTAAGTTCACTAATGAAATTCCCCATAAAGAAGTCCTCAGTCAAGTGAGGCAAATTTTCAAGCAATCTTCCTTTGTGCCTTTCAAACTCATCATAGTGAACATTCATAATCTCCACTTGCTTTAACAATTTGAATTGTTCATATATGTTTTCCACACCTGCCTCTGTGAACCTTACAGTGAAGTCTCCTGCAAACTCCCTTCATGTAAGTCCATCTTTTCCATTCACATAAGACTTGTACCAGTATTTGGGAGAACCATGTAAATGCATTCTAGCTATGACAATCCTCATATGGGAGTTGATTCTATTAATGCTAAAGTACTCCTCAAAGTCTTGAATCCAACTCTTAGCATAAGCACCCTCGGTAAATGATGGGAAAACCAGTTTAAGATATCTCAGTTCTCTTCAATCTTAATTAACGTTATCATTTCCGTTCCTCATCCTCCATTGAGCATCATCTTCTTCATTTCTCCTAGCTATTTCTTGTTCAGCATGTCTATTGTCTCTAAAGAAGCCCTTATCGTTCCTTTTCCCCATAGGAATAATCCTCTTGCTCCTTTTCTTATTCCCAAAAGCTAGGATTCTCAATTCCTTCTCCATTATCTTAGCCCCTTTGTTTCAACAACTCATTCATTCCACCCATGAAGTAGTCCATCTTTTCATCAGTGAGTTGCAATTTCTCATCAGTATATTCCCTGTAAGTTAGACAATCCTGCTGCAACATTTGTGATAGTCCAACCATGTAATGTTCACAGAGAATATAAATGAAAGGAATCACATAACAAGTGTGATTCTGAGTTCAAATTTTTTTCCAACAGTACAATACTGTCAGACTTTGAGCAATGAAGCTTGAATAGCTTTTTAAGTGAGAGTTGGATATCCTTAGTGAAACAAACTAAGTATCCGAGGCTATAACAAGTTATAAATTCAACTAGCTAGAGCTTAGTTGAATTTTAATGAGTAATTGAGCACACAAATGAAGTTATAACTCCAAAGGATCAAAATATAACATTAACACTAATTACATAGTAGTAACAGAGTGTTAATACTAAAATAAGGTTGAAACTGTTTAGTTTTTGAATTTCTAAAACAAATTGGGACTTAATTTTTGTGTTTTTGGATTTTTGAAAGTGTAAACTAAAGCTTAGATCGACTAACAACCTAATATGAATCACATAACAAAAACAAAAACATATCAAACAATTTTAATTTTCACATTTTGTAAATTTTTATTAACTCAGAAGAAAATGAAAACTATGGATTGAAACATGTTTGGGTGTTGGTTTTTATGAAGAATATTGTATGGCTTACTTATATGTGATTGAAGCGAGTAAAATGAGATTGATTATTACCTGAAATAAGTGAATTAACACTTCAAATTCCTGAGTTACAGGTTTTCCAGAAAAATAGATCAGCCTCCGTAATGGCTATTTCTACAACCTTGCTGTTGGAATCTGAAGTTGTTGTTGTTGTTGTTGTTGTTGTTTCTAGGCTGGTTCTAGGTAGTGTTTGAAGAATAGAAGATAGTAGATGGGGTAACGTTTAAATTAGTTTTGAAAAAGAGAATATTTCAATTAGAGGTTGAAGATAGGAAAGAAAACACAGTATTAGAAGGAAGAAGATGATGCGTTTGGATAAAATTTAAGCTCTGATACCAATTTGTCATGCTCTTGTTGAAGCATAACCAAAAAATAAGAGAGAAACAGAGATATAAAAGGATATAATTAGAGAAACATATAGAATAAGGGAGGAAGAAGGAGAAGAACACATTGAATACTCATTTTGTTCGTGATATGGAGGGAGAGAGATAAGAAAAGCTTAAAAGCTTTCTTCATTTCATTCATAAAATCCATAATATAAAACTTGGAAATTACTCTTCCCATTACACACACACACACACACACACATATATATAGCTACTAAAATGTTGTAAAGTGTATATTCTCCTAACATACTCCACTTTCTTATCCATCACCCACATGATAACAACCTCACTGTGCATACACGTATACAAAATATTTAACTCCAAAATATACAAGCTATTTTTGTTATGCCCAGTTTACCCTTACTCTTGTGATTCTGACATGGTGAGAATTTTGTAAAATACTATTTATGTTTCATTTCTACAACTCCAAGTTTCTTGAGCTTCAAACCAAGTATTCATGTTTCAAATTGTGGTCAGTTCTTCAGCTATCCTAAAACATGGTACTAAGGACAAACAATTTGTTAGTATTCTAGCTTATACATACATATGTTTGATTTGACGATGAAATAAAAATTTAATGTATATTTGTAAAACCAATAACTTTTGTAAAATCCTTAAAAAGACAATTTATGTAAAATGACTTAGTGTAGGGATCAAATTTAGTAGGTTGATCCATTCCTTATTGTAAATATATTGTTCAAGAGCCAAGTCTGAAGATTGTTCGTAGAGTTGAAAATCAAAAAGTATTCTGAGATTGTAAAGCATTCATTATATTCATAAATATCGTAGTGCATGAAGATTGATCATAAAGTCAAGCTTTCAGGGCAAGTCACTCTATTATCGGATATATAACTTTGTGATTAAGCATAATCGTAGAGTTCATCTCTTCTGACATGTTATGACAATGTCGTACAACTATGATTGAAGATCTTAAGGTGAATCTATAAAAGGCGAGCAACCTCAAACAATCCAACAAGACATAGAGATAAATTGATCAAGTCCAAGTGATATCTGTTTGAGCTCATAGTCTACTCACTCTACGATTTAGAAATTTTAACTGTTGTTAAGTCATGTGATCAAGAAGCTTAATGTTACTTAGCAGCGCCTCAAATCTCTCAATTTCTGTGTGATTCTATCTTAGTGATATGTGTATATTCCAAGTCTGTGTGACTTGAAGGATTCTTAGTGAATCTGTTGTAAATCAGTTCTTAGTGAACTGTAATCGATATGATTGATTACCTTTCCTTAGTGAAAAATCCCTACTCTAGGAGTATAAGAGAGGACTAAGATATTTTTGTGCTTCGAACCTCTTAAAAAATCTCTAGGTCATTTACTCTACTAAATTTACTTTCTGCACTCTATGTTCTGTATTTAAGTTTCTCTTTATTTTATCTATGTGACTTTGTCTACACTTTCTTACACCAAATTTAAAATTATGATTTCTTATTAATCTTTGAATGGTTTTTTAAAACATCATTCATCTGTGCATAATCAAAAAAATAACTTGTTTAATTTAACAATGGTAATAATTCTCTAAACCAAAAGTTTTAAAAAATCTATTCATCTTTTCATGCGTTTGGGAATAACATAATTATATATTTCTATATTGATATGGATTATCATCATTGTAATTTGTACTGAATAATTTCTTTTAAATTTGAGCGTTCACTTATATATAAATAATTATCAATCAATTTGGGTTTTACTCTAAGACTAACCTTGAGTATAAAAAATATTTTTTAAATCTTAGATTATCTTGAGAAATACATAAAATTTCGTATGTATCAAATTCATATTTAAGATGACTCGTACATAATTACAATATTCACTGGCCTCACGTCAGGAGGATTTGTTTTATTTTAAGTTAAACTATGGTAAGAAATGACCATAAGTATACATATAATATAAGTCCATAATTAACATAAACTGTATTATTCAATGTTTCTATGATCATTAAAAGATTGAGGGTCTTAAACTGTATTATTCAATGTTTTGAAGGTTAAGACCTTCCACAAACATAAGATCAGTGGGTCTTTTCCCTGTCATCATCTCCAATATTAAGATTCCATAGCTGTACCGTACACATCCCCCATTGCAGATAACTCACTTCCCATGCATTACTCTGCCATTCACAAACAAAAAAAAAATCACTCAAAAAAGAAGCCAAGATTACATGCATGTTTTTATTAAGACTAAAAAAAGGAACCAACCGTAATAATATGAATGAGAATCCAAACCTGGAACTTCACATTCTATTTATGAGCATATACATGCTGGTCATATATACTTATGACACTGAATGATATAAACTTCTAAGAACATACTCGTATGCCAAAACTTAATTAAAGGAAATAGGGTGTCTAGCTACTTTGACAATCTCGATTCTCGAGGGAGAAAAAAAATCAAAAAAATAAATTAATTGCAGTCTTATCCATTGAAAAATCAAATAAAAATAACATCATGTAAAACAGTAAAAGTATATATGATCAAGCAAAGATTAAGGAGGACACTAAATAAATGGCTCTTAACAACTCTCCCCGTTCCAAATTATATAAGATCGTTATTGACTTTGATAATTTGAGAATTTTTTACAAATCAAAATTGAGATGATTCACTAAAAATTATGAAAGAATAAATGTTAGAATGAGTATGACTAATTGTATAGTTGACAATAATTATCATTATATTGACTAAAATTAAAGAAATAATGTTAATTTTGAGTTTGAAAATGATGTTATATTTTGAAACGGAGGAAGTATATATATCAGTTCTAGAAATATTTAAATTTTGAGAGAGGACTTGGTTTACCTGGAACTGCATAGATCTCATATTGTTCCTCTTACCCCGAGTGAGCTGCTTTGAATTGCATCAGTGTGTCCGTGAAGAAGTTTTGCCAACATGAGCGACCATGTCTTCATCAAGAAGAATGTTGCTTGGGTTTAGATGATCACAATGTATGATGGGATTCTCATACTGGTGATGAAGATAATCGACTGCACAAGCCACATCTATGGCAATGTTAATTCTTTCAAGGAGGCTATAATATAAGTCCATGCAGTTCATCCACTCCATTTTGTGTCTCTGGGTGCAGCCACCTCTCTAAACTCTCATTGGGCATGAGCTCGTAAACTAAATCTTTACATTCATTACCTTGAAAATCGACAGTTGAGCAAGAAGTTATGACCTTTACCAGATTACGGTGTCTAATATTTCTCAAACCTTTAGAAATGACTCCTGAATTGAAGTAGTAATGAGGATGGTAACGTTTTTGCGCCAAGAGAGCAATAAAGACTGTTATCTGTAATATATAGTATTATTTAATAATGTATATAAATATAATAATAATAAATTATGCAAAAATAAAAAATATAAATCCGAGTCCTTTGAATTCACAAAGTCTCCTTAAAGCAAATTTATTCCCCCACAGATGCTAAGGGTTAATTGAATAATTGCTTCCCAAGATAAAACGGATTTCAATTCTTAATTAGTAGCATTGCAAAATTAAGAATTCATCGAACGCAAATTCTATGTTATGTACTCGAACTTTTACTATCAATAATAATGATGCATGTAAAATGAAAATTACAGTAATGATGCATGAAAATGGTGTATTCATACACTTACTCAGAAACGGGAAAAGTATGCAGAACGGAACGGGACTGCAACACTTTTGCATACAACGGGATTCACTTTTGCAGAAAACGGGATTCTGCAGAACGGAGAACGGAATTCTATACTGCAGAACGGGGAAGGAAGGAAAGGAACGGGAATTTGCAGAAAACGGGATTCTGTGGAAAGGAAGGAACGGGAAAATTCTCAACGGGACGGAACAGAAAATAAGGGAAATTTTTCATCTTTTAAAAACTTCCTACACCGTTTATTTATAGAATCCGTTGGCGCGTAACCGTCGTCAAAACGACGTAGTTTCACAAACCCGCCCGTCACGACCACGATCCGACCCGTCCGGTCAATTTTCTCATTCAATTCAAATCTCATTTCCAACAATCCCCCACATGAATGTAAAATTGGCTTTACAATATGCAAAATATGTTATGAATATGCAGACACTAGTTCGAGTACATAAGAAAAGATATTTCATCAGGTTAAGTAGCCCAGTGGCTTTGAACTTGCCCTAGTAAAATCTATCGGATTTACTCGGCTAATCAGTAGACTTGATGTCTTTGAACTGTCAGCTTTTTGTGTAAACCAAGACAATAGAATTCACAAAATATCTCTTCAGACATAGTTGGTTCTCACGTTTGTGTTCATTTTGGCCTTGAAATACCTCTTGGTTCCGTAAGTATATTAGAGAATTCAGCCTTCATAATTCTCACAGAAGTGGCCCCCTTCTTACTCACGTAGGTGACTTCTATCAAGAGTATCCTGCAATACCCCACTTGAAAGTATTTTAAGATATAAAAGTCATTAAAAGCGTAACTTATCCTGATACCCGTGGCAGATGTGCACTGTCTCATTTTAGGAATGGTTAGGAGTAATTATCTCCTCAGTGCTTTACTGAGTACTACATAGTTCGGTTTGTCCATTGAACCTAGATCTTGGGATCTCCAGTCAGCTAGGTTGGTTTGCCACTATGACGACTCTTATTTAAACAGTAGGCTTTAAACCCATTCCCCTCGATGATTTTTCCACTTGCTCTCTTGTTAAACCTTTCGTAAGCGGATCCGCAATATTATCTTTTGACTTTACATAGTCAATTGAGATAATTCCATTTGAGAGCAATTGTCTAACGGTATTATGTCTTCGTCGTATATGACGTGACTTACCGTTATACAAATGACTCTGTGCTCTTCCAATCGCTGATTGGCTATCACAGTGTATACATATAGCTGGCACAGGTCTTGACCAATTTGGAATATCCTCTAAGAAATTACGAAGCCACTCTGCTTCTTCTCCTGCTTTGTCTAACGCAATGAATTCCGATTTCATTGTAGACCTAGCAATACACGTTTGTTTTGAGGATTTTCAAGATACTGCTGCACCTCCAAGGGTAAAGACATATCCACTTGTGGATTTCGAGTCTTTATTGTCAGATATCCAATTAGCATCGCTATATCCTTCCAATATTACTGGATATCTTGTATAATGCAGTCTATATTTTTGAGTATATTTTAGGTATCCTAAAACTCTCAAAATTGCTTTCCAGTGATCTTTACCTGGATTACTCGTATACCTACTTAGCTTACTTACCGAATAAGTTATATCTGGTCTAGTACAGTTCATGACGTACATTAAACTGTCTATTATACGAGAATATTCTTGTTGTGATATGACATCACCTTCATTTTTAGCTAGATGAAGATTTATATCAACTGGGGTCTTATTTAGAATTATATTATACTTGTTAAAATTTTCAAGTATTTTCTCAATGTAATGAGATTGAGATAATATAATTCCATCAGAGGTTCTAGAAATCTTGATTCCTAAAATTATATCAGCAATCCCCAAGTCTTTCATGCCAAACCTATTTGACAACATACGTTTAGTAGAGTTGATAACTTCATTGTTGCTACCCATGATTAACATATCATCCACATAAAGACAAACAATGACATATTCTTTTTGAGTACTTTTGATATAAACACATTTGTCACACTCATTGATTTGAAATCCATTTGATAACATAACATTATCAAATTTCTCATGCCATTGTTTTGGTGCTTGTTTTAATCCATACAAGGATTTAACAAGTTTATACTTTCCTCTTTTGTCCAGGAGCTATGAAACCTTCAGGTTGTTCCATATATATTTCTTCATCTAATTCACCATTTAAGAATGCAGTTTTTACATCCATTTGATGTATTTCAAGTCTATTTAAAGATGTTATTGCTATTAGCATTCGAATAGATGTAATTCTTGTAACAGGTGAGTAAGTGTCGAAATAATCCAATCATTCCTTTTGTCTATAGCCTTTAACTACAAGCCTTGCTTTGTATTTATCAATTGAGCCATCAACTTTCATCTTCTTTTTGAAGATCCATATATACCCTAAGGGTTTTGAACCTGGTGGAAGGTCCACCAATTCCCATGTATGATTTTGCATAATGGACTCAATTTCACTATTAATTGCTTCTTTCTAATGAGAAGCATCAGGAGAGGATACTGCTTCCTTGTAGGTTCGAGGATCATTTTCTAACAAAAATGTTAGAAAATCTGGACCAAAAAACGTTGAAGTCCTTGACTTTTTGCTACGTCTAGGTTCATCCACTACAGACTCTTTGTCTATATTTTCAGGATTATCACTAGTAGCATCCAAATGTCTTTTGTTTGAATTTAACTCATTATTTCCATTATATGGAAAAATATTCTCAAAAAATGATGCATCTCTTGATTCAATAAATGTATTAACATGAATATCATTAATTTCAGATTTATGAACAAGAAAGCGATAAGCACTGCTGTTATTTGCATAACCAATGAAAACACAGTCAATTGTTTTTGGTCCTATCTTAACCTTTTTAGGTTTAGGTACCATCACTTTTGCTAAACACCCCCACACTCTTAAGTATTTATAGCAAGGTCTATGACCTTTCCATAATTCATAAGGGGTTTTGTGAGTTTTCTTATGAGGCACTTTGTTAAGAATATAATTGGCAGAAAGCAAAGTTTTCCCCCACAAATTATGGGGTGCTCCAGAACTGTTCAACATAGCATTCAACATTTCTTTTAATGTTCGGTTCTTGCGTTCAGCAATACCGTTAGATTGAGGTGAATAAGGAGCGGTAGTTTGGTGAATAATGCCATGAGTAGAGCATATCTCTTCAAATGGTGATTCATATTCACCACCTCTATCGATTCTTATTGCTTTAATCTTTTTGCTAAGTTGATTTTCAACTTCATTTTTATAAAGTTGAAACATTTCTACAGCCTCATCGTTGCTTCTTAGCAAATATACATAACAATATCTTGTGCAATCATCAATAAAGGTTATGAAATATTTTTTCCCACCTCTAGTTTGCACAAACTTTAAGTCACATATGTTAGTGTGAATTAAATCTAGAGGTTCAGTTTTCCTTTCAACAGAATGAAAGGGTAATCTTGTCATTTTTGATTCCACACAAATTTCACATTTATGTTTTAGATTAATATCAAATTTAGGCAAGAATTCTAAATTAATTAATCTACGCAAAGTATTATAATTAACATGACCTAATCTAGCATGCCATATATTTGAAGATTCCAACAAGTAAGCAGAAGAATTAATTTTATTATTATCATTAGATTTTGGTACAACAGTCATAACATTCATCTTAAAGAGCCCATCATCCATGTAGCCCTTTACAACAAACATATCATTTTTTTTAGTAAGTACATGTAGATATAATAACATAAATTAAACAAATTACCTGTGATATTGCTGCAGCAGCACCACCCATATTTATTTATTTATTGTATTGAGTTTTGGTTAATTTCTAATCTATTTATAGATTAGGTCGTACTCTAATTATTGCAGGCACGCATCTTAATAATTGGTCGTATTCCAATTATGGGATATGCTGTTTATGGGATATGTTGTATCCTAATTTTTGGAACGTATCCCAATTCCAACCGATTCTAATTTTTTGGAAATTTTTGGCCCAACTCAATTTTGGCTTCCAAATTCCAACCGATTTTAATATTAGCGTATTTTTGGTCCAACTCAATTTTGGCTCCCAAATTCCAATACCCGTTAATATTATCGTTGGAAACTAGCAAATACAGAATATAGAATCATGCAAACAAAATAAAATAACATAATATTTTGTATTAACATGCAACAAATATTTTGTTAAGATATTGAATTTTATAAAATACTATATCTACAACAATCGAACAACACAAGTCAGTTGTAGAAAACTCATGGTATATCATTATCATGAATTTAACAAAAACTTAGGTTAATATATGTTACCCATGATTAATCCATGCATTATCATTATTACACTACGTAACATATGATAAACTTCAAAAAAAAATCATATCATGCATTATTATGCATCATTTTCCGATTATTACCCACTTCAAATTTTAAAATGGTTATGTAATAAACTGTTATTTTCGTAATATATAAATTAACATGCAACATTTATAAACATATAAACATGAAATTTAAATAAAATAACAAAATATTATTTAGTGACAGAAACTATCAATTCAATTCTTAAAAGAATTCAAACTTTCTAAGAATTTGAGATTCAAACTGCAAAAGAATAATTTCCTAACATGTTGTCATTTTGTATGCAATCATTACTATAAATTTACTGCATAATTAAAATATTTATTACTGCACTTCAACAGTTTAGTTTGCAGAATACTATATTATAACATGCTAGTATATATATTATCTGTAGAATATTAACATGCTTGTATAGGATGTTAATATATTAACATGCAGAATATATTAATATGCAGAATATATATTCACATGCATATCAACATGCTATATTAACATGCATATTAACATACTATATTAACATGCATGTATGCACTTCAACAGTTTCTATCATGAAGAGTCATTCTTTTTAAGAATGTTATCTGTACTCATATTATATATATATTAATTACTAACAATACGAATTATATATATATAATTACTGTACTCAACTTCTTTAAACAAATAATAGAATTAATATATATAATAATATATTACTACTATTACGGTATTATAATATATTTATATATATATATATATATATATATATATATATATATCCCATGCATACCAAAACAGTATACTCCCATGATTAAATTAATAGGGGAAAAAATAGCATTAATGATATTGGATGCTACCAACATACTGCAGTCATTTTGCAATGCATGCACCAAAGATGCAATGAACTATTATAACATGCAAAATTAAAATTCCAGAATATATAACATAAACTATAACATAAACTGTTATATATATATATAACAGAATATCTAAATATAATATATATATAATAACAGAAATAAATTCCAAAATTCTGTGTATATATATACTAACAGAAGTTTAAAATATATATAAATTTATTTCCAGAAATAAATTTTTTTTTCCCACAATTTTCTGTTGACATACACAATACTATAATTACAGAAAAGGTAAATTTGCTTTAAGATTGTTATCTGTAATATATAGTATTATTTATTATATATAAATATGATAAAACAAAACATAATTTTATATATATATATAACACAAAAAATATTAATCAGTAAATCCGAGTACTTTGAATTCACAAAGTCTCCTTAAAGCAAATTTATTCCCCCACAGATGCTAAGGGTTAATTGAATAATTGCTTCCCAAGATAAAACGGATTTCAATTCTTAATTAGTAGCATTACAAAATTAAGAATTCATCGAACGCAAATTCTATGTTATGTACTCGAATTTTTACTGGCAATAATAATGATGCATGTAATATGTAAATTACAGTAATGATGCATGAAAATGGTGCATAAATATACTTACTCAAAACAGGAAATGGAAAATTATTTGCAGAACGGTAAAACACTGCAGAACGGTGGGAAGGAACGGAATCTGCAGAAACGGGATTTTGCAGAACACAGAACGGGACTGCAAAAAACGGGAACGGGACTCTGCAGAAAACGAAACGGGACTCTGCAGAAAATGGGATTCTATACTGCAGAACGGGAATAAAGGAAGGAACGGGACGGGAATTTCAGAAAACAAAACGGGACGGGAAAATTTGTTATATCTAAATGCTTTCCCACACCATTTATTTATAGGAAAAATTTGCATGTAACCGCCGTCAAAACGACGTAGTTTCACAAACCCGCCCGCCACGACCCCGACCCCGACCCGACCCTACCCGATTTGAAGTCAATTTTCTCATTCATTTTAAATCTCATTTCCAACATATATATATATATATATATATATATATATATATATATATATATATATATATATATATATATATAACGTGAAAGATTACAGAAAATGACTTGATCATACCCAACTTCCTTTTATACAAATTCTTCCTTAGAACTTTATGAAAATTCCAAATATATTACGTAATATATTTATATGATACATAAAATCACCGAACATTACAACACAAATACAAATAAATCATCAACATTAAAACATACATTTATGCTGGTGCAATATATTTGTTGGACAATAGAAACCAATTAATAGTTAGTACATATACATCAATTAATGCAGATGCTTTGTGATACAAAAATTCTTACGACTCACAACTTCTGTTCAACATACAATTTTACACGTGTATAATAATTATTCATGTGTGTTCACATAAAATAATAATGTAATTATAGAAAATTATTAACATGCAATGATTTTCTATCATAAAAGAACACTACTCATATTTGCAGAAATGAGAGTATATCAGACACGTGTGAGAGAAGACAAGACAAAATAGGAACAGAGCTTGTTTTAATCATTGACATGTTTCCTTTTATAACAATTAGTTATTTAAACAATCACATATTATTGCATATGAATAATAACGGAATAACATGTAAATAATTAAATAGAATATTAATATGCAATAACCTGTTAACATGCAAAGTAACAGAAACGAAAATTCAAAGATATTTAACAATGTTATAAATTTGTAAACATGCAATATGCACATACCAAAATATGCAATCATTACATTAATAGTTTATACCAATACATGCACTTTACTGCATTTTGTACCATGCATAATTTAGATGCACTATTGTAAACAATATGCATATTGAACTGTTAATCATTACTGTACTTATTGCAGGATTTAAGAACCTAACATTCACAAACATATGCTCTTCAATTTCTGCAATTATATATGCTTTTCACAAACAGAATTATAAAACAATTATAATATGAAATCCATATATATATATGAGTGTCATCACGTTAATAACACAATTTTCTGTTTTATAATTCTGTAATTAATTTTTTTTTATAAAACCAAAATTACAGAATTATATTAAATAAAACTATAATTACAGAATTAATAAATTTGCTTTAAGATTGTTATCTGTTATATATAGTATTATTTAATAATGCATATAAATATAATAATAATAAATTATGCAAAAATAAAAAATATAAATCCGAGTCCTTTGAATTCACAAAGTCTCCTTAAAGCAAATTTATTCCCCCACAGATGCTAAGGGTTAATTGAAAAATTGCTTCCCAAGATAAAACGGATTTCAATTCTTAATTGGTAGCATTGCAAAATTAAGAATTCATCGAACGCAAATTCTATGTTATGTACTCGAACTTTTACTATCAATAATAATGATGCATGTAAAATGAAAATTACAGTAATGATGCATGAAAATGATGTATTCATACACTTACTCAGAAACGGGAAAAGTATGCAGAACGGAACGGGACTGCAACACTTTTGCATACAACGGGATTCACTTTTGCAGAAAACGGGATTCTGCAGAATGGAGAACGGAATTCTATACTGCAGAACGGGGAAGGAAGGAAAGGAACGAGAATTTGCAGAAAACGGGATTCTGTGGAAAGGAAGGAACGGGAAAATTCTCAACGGGACGGAACAGAAAATGAGGGAAATTTTTCATCTCTTAAAAACTTCCTACACCGTTTATTTATAGAATTCGTTGGCGCGTAACCGTCGTCAAAACGACGTAGTTTCACAAACCCGCCCGTCACGACCACGACCCGACCCGTCCGATCAATTTTCTCATTCAATTCAAATCTCATTTCCAACAAAGACAACATGCATCACGATTACCCCAATCAGTACGTAGAAACCATTTTATATGCTTCTTTGATTGCTTGATTGATGGTGCATTTGAATAGCAGGAGTGACACGGGAAGAGTTATCTGCCAAAATTCGATATAATTTATGTTTTGATATTTATGTAAAATTTAAATATTTGATGTATTTTTATTTATTAATTAGTAGTGAAGGTAGTTTTAATTATTATTTAGTAATTTTAGTAGTTTTAATTATTATTTAGTAATTTTAGGAAGTTTTTCAATTCTATTATAGTCAATTTATCTCACACTTTGTGAATTCATGTGATTACAAAGTACGTACGTATATTTAATTCATGTGATTGTTTCTATTTTTTATCGTCTTTCGCTGTGTCACCCCATAACGTATTGTTTCCAACAAATGATATATATAATATATTAACACCTTTAATTGGTACCTCACCTTCAAAGTCGTTAAAGGATAAATTCAGATTTTTCAAGGGGAACTATAATTCTCAAAGAAGTTTGGAATCTGCCCGCCCAGACAAGTTGTTACAAGAAAGATCAAGGTTTTAAAGTATGATGGTTAATTTAATTTGGGAATATATAATTTTGCATGATTTAAGATTTTAAGTTTGAAACAATGGTTGTCTTGTAGTAATGTATGTATCTTTAGAATTTGTATGGTACTAATAAATTTTAACTTTTCAATTTGAGAACTTGTAAGTTTTGAATTATTTTCGGATTAGTTTTCAAAATTTTAACTTTTTTGTAGTTGGGTATTATATACTAGATACAAACCCCCCGCGTTGCGGCAGAATTATTCAAATTTTTAATAATAAATGTGTGCGTACAATTAATAAAATTAAAATAGTATATTATTGTGCGATGATCAAATTTTACATCGAAAAACAAATGAATATACATTATAGAGGGTAGTGGTGAGAGTTTACTGGTTTGTGCATTACACTCTAAGTATATGACTATTGCTTTTAAGCTGGTGGCAAATTAAGTGATAATCTAAATGCAAATGCAATAATCTCAAATTTTAGCACATAATATCTAAAAATTTAGAAAATAGGCAAACCAATGAAATAATTCCACCCGCTTCTGGGTTATGTTAAACACTTCTGCATATAGTTGTAACTTGTAAGTAATAATGTGTGTATATAATAGAAGGAATTCAGAGAGACGACAAAACGAAAAAGAAGAGAAAAATTGACCGTGAAGAAGAAGCCATGGTTACTATTTACTTATGAGAATAAATAATTAGTCTGATTAATATACGTGTATATATATATATATATATATATATATATATATATATATATATATGCATGGAGGATTAGGTCAGGTGATCATTAACATTATTTCAAACTCTAATCAGTTAGGAAATTTTATCCATATATGAAGAGATTAAATTCTACTTGGTTTGTTATTATTTATCCATAATTTAAAAAGGGATATGATATAATTAAGATAATTGGTTTGTTATTATTTTTCCATAATTTAAAAAAGGATATGATATAATTAAGATAATTGGGACATAATTAAAATTAGGCAAAAAACACCTTTTGGCCACTGTGATTATAGTGATTTAATGAATTAGCCACTATATTTTTAAAATATTCAATTAGCCCACTGAACTTTTTAAAAATGTTCAATAAGCCCATTCCGTCCAATTTCTTGGACGGACGTTAACAAATTGCACACGTGGCATTGAAAAAAAAAATAAAAATTTATTTTCTGATGTGGCAACATAAAAAAATAAAATAAAATAACACCATTGATTATGTGGCATGTACAATACATGGTGACTTTATATTTAATTGTATAAGACCAAATTTTTTTTTGAAATTTTTAGACAAAAAAGAAATAATGCAAATTATAAACATAAATAAATTAATATTTATAAACATAAAGAAATAATGAAATTTTCTTTCTTTTTCTTTACCTAAATATTTATAATATGTATAATATTAATAAAAATTAATAATATAATATATAATATGTATGTCTTATTTTAAAAATAAAAATAAAAATACTTTTATGTTTTAAAATACTTATAAAATAAAAATATTTTTATATTTTATTTTTTTTCTTTTTCTTTATCTAAATATTTATAATATTAATAAAAATTAATAATATAATATATATAATATGTATGTCTTATTTTAAAAATAAAAATAAAAATACTTTTGTTTTAAAATACTTATAAAATAAAAATATTTTTATATTTTATTTTCAAAATTAACTATTACAAAATCTTTTCTGCCTCTTCCTCCCCCAACCTTCTGTTCTTCCTCCCCCAACCTTCTGTTCGTCCAACCGAAAATTACCCACGCTATCGCCATCAGGAAATTATGTGAATAATGATGCGAAAGAGGAGCCACATGTGCAATGCCATAAAATCCGACGGCCGAACAACATCCGTCCATTCACCTACCAAAAGCCATAAAATCCGGTCAGCTCCCGGCCAGAACAACCCAGAATTTTTGAACAGGAGAGGATTCACGATCGTAGCGACGGCGATGGAGATTAAACGATTGGCTCTGTTGAGATTAAAGGTTGTTACTGTGACGCCCCCAAAATCGGTATACATCACCTATTCTGAGTCGTCAGATACATGGTATAGAATACAAATACAATCTCTAATATACAACAAGAGAGCTGTGAGTTTTAATACAAATATTGTCATCTAGACAATATCCACACTCAATAGAGTCCTCATTACATTTATTATTACACTATTTCACAGAATAGTGAGGACTACTAATGCACCATCTAGGACCATTACTCTGTTCCCCGACTAGTCCCAACTACGTTCTCATTTCCTGAAGAGAACAGTGAAAGAAAGGGAGAGCTCAACTAGCCCAGTAAGAAATATTATGACTAAGATAATGCAGAATAAATTATCGTTAGCCTTCAACAGTGTTAAACAGATAAAATATAACAAACATCAAGTTTAACTGCAGCGGAACAAGCAATCCATTAGAAGAGTCAAGTAGAGAATAAAATATACTATCTTTATGATTTAAAAGGTTTTTCATCACTTTTATCGCTGAGACTCAGCTTAATAAATAATCCACATCATTAAATCATCCCTGCACTACAGGCCAAGGATATTCTTTAGTATCACGACCACAAATTATCCATGCTCTACGGGCCAAAGATAATCGTGTTTTCGTTAGTATCACGACCACAAATTATCCATGCACTACGGGCCAAAGATAATCGTGCATTCATTAGTATCACGACCACAAATTATCCATGCACTACGGGCCAAAGATAATCGTTTTTTCATCAACGGTCCTGATCATGCCATAAAATAATTCATCTTTACTCCCTTGGCCGAAGAGAATCCATAGCCATAATCATACCAAAAACTGTCCATCAACGCACTACGGGCCAATGAAGACTTTTAATTTTCACATCATTTATAACATTACGGTCATGATTATACCGAATAATCCCTGGTCATAATCATACCAAGTCCATCTATGCACTACAGGCCACAGATGACTTTCAACATAACATAAACATGAGGATGATGATAATGATATAAGAATTCAATTAAACAAGTTCAAGAATTAATTTGTCCAGGAACCAATAACGTCCAAATTGTCAACATGATACTTCTTTGTAGAATAAAATTCAAGAATGCTCAAAAGAATATTTTCATGAAAAATACTGGATGAAGCGCAAATATCAAGGATATTCCACTAATTTCATGGAGTATATAAGTCAAAATTTTAATCAACTGAGTATAATATCGAATGGAATAACAAAAGATATCACCATGCATGCGGTACTTCGCATAGACGGTTATTCCAACAGAATAATAATAATGGAACCAGGTCAGGTGAAATTCTCACCGATAGGATGTTCTAACAGAATAATAAATGCGGAATAATAAATGATGGAACCAGGTCCAGCGTATAGCACAGACAGGATATTCCGACAGAATAATAAAGACGGAACCAGGTCCACCGTATAACACAGACAGGATATTCTGTAAGACCCCAACTTATTATAAATAAAATTGAATTTCCTCTAATTATATTTGTGAATAATAAGGTATTAATTTGATATAATTCTCTGGTTCTGAGTGAAATGTACAAATTTTGAAAAATATGCAAGTGGTTATAAAATAATCTTTGTTGTCGGGGAATATTCGTTTGGAAGTGGAATATTCTTATTGTCGAGGAATATTCGTACGACGGCGCAGTCATTTGTGGGCCCCATAATAGAATAACTGTCGGATGAAGAAAAAGACAAGTTTGAGTTTTTATAAATAACGGCGTAGTTACTGTTAACACTGTTGGAATACCCGGTGGTTAAAATACAGTAATACGCGTGGATGCACAGTATTGATAAATTATTGATTCTTACGTAAGAAGGCACTATTCAATAATTATTACAGTAGTTACTGTTCAAAATTTTATTTTATTGATTCTATAATTGCTGCGTTGATATTTTATATTATTGTTATTTCAATAATTGTCACTGCACAGTATTTTCCATTATCAGATCAATAATTCATATTATTTGAATAATATTATTAGATAGCATTATTGACAATGCCTAGAAAGTTCTGTCAAGGAGAAGTTTGGTCACCTAATTGCGCGCCAATAAGGAGAAATTCTTATTGGAAAGCCCCCTCTTTCCTGGGAACGGCCTGGTTGTCATAAATGTGATTCTGTAATATTATTTGTAAATAATTAATTATTGATTCATATGATAAGGAAATATTTATTTTATGTGGATATAAATGTTGGATATATTTATTGTGGTTAAAAATGAAGGAGTTAATGTTGAGGTGTTTTATCAGTATTTTTATCGGAATGAAGGTATTAAAAATTAAACCAGTGTTTTTGAGATATATTGTGTGAGTTATAATTTTTAATCCAACCGTTGGATCGTTGTAATTTTTGGATATATTATACATATATAAGCTAAGTATATGTCCACAAATTTTGAACCGTTAAAAATGACCGTATGATTTGTTATGAATTTTAAGAGGTGACTGGTTCAGAAATTAGGTTTATAAATGATTTTAGTGGAAAATTCTAGAATTGAGTGAGCACCACTTGTGGTTGGTGAAGAAATATGCTGAATTTATTTCAAATGTGGTGGGTGGGAATAGTAGCAGGTAAAGCCATCAGGTTGCAGGTCAAGTCTGCTAACATTTTCCTATAAATAGAGGGCTAAGTTAGAATTGAAAATCACACCAGAAACAAGTTTTCTCTCTTTCTCTCTCTAGATTATTGAGTTTATTTTGTGAGTATTTAGATACTTTGTGAGTTTCTATTCATCAGTACAAGTTTTCTTTAGCTTTATACCGATATTCCGATCAGAAGTACTGATATTTTGAGGTAAGGGATGTTATTTTCTTCATATATGATATTATTTCTTCAATATCATTATGCCGAAGTATTGATCTGAATTTTTATCAAATTTGGAACTTTTTGTGTCGGGGTTACTATTCACGAATACGACACTATTCACCGAAAAATAAAATTTTCTTCTTTTTGTCCCAAGATGTCTATTATGGTTACTATCTTTGATTGTATCCATGTTTTGATCTTTATTTTTGAATTTTGCTTCAAAATTGGTATTTATGAAGTATTATTAATCTTGGATAAACTGTTATACGAATCTCTACTATTTGTCCTTCCGTTTCACTGGGTTCGTTTTCTTTAAAATATTTTTCATCATCCTCAGTCCTAAATGATGATATTACTAAATATCTTTGGCCTGTAGTGCAAAGATAAATGATTAACTGATGAATATCTTTGGCCCGTAGTGCAAAGATGAACAGGTGTTGAGATGAACATGACCAACTGGTGATGCAAATGAATATCTTTGGCTTGTAGTGCAAAGATGAATATTTGATTAAAGATGTATATTGATTGTTGTTACAAGGATAAAATATTGATGATGGACTTTTAAATCTTAGATGATAGTAGAACTAATTCTCTATTTTACTCTTCTAATGGATTGATGTTTCCGCTGCAGTTGTTGATCTAAAACTTGTTGGCTATTATATTTTATCAGATTTTTCCCTGTTGAAGACTAACAATAATTTGTTGTATATTATCTTAGTCATAATATTCTTTACTAGGCTAGTTGAGCTCACCCTTTTTCTTTTTGTTCCATTTTTCTCAGGAGGTGAGAACATAGCAGGAACTAATCGGGGTATGGAGTGATGGTTCTAGAAAGATGTTTTAGCAGTCCTCACTATTTGTGTAAAATAATGTTTGAATAATTGTAACGAGGACTTATTTGAGTGTGGATATTATCTAGAAAATAATATTTGTATTTAAACTCACAGTATGTGTTGTCATATTTTGCACAATAATTGTATTATTGAAGTTGTAGTTTGCTTTATGTACCATGTATTTGGCGACTCAGAATGAGTGTTGTATACCTATTTTGGGGGCGTCACATATTTCGACAGAATAATAAAGACAGAATAATAAAAGAATGTCACCAAGTATAGGGTAGCCCGCATATACAGGTTATTCCAACATAACAATAAAGAAATGGAATAACAGAAGTCCTCTTCTTGAATACAAAAGAATAATATCCCTTACCGTAAAATAATACTTGATATAAGAGTAGTGAAGTAGCAGAAAACTTTTCTTTTCTCTCTCTATAATTTCTCTCTCTAGAGTTTCAGTGAATTTGTAAGAAATAATGAAGGAATGAGCTTCTATTTATAGGAGAATGGAAGAGCACTGTTCATGGATGAAATAATTTTGCAAATATACGTATCAAGATTTTGATATCACCAATGCAAAAATTCAATCAACTAACCAATAAGATTAGAACAAAAAAATTAAAATATAATACATATATATAAACACATGTTTTCAACTTATATATATCAATATTATATATACACCACTTAATTTTTCTCCCCCATAACCAACATTTATCCCCCACCCACCCACTCAATAATCAAATTCACTACACTCTTACACATCACTATCACACTACCACTTTTTCACCATTTTTCACTCACGCACATCACTTTCACTCTTTCTTTTCTCCCCACCACTCTCCACTCACACATATAATATTATATATATACACATACATCACAATCTTATATATATAAACTCCTTCTCCATACGTAACTCTCTCCCACCCCCATTTCCAAAATCAATTTTTCAACACATATGGGCCCCACATGTGGGCCCCACCTTTAAATAATTTTTACCGATTATTTTGAAAAATGGATAAATAGGAATCCAAATAATAAGCAAAACTGAGTGACTTCCCACGTAAGCATCAATAATCAATACCGTGTGCTACTATGAAACCACGCGTATTACTGTACTTTTACTACCGAGTAGCTCAACAGTATTAACGGTAAAACTTCCGTCGTTATTTTCATAAAAATATTTTTGTCGTTTTCTCAATCCGACAATAATTCTGTTGTGGGGTCCACCAATGATTGTGACGTTGTACGAATATTTCCTGCTAAAATGAATATTCCCTGACCAATCGAATATAATACAACAACTTGCATACTTTGCAAAATTTCTAAATACTACCCACAACTATAACATTATATCAAATCCACATCATAATTTTTAAAAAAATATTTCTAGAAATTTAAATATTTATTCATAAAATATGGGGTCTCACATTTACGGTCTCCGGCCGATGAGACTCTGTTATCGAACAAGATGGAGACAAACATGAGAAATAAAAAGGGAAAGGGGAAAATCTATTCTCCCACCTCCGCCACCATGAAATATACATATACCATCAATGGTGATTACAAAAAAGATAAAAAGTGCAGTCAATTTTTCAACAATACAAATACAAGAACATAGGGTTGGATCTAAGGATATTGCAGTGCTTTTCCAAAATTAAAAAAGAATAGATTAAGGTTCAAACGCACAAATAAGGAGAAATTCATGTCAAATCGACGAAAATTTCATACTCAGTGGTTCAAATCTGACTTACTCCCCACGACAAAGTCGGAGATCTAACCTTGAAGTACAGAGAACTGGGGGAATTAAGGTTTATGTAAATTAAAATTAATGATTGTATAATTAATTTTAATTTTTATGTCATTTGTTTAACTAATTTTTGCTAAATGTATCAAATTTTCTATTTTATGTTAATTATGAACTTACTTTTTTATATCATTAAAATATATATTAGTATTAATTTTTAAAATAAAAATAATTATTAAAAAAAGGAAAAGAGATAAGGAAAAGAATACAAATAAAGAAAATGAATTAAACTATTTATTTTAATGTTATTATTATTTTAATTATTTAATCATTGATACAAATTTTTTGATAAAGAAGGTTAAATGAGATGAATAAAATTAATTTTATTATTATTTTAATAAATATTATAAATATTTAGGTAAAGAAAAAGAAAGAAAAATTCATTATTTCTTTATGTTTATAAATATTAATTTATTTATGTTTGTAATTTGTGTTATTTCTTTTTTGTCTAAAAAATTCAAAAAAAAAATTGGTCTTATAAAATTAAATTTAAAGTCAACATGTATTGTACATGCCACATAATCAATGGTGTTATTTTATTTTATTTTTTTATGCTGCCACATCAGAAAATAATTTTTTTGTTTTTTTTTCAATGCCACGTGTGCAATTTGTTAACGTCCGTCCTGTAGGTTTGTAATATTCATGAACGCAATCAAATTGCATAAAAATGCGGAAACGTGGAAAATCAGAGTTTTAAAATTTTACAAACCATAAACCCGGATCACCCTTTATGCACAATTATTAATTAAACGAAAAGATAAAGAATAAAATCATACCCTTGAAGATCGAGCTTCCTCAGGTACAAGTTCACCTCCAAATCCTTTCGCGTTCAACTTGAATCCACCGGGTTTGGTTCCTTCCTTTGATTAACGTTAGCCACCCAAGTGTTTGGCCTCTAGAGGTGATCCACCAAGGAAGAAAAAAATTCAAGAAAATGGGTATTTAGCAAAACCCTAGTTTTCTATCTCTATAGAAAAGGCGTACTCTCCAACAATTGGAATAACGTATTCACATGTTGTGAAAGTGTCAACAACCTCTTCACCTATAATAAGACTCCTCTTATTTATAGATGTAGGCAACCCTACTTAACAATTAAAGAATTGGGTTTTAATTAATTAATTAAATTCTTTTAATTAATTAAGCTCCCTAATCTTATTAGCGATAATTAATTAAACTCTTTTAATTAATTTGCCTCCTAATCCTATTAGGATATTTGAGAGTACTTTTATTAATTAATTCCCAAACTCCTTTAGGAATTAAATAATAATAATAGTAATAATAATAATAAGACTCCTCTTATTAATTTATATTTAATATTTCTAAAATATTAAATAATAAATATTAAGCTATTTAATTTATTCTATCACCATAGATTAAATTAAATATACTTAACTTATTATTACGATTATGCCATTAACTTCTTAAATAATTATTCTTCCTTTTATGGTGTGACCCTTTAGGTTCTCCATATTAAACCGGTTGTGAATAAATCAATTAGAACAATTCTAATCTTATTTAAATAAATAAATTAAACTAATAATTTATTTAAATAAATAATATTTATTCTACAATAGGGATAAGCCTCCCTAACGATCAACGACTTTCCAGATAATATAGATTTCAACATTAATCATAAAAGAACCTTTGAGTAAATAGTTACCGTACAATTCAATCCTTCCACCATACAATGTCCCAATTAAATATAAGACATGGAATTACTGTCAAGTCTTATTTTATTTAATTATATGTATTTCGACTCTTAAATGCACAACTCCAAATAATACAAATTAGAAACTCCTTTCTAATTTCATTCTGCCTTGGCCAAGGACTACTGAGTTGTCATTTATCGAATCACATAGGACATATCTCTTCTTTTACTAGAAGTGGTAGATTCTTTATTGATCATACATTATCTCCATGTACAACTTATTATACCCAAGCATACCCTTTGATATACCCTAAGGGTCTTAAGGAATAAGTCAAAGTATAACTCGTCATACACAAGATACTATGATGATCTCAAGTCCAAGGATCACTTGTACTACTATCACTACAGGAATTCCTATTGACAGGCAAGTAAAACTCCATTAGGTATTCCTTAGCGAGTCACGTTCAGTGAACTTATTCTCTAATAAGCACCTACATACTTGTTTTAGTGTCTCCACACAAATGATCATGAGATCAATCATCCTCATCCAATGAGCAAGCAACGTATGTACCAATCTATCCGGATTCACTAATCCCCAATTTAGTAATCCAACGATTGGGAACTATTTTAGTTTTAAGCTTTCTAAGAATTTAGATCTCATTAGAATGATCATCATCATTATTCTAAAAGCATTTCTTAAAACTATGGGTTTATCACATATTATAAAACAGCATCATGTAGATAATTAAAAGCCTTTAATAAATTAATACTTTTTATTAATAAATGAATAAGATTGTTACAAAGTATATATTTTATCATCAAACATGATTGGCTTGTGTGCATACTACTTTCAATCTCCCACTTGCACTAAAGCCAATCGCCATGGTATCTCATACCTTTCTTCTCTAAGTGACGATTATCCTGCTGTTGGATAAGCTTTAGTTAATGGATATGTATTGTTGTTCTTGAGAGTCCACTATCTCTATAGTGATTTCCCATCTTTCAATGATTCTTATAATCAAATGAAAGTGCCACAACACATGTTTAGATCCAAGATGAGACTTAGGAACTATTTCTAGTTCTGTAATGAACTTTTTATCCAAACAATCAACTTATAGCTTCATTTATAGCTATATACTTTGTCTTTATCACTAAATCAACAACTCTTTGTTGTTTGGAACCTTTCCAATTCACTGCACCATCGTTCAAGGTAACCCATTTACCTTAAAGTGGATTTTCTGCCGTCTTGGTCTGTCTAAAAAACTTGAGTCTGTTAAGCCCTCTAGTTTTAATTCAGACCCGCCATGAATTATATCGCATCCTTAGTGCTGGTTAAGTACTTTAAGATGTTTTTCACTGTCTCACAGTGAACTTCTCCAGAATATGACTGATCAACATCAGGTCACGTATATTTCATTGCATACATGATTGTCATTCATGCGATCTCTCTTTTAGGAGTCTATGGGGACTATTAAGAGAGATACTGTAAGACCCCAAATAATTAATAAATGAAATTTAATTTCCTTTAATTATTATTTTGAATAGTAAGGGTTGATTTGATTAAAGAGGATAGTTATGGGCAAAATACGCAAATATTTCAAAATAAGCAAGTGATTATAAAATATTCATTGTTGTCGGGGAATATTTGTTTGGTCGTGGAATATTCGTACTGTCGGGGAATATTCGTACGACGGCGCAGCCATGTGTGGGCCCCATAACGGAAAGCGATTGGAGGAAGAAAACGACAAATATAAGTTGTTTAAAAATAACGGCGTAGTTGTTAACGTTTACACTGTTGGAATACCCGGTGGTTAAAATACAGTAATACGCGTTGTTGCACAGTAGCACACGGTATTGCACAGTATTTTGAATTATTAATCCTTACGTAAGAAGGCACTACTCAATAATTGCTACAGGAGTTACTGTTCATTACTTTATTGATT
The DNA here is from genome assembly GCA_020205505.1 of Panax japonicus. Classification (NCBI taxonomy): domain Eukaryota; kingdom Viridiplantae; phylum Streptophyta; class Magnoliopsida; order Apiales; family Araliaceae; genus Panax; species Panax japonicus. The sequence continues at coordinate 91,025,328 of CM035113.1, forward strand.
CAATAATTGCTGCGTTGATATTTATATTATTATTGTTTTAATAATTGTCATTGCACAGTATTTTCCATTATCAGATCAATAATTCATATTATTTGAATAATATTATCAGATAACATTATTGGCAATGTCTAGAAAGTTCTGTCTAAGGAGAGGTTTGGTCACCTAATTGCGCGCCAGTAAGGAGAAATCCTTATTGGAAAGCCCCCTCTATCCTGGGAACGGCCTGGTTGTCAGTACTGTGATTCTGTAATATTATTTTTAATAATTAATTATTGATTATTATGATAAAGAAAATATTTATTTTATGTGGATATAGATGGAGAAAATTTTTAATGTGACAATTGTTGAAAATTAATATTTTATCTTTTTCTGATAAAATAATTCATTTAAATATATTATTTTAATAATATATTAACGATGATATTTTTACAATGAATGTGGGATATATGAGTATATGAGGAGGTAGAGTATTTTTGTGGCATTAAATGTTTAACACATGTTTTGTGTGTCGGTGGTCATAATTTTTAACCGAAAATTTAGTATAGACTGTAAAATCGCCCGTTTGTGGATTTTGGATAATTTTTGTTTGGAATTTGGAAAAATTTTCTTCTGCAAAGTTGTAAAGAATTGAAATTCCTATAAAAACTCGCGAGATTCGAATTTTCTGACAAAAGGGCTATTTATTGTGAATTATTGAAGTTCCGGAGTTTCGAAATAATTGATTTTTGGAAGTTTTAATTATTATTTTCAACAAAAACGTTTTTCAAAGGTTGGTGGGCATCTTTAACATGTGTTTGATGGCTAAAATCAAATTCCTTGGTGGTTGGCTTGAATGTTTTGTAAATATTAATATTATATTAATTTAGTCTCCTTTGGCGTTCTAATATTTTCCTATAAATAGAGGGCTAAGTTAGAATTGAAAATCACACCAGAAACAAAGTTTTCTCTCTTTCTCTCTCTATATTATCGAGCGTATTCTTGTGAGTATACTTTGAGTGTTGCTATACGGTGCGAGTTTCTGTCAGCACTATACCGAAATTCAGTCAGAAGTACGGCTATTTTGAGGTAAGGGATGTTATTTTCTTCTTAAATGATATTATTTTCTTCAATATCATTATGCCGAAATATTGGTGAACGTTTTTATCAAATTTGGAACTTTTTGTGCCGGAGTTACTATTCACGTATACGGTACTATTACGTATACGGCACTATTCACAGAAAAATTATTATTTTTTTATTTTCGTCCAAAATATATATTGTGGATACTAGCTTTGATTGTATCCATGTTTTGATCATTCTTGAATTTTACACCACTATGATTATTTTTGAGGTATTTTTGGACATGGATAAAACAAAGTACGAATCCTTAATCCTTAATCCTTGTCATTTTGTTTCACTGGATTCGCTTCTTTAAAAATATTTTTTTTATCATCTTCAGTCTTAAATGATGTTATTATTGAATATCTTTGGCCTGTAGTGCAAAGATGAATGATTTCTGATGAATATCTTTGGCCGTAGTGCAAAGATGAACAGGTGTTTAGATGAACATGACCAACAGATGAATATCCTTGGCCTGTAGTGCAAGGATGAATATATGAATCAAGATGTGCATTGATTGATGTTACAGGGATAAAAATACTGTTGATGGACTGTTAAATTCATAGACATTAGTAGATTTCATCCTCTACGTAACTCTTCTATGAATTAATAATTTCCGCTGCGAATATTGATTTAAAATTTGTTGTCTATTGTATTCTATTAGATTTTTCCCTGTTGAAGACTAACGATAATTTGTTGTATATTATCTTAGTCATAATATTCTTTACTGAGCTAGTTGAGCTCACCCTTTTCCTTTTTGTTCCATTTTTCTTCTCAGGAGACGAGAATATAGCGGGTACGAGTCGGGGTATGAATTGATGGTCCTTGAGAGAGTTGTTTAGTAGTCCTCACCATTTTTGTAAAATGATATATCAATAATTGTATTGAGGACATAGTTAGGTATGTATATTGTCTAGATGACAATGTTTGTATTCAAACTCACAGTTTATGGGTTGTAAAAGTTGTGGTTGTTTCTGTATCATGTATTTAGCGACTCAAAATGGGTTGGATGGAATGGACCTATTTTGGGGGCGTCACAGTTGGTATCAGAGCTTAGGGATATGATCTCTGGCGGAGATCGGGGAATAGAACTAGGAGGGGAGAGACGAGTAAATCCTTCGCTAGTTTGTTCTACCTAAGCTTATTTGTTAGTTGGTCAGTATATAGGGATATTATGTGATTTGTTTAATTAACCCTTGTTTTATGGCAGTATTTAAGAATGGCAACCGAGAATGTTAACATTGGAGTTAATGAGACCGTGGAGATGCCTGTACTTACCAACGAGGAGAACGTGCAATAGGCTGGTAATGTTCCTCCTATGAACAACACCACTGATCAGACGATGAACGACGCAATGTTTAGAAGCTTTTTGCAGTTCATGCAAAATCAGACGAGAGAGACTCGTGTTCAAAATACAGGAGGAAATGATAACAATTCACGGGTTGTCACAGCCAAGCAGTTCAAAGAGTTGGGACCACCAGAATTTAAGGGAAAGCCAGATCCGATCATGGCGGAGACATGGGTCAAGCAAATTACCAAGATATTCGATGTCTTGGGATGCACGGAGGAACAGAAGGTTCCATTCGCCACCTTTATGTTCCGTGGCGAGGCAGACTACTGGTGGGAGTCTGTGAAGCGTACCCATCCAGCCGCACTCAGCATGTCTTGGGAGACGTTTCAGAAACTATTTAATGACAAATACTTTCCTGAAAGTGTTCGTCATATGAAGGAAGTAGAATTCATCAGATTAGAACAAAATAACATGACGGTGTCTCAGTACGAGGCAAAGTTTGCAGAGTTATCCAGGTTTGCACCTCATATGGTGGAGAATGAGGAACGTATGACGCGGATGTTTCTGAGAGGTTTGAAACCCGGCATACGACAATATCTCATCTCTCATAAATTTTCTCTCTATTCAGATGTTGTTAACAGGGCTCAATTGTTGGAGCGAGATAACGAGTACGGTCAACCGAGGTACCACAATCAGGATCATACCGGAGATAGCAGTCAACAAAATAACGATAACCAGTGGAGAAAGAAAAAGACGGACAAAAATGGTAACCACTTTGGTGGTAATCATGGCCATGAAAATAGAAGAAGCGAGTCAGGAGGAGATTTTAAAAAGAGGAGATTTAACAACGACCATGTGAAGACGACAGTGCCGGCAGCAACTGGTTCTAAGGGAGGAGAAAGACCACCGGTTATATGCTATAAGTGCGGGAAAGAGGGACATATCAGTCCAAACTGCCCACAACAGTTCAAGGTATGCTATAATTGTGGAAAAGAAGGACATATCGCTCGAGATTGTACGGTAGCGAAACCTAGTTCAGCGGGGACGGTGACTCAAAAGACTGTCCCAGAAAAACCAAAGTCAATGGTTCCTGGAAGAGCGTTTGTTGTGACTGGTCAACATGCGAGGAACCCAAACGAGGTGATCATGGGTAAGCTATTTATAAATTTTTGCGAAGTTTATACCTTACTAGATACCGGTGCTACCCATTCATTTATCTCTCCTGCTTGTGCTCAACGTTTAAACTTGACTCCGGAGAAATTAGACTTTGACTTATCTGTGGAAACTCCGTTAGGAGAAACTTTCATCACATCCACTGTTTATAAATCTTGTTTGATTCAAGTTGGCACCATCACCTTACCTGTTGACCTGATCTCTTTAAAGATACTTGCTTTTGATGTGATTTTAGGGATTGATTGGTTAACTACTCATCATGCCAAAATTGATTGTTTTCGTAAGGTTGTTAGTTTTCATATTCCTAATCAACCTGTTGTTCGAATTCAGGCAACTAAACCATTAAAATCAATCACTGTCATATCTAATCATAAATCTATTCGTTTATTGAAAAACGGATGTCAAGCTTTCTTAGCCCATGTTATGGATTTGAATAAAGACACGTTAAAATTGAATAATATTCCTGTTGTTATTGACTTTCCTGACGTATTTCCTGAAGAACTTCCCGGTCTACCCCCAGAACGTGAAGTTGAATTCTTTATTGATCTTGAACCTGGTACAAAGCCCATTTCTAAAACCCCATATCGAATGGCTCCTATTGAACTTCAGGAGTTAAAAGTCCAACTACAGGAGTTATTGGACATTGGTTTCATTCGTCCTAGTACATCTCCTTGGGGTGCTCCTGTTTTATTCGTAAAGAAGAAAGACGGGAGTATGCGACTTTGTATTGACTATCGGGAATTGAACCATGTCACCATCAAAAATAGGTATCCTCTACCTCGTATTGATGACTTGTTTGACCAGTTGCAAGGAGCACAATTCTTTTCAAAAATCGATCTTCGTTCTGGATATCATCAGCTGAAAATTAGAACTGAGGATATTCCAAAGACTGCCTTCAGAACTCGGTATGGGCATTATGAATTCTTAGTCATGTCTTCTGGATTGACTAATGCTCCTGCTGCTTTCATGGATATGATGAACCGAGTATTCAAGGATTATTTGGATCAATTCGTTGTTGTCTTTATTGATGACATCCTCATATATTCCAAAAGCCGTGAAGATCATGAACACCATTTGAAGCTGGTACTCCAAAGGCTTCGTGAAAACAAGTTATATGCTAAGTTGAAAAAATGCGAGTTCTGGCTTGAGGAAGTGGCATTCCTTGGGCACGTGGTGTCAAAAAATGGAGTATCTGTTGACCCGACGAAGATTGAAGCAATACAAAGTTGGGAACAACCGAAGACGGTCACTGAAGTACGTAGCTTTTTGGGCTTAGCTGGTTATTATCGGAGATTCGTGGAAGGGTTTTCTCGAATTACTACTCCATTAACTCAGCTAACTCGGAAGGATACAAAATTTGTATGGAGCGAGGAATGCGAGAAGAGTTTCCAAGAGCTTAAGAGGAGACTTATTTCGGCACCTGTTCTAACAATACCATCTGGTTCGAATGGATTTGTTATCTACAGCGATGCTTCGGGCAAAGGGTTAGGATGTGTTCTCATGCAACGTGGGAAAGTCATAGCCTATGCCTCGCGACAACTTAAAGAGTATGAGAGGAATTATCCCACTCATGATCTAGAGTTGGCAGCAGTCGTTTTCGCGCTAAAGATCTGGAGGCACTATCTATACGGGGAGAAAGTGGAGATATATTCAGATCATAAAAGCCTCAAATATTTCTTCACGCAAAAAGAACTCAACATGCGGCAACGACGTTGGCTCGAGTTGTTGAAAGATTACGACCACACTATTCAATACCATCCTGGAAAAGCGAACGTGGTAGCTGACGCATTGAGTAGAAAATCATATGCAGGAATGAGTGCAATGATGTCAAGTATACGCATAGAGCCAACTTTAATAGAAAAAGTTAAGGTTGCTCAAGCCACCGATCCGGAGCTGATGCATATGAAGACGAAAGTACAAGAAGGTGCCATTCCAGAAGCGAGAATTGATGAAGAAGGAATACTTCGAGTCCACTCCAGACTTTGTGTTCCTAACGATTCTGATTTGAAGTACAAGATCATGATGGAGGCACACAATACACCGTTTGCAATTCATCCTGGAAGTACCAAAATGTATCGTGATCTTCGACATACATTTTGGTGGAACAATATGAAGAGAGAGATTGCAAAGTTTATTTCAACGTGTTTAACTTGTCAACGTGTAAAGGCAGAGCATCAAGTGCCAAAGGGTCCATTGCAACCACTTGAGATTCCGAAATAGAAGTGGGAACACATTACTATGGATTTCGTCACGGGTCTTCCTACGGTTTCTCAAGGCATCAATGCTATTTGGGTTATTGTTGATAGATTAACCAAGTCTGCTCATTTCTTGCAGATACGGGAGACTTATTCCCTTGAACGTCTTGCTCAAATGTACGTAAATGAGATTGTAAGATTGCATGGCATGCCAGTATCCATAGTTTCGTATCGTGACCCAAGATTTACTTCAAGATTTTGGGTTAGCTTGCAAAAAGCTATGGGTACGGAGTTACGATTCAGTTCGGCATACCATCCTCAAACGGACGGACAATCAGAGAGGACTATTCAAACTCTTGAAGATTTATTAAGACTCTGTGTCCTAGACTTCAAGGGCAGTTGGGATAAATATTTACCATTGGTGGAATTCTCCTACAACAACAGTTATCAGGCAAGCATTGGTGTGGCCCCATTTGAAGCATTGTATGGACGAAAGTGTCGCTCTCCAGTATGTTGGGACGAGGTGGGTGAAGCAACATTGTTGGGACCCGAGTTAGTACGTATGACTACGAAGAAGATCCAAACGATTCGACAACGTATACAAACGGCACAATATCGACAAAAGAGTTATACAGATCTTCATCGAAAGGACGTAGAATTTAGTGTTGGGGATCATGTATTGTTGCGTGTTGCCCCATGGAAGGGAGTTACAAGATTCGGGAAGAGAGGAAAGCTTAATCCACGATTTATTGGTCCATTTCAAATTCTTGATCGAGTAGGTAATGTAGCCTATAGACTCGCGTTACCTCCAAGTATGTCTCGTGTTCATAATGTTTTTCATATATCTGTGCTTCGTAAATATGTGAAAGACCCGAACCACATCATTGAGTTAGAACCGGACGAGATAGCCGAAGATTTAACGTATGAGGAGGTACCTGTCAAGATCTTGGATAGAAAGGAGCATGTCCTACGCACGAAGGTAATACCACAAGTTAAAGTTTTGTGGAAGAATCATGCTATAGAGGAAATGACCTGGGAGTTAAAAACGGAAATGAAAGCGAGGTATCCTCACCTTTTCGAAACACCAGGTACGTATGTCAATTTCGAGGACGAAATTTCATACGGAGGGGAGGTTTTAAGACCCCAAATAATTAATAAATGAAATTTAATTTTCTTTAATTATTATTTTGAATAGTAAGGGTTGATTTGATTAATGAGGATAGTTAGGGCAAAATACGCAAATATTTCAAAATAAGTAAGTGGTTATAAAATATTCATTGTTGTCGGGGAATATTCGTTTGGTCGTGGAATATTCGTACTGTCGGGGAATATTCGTACGACGGCGCAGCCATGTGTGGGCCCCATAACGGAAAGCGATTGGAGGAAAAAAATGACAAATATAAGTTATTTAAAAATAACGGCGTAGTTGTTAACGTTTACACTGTTGGAATACCCGGTGGTTAAAATACAGTAATACGCGTTGTTGCACAGTAGCACACGGTATTGCACAGTATTTTGAATTATTAATCCTTACGTAAGAAGGCACTACTCAATAATTGCTACAGGAGTTACTGTTCATTACTTTATTGATTCAATAATTGCTGCGTTGATATTTATATTATTATTGTTTTAATAATTGTCATTGCACAGTATTTTTCATTATCAGATCAATAATTCATATTATTTGAATAATATTATCAGATAACATTATTGGCAATGTCTAGAAAGTTCTGTCTAAGGAGAGGTTTGGTCACCTAATTGCGCGCCAGTAAGGAGAAATCCTTATTGGAAAGCCCCCTCTATCCTGGGAACGGCCTGGTTGTCAGTACTGTGATTCTGTAATATTATTTTTAATAATTAATTATTGATTATTATGATAAAGAAAATATTTATTTTATGTGGATATAGATGGAGAAAATTTTTAATGTGACAATTGTTGAAAATTAATATTTTATCTTTTTCTGATAAAATAATTCATTTAAATATATTATTTTAATAATATATTAACGATGATATTTTTACAATGAATGTGGGATATATGAGTATATGAGGAGGTAGAGTATTTTTGTGGCATTAAATGTTTAACACATGTTTTGTGTGTCGGTGGTCATAATTTTTAACCGAAAATTTAGTATAGACTGTAAAATCGCCCGTTTGTGGATTTTGGATAATTTTTGTTTGGAATTTGGAAAAATTTTCTTCTGCAAAGTTGTAAAGAATTGAAATTCCTATAAAAACTCGCGAGATTCGAATTTTCTGACAAAAGGGCTATTTATTGTGAATTATTGAAGTTCCGGAGTTTCGAAATAATTGATTTTTGGAAGTTTTAATTATTATTTTCAACAAAAACGTTTTTCAAAGGTTGGTGGGCATCTTTAACATGTGTTTGATGGCTAAAATCAAATTCCTTGGTGGTTGGCTTGAATGTTTTGTAAATATTAATATTATATTAATTTAGTCTCCTTTGGCGTTCTAATATTTTCCTATAAATAGAGGGCTAAGTTAGAATTGAAAATCACACCAGAAACAAAGTTTTCTCTCTTTCTCTCTCTATATTATCGAGCGTATTCTTGTGAGTATACTTTGAGTGTTGCTATACGGTGCGAGTTTCTGTCAGCACTATACCGAAATTCAGTCAGAAGTACGGCTATTTTGAGGTAAGGGATGTTATTTTCTTCTTAAATGATATTATTTTCTTCAATATCATTATGCCGAAATATTGGTGAACGTTTTTATCAAATTTGGAACTTTTTGTGCCGGAGTTACTATTCACGTATACGGTACTATTCACGTATACGGCACTATTCACAGAAAAATTATTATTTTTTTATTTTCGTCCAAAATATATATTGTGGATACTAGCTTTGATTGTATCCATGTTTTGATCATTCTTGAATTTTACACCACTATGATTATTTTTGAGGTATTTTTGGACATGGATAAAACAAAGTACGAATCCTTAATCCTTAATCCTTGTCATTTTGTTTCACTGGATTCGCTTCTTTAAAAATATTTTTTTTATCATCTTCAGTCTTAAATGATGTTATTATTGAATATCTTTGGCCTGTAGTGCAAAGATGAATGATTTCTGATGAATATCTTTGGCCGTAGTGCAAAGATGAACAGGTGTTTAGATGAACATGACCAACAGATGAATATCCTTGGCCTGTAGTGCAAGGATGAATATATGAATCAAGATGTGCATTGATTGATGTTACAGGGATAAAAATACTGTTGATGGACTGTTAAATTCATAGACATTAGTAGATTTCATCCTCTACGTAACTCTTCTATGAATTAATAATTTCCGCTGCGAATATTGATTTAAAATTTGTTGTCTATTGTATTCTATTAGATTTTTCCCTGTTGAAGACTAACGATAATTTGTTGTATATTATCTTAGTCATAATATTCTTTACTGAGCTAGTTGAGCTCACCCTTTTCCTTTTTGTTCCATTTTTCTTCTCAGGAGACGAGAATATAGCGGGTACGAGTCGGGGTATGAATTGATGGTCCTTGAGAGAGTTGTTTAGTAGTCCTCACCATTTTTGTAAAATAATATATCAATAATTGTATTGAGGACATAGTTGGGTATGTATATTGTCTAGATGACAATGTTTGTATTCAAACTCACAGTTTATGGGTTGTAAAAGTTGTGGTTGTTTCTGTACCATGTATTTGGCGACTCAAAATGGGTTGGATGGAATGGACCTATTTTGGGAGCGTCACAGATACACTCCATGGCTCATCAACATGAGACATCCCATGGAGTTTGCCATGCTAAACGACTTTAGCATCAAATGAATATACGTTCCTTGGGTTAAGCCGAGCATCCTTTTAAATCTATCTATATAGATTTGCATCCCCAATTAAGATACTCTTCCCAAATCATTCATGGAGGAATGTTTAGACAACTTTATCTTTATTGATTTTAGCATTGGCATGTCATTCCTTATCCGTATTATATCAACATATAATACTAGAAATGTCACGACGCTCCCACTGACCCTTTTGTACACACTAGGTTCATTCTTGTTTTTGATAAAATCAAACTCTTCTGATTATCATATCAAAATGAATGTTTCATTTTTGAGAAGATTGCTTCAATCTATTTCTCTGAGTGTCTACAACTCTTACCTCATCGTATGTAACTGGATCATCATCTTCTATGATACGTACCTAATCATCATCATCCATGATGAATCCATACCTCCTAGGTATCTTCGGTACTATTCCAGATTTACGATTCGGTTGTGGTACAATATGTCTATCTATAGGTTCCTCTTATTTGACTTGTAGTGTTTTATGGTTCTTGAACTTTTCAAGATGTATTATCCTCCCACTAGCCCTTTTAATGATAAACACCTTTATCTTAGGAGGCAGCATGTTTCGCAATAAACACCTTTTGCTAAGTAGGATTATAGAACATATGCCCTAAACTTACTTTAGGATGTCCCACAAATCTGTACTAGTCAAATTTTGTCCCAAGCTTATCCTTTGAAACCTTTTCACATAAGTTGGACAACCCCTTATCTTAACATACTTAAGATTAGGAATCCTCCCTGTCCATAACTTTTATGGAGTCTTGGGGCCGGATTTTGAGGTTAACTTTTCGTAGATATGCAACCATTTCTAGGACATTACCCCAGAAGGATACTGGAATGTCGGTAAAATCATTATGGACCGCACCATGTCCAACAAGGTACGATTTTTTCATTCAGATACATCAATCAATTATTACGTATCAGGATGTATCCATTATGAGAAAACCATTTGAGATGATCTAGAAACTTATTACACAAGTATTTATTCCTTGATCTAATCAAAGAATCTTAATACTTTGTCAATTTATTTCACTTCTAAATTCTTTGAACCTTTCAAATAATTCACACTTGTATTTCAACAAATACATACATTCAACTCTTTGAATGATCATCTCCTTTTCTTATACTAATTTGTTCAATTTGTAAAATAATTTTTCACGTAAGTCAAGTATACAAAATCCATTAAGTAATATTTTAGTTCTATACAAAACATTATTATTATAAATAGAACAGCAATTGTTCTTAAATATAATACCAAAGATTTCACTGTCCAACAATAAAATGGAAATAATGTTTCCAACGAGAACTGGAATACAATAACAACTTATTGACTTAATAGACTTGCCCGTAGGCATTGCTAAACTATAAGTTCCTATGGCTAATGCAGCAACCTTTGCTTCATTTCTCACACATAGGTTTACTTATATTTGTTTAGCTTTCTACTTCTACTTGGTCCCTTCATAAATCTATATTTATGATAACCAAAGTCGGTATCCAATACTCAAGTAGAACCTTGACTAAAGAAAAATTTATTTTAAATCATGAACAAAATTATATTTGTAACCGAAACTTCACTAAGCTTCTTTGGTTAGCCTCTGCAAGATGCTTCTTGCAGTTTCCTTCCAGTGTCCAGGCTTATTGCAGTGGAAGCAAACTCCTTTGCTATCCGTATCAGTTTTGTTCTTATTATCCTTTGTTTTTGCCCTTTCTATTTACCTTCTTAGAATCGTTCTTCTTTTCCGAAGATCCTTTGGCCCCTACCAGTAAGACTTGGTCTTTCTTGGTTGGAAAGTGATTCTCAACATTTTTAACATGTTAAACAAATCAGTGAGGCTGATATCTAGCTCGTTCATACGAAAAATTCACAACAATTGTGAAAGGAGTCCAGAAGTGAGTGCAAGATCAAATCTTGGCTCAACTCTCCATCCATGACAAAACTCGTTGTCCTAATTGATCAATCAAATTGATTATGTTAAGGACTTTTATCTGTGCCGTAGTGTCATCGGTCATTCTAGATCGGAAGAGCTCCTTAGATATCTGATATTTATCAGTCCTACTTTCCTCACCATCAACTACTTGATGTGCAGGAATAAAATAGGAGCATCCATAGTTTCATGCTGACGCTGAAGCTCGTTACTCATGGATGCGAGCATGATGCATTGAGCCAACTATGCATCATCTAGTCACTTTCTAAAAGTAGCAATATCTTCCTCAGAGGCATTGTCTGCAACCATTGCAGGGATAGGCGTATTAAGGACATAAGATAGCTTTTCAGCCGTGAGAACTATTCTCAATTACCTTAACCAATCCGTTTAATTCGGTTCGGTTAATTTAGCATCTAATATGCTACGCAGTGATAGTAATTTAGACATTGTAAAATTCTGTAAATGAATTTGTAATTAACAACATTTTAACATACATTCTTTTATTAATTACCAAAATAATTTAGGTCTTGTTTTAAATTGGTATCTCCCACTATTTTCTTCAAACTATATTACCCTCACTTATATAGTTCGGCAAAATCTAATTAAAGATTTGCTAGTGAGAATAAGGATCCCATTTCAAATGTATATAGCCTTGTGTGTGCACAACAAACTATATATAAATAAATAGGTAGACAACTCTTGTCAATTACATCAACTATGTAATTCCTTGTATTTTACCTCTTAAATCATAATGGTCAAGTGTGTGCACATCCGAACTAAAATGATTTAAGTTAAGTCAGACCCAGCATTTCCATATAAGTGAAGAGAAAACTACAGCCCTTGTGTGTGCACAACAAAGCAGTAATGTTCAATTCCTTATAAACATCATATGTAATAAAAACAACATCTTAAATATTTAATACTCGCCTTGTGTGTGCACAACAAACTCATATTAAATATTCAATACTCTATTATTTTTATCATGCTAGAAGGCGACGTTCGATATTCCAAATATCTTTGAACGTTACAACTTAATATAAAATATTTGAGGGGTTTGTTATTAATTTGTCTCATCTTGTTTAGCGCGCATGCACATATATATATAAAATACGCGTCATATTAATAAACATGCGAAGCATGTTTGCATAATATATAATATATATATATAGTATAAGCATGCACATATAGAATACTATATTCTACCCGGATTGATTATGGACTTTATTCTAGTTCGGTTCACTAGAGCCACCAAGTGAACCAAAAGGTCAAACCCTAGGGGTGCAAGAATTAATATTTAAATATAACTATTACATTTAAACCTGGGCTCCATTACAAATGGGTCTTCAAGCTCTCCTTGTTCCTTGATCTCCAATTCTTCAAAATTAATTCTAACTATTCCTATTACAAAGCTATTTAAAATAAATAGAAACCTTGATCAGCAGTCAAGGGGAAGTACATAGGAGGGAGATAGAATTTACATTAAGAAAAATTAGAGAATATGAGGTACGCAGACCCCATTTAATAAAACTCATACATTCATGCATCCAACTAAAATAAAATCCAATCACATTGGTCAATAGTCCATAATCTATCTCATTTATTATCATACACATCACCATATGTATCAATAAATAACATTCATATCATGAATAGTAAATATTTAATATATATATATATTGATATCATTTAATGGGCAAATTTCGTTAGTATAAAATCTAATTTTGAATCAAAATAAACTCCTTTATTTTAATCCAAATTTAAATCAAAATAAAACTATTTTATTTTAATTTATCTAATTTTGAATAAAATAAACTATTTTATTTTAATCAAAATCTTTAATCAAAATAAATTCCTTTATTTTAATTAATTATGGAATCCAATTCCATGTAAAAAAAATAAACTCCTTTATTAACACGGATTCTCTTTCCTATTCACAAATAAACTCCTTTATTTTGAATAATATAAAATCTTATTTCATATCTAAATAAACTCCTTTATTTAGGAAAATTAGGATTCTCTTTCCTATTCACAAATAAACTCTTTTATTTTGAATAATATGAAATCTTATTTCATATCTAAATAAACTCTTTTATTTAAGGAAAGATGGATTCACTTTCATATTCACAAATAAATTCCTTTATTTTAGGAAACATGAAATCCAATTTCAACTCCAATTAGTTATCATGGAATCCAATTCTAACTCTAATTAGTTAGCATGAAATCTAATTTTAAAATTAAAATAAACCCTTTTATTTTAAGATTAAAATAAACCTTTTATTTTAAAATTAAAATAAATATTTTATTTTAATTATAAAATTATTAAAAATTATATATATATATATATAATTCGTACACAATAAAGAAAGAATTAAAAACGCCTGCAATCTTTAATACAAAAAAAAATGCATGCATCCCTTTTTATATAAAAACAAAACCTGCATCATGAAACCAGACACCACGTGGGAGTAATCTTCCTTTGAACATGTAATCATATATATTATATATATAATAAAACATACGGTGAAGCTTACAAAAGGTTTCGGTAATCTATCTAATAAAATACAAATGATTTTGAATTTCCCGCTCACTTAATAAATCATCTGGGCCGTTCAAAGTTTGGGATAAATCACACCGTTCACACATCTATCTAATAAAATACATCTATCTATCTAATAATCTAATAATTCTAATAATAATTTAATAAAATATAAATGATTTTGAATTTCCCGCTCACTTAATAAATCATCTGGACCGTCCAAAGTTTGTGATAAATATCACCGTTCATACATCTATCTAATAAAATACATCTATCTATCTAATAATCTAATAATAATTTAATTTAATACAAATGACTTTAAATTTTCCGCTCACTCAATAAATTATTTTGGTCGTTCAAAATTTGAGATAAATCATATTGTCCATACAGTGCCGGAGGCACGGGACCCAGCTAGTATATAATATTATGTTAACCGAAGGAACATGATGCAGTTTTTTGAAAACATGTTATTCCGCAACAGTTGCAAATAAAATAACAATTCCGCAACAACATTTTATTTCCGCGTTTTTTTTAAAAATAAATTTTATACAATAAATTATGCCCAATTAAATTGTTCTAAACACATATCAATATACATATCAAATCTGAACAATTAATAATTCGCATAAAGGTTTGGCTCTGATGCCACTGTAGGTTTGTAATATTCATGAACGCAATCAAATTGCATAAAAATGTGGAAACGTGAAAAATCAGAGTTTTAAAATTTTACAAACCATAAACCCGGATCACCCTTTATGCACAATTATTAATTAAACGAAAAGATAAAGAATAAAATCATACCCTTGAAGATCGAGCTTCCTCAGGTACAAGTTCACCTCCAAATCCTTTCGCGTTCAACTTGAATCCACCGGGTTTAGTTCCTTCCTTTGATCAACGTTAGCCACCCAAGTGTTTGGCCTCTAGAGGTGATCCACCAAGGAAGAACAAAATTCAAGAAAATGGGTATTTAGCAAAACCCTAGTTTTCTATCTCTATAGAAAAGGCGTACTCTCCAACAATTGGAATAACGTATTCACGTGTTGTGAAAATGTCAACAACCTCTTCACATATAATAAGACTCCTCTTATTTATAGATGTAGGCAACCCTCCTTAACAATTAAAGAATTGGGTTTTAATTAATTAATTAAATTCTTTTAATTAATTAAGCTCCCTAATCTTATTAGCGATAATTAATTAAACTCTTTTAATTAATTTGCCTCCTAATCCTATTAGGATATTTGAGAGTACTTTTATTAATTAATTCCCAAACTCTTTTAGGAATTAAATAATAATAATAGTAATAATAATAATAAGACTCCTCTTATTAATTTATATTTAATATTTCTAAAATATTAAATAATAAATATTAAGCTATTTAATTTATTCTATCACCATAGATTAAATTAAATATACTTAACTTATTATTACGATTATGCCATTAACTTCTTAAATAATTATTCTTCCTTTTATGGTGTGACCCTTTAGGTTCTCCATATTAAACCGGTTGTGAATAAATCAATTAGAACAATTCTAATCTTATTTAAATAAATAAATTAAACTAATAATTTATTTAAATAAATAATATTTATTCTACAATAGGGATAAGCCTCCCTAACGATCAACGACTTTCCAGATAATATAGATTTCAACATTAATCATAAAAGAACCTTTGAGTAAATAGTTACCGTACAATTCAATCCTTCCACCATACAATGTTCCAATTAAATATAAGACATGGAATTACTGTCAAGTCTTATTTTATTTAATTATATGTATTTCGACTCTTAAATGCACAACTCCAAATAATACAAATTAGAAACTCCTTTCTAATTTCATTCTGTCTTGGCCAAGGACTACTGAGTTGTCATTTATCGAATCACATAGGACATATCTCTTCTTTTACTAGAAGTGGTAGATTCTTTATTGATCATACATTATCTCCATGTACAACTTATTATA
Organism: Panax japonicus; assembly: GCA_020205505.1. Classification (NCBI taxonomy): domain Eukaryota; kingdom Viridiplantae; phylum Streptophyta; class Magnoliopsida; order Apiales; family Araliaceae; genus Panax; species Panax japonicus. The sequence goes on from CM035113.1 coordinate 91,041,329, forward strand.
CCCAAGCATACCCTTTGATATACCCTAAGGGTCTTAAGGAATAAGTCAAAGTATAACTCGTCATACACAAGATACTATAATGATCTCAAGTCCAAGGATCACTTGTACTACTATCACTACAGGAATTCCTATTGACAGGCAAGTAAAACTCCATTAGGTATTCCTTAGCGAGTCACGTTCAGTGAACTTATTCTCTAATAAGCACCTACATACTTGCTTTAGTGTCTCCACACAAATGATCATGAGATCAATCATCCTCATCCAATGAGCAAGCAACGTATGTACCAATCTATCCGGATTCACTAATCCCCAATTTAGTAATCCAACGATTGGGAACTATTTTAGTTTTAAGCTTTCTAAGAATTTAGATCTCATTAGAATGGTCATCATCATTATTCTAAAAGCATTTCTTAAAACTATGGGTTTATCACATATTATAAAACAGCATCATGTAGATAATTAAAAGCCTTTAATAAATTAATACTTTTTATTAATAAATGAATAAGATTGTTACAAAGTATATGCTTTATCATCAATCATGATTGGCTTGTGTGCATACTACTTTCACGTCCAAGAAATTAGACGGAATGGGTTTATTGAACATTTCTAAAAAGTTCAGTGGGCTAATTGAATATTTTAAAAATACAGTGGCTAATTCGTTAAATCACTATAACCACACTGGCAAAAAGGTGCGTTTTGCCATTAAAACTATTTAAGATGGACAGGTGTTGAATTTGTAGAATGACATATGTCAATATATGGTGTCATGTACTGTGATTTAGTATATATAATAGATAACAAGTCAACAATTTTTAGATTTATTTAGAATTTAAAAAGTACGACATGTTTATTATTTTTTTCAATGAATTTTCGAGCAAAAATCGCACCACCTGAAATCGCACCGCATTCTTAGAAACCATTTCGCAACAATTCAAATGGTTTCAAGTTACAGTTTCTGGTTTAAACAATCGCAAGTGAGTATAGAAAGATGAAGGGACAAGAAGTCGGCCCACATCAAATCATGAAAAACAATCAAGATGTAGGGCCTTTAATCAAGGGGTGTTGACCCAATGATTATCCCCATTTCTTGCGAAGGTGAGAGTTTAAACTAGTGGAAAATAATAGGGTACTTTACAATAATATACAACATTTTGAAAGTAATTACACTATTAGTGCATCATCAAAATAATTACAAAATAATAACTTTCTCATATTTATTTACAATATTAGTGCAATTATAATTCATTAATTTAGGGAATTAGTATAAGATTCAATTCACAATAATAAGTAAGCCTAAAATCAAGGAGAAATAACTGTCATAATTAATAATTCAAATTCAAACATCTTGGATCTAACAACAAAAATAAATTCAAATTCAAAATAATAATTCAAACTCAAATATTAAAATTCAAATCTTCATCTCCCTCAAATATTCTCAGAAACTTCACTTCTCTTCTGCGTAATCTTCTTCCTCACATTCTTCTTTGAAACCACAACATTGTCAACCTTTTTGTTCCTCAATAATTTCCCTGCAATCACTTTAGTTCTTACATCAACAACTTTATCATTTAAATCTGTAATAAGCCGTAATTCCTTATCATTTTTTTCATCTCTTTCACTGCCCTTTTCCCTCTCTTCTGTATAACAACCGAACTGGAAATTAAAACCTTAATCATGGATATTTGATTTTTTACAATTTCTTCATGTCCAGAAATTTCAATTCCAATTTTTTATCCAAAGAAAAATAAGAACACTGCATAGAAAAGAGAGAGATAAGAGAGTGAATGTAATGTTGATAACTAACCATTCATACCAAGGTAACCAAACTTTTATATCAAGGTAACCAAACCTTTATACCATGGTAACCAATCTACCTCAACACCTGTAGTATGAATTGGTTACCTTGGTCTGAAAGTTTGGCAACCAACTGCATAAAGGTTTGGCTACCAACTGCATCACATTCAAAATAAATTGGTAACTTAATAAAATTGAATTGGTTACCTTGGTATGAAGGTTTGGCTACCAACTGTACTATGAAAAAATTATCAAACAAAGCATGCCTTTTAGCCGGCTGAAAATATCAAACTCTTTTCAAAGTTTGCTTGCTTTTTGCAAATAAGCCTCAGAACTCAGAAGATGTTGTGTTTTCAGAATTAATCTCGCTTTTTCTCTCTCCAACTTCATGTCTTCCTCCATAAAATCCGACGACCCACAAAACCAAACCAAATGGGTGTACAAGTACATAAAGCATAAAATCAGAAGTGAAAAGATATTTTAGAAAATTGGTGGGTGAAAAGAAGAAAAAGACTCATAGGTTTGTTGTGGTAAAACCGGGATGCTTCATCATCTTCGACCCATTAACCGTTTGATTTCTTATTAGTATAATGCAGAGACTCAAAGTCTCAAACAGCCTATAGAGAGAAACTGATACCTGACTAGATAAATAGAGGAATGAAACAAAAAGAAAGAATGGATGAGGAAGAAAATAATAAAAGAAACCTGGAATGGGATGGACTATGTCCAAAGGTAAGGAGAAACTAGGCGGATAAAAATAAAAGGAAGTGGTGGGGATGAGGTGGAGGGAGGGTGAGGTGTAAATCACACAATTAAATTAAAGGAAGAATAAATTCATTAATTACATAAATAAAACTTTAAATGCATTAATTGTATAAATATTTTATGAGTGAACTATTGTTGTAATAATTTTTAAAAATGTACTAGAAAATGTAATTGTTCCGAAATAGAATGTGTTTATATGTCTTAAGTTAGCCAAAAATAAAATAAAATAAGAAACTAATATTTCCACATGTTAAAATGATATTACACAAGTCTCTCTCACATAGAGGTAAGACCCACTTACTATTCACGTGAGAGAAATCAAGTGAAAATATCAATTTTTTATGTAAAAATATCAGTTGTCAAAAAATAGGATTTTTGATCTTGATATAGTATTCAATCTTGGTAAAATCCGAGACAAAAGCTTTAGCTTTTTAAGAGACCTTCAAGCCAATGGGAACTGAATAAGTGCAGCATAGAGTCAAAATAGAGGAACATCCCTTCCGAGAGAAGGAAACAATTGGAATTGAACTTCAGGAATCAGGTATGCTTATCTAAACAAAAAATACCAACTCACTGGAATCTAGATCCTTGAGATTTCTGGAGAAATACAATTCCAATATGAAACTAAAAATAATAACATTATACAACAAAAAATGTAAAACAAACAGTTGAAAACCAATATGAACTCATTATCTCCCACCCAACATGCGATACATTAGCGAAAGCCACCTCGCCCCTGCCGGTAGTTCCCAACTCCGGATCGATCTCATATTATGAACAAAAGAAGTATCCTTGGAACTTGGAAGATGAATTTCCAAGGAATTGCATGTGTACTTAAGTTCACGACCTCAGTGGCATACCTAACCTGCTTCGAATAACTTTATATAAAAAAGAATGAGGTTCCGAATGAAATGTCCATAGTTCTTACCAACCAAAACAACAGTCTTAAGGACCAAATTACTCAACACAACCCCCACCTACTAGGACAAACACATAATTGCTCCTCTCAACCACAAAAGAAAACTCTGGTCAACTTTAGCAAAGATAGGTAAGACAGAATATATGGGACAAACAAACATGAACCATAGTAGTCCTACCCTAGGAAAAAGAAATATGCACCTTCAACAATTCCACCTATCTAATCCCTAGCACACTTACAGGGTTTCAAAATGAAACAGACCTAAGATTCTCACAAGGGGCACACAATAATAAATAAGCAAAAACTCCTCAATTACACCCAGCCAAAGAAAAATAGTCAAAAGACAACAAACTATTGTATGCAAGAATAGATACAACAAATAGATAAAATAGGACACTAAAACAAACTTAAAACACGTTCGCATATGGAAGAATAGTGAAGAAGAAGACAATAAATTAGCACAAGAAAATTAACACACATTTTTCACAATGCAGTACTGAAGCTGCAACTCTAACTCTCTCTCTCTATCTCTCTCTTTGGAAACAAACTCTTGATTCAATATATAGAACTCACAGGATAAATTGCTTGTCCTGTTTATTCTTTAAACCCCTAACAACTCAGTAAAATCTAAACAGAATCTTTCTTTTTTTGATAAATAAATCCAAGCAGAATCTTAAAAGTATGCAAAAACTAACCAAAATTGTTTGATACTATAGGAACATGAATGAAAAACCAACAGAGACAGTGTGACACACTCAAGTACTAGCCTACATTTTAAACCAGAAAATGTGATCTAAATTAGATAAAACCAAAGACTTTCTCCAACCAAAAGTTTCTCCAACTATATTCGAGCCGAGCTCCAAAGATTTTCACAAACAGATAATGCTTTCTCTATGAAAGCAACTGCATTATGCTTCACTAACAGATAATGCTCTCTCTATGAAAGCAACTGCATTATGTAACAACAGTAAAATCTGATACTGCTTTCTCTATGAAAGCAACCACATTATGCAACAACAGTAAAATCATTTTGTTGAAATGCTCTCCCCACATGATGACTCTTCTAATTGGGTATATTAACTGGGTACTGGATAGAGGTTGCCAATTGAATAGGAAAGTACACTAGATAAACAAAAGCAGAGGCAAGTTTTTTTCCTTCGGAAATACTCAATAAGTGGTATCGAACAATAATCAGATAACATCCCCCCAGATAAAGGTAGAGAAAAATTGATTTCAAAAGCTGCCTCCAAAATCATCTAAAAAATAAAAAGAACAGCCGACTCCAATCAACTAGCCATTTGGGTGTTTTCTGACGTTGCTTGTCAACCGATCATGTACATAATTCAGTTTAAATTATGGTGTACCCAAACCTTTCAGGTAGCCATTTGGAGCTCCCCCTTGGCCCCTTTTACTGTATTGTATTACTTAACTTAGAATTTAATATGGTGTATACTAACACTTGCTGCACAACCACACGGGAAGGGAGAAACTAATAAATCACATGATTCACCCATGTGAAAAATGAAAATCACACCCCAAACAAATACCTGAGCAATAGATATTGAACAAAGGGTTACTATAATTGTTGAACTGTTTAGATCTACTCAAGTTATGCATGAACCTTGCTCAATTCCTCATTCCTAGTTATAAAAAATAAATAAAATAATTATATATAGGGAAAAATGTATATACACAGCTGTGTATTACACAGTCGGCTATGACGACGGTTTTTTGGGCTATAGCGATGGTTTCACCCGTCGTTATAGCTATTATGGGCTATGGCGACAGTTTACCATCGCTATAGCTCAAAAAATCCGTCGCCATAACTCTACTTTATAATACACAGCTGTGTATATACATATAGCCGTTATATATATATATATATATATATATATATATATAGAACACGGATCAGGTCCGGGAGTCCGGACCTGATCCAAATCCGGACCCAATTTTTATTTTTATTTTTTTGTAGAACTAAAAAAAAAAATTATGGAACTAAATTTTTTTCATAATACAGTGTTTTGGGTGTGTTTTTAATACCTACACCAACCAATGTATGTACATTCTGCCCAGACTGTACAGACATATTTTGTTATACGTATCCAAATCACACCCAAAACACTGTATTATGGAAAAATTCAAGTTCCATAAATTTTTTTTTAGTTGTTTTTTAAAAAAAAAAGCAAAAAAAAAAAGGTCCGGATTTTGTTAAAATCCGGGAGTCCGGACTTGATCCGGACTCTATATATATATATATATATATATATAAGGTCTGCAAAGATGTACGTTTAACTATTACTTTAGTCTTGACATAATACATATACAAAGGCATGGAAATAACGATGGATGCGCATGAGAGGTTACCTAATTGCCCAATCCCTCCTGTCTACTCGAGAGTTTTTCATTTCACGAGCTGCAAAATTTAGCAATACTCTCTCCGCTTCACCTAGAATAGTGTAACCGTTTCCTTAAGACCAAAGGGCAATCTAGATGTAATTAGTGAAGCACAAGTGAAGTCTTACCATCTTGATACAAGGAATCCAGAGTTTGATATCCAGACCATATAAGTCCCACTATTGGTGATTATACAAATCATTTAAAAATTTCTGTTCTTTCTTAGTTAATGCAGCACAAATTGCAACAAATCATGGATTCCAATTAACATCAAGTTACTGAAGAAAATAGAACTTTTTTGCCCATTGTTGCAAGAAAAAACAGAGATCAATCTCTATACTTCTATCTATTGCCATCATAATCAGTAATTCAGTTATCACTTATCAACAACTCAAAATTTCATTGATCCTTTTTAAAAAATTATGTTTTCAAGTTACAACTACAGAATGAGAGACGAGCTTAATAACACACACATTACACAAATAACATGATGTTCTATAACATTTCTCATGAGAGATTAAAACAGCTTGTTCCTACAGAAACTTGAAAGACAAGTAGACAACCCTCACTTTACATTGTAGTCAATATTTTAGGAAAAGGCAACACATATGCATTAATAAAAACACAGGTGATCTGCCTTACCTCTTTTTTTTCTCGATAAAAAAATGGCAAAAAATAGATTCCAACACACATTAAGGTCCAAAAAAGAGCAAGTACACCTTCAAGTAAACTTAATAATCTCTAAAAGTTAGCACCTCGACACATTTTATACCTGATTGACAGTTTAGAACAAACACACAAGTTACTCTTAAAATGATGCAACAATAAAAAAATATATTTAAATCCACATGCTCATTGCACCAATGTCGTAAAAGTTAATCAAACCTAACCTAAGAGATGAGACGAAACATACCTAAATTTTAGTAATCACCAACTGTAAATCACATGGAAGTTATCATAATTACACTGAAAGAAAATAGTAAATATACCCACATTTACATTATCATCAATGAGAATGGAACACTACACTTCCATTTCTTGCTATTGTAATCTACCACTTCATAATCAGTTTATATACACATACACATTCTAAACAACCGAAAAATAAAAATAAAAATACCTAATTTTTTCATTTTAGAATCTACTGATTTCATCTGTCATAAGAAAGTGAATTATGAATAAAAAGCACATTACTTTTACAACGATCAAAGAGAAACAACATTTCAATTCATTTACACATCCAACATATGGAATGAAAATTTATCAAATTACTCGGTAACAAAAGATAAAAACACGGCTAAATTTACACCATCACCAAATTTCCATTGCTTACTGTCGTAATCCACGATTCACAATCGGTGACATAAATATTTGATTCCACTCACAGTACTAAACTTTATCAAAATACAAAGGATACTAATAAAAAAAATTATACCTAATTATGCAGAATCAAGGACGAAATCCCAAAATTTAAGCTTCTATTTCCTGCTATCGTAATCGACAACTTCTTTATCAGTAACCGAGAGAGAGTGCTGAACAATTGACCGCCCGATCGAATTGATCCAATCTTCCTTCTCTTTCTCCGAATCGGCGATGAAGTACATAGTCTCCGATCTAGTGGAGAGCTCGAAAGCAAACTGTTTGTGGAGTACATCTTCGGCGCCCTTGACTGTGAGGCAGGTAGCCACTGGGATAACGCCACGTGGAACGGAGCCGCGGGTGACGGTGGATTCCTTGAACCAGAAGAGCTTCCCTTGCTTGAGCACGAACCAACGGCGACGCCATGTCTTTATGTACTCTCCTTGCTTGGTGAGCCAGCCGGTTCGCTCCGGGTTGGACCAGAACTCGACGCCGCCGTAGTCGTCGGGGTTTTGGGCGGCGCCCGTCACGGCTCGCCAGAGGCTTTCCATGGTGGTTCGATTTGCAAGAAACAGAGGAGGAGAGAGAGAGACAGAGACTTAAGAAAGAAAGATATAGAGAGAGAGAGAGAGAGAGGAGTAGGAGTGCCTATCTGGGAAATGAAATGATATTAGCTGCTCCAAAAATAGTGTACAACAATTTTGATATTAACAGTTGTAATCTGGCAATAGCAATATTGATTTATTTTTTACCTTTTTATTTTAATTTTTACATGGAACCTACACCATAATAAAATAATCAAATTTTGAATGTGAATTAAAAAAATGGGAAAAAAGTGAATTAAAAAAAGAGTGTGTGTGTATATATATATATATATTAATTATCATATTTCAAAAAATAAAGTATCAAGAAAAATGTTGATCGATGTTTTCTCCCCTACAATGACACCAACAACATACATTTGTGTGCATTCCTCGCGCTACATCTTTCACTGCACTGCATCATTACATAGACTAACCATAAGAACGGGAGTGGTTAGCATGAAATTTATTTTTAGGTAAATTGATCAATTGATCAATAGAATACTGACACGCAGGCGAGACTATTCGTGTCAGCATTTTACTGGTCAATTGACTAACTTATCAAAAAAATAAACTTCATACTAACCGGATCTCATAAGAACACCTACACTTTAGCTGGTATTCCTTTAATCTATGCTTTGTATCATTTCCCTGCACTTAAATCATTCTCTTTGCTCCATAATTTGAAGACACTTTTTCATTAAAAAAAATTATTTTTCATCTCCTTTCCACAATAATTTGTCATCCGACTCTACCTGCAAATTACAATGTCCAATGAATTGTTTTAGATCTTCCGATTGCTCCATTTTCCATTGTCTTAGTTTTCTCTTAACAAGTATATTCCACTCCACTTCCTTATTGTTAATTCCCCAATTTCCACTCCCATTTCTGCCCACCAATTTACCTCCTCCATCTTATATATATTACACAAATCTCCTCCATCTTATCTATATTACACAAATTTAATACATCACTCCACACTAGACCTGGCAATATAGTTGGTTAATTGTCGGGTCAACCCATATTAAGTGAAACCAAATGGGTTGGTTAACTGTTTTTATTTATTTGGTTTGGTTAAGGTTTGAAACTATATTTTTAAAAAGAAATATAGTTCCAAACCGGTTAACCATTTTTCGACCCATATTTTATTCCAAATTCAAATCAAAAGTTTTTTCATCTATATTTACATATTCAAGAAGCTCAACCACCCACCCACCTCCACCCCCACCCTCACCCTCTACCCCACCCACCCTCACTCCACCAAAAAAATATATTATGTGATTATGTATACACCCCTTACCCCATCAATAAGTTATCAATGAATCCCCACCCAAATTAATAAGATATGTTCCTTTCCCTTTCTCATGCAGAAATATATCGGGCTGATAAGTAGAATTTAAGAGCTTGAAAACAGGTTCAGGTTTCAGGCTCATGTTGAGTGAGCCGAGTTCATAGGGTCATCATGGGGAATAAGGTTTGGATTGGCAAATGTTGGACTGAAAAACTAGTCATAGATCTATGGTTACGTAGACCTACTATGTGGATCAAATCATCCGCTCTGCTCTGATATCATGTTGAGCATGTCTAGTTGTTTGACCTATTATGTAGATGAACTACATGCTTTCACACCATATTCAAGCGTCCAACTGTTAGAATGCCTTACTCTTTATTTTATTTTTTTCCTTCTACTTCTCATGCATTCATGTTAGCAATACATACGAGTCCCCAGACTTTCCTAACTCTTTATTTTTCACATTCATATCAGCACGAGCTACCCCAACTTCCAGGAACATGATTTTAGGTGTATGCCGCAGAACAGGAACAAGATTTGGAAGCTGATTTCTCAAATTGAGTTGGAATAAGAGTTTTTCGTCGGGTAAACTTTAACATAATTTTTGATCCGTTTGGAGTTATGGGCTGAGCCCCATAGTATATCAAATCAAAGAGCTCTACTATACCTATGCCATGACGTTTGGTCAACATGGAGTATTATTTTTATTTTTGGGTATTTCGTTGTTATCTTTTCTAATTGAATGTGTTCTAGCCTATAAATATGTTATTTTAGGGTTTTGAAAACGATCTTTTGACAATTTATTATCAATTATATTGTGTTTTCTCTTGAAAAATTCTTTATCTTCCCTGTGGGCAAAGATTTATCTACCTCATCCTTATTCCGCTGCGTTAGTGTATTAGCTCTTTAAATCAAATGAGGGACCAAGGAGAAGGAAAAATAACAAGTGAATGGTTAATGTCAGACTTAGCTGCTAATGAATGCCAGCATGTAGAGGGAAGGTGGTTGTGTAGTTAATGCAGATCATTAATTGAGAGGGTGCATATTTAATTATTAAGTCACGACAGTGAGCACCTAATAATTGAAGTATGATGAGTTGCTACTTGCAGGTACTGCAACGTTTATTTTCTCTCTTTATTATTTTTCTAAAATTTTCAGATGCCTAGTATATCACGTAAAAGGATATGCTCTAACAAGGAGTATCATAATTCAAAAAAGAAAAAGAAAAATGCTACAGATATATTGACAAGGCTCTGTTTATTTCTTGTTTTTAAACTTGTGATAGTAATGCACTGGCCTTTTGTGTGTGTGTGTGTGTGTGTGTTTATTTCTTTGACCAAGCATGGGAGCTGTATTTTGAGTGTGTGGCTGTTAGCAATGAATGCATTGTTCTATGTTCTTACGGCATCATTGGTGAGCTAATCCAAGGTATATAAAATAATATATTTCTTATTTTTTGTTGACTTTTTTATATGAATATTGTATTTTGTATTGGAAAATGCTGCTGATCCCATTAATTTTCTTGACTTCTTGATGCTTTGGCATAAAAGTTAAAGTAGGCTGCATTGCATGCATGCTATTTAATCTCCTGTTCCCTTTCACATTTTTGTGTCTTTATGTCCCACAAGAACAAACTAGACAAAATGCAGTATAGCATACTTGCATATTCTGCAATAAGTTTAAGTAAATTCTGTTTGGTTTCTGTCAAAATCCTGTATTTTCTCTTGCTCGCAATCCTCGCCTTTCGATCAAGCAGTTCTACAACATTTGGTGGAAATGAAACAGATCATCATGCACTGTTGGCCTTCAAATCAATGATTGAGCTTGACCCTCAAGGGGCTCTAAGCTCATGGAATGATTCTTCACAATACTGTCAGTGGAAAGGTGTTGCATGTAGCTACCGGCCTAAAAGAGTCATTGCCTTAAATCTTACATCCAATGGCCTGGTTGGTTCATTGTCTCCTTACATAGGAAATCTGAGCTTCCTCAGGGAGATTAGGCTTGGTAACAACACACTTAAAGGTACAATTCCTCCAGAACTTGGTCGCTTATTTATATTACAAATACTTGACCTTCGGGGTAACTCTTTTGAGGGCAAAATTCCAGCCAACATATCCAACTGCTCAAGCCTCAAATTTCTTGCATTAACTAACAACAAGCTAGTTGGTGAAATTCCTAAGGAGCTTGGTTCATTGTCAAAGCTCAAGGATTTATGGCTTCATGTTAACAATTTAACCAAGATTCCTCATTCCATTGGAAATCTCACTTCTTTGCAAACCTTCTCGGCTGTTTCGAATCTCTTGGTGACTCTTCCAGATGCCATCGGTCAATTGAAAAACATGCGTGATCTTACACTGGGTGACAATCAACTCTCAGGTGTGATCCCTCCATCTATTTACAACCTTTCCCTCATAACTCGTTTCTCTTTAGCTTACAATCAACTTACTGGTAGTCTTCCACCCAACTTAGGTTTGATGATGCCACATATTCAAATATTTCAGCTATCAGGTAATGAATTTAGTGGAACACTTCCACTTTCATTATCTAATGCTTCGGAACTAGTAAGAATTGACATCCCATACAACAACTTTACTGGAAAAGTATCGATTAATTTTGCAAGCCTGCAGAATCTATGGGGTGTAGTTCTAGGGGCAAATAACCTTGGTAGTGGTGAGCCTGATGAACTTAGTTTCATAAGTTCCCTTGCAAATTGTACCAATTTGCACGTAGTCGAGCTAGGGGAAAACCAACTAAAAGGGGAGTTACCATTAGATGTTGGCAATTTCTCGACAAAGCTTTTCTATTTTTCACTTGAGAGAAATCATATATATGGAGACATACCTTCAGGTATAGGTAACCTCTTTTACTTAACTCAGTTATTACTCAGTGAGAATGAATTCACTGGCAATATCCTGTCTAATTTAGGTTCTCTTTATCAACTACAAAGGCTGGAACTTGATTCCAACACCCTATCAGGGGAAATTCCAGCTTCTATAGGAAACCTATCTTTTTTGAACGAGCTTTACTTGGGTAATAACATGCTACAAGGAAACATACCACCGAGTCTTGGATCCTGCAAACAATTGTCATCACTCGATCTTTCTCAAAACAATCTCAGTGGCACTATACCTGAGCACATTTTTGACATCTCCACCCTATCAGTGTCACTTAATCTGTCAGGTAACCGGTTGTCCGGGACCCTTCCCTCAAAGGTCGGTAAACTGATACAGTTAGTGGCATTGGATGTATCTGAGAATGATTTGTCTGCCGAAATTCCAGATATCATTGGTAGCTGCACTAGCCTTGTGATACTATATGTGCAGGGTAACTTGTTTGAAGGATCTATTCCTCCAACATTGAGTTCTATGAGAGGGCTTCAAATCATAGATTTTTCGCGCAACAACTTGTCTGGCCAAATTTCGGAGTTTCTAGAGAATCTTTCCTTGAGTTACCTAAATTTGTCCTATAATGATTTTGAGGGTAAGGTACCAACAAGAGGCGCTTTTGCAAATGCAAGCGCAATATCAGTTGCTGGAAATAATAAGCTTTGTGGGGGCATTTCCGAACTAAACTTGCCTACATGCAGCATGAATGTCAGGAAAAGCAAAATGCCTCGCATTCGCTTAGTACTAGTTATCACTGCAGCTTGTATGGTTTTTTCTCTAATATTGGTGTCTGTATTCTTATATTGCTGGCTCAAAAGGAAGAAAAGATTGCAGTCTTCAGTACCTTTGCTCAAAGAACCTTTCTCAAACTTGTCTTACGGCGATCTTCTAAAAGCAACTGATGGGTTTTCCACAACAAATTTAATTGGTGCTGGAAGTTTTGCCTGTGTCTACAAAGGAGTACTTTTGGATCAGGAAGAGAGAACTATTGCTGTAAAAGTCCTTAACCTTCAACGACGGGGAGCTTCCCAGAGTTTTATGACCGAGTGTGAAGCCTTGAGAAACATTCGACACAGAAATTTGTTAAAAATCATTACATCTTGCTCGAGTATTGATTTCCAAGGCAATGATTTTAAAGCTCTAGTATATGAATTCATCCCTAATGGAAGTCTAGACCAGTGGCTACATTCAAGGCAAGAAACAGATGGAGGACAAGAACAAAATCAGATGCTGAGGCTTCATCAGAGACTTAATGTTGCCATTGATGTCGTGTCTGCACTTGATTATTTGCATAACTATTGTGAGAGGCCCATCATTCATTGCGATCTAAAGCCAAGCAACGTTCTGCTAGACGGGGACATGGTTGCTCATGTTGGAGATTTTGGACTTGCCAAATTTCTTCCTCAACTCTCGGATCCAAATGATATCAGCTCAATTGGAATAAGAGGAACTGTTGGATATGCTGCTCCAGGTAAACACATTACTTGGTAACATCCTCTTTACTTCTTGGCATTCCCATATTCTAGTAGACTACGTACTACTAATTATAATATTTATAGTTTTGTAAGATTTTATGAATCTTATCAATTTTGAATTTGAAAATGTTTTAAGTTGACTTTCAAAAGTCAATAATAATCTTATAAGAAACAAAGAAAATAAGTTATAGTTTAAATAGTGTTGACATAATGAAGATGGGAAACTTTATGACAGTGTCATCTGTACTACTATGGTTGTCTCACTTATTCCATCGTTGTTAGTGTTAATTTTGAAATTACGTCCTGAGTATGCGATTTCATTCAAATCAGAGTACGGACTTGGGAATGAGGTGTCAGCAGAGGGAGATGTCTATAGCTACGGAATCTTGATACTGGAGATGATAACAGGGAAGAGACCAACTGATCCTATGTTTGCAGAAGGCCTCAACCTTCATAATTTTGTTAAAATGTTCTTGCCTGACAATGTGTTAGATGTACTGGACCCAGTACTTCTGAATAACATTGAAGAGCAGACGGCTACATCATCAGCTAGCGAAGAACAGATGGCAGGAACAGCCTCCAGCGAAAATGGATCAAGAAATGGCAATAAAGGGAAAGACTGTTTGATTTCCATGCTCAAAATTGGGGTGGCATGTTCCATGGAGTCACCAGAAGACCGAATGGACATGAATAGTGTCGTGCTCGAGCTGCATTCAGTTAAGGGCATCCTTCAAAGAACCTAAACTTGTGCCTAATGCTTAGAGGTATACAATTCAAATTATATATGCTCTCATAAAAGAGCACTCTTTGAATTTTAGTGTTTGAATTTTATATTAATTTGCTTGAATAGAATTTAAGTCGACATTGTTTAGATTTTTCATGATGTTTTCCTCCTTTATTTTGTTAAAAATGCAGGACAAGAAAGTGTATCTTGTGTGACACTCATATTTGCTTATACTACTAAGTTTGCATAAATATACTATGTTTTCCTCCTTTATTCCCACTAGCTGCACAAGCCTTGGAAAATATACTAACTTGCAAGGTCCAATACCATCATCAGTGAGTTCTTTCGTAAAACTTTATCTTTCTCGTAACAACTTGTCAGGACAAATCCCAAGATTTTTAGAGCAATTCGCCATCAAGTACCTAAATTTGTCTTTTAACAATTTGGAGGGTGAGGTACCGATGAGAGGAGTTTTTGCAAATCAAAGTGCAGTATCAGTTGTTGGGAACAATAAGCTTTGTGGGGGAATTCATGAACTGCACCTAGACAAATGCTACACTGAAGAATCAAAGTTTTGGAAAGGAAAGACTCGTGTACTCATGATTGTGAACTTAATTCATTATATGCACACTTGTGTGTGTAATTATTATGTTGTGTATCCTGTTTTGTCGCCATAAAAGAACAAGTAAAACGAGATCATCTGGACTACTATTGAAGGAACCATTCTTAAGAATCAAAGTTGTTGCTGTCAAAGTATTAAATCTTCAATGTATGTCTTAAGCTAAGTAATGAGTCTTCTGATTTTAAGAAAATTTGTTTCTCAATGTATGTCTTAATTATGAATGGCAGAATATGGTCTGGGAAGTGAGATTTCTACAAAAAGGGGATGTATACAGCGGCAAAGTCAAGATTGGTTCGCAGTGGGGTCAATAATTAGAGTATCATATAATAAATTAAAATTGATAATTATAGTACTCAAATATATAACCACAAAAATATAATATGTCATTGTTGTAGCCATCAAACTTATCCACAAAAAATAACTAGTAGAATTAAAATATAATAATTACAATTGCCCTTTCCATGTTTTCATTAGTTGAAATCGTTATATAATACTTTCATTGTCAATGCAATTGAATACATCCTTCTTGATGTATGTGGGGTCAAAAATGTGTTAAAAATGTCTCACTTAGCTTTGTATAAAAAAAAAATTTAACTGGGATCAGTGGGCTCAATTGACCCCATATTTTTAATGTAGCTTCGCCACTGCAGACAAGAGACCTACTGATAACATGTTTAAGGAAGGCCTTAATCTTCATAATTTTGCAAGCATGGCATTGGCAGAGAATGTGAAAGATATTGTGGACCCAACAACCCTTGAAGATTATGAAGAAGAGGCTACGGGAGTTTGGATAAACATGATGGAGGAGTGTCTGGTTTCAATGAATTTTAGTATTTTAGTATTTTTTTTAATTTGATTTTTTTCTAATATTTTAGTAATTTTTTTAATTAGTATTTTAGTATTTTTTTAATTAATATTTGATGTAAATATGTTATGTTTTGAATTTTAGTATTTTGATTCAAATGATGTAAATATATTATACAACTTATTTTATTTAATTAGTTGTTTTGATTAGTTAACAAAATAATTTGAATTTTAGTATTTTGATTAAATGATGTAAATATGTTATGCTTTTTTTATTTTGAATTTTATTATTTTTTGTTTTGATTAAATGATATATATTATTTTATTTAGAATATGTTTTATATTTAAGCCTCCATGCCCCTGCCACGCCATCACCGTTTGTCTATTTGGCATTTCTGTTAACGGCAGGGGCACTGAGCGACTCAAAAATATAACATTAACTGCTCTATTTTTTGAGTTTTAAAATGGACAAAAAAGAAAAGAAATGGACGGAAAATTTAAGTTTTATTTCCAATTCTTATGGTTTTGAGTTTTTTAATAAACGGAAAAGAAAATAAATTGATAGAAAACTTGGTCATTTCTCCTGTCAAAGTTTTCCGTCCAAAATTGATCTAATTTGGACGAATTTTTTTTTGGAATAAGTAATATTTTTATAATTCCCATATTATCCTCAACTTTTAATATAATAATTTTTAAATTACAACTCATGTCTTTAATTTTAAATTTTATATTCTTCTCTATTAAAAACTCAGAAACAACACAGGACTATTTTTTTCTTTTCTGTTCTAATTTAAATTTTTTAATTTTTTTTGTTCAAAACTCAAAAATAAAGTGTAAATATATTTTTGAATTAAAAAAAAGTATAAAGTGATACGCAAACATTGAGATAAAAGTCAGAACATTTTTGAACCTTGTCCATTTAATTATACAGTTGATTCACGTTAAAACAATTGTTCAAAAAATGGAAGGCAATGAATGTAACACGTTTAATAGTTCATGATAAGTTCACTTAGAGAGGTGACTGACTGCATCCAGAGGCACAAAAAAGACCGGATAAATTGCATGGACTCAACCCCCTTCAGATAAGATAATTACATTGTCATAAATGCTTTTTAAGTTTTGTAAACATTCAAATTTGATAAAGTCAAGAAATACAGCCAAGATCTTGTTAAGTTGGTGTCTAGAATCTTGGAAAAGAAGAGCACTTTCTACTAGTAGTCCTCTCCTCTCCTCTGCACTTGTTGTTATTATCTTCCAAAAATGAGAGCATTAGGAGTATTCCAGTACTCGATACACATACTACTAGTAGCTGTGTTTCTCTTAGTGCCTTGCTCTAACCGGAAGTGGAGACGGAGACGGAGACGGAGACGAAAGAGATCGTCTTGCCTTGCTGGCCTTCAAATCAAAAATTACTCATGATCCTCAAGGGGCTTTTAGATCGTGGAATAATTCTCTCCATTTCTGCAACTGGGAAGGCATTATATGCAGCAATCGGCACAGAAGAAGAGTCACAGCCTTGGACCTTTCATCCAAAGGCTTGGTGGGTTCCTTATCTCCTGGTATAGGGAACTTGAGCTTCCTTCGGGAGATCATACTATCCAACAACGCCCTTCAAGGTAAAATTCCTCAAGAATTAGGCCATCTTTCCAGGCTAAAAGTTTTAATCTTGAAATATAACAACCTCCAGGGTGAAATTCCTAAAAATATATCCCACTGTTCCAACCTCATTCAACTTTCTTTAGCTAGCAACAAGCTAATGGGGAAACTTCCAATCGAGCTCGCATCTTTGTCCAAATTGCAACAACTTGTTCTTGATTTTAATGACTTCACGGGAGAGATCCCACCCTTTATTGGGAACTTGACATCACTTCAAGTTCTATCAGCATCACAAAATGCTTTTACTGGCTATGTGTCTGTAGATTTTGGAAGCTTATTGCATCTTCAAAAGTTGCTTCTGGGGAGTAATAATCTGGGAAGCGGGGAACAGGGTGACTTGAAGTTTCTTGGCTCATTAGCCAATGGTAGCAGTTTGGAAAAATTAGAACTCGGGGACAATTACTTTGGAGGATCATTGCCCGGTTCTATTGCCAATATCTCTACTGCTGCTCTAACATGGATAAACTTGGCAGGAAATCAGATTTCTGGAAGCATCCCTTCTGAAATATGTAAATTTATTAACTTGATATATTTAGATTTTGGTGCTAACAAATTTACAGGCATTATTCCCTCTGAATTTGTTAAGCTTGGGAAGTTGCAACGTGTTGTTCTTTCTAACAACAGACTTGTAGGGAAGATTCCGGCCTCTATAGGAAACCTATCCATGTTGGACCAACTTCACTTCGACAATAATAAATTAGAGGGAACTATTCCTCCAAGTTTTGGAAATTGTCGAATGTTGGTTCTATTAGATTTGTCTCAAAATAATCTCACTGGAACTATACCCAATGAACTTTTTTATGTTTCACCTTTTTCAATTATGCTAAATCTTTCTCAAAACCATTTGGTTGGATCAATTCCAGCGGATATCGGACTTTTGAAAACCATGGGTGGATTTGATGTCTCCCAAAATGAGTTGTCTGGAGTTGTTCCAAGTGAAATTGGTGATTGCACTGGCCTCGAAAAGCTTTACATCCAAGGGAACTTCATTCAGGGCTCCATTCCTCACTCCGTGAAAATGTTAAGAGGTATTCAAAATGTTGATTTTTCTCATAATAACTTCACTGGGAGAATCCCGGATTTCTTGCAAACCATGTCCTTGAAATATCTGAACCTAAGCTTGAATGATTTTGAGGGTGAGGTACCAGTGATTGGAGTATATGCAAATTTAAGTGCATTTTCAGTAGTAGGGAATAAAAGGCTGTGTGGAGGCATACCTAACCTACAGCTTCCACGGTGTAGTATTGAGGGATCACATAAACATAAAATATCTCGTGCACAGGCAATAATTTTCATAGCATCTTTTCTTTTAACTTTTACCATGGTTTCTTCATTCTATTATTTCTGCCAGAGAAAAAAGAAGCAGCCATATTCAAGATCAATATCGACGGTATCAAGCTTAAACTTTCTGAGAAGAACACTACCATTGGTATCATTCTTCAAAGTGTCATATGATGATCTGTATACAGCAACTGATGGATTCTCATTGACCAACTTAGTCAGTGAGGGTGGTTCTGGCTCAGTGTATAAGGGAATATTTGGTAGAGGGTATAATGGAATACTTGATGAAGATGAAGTAGTTGTTGCAGTCAAAGTATTAAGACCTCAGTTTGGAGGAACATCCAACAGAGTCATGGCTAAAGTTGAAGCCTTCAGAGATATTCGCCATAGAAATCTTGTTAAAATTATAACTACATGCTCAAGTGTAGACCGGTGGGGTCAAGGTTTTTGCGCTATTGTTTATGAGTTCATGCAGCATGGGAGTTTAGAGAGTTGGCTGCATTCAACTCAAGAAGCATATCAAGATGGGCACAGCGAGCCTCATAAACTCGACGTTCATACCAGAATAAATATAGTAATTGATGTGGCTTGTGCACTCGATTATCTTCATAATCAATATGGAAATCCCATAATACATTGTAACCTAAAGCCAAGCAACATTTTGCTAGGCAGTGACATGACTGCACACGTCACAGATATTGGACTGCCAAAGTTTCTTCCTGGATCCCCAAATTTAGATCGAAGTAGCTCAGTCGGATTACAAGGAAGCTGTGGATATGTACCTCCAGGTAAAAATACTCTTAAGAGTTGATACATAACATTTACAATTGTTTGGATTCTTCCGGGATTGAACATACAAGACTGATCACTCACATACATGTCTAGTTCTACAACATTTTTAATTATTTATTAGTGCTTATAATTACCTCATATATTTTACTACCATCAACTTGCAGTAATTGTCAAATTAGGTTTTACTTTTTGGGGTGAAAATGTTAATTAGATTGTTAAAATTATTTACAAAAGCAGGCTATTACTTTTAGTGCAAAACAATGAACTGAATACAAAAGTAAGTTGCTATATGCTAGAAATAATTTGTAAAGTTCCCTATTACATTTTGGTGTAATTGTAAATTTTGATTAATTTGTCAATCTACTTTCTCGTACAGGTTGGTTTCCTTATTTTCTATCCATCCATTGTTTTTAACTTGTACACCAACAATTTTGAAGTCTCCTTTTTCTTGATTAATTCAAGTATTTTTTGGAAATTCATCGGGAAAAAAATCAGTCTCAAATGTTCTCTATAACAGAGTATGGTCTAGGAAGCACGGTGTCAACAAAGGGGGATGTCTACAGCTACGGAATCCTTTTATTGGAGATGCTGACAGGGAAGAAGCCTACTGATCCTATGTTTCATGGAGGTCTTAACCTTCACAACTTTGTTTCAAATGCTTTGCCTGACCGTATAATGGATATTATTGATCCAGTTAATCTACCTCTACCGGAATTTAGTAAAGAGCTGATTATAATGTTCAATATTGGTGTGAAATGCACCATGGAGTCGCCACAAGTTCGACCACACATTAAAGACGTATTAAGCGTGCTGGAAACAGTTAAGACCATGTTTAAGGTTATTCAACTGCGTTCTACCTTACCTTTTGGAGATTTAAACGTTCACTAGTTCCTTGATGTTAACAAACAAACTCCATATATCAGCTTAATCTACTCAAAATTTTAAGAAGATTAAATGCGTTTTTGCAGAAGAAAGACTTTGTTGAGCCATACTTGAACGACAGCTCCCAAGCTGCAGCATTGATGGATCAGGAACCCATGAATTCCATCCCGCACAGGTAAAACTATTTCATAATTCCTACACATTTGGTTTTAACCATGGTGTCTTCATTCTTTTTTTTTTCTTTTTTCACCTTAGAAGGAGGCCAGATTCAAGATCAATGTTAATATTATCATCTTTCAAAGTGTCATACGAGGATCTCCATAAAGCAACTAATGGATTCTCATTGACCAACTTAGTTGGTGCGGGTGGTTTTGGCTCAGTGTATAAGGGAATATTTGGTCAGCAATCTGCTCATTTCCACTTGCAGTATAGTGGGATTGGTGATGGAGATGGAAAAGTTCTTGCAGTCAAAGTATTCAACCTTCAGCGTAGAGGTGCAGTGCCCAGTTTCACCTCGGAGTGCACAGTCTTAAGAAACATTTCCTACAAAAACATTGTTAAGTTAATAGCTACATGCACAAGTGTAGATGAGGAGGGTCACGATTTTCGAGCAATTCTTTATGAGTTCATGGAGCATGGGAGTTTAGAGGGGTGGTTGCATTCAGCAAAAAAAAAACATCATGATGGGCTCAACAAGCCTCGAATACTAAACGTTCATACCAGAATTAACATAGCAATTGATGTGGCTTGTGCACTCGATTATCTTCATCATCAATGCGAAAAACCCATAATTCATTGTGATCTAAAGCCAGGAAACATTTTGCTAGATAGGGACATGATTGCACATGTTGCAGACTTTGGGCTGGCAACATTTCTTCCTAAATCCCCAAATCCAAATTCATATCAAAGCAGCTCAATCGGATTACGAGGAACCACCGGATATATACCTCCTGGTAAAAAAAATACTGTTAAGACTTTAGATACATAGATCTAGAAATATTTGGTTATTTCTCGAGTTGAACTTATAGTACTTGACACACTTTTGATATCTAACAACTAAAACTATATTCTGGAGTCTCTCACATCCATATCTAGTACTACGACATTTATTTATTAGTTCTGGTATATGCCTCATATTTATTACTAACCCTGTGATGCAATAAAATTCACAATTATGTTTCATTTTGAGGTGAAAACTGTCAGGACCTTAGGGTTCCCTGACCAATTTTAGGAGAATTGATAGAAACATATTTCAGAATTTGAGTACATGGGAGAGAGAAATGGGCAAAATTGAGAAGTGAAATGGGGAAGAAGAAATGGATATGGAGCCTCTAAATCTTCAAATTTCATTAATCAAAATATCCGTACAAAAAAGTGTGACTTCACTAAATATTAGTAGGAGATTCCTTATAGGTTTCTATTAACTTGCTCTCATTTATCCTACACCATTATTAACTGACAAACTACTCACACGGCCCATGCCATTCCTACAAGCTACTAACTAGTTTGATTTATCCAAAATAGCTTGAAATTTATGAATTCTCCTTCCATTGGTCCGGTTGCCCTACGTGACAGGCAACTGTTGTCATAGTTAACAAGGTTCCCCATAGATTTAGTTATTGTCCCCTTACCCTTACCCTTACCCTTACCCTTCCCCTTGGATCAAAGTGGAAGTGTTGGAATTCGCATAACTCCACTTTTTTACATCCTCAAGATCAAGTGTTTAGCTTTTCCCTCCTTAGAAACAGGGACTGGATTTGCAAGTTTTATAATTCTATCGACTATTCTAAGATGTCATTGTCCAATGAGATACTTTTTTTTTTGTTATTTTGTTAACGTTCTTAGTATCCCAGCTATGAACTTTTTAGAATGTTCTTGTTTCTATCACGTTTTCAAATTCAAAGTTTAATTACTGAACAACTCTCCCTTCTGCATCCTTGTTAATGAACTCTCACGTAGATGAAGCAGCAATGATCATAATGAAGGCCTTGTTCATTGCTACTCTATGCCCAGTAACAAGAAGAATAAGCTTAGATGAAACAGTGAGAAAGAGCCCTGCAATGTAAAAGTATTTGGTTTTTTTAACCAATGCCTCTTTTTCTGGATAGCAATTTACCTGTCAGTTGCCATGGCAACGAGAGACCTTCACCATCCCTTATACAAACAACACAAGTACACTCTGGTGTAGACCCGTTTTAGTAATTGATTTCCTTTCCATATATAGCTTAAAGACTTAGTCTATATAAAGGTTCTCATTGTACATTATGAAATGAAATTAGATTATCTTTTAGCTTTCACATGGTATCAGAGCTAGTTTGATATTGAGAGGCCAACTAGAAGTCTTACTTCAGCTGCCAGTTTCTTGCAGTTCTTTTTCTGTTTTGTTTTTTTTAGAGAAAACAAAATAAATCCATGGCCGTTGTTTGTTTTTGTGGTGAAAAAAAAATTGTTTGTCCTCGGTAGTTATTTCTCTGGTTTAATATGTAAATGCATAGGTGGAGGCACACATGGGCTAGGGTGGAGTTTTTGAAAAATATTTAGTACTTATATATCTTCAATAGCCCAACCCAATATTATTTTCTTGTTTTCCTTTGATCCATTAACAACAGTGAGGAGAGAGGTTCAAAGGAAGAATTGTTTGAATCTGGATAAGGGGAATGAAATGAAATTCTAGAATATCATGATCCAAAAAGCTGAAATTGAAGATATATTCAATATTGTTTGAATATGAAGTTTGCTTCCACCTCTCTTGTCTCTCTGGCTCTCATCCATCCTCCCTCTCTTTCTGATTTCCCCAAATTGCAAGGTTAGGGTTTGGTTTTTACCCCCAAATTTTATTTTTTCAGTTTTATGTGGCTTCTTGATCTCTAGCTCCTTGTGTGGCTGCCCTGATTTGTTCAAATTCTAGCTGCTTGTGTGGTTAGCCTCTTCTTTGCGGGTAATTATAAGTACATACATTGACTAATTAATTGAACACTAATTTTTGATTAGACATATATTTATTTGAGACATTTGTGCTGATTTTTTTAGAAGTGAAAATTTAGACATGTATAATTTTCAAGTTTTTAATATGTAGACCATGTACTCATTTAAAAGAAATTCTGAAACACACAAATTCACGCAATAGATCTACTTCTCGTCGTTCTCGAAACAGAAATACAAATACTTTTCTATCTTGTGTAATGTTGAAGTAGACTAATTTACTTAGTTAAAAACTTTCTAGGTTTTGAAATCTAATGATATTATTAGCATTCAGTATGTTATAAAATTTTGATAATGTTATTATCATAAGCTGCACATGTTTTTATTATTTCATTAGGAGTTTAACTGTAAGATTTTTCACTCATAATATACTACAAAGCATAGAAGAATGCAGCTTAAATAGTGTGTTTTGTTTTCTTTTTTTCTTACATGTTATGTACCTTTGAACCTTACTACTATGTATGATTTTGAATGATCTTGGTGGGATACTTTCTTGTGTATATGATTGGTACTTGGTAGCCCAGGACGAAAAAAATTCCTGGCTCCGCCCTTGTGTAAATGGATGGTTGATTAGAAAGTAAGGATTGCATGGGGCCGAGATTTCAGAAAAGAGTATATCCTTCAATCTTTTGGGAGGCTAGAGAGTCCTCCGTTGTTGAGAAAGGCAAAGAGTCCTTCGTAGTTGTTTTTGAAGGATAGAGAGTCATTTACATTTGTTATGAGATACGAGTGTTCTCCGTTATTGCTGGCACTTTATATAAGACTTCCAACTTGAGGGAGAGTGCTAAAAAATTATTCTACAATCATGATTATAGGTGCCATCAATGGAAGCATAATTATGGGAAGGATTAGTCGTAGAATGATTATAGGAGTGATTAATGGTAATCACTAATTGATTTTATTTCCATGTATAGCTTAAAATCCTAGCCTATATAAAGGCTTTCATTGTACATTATGATATGGAATAAGATTATTCTTTAGCTTTCACAGTGAACATTTGTACTACAAAGTTTGCATTTTCTTTCATCTCCTTGCTACACTTGCTACACTTGCCATTTCCAATGCATCTAATATAACTGGTTGTGCTAGGGTTTTTAAGCATCCGTAGAAATTTTGATTGAATTTTCTGTAGCACCTCCGAGGCTCCGACAAAGTACTCCACGGAGTTTAGAGGTAGGATGTGTCTGTCACGGTACCAAGGAAGAGTGATTGAGGAGGCCAAAGAGTTCCATGATGTCCTAAGAACATAGTAAGTTCCTCCTTTGAGAGCAAATTCATATGAAAATCCGCCCTCTGGTGCTCCATCTTAAAGTTCCATTTCTTAACCCTTTTCTTGACTTCACTAGATATTTATAGGAGATCCCTTAGAATTTCTACCAACTTGCACCCACTAATACTACATTTTTCATACCTGACAAACAACTCACGTGGCCCATGCCATTTCTAGAAGCTACCTCCAAACTTGATTTTACCCAAAATAGCCTGGACTTGACAAAAGTGACTGAAAATAACTCTAAACGGTTGTATTTATCTCCAAACTGATTGAATCCTGACCATAAAAGTATCGGGACCAAAATAAAGTTATTTTGAGGAACAAATGCCAAAACTTTAGAGTTAATTTTGCGGTCACTTTTACCGGAAAAATAAAACTTAAATGATGACAATTATTGTGTGGCGAAGGGGTATTTTTGAAGCTCTCCTTTTCTTTTGATTAATTAAAGTATTTTCTGGTAAGTCATCCCTAACTTTCTATATTTTTGAGGTTTTGTCGGATACAGAGTATGGTCTGGGAAGCCTGGCGACAACCAAGGGGGATGTCTACAGCTTTGGAATCCTCTTATTGGAGATTTGACAGGGAAGAAGCCTACTCGCAGCATGTTTTATGGAGATATTAACCTTCATAACTTTACTTGGATGGCCTTGCCTGACCATGTAACTGACCCAGTTATGAAGAGAATGGCATCTGCAGATGAAGATGGTGGCAACCAAATGAGGGAGTGGCTCCTCATCATATATGGGATCACTTTCATAGGCTAATTCTTCATCCTTTTTCTCTTCTTTTCATTTTCATTGTCCTACTATCTTCTCCTCCAAGGCACCTCATCTTCTTGTCTTTCCTATGCAGCATGGTAGAAATTCCTATAAAGTACCTGTTATCCATCGCTACGGTTCCTTCTATAACTCTCTCCAAAAGGGTTTGTAAATTCTTTATCACTTCCAGAGGATCCTTGTCTTCACATCCCAGTTAGGCTACTCGTGAACCTCTCCATTTCCTCCTCCATCAATTGGAAGTTCTCATTAGCAAACTCTTTGAAATTAATGAAATCCTGCTGTAGCATTTGTTTGGAGTTTGAATTTGAGGTTCTACACGGTTAGGATCCCTATAGAACCTTCTTGCATCATGATTATTTTCCCACACGTGCAGACCTCTTTCTCCCATTTGACCAAATTGGATAACAAACTCCTCGTCAGGGGACTTTTGTCTCAATATGTCAGCAATGTTGCTCATAAACCAATCCTTTCATCAATTTTTTGCAGCCTTTCATTAGTGACTTTTCCATAGCAAATGAATTCTTTCTGGAAAAGTGGTTAAGAGTGGATTTGAGGTTACAGCCATGACAAAAATGAAATTGAGACTCAGAACTATTGATTCTCATTTTAAAAAAAAAATAGCAATCTAGTTGCATGTTGCTGTACCACTTAATTTCCAGAGTAATTGTTTATACCAAAGAATTAGACTTGGCGACGACTTGCAACACCTAGCTGCCAAGGCGCACCTTAGCAGCTGCATCCAAGTCGACTGCTTGCCATGCTCTTTGCTCACGCCTGGACCTCCTAGGCGACACCATGACAACTACTATGATTGTAAGAGTGGGATACGTAAGAGAAGAACTAGAAGAAGTGAGAAAGCAGAACTGGATTGAAAAGAAAAGAAGGATACAAGAGAAAAGATGAGTTCCTAGGGCTTCATTGAAGTTCAGATACCAAATGTTTAGGACCCTAGGGTTCCCTACCTATTTTAGAACAATTGACAAAAACAGAGTTCATTTTGTTCATACCCCCAACTAGTTTGGGATAAAAAGCGGGGTTGAGTTGAGTTGATAGAAATAGATAAACAAAATTAGAGGGAGAGAGAAATGGAAGAAAATAAGAGGAGAATTAGGGAAAAATAAAAGGATAGGGACCTCCCAATGGGAACTAAATTCTCACTTATCAGATTTCATTAATAAAGTATCGATACGTAAAGTGTGACTTTTATCTAGATATTTATAGGAGATTCCTTAGGATTACTATTACTACTCACATGGCCCACGCTATTTTTAGAAGGTACCGACTAACTTGAATTTACTCAAAATAGCCTGGACTTGACAAAAACGATGGTGAAAATAACTCTAATGGTTGTATTTATTTCCAAATTGATTGAATTCTGACCATAAAAGTATCAGGAACAAAATACAGTTCTTTTAGGGAACAAATGCCAATACTTTTAGAGTTATTTTTGCGATCACTTTTACCACAAAGATGCAGCATAAATTGTGGCAATTATTGCATGACGGGCACTTTTGAAGCTCTGTTTTTCTCTTGATTAAATAAAGTATTTTGCTGGTAAATCATCCCTAACTTTCTAGACTTTGATGTTTTCTCGGATACAGAGTATGGTCTAGGAAGCGTGATGTCAACCAAGGGGGATGTCTACAGCTTTGGAATTCTCTTATTGGAGATGTTGACAGGGAAGAATCCTACTCACCGTATGTTTCATGGAGGTATTAACCTTCACAACTTTGCTTGGATGGCCTTGCCTGATCGTATAATGGACATTATTGACCCAGTTATGAAGAGAATGACATCTGCAGATGAAGATGATGGCAACCAAATGAGGGAGTGTCTGACTAAAATGTTCGATATTGGTGTGAAATGCTCCAAGCCGTCACCACAAGTTAGACCAGACATAGGTGAGGTATTACATGAGCTGAAATCACTCAAGGACATCTTTAAGGAAATTGAAATGCAGCCAACCTCACCTTTTAGAGATTGAAATGTTCATTAGTCCCTCACGTTAATATGGACAATGCACAACAATCTCCATATATCAGCATTATCTTTATTAAAAAAAACAGAGATTAAATGCTTTTGGCAGGCTAGGAAAGGCTTCTTTTTTGAGTATGTAATACATCACAGGCAATGAAGGTTCAGTAGCAGAGGTTCATTAATTGAACATACCCACTACATAGAGATCTTATATTATTCTCTTCATCAACCTGATATCAATAACGCCTTTCTAAATGGCACTCTCACTAAAGATGTGTATATGGCACAACTGCCTGGATAAATTCGAGTTTGGATATGGCTCTCTACAATCTAAATCTGACACCTCGTTACTTATCTACTAGTTGTTGCCTATTTTTTAGTCTATGTTGATGACTTGTTATTAACCGGGAATGATTCACAGTTTCAAGCAGCTTCTATGGTTCTGTTCAAGCTTTGTCTTCAAGGTTTTCACTTAAAGATGTTGGGAATTTGAAAAAAAAAATCGTGGTATTGAAGTTGTTCCAACCAAGCAATAAGGGTTGTTTTAGACTCAACATTGTTGCATTTAGGATCTACTTGCTAAAACAAACATGGTTGGTGCCAAAGAGGCTGCAACTCACTTAGCTTCCTCCACTGTTTCTGCTCCTTCATGATGATGGTTCTCCCAAAGTCAATGCAATGGAATTCAGATTTGTTTTTGGAGCCCCTCAATACTTGTTATTAATTCGTCCATACACAGCTTTCCCAGTTGATGCATTCGATATCTCAAGGGAACAATTTGTCTTTTCTTGTCTATCTTCCGTACTCAAAGTCCTTA
This sequence comes from Panax japonicus, assembly GCA_020205505.1. Lineage (NCBI taxonomy): Eukaryota > Viridiplantae > Streptophyta > Magnoliopsida > Apiales > Araliaceae > Panax > Panax japonicus. Next base: position 91,069,384 of record CM035113.1, read on the forward strand.
TCTATGTGCCTATTCAAATGAAGATTGGGCTTGAAACAGAGATGATCGTATCTGCCTTGGTGACACTCCAGTTTTGTGGACCTCTTGAAAGAAACGTTGGGTAGCTCGTTCCTCCACCCAAGTTGAATATAGGGCTGTTGGAAACACTGCCTCTGAACTACTATGGCTGCAATTGAGCTACAAGGTGAGCTATAGGGCCTAGGTGTTTCAAACAATTCTCCACCTGCTATCTATTGGTGCCACAACCTAATCCAGTTTTTCATTCGAAGCATATCGAAATAGACCACCATTTCCTCCGACAGTGACTCCAAAGGACTATTAAAGTTGTTTGCTTCTCCATATTCTTATCTAATTGTTAAATAACCATAGTTATCGAGCACATAAAGTCATCTATTCACAGGCAATGCTAAGAAGTAGGAATAAAGAAAATGAAGATCAACAAAACCCTGCAGAAACCAAGCCATTTCATAAAAAATGGCTAAAAATCATTTTTCTATTTCATGCTTATATTGGCTTGGTATATATGGGTCTTTCCGAATCTATTCTATATGTGAATTGATTTGTATAAAAGGAAGCACAAACTCAGTTTACCTGCTCTGCCTGGGTCAAAATGTGTAAGCTTCTCAGCACCTCCAATCAATTCCTGGCCAAAAATTGATCAACCTCCTCCTGCACCTATTCCAAGTTCTAATTCCTGAAACCCAAAAGAATAAATACATATATATAATTGTTTCTTGACCCAAAAGGTTAACATATTAGGTCTATGGTCCATTAGAGCCTTGAACTTTAACTATATGGGCATCAGAAACCGCATCTTGACCCAAAAGATTAACCTATATGATTCTATGTCCTTAATCTTTCTAATTGTGTTTCGATGTGGGACTTTACTATCACGCAGTACCTCAACAATAATTATTTGTACCACCATTATCTTCTTCTGCCTTTCTCGCTAGCTCACAGCTGATTGTATGCAGTTTCAACTGGGTTCTGTTGTTTTTGCGTTAAATATAAACTGTTTGGTTCTCAGATTTTACATTCCAAAAATTTTAGTCTTGTATACAAAATTTGTAAACATGAAGGATTTTATTTTATTCCATTTTATCCTTTTAAATTATAAGTTACTAGTATTAATTTAGTAGTTGTGATATACATTTAGTACTAATTTTTAGATAATTTATATTTACTAAAATTCAAAGAATTCATAAATTTTGAAATTGAAAATATCTTAGTTATCTTATATTTTGAGACGGATAAAGTACATTTTATGTAAAGATTAGGATCCCTTTCATTACACTTATACTCCAGTTTCTCTCAATACACATTTAGCAATAAAAATAAAAAATTATTTATATATAAAGGAAAATGGAAGCATAGGTGTGAATTTGACGAAGGATCCTAATCCATGCAGCACCTTTATGGAAGGATATGTGTGAATGTGAGAATATGTACTTATATTAACGCGTTAAATCAATTGTAGTTTTATTAAAGAAGAAGGAAATTTCCACCACCACCCTAGTACCACATCCCATACGGCCACACCACATAGATTTGTCCGAATTTCTTTATATTGACTTCGAGTTCAGAACTGAGCCGAGGTCAAGTATGTGCAATGCAGGGAAATATGAAGATCAGTTCCTTTCTACTTCTAATTTAGTGTCTAGAATATTTTGGTTTCCTCTATGTATGATAAGATTTTAGCCCTTTGCAGTTAGTTGTTGTTATATTATTAACACAAGGCATAGCCAGGTAACAAAGGAGGCAGGCAGGCAAACTCCCAAAATGAGAGCATTATTCCAATACTCCATACACATTCTCTCTGTGTTTCTCTTATCCATCCAAACCTCCTCCACTGCTACGTCAACTGGAAACCAAAGAGATCTTCTTGCTTTGCTGTCTTTTAAATCAAAGATTACTCGTGATCCTCGAGGGGCTTTTAGCTCCTGGAATAATTCTCTCCATTTCTGCAACTGGGAAGGCATTATATGCAGCCACCGCCACAGAAGAGTCACCACCTTAGACCTTTCATCGAAAGACTTGGTGGGTTCCTTGTCTCCTGGTATAGGAAACTTGAGCTTCCTCAGACAGATCATTCTCTCCAACAACACCCTTCAAGGTGTAATTCCTCGAGAATTAGGCCGTCTTTTCAGGCTAAAAGTTTTAAGCTTGACATATAACAACCTTGAGGGTGAAATTCCGATGAACCTATCCCAATGTTCCAACCTCATTCAGCTTTCTGTAGCTAACAACAAGCTAACTGGGAAGCTTCCAATCGAGCTGGCATCTTTGTCCAAATTGCAACAACTTGTTCTTGATTTTAACAACTTCACAGGAGAGATCCCATCCTTTATTGGGAACTTGACATCACTGCGAGTTCTATCAGCATCATAAAATGCTTTTACTGGCTATGTGTCTGTAGATTTTGGAAGCTTACTGCATCTTCAAAAATTACGTCTGGCGAGTAATAATCTGGGAATCGGGGAACAGGGTGACCTCAAGTTTCTTGGCTCGTTAGCCAATTGTAGCAGTTTGGAAATATTAGAACTTGGGGACAATAACTTTGGAGGATCATTGCCCCGTTCTATTGCCAATATCTCTACTGCTGCTCTAACAAGGATAAACGTAGCAGGAAATCGGATTTCTGGAAGCATCCCTTCTGAGATAAGTAAATTCATTAACTTGATCCTTTTAGATTTGGGTTTTAACAAATTCACAGGCATTATTCCCACTGAAATCGTTAAGCTTGGGAAGTTGCAACGAGTTGTTCTTTCTAACAACAGACTTGTAGGGAAGATTCCGGCCTCTATAGGAAACCTATCCATGTTGGACCAACTTCACTTCGACAATAATAAATTAGAGGGGAACATTCCTCCTAGTTTGGGAAATTGTCCATTGTTGATCCTACTAGATTTGTCTCAAAATAACCTCAGTGGAACTATACCCAATGTTGGGGCATGATATTTTAGGTATTGGGCCAAAGGGTTTGAGCCGAGTTACTTGGTTAATCTACCGGGTCATTTCAGTTGGGCTCGATCAGTTGGGTCCTCTTTGTTGGGTCGGATCAGTGGGCTAACTCAACAGATGTTTAAATATCTCCATCTTTGACTTGTGATGATGAAAAAGCATGATGGTTGACTGCTATTACTGCCATGCATTAATGTGGATGGGATCAGATGACGGCCGGCGGTAGAAAACAGAGGTCAGAAGTAGTGGGTGAACTGTACACACCTGGCAGGAACCATCAGATCACGGGGGCTGTGTCAGAGGTAGTGGGTGGCACGGAAAACCGGGCAAAGAGAGTATAATCTATCAACTAAGTCTTCACAAGGAGGTACGTATTTCTTATATACACACTTAACTAAAGATTATCATCATTCTCATTACACTAGATTCTATCATCCTCTTGAGTTAACTTTGTGAACAGACATACTTACTCTCACGCCTGAGCTATCCCCCGGCGGTCCGGCCGTCAAGCTTGTGGTGTTTGTCGTGTTTACTGTGCAGGATCAGGACGTCTTTCGTGATTGGGACATGGAGAAAGATCCTGGCGTTAACATTGGCGCTAGAAGGAGGGCTGTGTTCTAGTGTTCTTGAAGTTTTCAATCACAAATTGTAGCTGCTCTACGTCAGAATCCATGGTGAAGAAGAGTAGAACAGTTACCTCTAAAGGATACCTGATGGCTATGACCTCGTCTACACAATGAGTATCTGTCAAGCCTTCAAAGAATGCTCATGCTGGTACTGCTTCCAAGGAGGTTTCTGAGGGTTCTCGTTCGAGAGCCCAGGATGATGCTGGAAGAAAATTGATTTTTGCTGCCAAGAAGAAGACTTGACCATGGTCGGAAAAGGGTAGAAGGCATACTGCTTAGAATCCTATACCGAAATGGTCAGACTGACAGACCGATCAAGTTAGAAAGAAGTCTACACTTTAAAGACGTGTCTCGAGGCCCTCCTCGGGATCGAAGAAGACCCAACAGCCATTTTCCTGATTGATTGACCGAGGAAGGGTACTTCGCCCTATTGGTCTTCGGGATTATGGTCGAAGCAGAGTAGACGAAGACCCAACATCCATTTTCCTGATTGATTGACCGAGGAAGGGTACTTCGCCTTATTGGTCTTCGGGATTATGGTCGAAGCAGAGTAGACGAAGACCCAACAGCCATTTTCCTGATTGATTGACCGAAGAAGGGTACTTCGCCCTATTGGTTTTTGGGATTATGGTCGCAGCAGATGAAGAAACTGATCCAGGGAGCATGCACCTCAGAATACAAATAAGGCATTCTGCCTTGAGTATCCTCATCACAGTGACAAAAAGTTTCACCGAAGTAGATCAAGAAATCACACTCCCGAGAATCCATTAAGGGCGCACCGCCCTGTGGGCACTTGTCTTCGGGGAAATCCATCTAAAGTTGCAGCTCCAGATAAAGAGTCCGACAAAGCCGTTGCAGTACTTCAGCAAAAGCAGAGCTCGTGGACATTGCATGCAGATGGATATTGTGACGCCCCCAAAATAGGTATACAACACCCATTCTGAGTCGCCAAAATACATGGTATAGAAAGCAAACTACAACTTCAATAATACAAGTGTCGTATGAAATACGACAATACATACTGTGAGTTTAAATACAAATATTGTCTTCTAGACAATATTCACATGCAAATAAGTCCTCATTACAATTATTCAAACACTATTTTACAGAAATAGTGAGGACAACTACAACATCATCCTAGAATCATCACTCCATACCCCGACTCGATCCCGCTATGTTCTCACCTCCTGAGAAGAAAAATGGAACAAAAAGGAAAGGGTGAGCTCAACTAGCCCAGTAAAGAATATTATGACTAAGATAATATACAACAAATTATCGTTAGTCTTCAAAAGGGAAAAATCTGATAGAATACAATAGACAACAAATTTTAGATCAATAAATGCAGCGGAAACAGCAATCCATTAGAAGAGTCATGTAGAGGATGAATTCTACTGTCTTCTAATATTTAAGAGTCCATCATCAATATTTTATCCCTGTAACAACAATCAATATACATCTTTAATCATCTTTGCAGTACAGGCCAAAGATATTCATTTATATCACCAGTTGGTCATGTTCATCTCAACACATGTTCATCTTTGCACTACGGGCCAAAGAGATTCATCAGTTTAATCATTCATCTTTGCACTACAGGCCAAAGATATTCATCAAGTATCATCATTTAGGACTGAGGATGATGAAAAACATTTTTAAGAATGAATCCAGTGAAATAGAAGGACAAATATTAGGGATTCGTACAACAGTTTATCCAAGATCAATAATACTTCATAACAACCGATTTTGAAGCAGAACTCAAAAATAACGATCAAAACATGGATACAATCAAAGATAGTAGCCAAAATAGACATCTTGGACAAAAAGGAAAATTTTCATTTTTCGGTGAATAGTGCCGTATTCGTGAATAGTGCCGTATACGTGAATAGTGCCGTATACGTGAATAGTAACTCCGACACCAAAAGATAGAAATTTCACAAAAAACATCTTCACGCTTCGTGAATAGTACTCATGAATAGTAACTCGTGAATAGTAACTCATGAATAGTAACTCGTGAATAGTAACTCGTGAATAGTAACCCCGACATGAAAAAGTTCCAAATTTGATAAAAAGTTCCAACCAATATTTCAGCATAATGATATTGAAGAAATAATATCATTTTAGAAGAAAATAACATCCCTTACCTCAAAGAAACAGTACTTCGGAAGGAAAGGTCGGAAGTGATGCTGAATGAAAACTTCTATGAACAGCAACTCTCAAAGTATCAAAATACTCACAAAATACACTCAATAATATAGAGAGAGGGAGAAAACTTTGTTTCTGGTGTGATTTTCAATTCTAACTTAGCCCTCTATTTATAGGAAAATTTTAGCCCGCCGAAGCAGACTTGACCTGCTACCTGATGGCTTTACCTGCTACTATTACCACCTACCACATTTGAAATAAAAATTCAGCATATTTTTCACCAACCACAAGTGGGGCCCACTCAATTCTAGAATTTTCCACCAAAATCATTTATAACCCTAATTTCTGAAGCAGACTCCTCTTAAAATTCATAACAAATCATTTGTTCATTTTTAACGGTTCAAAATTTGTAGACATATACCTAACTTATATATGTATAACATATCCAAAAATCATAACGATCCAACGGTCGGATTAAAAAATTATAATTTTCGCAAAAGAGCTTTAAGAACACCGAAATCCGACAAAATACTGATAAAACACCTCAGCGTTAATTCCTTCCACATAAAATAAATAAATCCATCATTTATATCAAATAAATATTTCATTATCATATAAATCAATAATTAATTATTCACAAATAATATTACAGAATCACAATTATGACAACCAGGCCGTTCCCAGGAAAGAGGGGGCTTTCCAATAAGGATTTCTCCTTACTGGCGCGCAATTAGGTGACCAAACCTCTCCTTAGACAGAACTTTCTAGACATTGCCAATAATGTTATCCGATAATATTATTCAAATAATATGGATTATTGATCTGATAATGGAAAATACTATGCAATGACAATTATTGAAACAATAATAATATAAATATCAACGCAGCAATTATTGAATCAATAAAGTAATGAACAGTAACTCCTGTAGCAATTATTGAGTAGTGCCTTCTTACGTAAGGATCAATAATTCAAAATACTGTGCAATACCGTGTGCCACTGTGCAACAACGCGTATTACTGTATTTTAACCACCAGGTAACCCAACAGTGTTAACGGTAACAATTTACGCCGTTATTTATAAAACTCAATCTTTGTCGTTTTCTTTCATCCAACCGTTTTCTGTTATGGGGCCCACAAATGACTGCGCCGTCGTACGAATATTCCCCGACAGCAAGAATATTCCACGACCAAACGAATATTCCCCGACAAAAATGAATATTTTAATAACCACTTGTTTATTTTGTAAAAATTTCACATTTCACCCATAACCAAAGCATTATATCAATTTAACCCTTATTAATTTAGAATAATGAATAAAGGAAAATTTAATTTTATTTAATAATAAGTTGGGGTCTTACAACCTCCCCTCCTTATGAAATTTCGTCCTCGAAATTGACGTACGTACCTGTTGTTTCGAACAGATGAGGGTACCTCGCTTTCATTTCCGATTCCAACTCCCAGGTCATTTCTTCAATAGCATGGTTTCTCCACAAAACTTTTACTTGTGGTATAACCTTGGTGCGTAGGATATGCTCTTTCCTATCCAAGATCTTAACAGGTATCTCCTCGTATGTTAAATCTTCGGCTATCTCATCTGGTTCTAACTCAATAATATGGTTCGGGTCTTTCACATATTTACGAAGCATAGATATGTGAAATACATTGTGAACACGAGACATACTTGGAGGTAACGCGAGTCTATAGGCCACATTTCCTATTCGGTCAAGAATCTCAAATGGACCAACAAATCTTGGATTGAGCTTTCCTCTCTTCCCAAATCTTGTAACTCCCTTCCATGGAGCAACACGTAACAATACATGATCTCCAATATTAAACTCCACGTCCTTTCTATGAAGATCAGCATAACTCTTTTGTCGATCTTGTGAAGTTTTAATACGTTGTCGAATCATTTGGATCTTTTCTGTAGTCATGCGTACTAAATCTGGTCCCAACAACGTTGCTTCTCCCACCTCGTCCCAGCATACTGGAGAACGACACTTTCTTCCATACAACGCCTCAAATGGAGCCATGCCTATACTTGCTTGATAACTATTGTTGTAGGAGAATTCCACTAGTGGCAAGTACTTATCCCAACTTCCTTTGAAATCTAGGACACAGAGTCTTAATAGATCTTCAAGGGTTTGAATAGTCCTCTCTGATTGTCCGTCCGTTTGAGGATGGTATGCTGAACTAAATCGTAAATCCGTGCCCATAGCTTTCTGCAAGCTAACCCAAAATCTTGAAGTGAATCTTGGGTCACGATCTGAAACTATGGATACTGGCATGCCATGCAACCGCACAATCTCATTCACGTACATACTAGCAAGACGTTCAAGGGAATAAGTCTCACGTATCGGCAAGAAATGGGCAGACTTGGTTAATCTATCAACAATAACCCAAATCGCATCTATACCTTGAGAAACTTTGGGAAGACCTGTAACGAAATCCATTGTAATGTGTTCCCATTTCCATTCCGGAATCTCAAGTGGTTGCAATGGACCCTTTGGCACTTGATGCTCCGCCTTTACGCGTTGACATGTTAAACACCTCGAGATAAACTCCGCGATCTCTCTCTTCATATTATTCCACCAAAATGTATGTCGAATATCATGATACATTTTGGTACTCCCAGGATGGATTGCAAACGGAGTATTGTGTGCCTCCATCATGATTCTATGCTTCAAGTCAGAATCGTTCGGAACGCAAAGTCGAGAGTTGAATCGAAGTATTCCTTCTTCATCGATTCTTGCTTCTGGAATAGCACCTTCTTGTACTTTCTTCTTCATTTGCATCAGCCCCAGGTCCGTAGCTTGAGCAGCTTTAACTTTATCGATTAAAGTCAGTTCTACTCGTATATTCGCCATCATCACGTGGGTCCCTGGAGTCTTTAATTCTACCTCCATCCTTTGCAAGTCATATAAAATGGGCCTTTGCGTTGACAATATCGCACTCGTATTTGCATATGATCTTCTACTCAATGCGTCAGCTACTACGTTCGCTTTTCCAGGATGATATTGAATAGTGTGATCGTAATCTTTTAACAGTTCAAGCCAACGTCGTTGCCGCATATTGAGTTCTTTTTGGGTGAAGAAATATTTGAGGCTTTTATGGTCCGTATAAATCTCCACTTTCTCTCCATACAAGTAGTGTCTCCATATCTTCAACGCAAATACGACTGCTGCCAACTCCAGATCATGAGTAGGATAATTCCTCTCATATTCTTTGAGTTGTCGTGAGGCATAGGCTATGACTTTCCCATGTTGCATGAGAACACATCCTAACCCCTTGCCAGAAGCATCGCTGTAGATAACAAATCCATCCGAACCAGATGGTATTGTCAGAACAGGTGCCGAAATGAGTCTCCTCTTAAGCTCTTGGAAACTCTTCTCACATTCCTCGCTCCATATGAATTTTGTATCTTTCCGAGTCAGCTGAGTTAACGGAGTAGCGATTCGAGAAAATCCTTCCACGAATCTCCGATAATAACCAGCTAAGCCCAGAAAGCTACGCACTTCGGTCACCGACTTTGGCTGCTCCCAACTTTGTATTGCTTCAATCTTCGCCGGGTCAACAGATACTCCATGTTTTGACACCACGTGCCCAAGGAATGCTACTTCCTCAAGCCAGAACTCGCATTTCTTCAGCTTGGCATAAAGCTTGTGTTCACGAAGTCTTTGTAGTACCAGCTTCAAATGGTGCTCATGATCTTCATGGCTTTTGGAATAGATGAGGATGTCATCAATAAAGACAACAACGAACTGATCCAAATATTCCTTGAATACACGGTTCATCATATCCATGAAAGCAGCAGGAGCATTAGTCAATCCAAAAGACATGACTAAGAATTCATAATGCCCGTATCGAGTCCTGAATGCCGTCTTTGGAATATCCTCAGTTTTAATCTTCAGCTGATGATATCCAGAACGAAGATCGATCTTTGAAAAGAATTGTGCTCCTTGTAACTGGTCGAACAGGTCATCAATGCGAGGTAGCGGATACCTATTCTTGATGGTGACATGGTTTAATTCTCGGTAGTCAATACAAAGTCGCATACTCCCGTCTTTCTTCTTTACGAATAAAACAGGAGCACCCCAAGGAGATGTACTAGGACGAATGAAACCGATGTCTAATAATTCCTGTAGTTGGACTTTTAACTCCTGAAGTTCAATAGGAGCCATTCGATATGGGGTTTTAGAAATGGGCTTTGTACCCGGTTCAAGGTCAATAAAGAATTCAACATCACGTTCTGGGGGTAGACCGGGAAGCTCTTCAGGAAATACATCAGGGAATTCTCTAACCACAGAAATATTATTCAAATCTGACTTGTCTTTATTCAAATCCATAACATGGGCTAAGAAAGCTTGACATCCGTTTTTCAATAAACGAATAGCTTTGTGGCTTGATATGACAGTGACTGATTTTAGTGGTTTAGTGGTTTGAATTCGTATGACAGGTTGGTTAGGAATATGAAAACTAACAACCTTACGAAAACAATCAATTTTGGCATGATGAGTGGTTAACCAATCAATTCCTAAAATCACATCAAAAGCAAGTATCTTTAAAGAGATAAGATCAACAGGTAATGTGATAGTGCCAACTTGGATCATGCAAGATTTATAAACTGTAGATGTAACGAAGGTTTCACCCAACGGAGTTTCAACAGATAAATCAAAATCTAATTTCTCCGGAGTCAAGTTTAAACGTTGAGCACAAGTAGGAGAGATAAAAGAATGGGTAGAACCGGTATCTAGTAAGGTATAAACTTCGCAAGAATTCAAGATTAGCTTACCCGTGATCACTTCGTTTGGGTTCCTCACGTTTTGGCCAGTCACGACAAACGCTCTTCCAGGAACCGCTGATTTCGACTTATCCGGGACAGCCCTTGGAATCACCACTCCCGCTGAACTTGGTTTCGCTATAGTACAATCTCGAGCGATGTGGCCTTCCTTCCCACAGTTGTAACATACCTTGGATTGTTGTGGACAGTTTGGGCTGATATGTCCCTCCTTCCCGCATTTGTAACATCTAACTGGCGGTCGTTCTCCTCCCCTAAAATTTGTTGTTGGTGTTGGTGCTGCTGCTGATGTCTTCCCGTCGTTGTTGAATCTCCTCTTTCTGAAATTTCCACTTGAGTCACCTCTCCTATTATCATGTCCACGATTACCACCTGAGTGGTTACCACCTTTGTCCGTATTCTTTCCTCCTCGCTGGTTATCATCGTTCTGATGACTACCCTGGTTGTGGTCCCTCGGTTGAGTATACTCACCATCTCGCTCTAACAACTGAGCCCTGTTTACAACATCTGAATATAAAGAAAATTTATGAGATATAAGGTATTGGCGAATCTCGGGTTTTAAACCTCTCAGAAACATTCGCGTCATGCGTTCCTCATTCTCCACCAAATGAGGTGCAAACCTGGACAACTCTGCGAACTTTGCCTCGTATTGAGACACCGTCATGTTGTTCTGTTCGAGTCTAATAAACTCTACCTCCTTCATATGACGAATACTTTCTGGAAAGTACTTGTCATTAAACAGTTTCTGAAATCTTTCCCATGACATGTTGAGTGCATCTGGCTGGGTACGCTTCACAGATTCCCACCAGTAATCTGCTTCACCACGAAACATAAAGGTGGCAAATGGAACCTTCTGTTCCTCCGTGCATCCCAAGACATCGAATATCTTGGTAATTTGCTTGACCCACGTTTCTGCCATGATCGGATCCGGCTTTCCCTTAAATTCTGGTGGTCCCAACTCCTTGAACTGCTTGGCTGTGACAGACCGCGCATTGCCATCATTTCCACCCGTATTTTGTACACGAGTCTCCCTTGTCTGATTTTGCATGAACTGCAAAAAGCTCCTAAACATTCCATCGTTCATCGTTTGTTCGGTAGTGTTGTTTACAGGAGGAATATTGCCTTCCTGTTGCCCGTTCTCCTGGTTTGCGACTAAAGGTTGTTCCACCGTCTCATAAACTCCATTGTTAACGTTCTCAGCAGCCATTCTTAAATACTGCCATAAAACAAGGGTTAATTAAACAAATTAACATGTCACATAATATTCCTATATTATGACCGACCATCAAATAAGCTTAGGTAGGACACACTAGCGAAGGATTTACTCGTCTCTCCCCTCCTAGTTCTATTCCCCGATCTCCGCCAGAGATCATATCCCTAAGCTCTGATACCAACTGTGACGCCCCCAAAATAGGTATACAACACCCATTCTGAGTCGCCAAAATACATGGTATAGAAAGCAAACTACAACTTCAATAATACAAGTGTCGTATGAAATACGACAATACATACTGTGAGTTTAAATACAAATATTGTCTTCTAGACAATATTCACATGCAAATAAGTCCTCATTACAATTATTCAAACACTATTTTACAGAAATAGTGAGGACAACTACAACATCATCCTAGAATCATCACTCCATACCCCGACTCGATCCCGCTATGTTCTCACCTCCTGAGAAGAAAAATGGAACAAAAAGGAAAGGGTGAGCTCAACTAGCCCAGTAAAGAATATTATGACTAAGATAATATACAACAAATTATCGTTAGTCTTCAAAAGGGAAAAATCTGATAGAATACAATAGACAACAAATTTTAGATCAATAAATGCAGCGGAAACAGCAATCCATTAGAAGAGTCATGTAGAGGATGAATTCTACTGTCTTCTAATATTTAAGAGTCCATCATCAATATTTTATCCCTGTAACAACAATCAATATACATCTTTAATCATCTTTGCAGTACAGGCCAAAGATATTCATTTATATCACCAGTTGGTCATGTTCATCTCAACACATGTTCATCTTTGCACTACGGGCCAAAGAGATTCATCAGTTTAATCATTCATCTTTGCACTACAGGCCAAAGATATTCATCAAGTATCATCATTTAGGACTGAGGATGATGAAAAACATTTTTAAGAATGAATCCAGTGAAATAGAAGGACAAATATTAGGGATTCGTACAACAGTTTATCCAAGATCAATAATACTTCATAACAACCGATTTTGAAGCAGAACTCAAAAATAACGATCAAAACATGGATACAATCAAAGATAGTAGCCAAAATAGACATCTTGGACAAAAAGGAAAATTTTCATTTTTCGGTGAATAGTGCCGTATTCGTGAATAGTGCCGTATACGTGAATAGTGCCGTATACGTGAATAGTAACTCCGACACCAAAAGATAGAAATTTCACAAAAAACATCTTCACGCTTCGTGAATAGTACTCATGAATAGTAACTCGTGAATAGTAACTCATGAATAGTAACTCGTGAATAGTAACTCGTGAATAGTAACCCCGACATGAAAAAGTTCCAAATTTGATAAAAAGTTCCAACCAATATTTCAGCATAATGATATTGAAGAAATAATATCATTTTAGAAGAAAATAACATCCCTTACCTCAAAGAAACAGTACTTCGGAAGGAAAGGTCGGAAGTGATGCTGAATGAAAACTTCTATGAACAGCAACTCTCAAAGTATCAAAATACTCACAAAATACACTCAATAATATAGAGAGAGGGAGAAAACTTTGTTTCTGGTGTGATTTTCAATTCTAACTTAGCCCTCTATTTATAGGAAAATTTTAGCCCGCCGAAGCAGACTTGACCTGCTACCTGATGGCTTTACCTGCTACTATTACCACCTACCACATTTGAAATAAAAATTCAGCACATTTTTACCAACCACAAGTGGGGCCCACTCAATTCTAGAATTTTCCACCAAAATCATTTATAACCCTAATTTCTGAAGCAGACTCCTCTTAAAATTCATAACAAATCATTTGTTCATTTTTAACGGTTCAAAATTTGTAGACATATACCTAACTTATATATGTATAACATATCCAAAAATCATAACGATCCAACGGTCGGATTAAAAATTATAATTTTCGCAAAAGAGCTTTAAGAACACCGAAATCCGACAAAATACTGATAAAACACCTCAGCGTTAATTCCTTCCACATAAAATAAATAAATCCATCATTTATATCAAATAAATATTTCATTATCATATAAATCAATAATTAATTATTCACAAATAATATTACAGAATCACAATTATGACAACCAGGCCGTTCCCAGGAAAGAGGGGGCTTTCCAATAAGGATTTCTCCTTACTGGCGCGCAATTAGGTGACCAAACCTCTCCTTAGACAGAACTTTCTAGACATTGCCAATAATGTTATCCGATAATATTATTCAAATAATATGGATTATTGATCTGATAATAGAAAATACTATGCAATGACAATTATTGAAACAATAATAATATAAATATCAACGCAGCAATTATTGAATCAATAAAGTAATGAACAGTAACTCCTGTAGCAATTATTGAGTAGTGCCTTCTTACGTAAGGATCAATAATTCAAAATACTGTGCAATACCGTGTGCCACTGTGCAACAACGCGTATTACTGTATTTTAACCACCAGGTAACCCAACAGTGTTAACGGTAACAATTTACGTCGTTATTTATAAAACTCAATCTTTGTCGTTTTCTTTCATCCAACCGTTTTCTGTTATGGGGCCCACAAATGACTGCGCCGTCGTACGAATATTCCCCGACAGCAAGAATATTCCACGACCAAACGAATATTCCCCGACAAAAATGAATATTTTAATAACCACTTGTTTATTTTGTAAAAATTTCACATTTCACCCATAACCAAAGCATTATATCAATTTAACCCTTATTAATTTAGAATAATGAATAAAGGAAAATTTAATTTTATTTAATAATAAGTTGGGGTCTTACAACCTCCCCTCCTTATGAAATTTCGTCCTCGAAATTGACGTACGTACCTGTTGTTTCGAACAGATGAGGGTACCTCGTTTTCATTTCCGATTCCAACTCCCAGGTCATTTCTTCAATAGCATGGTTTCTCCACAAAACTTTTACTTGTGGTATAACCTTAGTGCGTAGGATATGCTCTTTCCTATCCAAGATCTTAACAGGTATCTCCTCGTATGTTAAATCTTCGGCTATCTCATCTGGTTCTAACTCAATAATATGGTTCGGGTCTTTCACATATTTACGAAGCATAGATATGTGAAATACATTGTGAACACGAGACATACTCTTCAGTCGGTATTCTCTTCGGCATTCTCTTCGGATTTCTTCAGTCGGTATTCTCTTCGGCATTCTCTTCGGATTTCTTTTCGGACTTCTCTTTGGTATTCTCTTCGGCATTCTCTTCGGATTTCTTTCCGGACTTCTCTTTGGTATTCACTTCGGCATCCTCTTCGATATCCTTTTCGGTTTCTTTATATTTGGGACAGAGGCACCCGAAGATAGTGTTTGCTTGCAAATGACCATTATTGGTCAATTAGTTCGAATTAATGGGCAGCGATGTCCATGATGGAACTATTTGCTTACGATGATCATCGGTACCACGGATGCACGCTATTACCGAACCGATATTTCATTCTATGGCTTGAGCTTCGGTAGTTAGAGGCGATTCAGTTGGTACTTCTGTAGAGGTCGGCGAAGATGAATCCTTTACGTTGCTATTTAATGTTCACCAGAGGGGCTTCGGTAAGCCGTATTTTGGGCCTTTATTGGTCTTATTATAATTCCTTTTGTCCTGAACCGATGCCATTTATACTCTTTCATTAAACATCTTGTTTAATAAAAGACTGGGGGGGTAATGTTGGGGCATGATATTTTAGGTATTGGGCCAAAGGGTTTGAGCCGAGTTACTTGGTTAATCTACCGGGTCATTTCAGTTGGGCTCGATCAGTTGGGTCCTCTTTGTTGGGTCGGATCAGTGGGCTAACTCAACAGATGTTTAAATATCTCCATCTTTGACTTGTGATGATGAAAAAGCATGATGGTTGACTGCTATTACTGTCATGCATTAATGTGGATGGGATCAGATGACGGTCGGCGGTAGAAAACAGAGGTCAGAAGTAGTGGGTGAACTGTACACACCTGGCAGGAACCATCAGATCACGGGGGCTGTGTCAGAGGTAGTGGGTGGCACGGAAAACCGGGCAAAGAGAGTATAATCTATCAACTAAGTCTTCACAAGAAGGTACGTATTTCATATATTCACACACACAACTACAGATTATTATCATTCTTATTACACTAGAATCTATTATCCTCTTGAGTTAACTTTGTGAACAGACATACTTACTCTCACGCCTGAACTATCCCCCGGCGGTCCGGCCGTCAAGCTTGTGGTGTTTGTCGTGTTTACTGTGCAGGATCAAGACGTCTTTCGTGATTGGGACATGGAGAAAGATCCTGGTGTTAACACCCAACAAACTTTTTCATGCTTCAGCATTTTCAATCATGCTAAATCTTTCTCAAAACCATTTGGTTGGATCAATTCCAGCGGATATCGGACTTTTGAAAACCATGGGTGAATTTGATGTCTCCCAAAATGAGTTGTCTGAAGTTGTTCCAAGTGAAATTGGTGGTTGCACTGGCCTCGAAAAGCTTTACATCCAAGGGAACTTCATTCAGGGTTCCATTCCTTACTCCATGAAAATATTAAGAGGTATTCAAAATGTTGATTTTTCTCATAATAACTTCACTGGGAGAATCCCGGATTTCTTGGAAACCATGTCCTTGAAATATCTGAATCTAAGCTTGAATGATTTTGAGGGTGAGGTGCCAATGAGGGGAGAATTTGCAAATGTAAGTGCATTTTCAATAGTAGGGAATAAAAGGCTTTGTGGAGGCATACCTTAACTACAGCTTCGGAGATGCAGATCAAATAAAAATAAAATTTCTCCTGTACAGATATTAATATCCACATTTCCTATACTTTTAGCTATAACCATAGTGTCTACGTTCTTATATGTTTGCCTTAGAAGGAGGAGAAAAAAGAAGCCATTGAGACATTCAAGATCAATATCTATGCCATCAGGCCCATCACACTTCAAAGTGTCATATGCAGATCTCCATGAAGCAACTAATGGTTTCTCACCGACCAACTTAGTTGGTGCGGGTGGTTTTGGCTCGGTGTACAAAGGAATACTTCGCAGGGATGAAACAATTGTTGCAGTCAAAGTATTCAACCCTCAACGTAGAGGAGCAGCTAAAAGTTTCATCACTGAATGCAAATCCTTGAGAAATATTCGCCACAGAAACCTTGTTAAGATTATAACTGTATGCTCATGTTTAGATATGGAGGGTCAAGAGTTTAGAGCTATTGTTTATGAGTTCATGGAGCATGGGAGTTTAGAGAGGTGGTTGCATTCAACAAGAAGAACATATCGTAATGGGTTCTATAGCCCTCAGATACTGAACCTTCCTACCAGAATGAACATAGCTATCGATGTGGCTTGTGCACTCGATTATCTTCATCATCAATGCGAAAATCCCATAACACATTGTGATCTAAAGCCAAGTAACATTTTGCTAGACAGTAACATGGTTGCACGTGTCGCAGATTTTGGACTGGCAATGCTTCTTCCTGAAATCCGTAATTCAGATCGAAGCAGCTTAGTCGGATTTCGAGGAACCACTGGATATGTAGCTCCAGGTAAAAACACCGTAAACTTGAAACATAAGATTTAGAAACCTAACTGGTGAGAACTGTTGCAATATGGAGGGAGTAATACTGAAGCTTTCCTTTTCTCTTTATTAGTTAAAGTACTTGTAAGCAACCTATCCCTAAATTTCTTCATTCTGATCTTTTCTCGGTAACAGAGTATGGTTTAGGAAGCATGGCGTCAACCAAGGGGGATGTCTACAGCTTTGGAATCTTTTTATTGGAGATGATTACTGGAAAGAAGACTACTGACCCTATGTTTCATGGAGGTCTTAACCTTCACAATTTTTCCTGGATGGCCTTGCCTGACCGGGTAATGGACATTATCGACCCAGTTATCATGAGAATGGCATCTGCAAATGAAGAGAATGACAACCAAATGAAGGAGTGCCTTACTATGATGCTCAACATTGGTGTGATGTCCTCCAGGGAATCTCCCCAGGTTCGACCAGACATGAGAAACGTATTACGCGAGCTGCAGTCAGTTAGGAACATCTTTTATACGCAACTGTTGCAGATGAGAAGAGAAAGGGAACATATAAGTTTCTTCTCGGATTGAACATTTAAGACTTGACACAGATCAGCTACTTCTAAGTTAGCATAGACTGCATTTCTGAGGTATATATATTAATACTTTGATATCTAGCAACCAACATAAAGGCTTGGAAGTCTCTTACATATTAGTAACCTCATATTTATTACTACCTCCATCTTTATCTTTGAGGTGATGGTGATGATAACTTTAAGAAAAAGTGTTCTGAACTTCACTATTTGTAGCACTCCTACTTTGTAGTAGGGCTAATGACATATCAGGCCCGTCAATCCCTTATGTATGCATATACATACAGGAGTAATTCCTAACCAGCGTTGGCCATGGACCAATTTAGGCTATGTTCATCCCAAACAGACGCGATTTAAATAAAAGCAAGTAAAAGTGGCAGATGACGCCACTGGTACTTACAAACTCCCTTGGATAAGTAAATTTACATATTTGTCCTTAAAAAATGCACATCTAAAACACACATCATACACGTCAGCTAGTATTAGTAGTTGATGCGTCTGCTCACCTACGAGGTTATTCGTCTGCAACTATTACAAGTGGATGCATCCTATATATACACCTACACGTAACACCAACGCTGCATATCATAACAATCATTGTTTTCCCTAGTTTCTCAATCGTTTCTCTAGTTCTCTCAATCACGAAGAAAAGTGAAGGAGCATCCATTTATCCACCAAAAACATCATCAAACAAACTTGAGTTTTGAGATCCAAGTCCCTGCGATCACCACCAGTGTCCTAGGATGGTATCCCCCTTCAATGGCATTTATGGAGACTACCATGCTTCCCTCTACAACAATTGTGGTGGAGTAACATTTTAAGGATACTCATCATACTTTGGTGCAGTCTCACAATCAATCTCCTCTTGACTTTCCCCTACAATCATAAATGTCTTGGGTTGCCTGCCTGCATTGATGCCCGTGTGCGTACTTATCATCAAAATAGTAACACAAGTCTTGAGCCCTTCTGGCATCTCTCTGGACAGCTGTTAGGGATCTTGGTCTTGTGTAGTCAGGGGATGGCTGGGCATTTGAGGAAATGGGGTAGGTTAAGAGTGTCATGGTGCTTTGGAGTATATTGAGATCTGTTTTAGAATTATGCGAGGACTGAAATAATGGAGACAGTTTTGTGTATGTACTTAGAGCATTTGGAACCATGGTTTTATAGGATTTGGCTTGCTTATAAGCTTGTTCAACTATTCACACGAATTGCGTGAAAATAATGAACAATTAAACCAAGAAAGGAACACACAATATACGACAGACATTAACCCAATTCACAATTCAAAAAATGCAATAGGGACCTAACAATCACTAATCAGTCTTACTTTCTACAGCAACAGAATACTTGTCAAAATGTAAAATAAGTAAACTATGGAACCCTGAATTCCATTAACTATTATCAAGCAAAAGAAGTCATAGCAACAAAGGCCAGGAAAATCAGTGCAATTATTCACACGAATTACTAGAAAGTAAGAAAAGTGAAAATGAAGAACAATAAAACCAAGAGGGGGAACACACAATAAATGCAAGATATTAACCCAATTCACAATTCAAAAAATGCAACAGGCCAGGGCTCAACAATCATTAATATTTCTGTGAGCGGACCACACACCACGGGCTCTTGGGTACGAAAAAAGTAACCTAATCATATATCTTTTCCAAGACTTATGGCTTGGAATACACGGACCTTAATGGGTGTTTCTAAATCCATTCCACATATCAATTGGCATATATAAAAGGAAGCATAAACACATGTTACCTGTCCTGCCTCGTTTAATTGTGGAGTAATGCTAAGTAAGTAAACAAAAACTATCTGTTTTACCTAGACAACGCACTGATGGTTGTACTGTACAATCTATGAATGTTGTCTCTTGGTAAACTAGACAGCTTTTGCCTAGTTATCTAGCATTATTCTTAAATGTGTAGGTAAGCTTCTCAGCGCTTCCAATTAAATCCCGAGCCATCATCGGTCAAACTCACGAAAATATTACTATCTGCAACCAAAGAAGGATATCATTTCATAGGTTTTTCACCATCCAAGCTCTTTGAGACATTTTGACAAACAGATGGGCTGCTAATTACCTGTGTCACAAGCTTACCCGTTACCTGCTCCTGCCTTTCCTGGTAGCTCGCAGTAGAGCAAATTAATGTCCATTTTCTTGGGTCTAAAATGGTATGACATTGAATATTTTAATGATAATTTATAATATAATCAATCACATATAACCCTCACTAACACTAATTTATAATATTTTAATGATAATTTATAATATAATCAATCACATATAAAGTTCCAGAATTACAGAGAGTTTTAAAACTTTCATAACTGAAATCAGTTGCGGTACCTCCTTTATACACTAACTGCCTAGCTAGAGGTAGTTACACAGGTACATGGAAATGACTGACCTGCCCTCACTAACACTAAGCAAGTTACTAATATAACCCTCCCCTAACAGTATTTTAAAAATAACTTTGATATAAAAATGTAGAATATTGGTTTGAGGATCCGGCCATTCAAGGGCTTCATATGGACGGTTGGATAGACACCAATCATACCCAAAAAAATATTTACATAAAGTGGATTGGTAACTAAGTTATTTAGTGGGTCCATTAGTATAAAAAAATAATTATCACTTTATATAATTTTGTAGAAATAAATTCGAATTTTTTTTATTCTCTTTTCTCTATTTTTAATATATATACAAATTGTATTTTGTTCATCCTTTTGGGATGGGGAGAGTGATATTATGATATATCTACGGGTGATACTAAGAGTTTCAAATTTTTGGTTTCAAAAAGTGTATCAAATGATGTATCACCATAACATTAATTGGGTAGATCTCATGTAAGGATGTAAAATGAGCAAACAGTTCGGGCGCTCGACTAAAAGTTTGATTCGAACTTGACTCGAAATATAAATGAGTCAAATATGAACAAATTTTAAAGTTCGATAAATTACTCGAACCTCCACAAATTATAATTTTCTATTGATATTCGAATCATATTCGTTCAAATTGCTCAGATTCGATTCGAAATCGTGTTCGACTCGATAGTTAAATGAGCATCAATCAAACCTTATTTTATACTCAATAAATTTTGTAAACTAAATCTGAACAACTCAATACTCAGCTCGACTCGATTCGTTTACACCCTTAATCTCATGTGATTGACTATACAATAAATTATCATTAAAATATTTAATTTTACAAAATTTGATTCTTAGGCCTTAGCATTACTCTATTTCTATAATAGAGTAAAAAGTCGATTAGTTTTAAACTTTTTAGTCTCTTAAGAATATCTTTTTGGAACTTTAATTTTTAGAACGGATATCACATGTTGTAAAAGAAAATTACCCAATTTTTAATTTTAATTAAGAAGTTACATTTATTATATTTACCTATTTTTCTCTTATATTTAAAAAATAATTTACTATCACACACACTGTGTGTGTGCATACTAATAAATATTTAATGAATCTATCTAATAAAATATAAATGATTTTGAATTTTCCGCTCACTCAATAAATTATCTGAGCCGTCTAAAGTTTGAGATAAGTCCCACCGTCCATACAGTGTCGAAGGCACGGGACACATTTAGTCTATTTATAAAGAAGGTTGATTGTTACTGATGAGATATCTTGTGGGGGAAATACAATTAAATGAGTCTACTAAATAGTTATATATTGTGTCATTTTGTGCTTAGTTTTTTTGTGCATAATTTATGTTCATAACATTATTTATAAAAGATTTAATAAATATAAAAAATTTATATACTAATATTATTTAGTAATTTTAGAATTATAATTAATTTTTTTACTAAATTCGTTGATAATAATGGTATCTAAACCTTATTATATTAACTAATATAGAATATAGTTAAATCCTTTATATTTTCAATATCAGGGTACATACACTAACAATTAACAAATACTAACAAATAATTTATTTTAAATTATTTATTTATTTATTATTTATATTTCAGCTTCATTTGGCCTCATTCTCTCACAATCACACGCATCATTTCTTATTAAGTAGTATACAGCCTCCCTAGAGTAGTTCTTCGGCAATTTCGGTAATCACGGCTTTACTTTTACAGAATTTTATTTACATACAATTTCTTATGATCTCCTTTCTCCTCTTCAATTTCTCGTTTCAATAGCTACTGAATTATTTTCATTTTCTTCGCCTGATGATCATTTGATAGGTATATTGTGTACGTGTGTGTGTAAAATGAATTTGCATTGAATTTGATAAGTGAATTCTATAAAATCATTCAATTTTGTGCCATAAATTTGAATCTTTTCCTGCATTGATTTTGAAAATATAGGATGACTGTATTTGGCCACTCATAAATTTTAGGGAATTTTGTCACAATTGGAATGTGGGAAAGGCTTAAAATCCACACTGTATCCCAAGAATTGCTCTGTTTGTAAGCCAAATAAATCCTAAGGGTGCAAACCACTGCTTAATTAAATAAATTGATTGTTTCAATTGGATCATTTTCCGTTGTTTGGCAATATGAAGATCAAAATTGGCCATATATATATATATATATATATATATATATATATATATATACACACACACACACACACACACAATGGTGTATGTGTGTGTCATCTATATTCTGACATAGTTGCTGCAAGTCACTGACCAAGAAACTATAAACTAATCAGCTTCTGCTGGTATTTTCTGTGGCTTTATCAAGTTGTATGAGTAGTAAGTAAACTTAAGACATTAGACATTGAAGGCTTTTACATTTTTTCAGTCAAGGAAGTTTCGTATTTACGAGCAACCTCTCAAAGATCTTTTGCTTCCTTAGTTTTCTTGTACATGTCGATGCCCAAAAGAGGATGGGGAATTCTTCTTCTGATTCCTTGTGTTTGGATGAATAATTTGAACATGGATTTTATGTTGAAAAGGAATATATAGTTGTTAGTTTTAAAATACTTGGTTCTTGTTTAAAATATGAAAATACTGTTCAAGAGTGAAAAGCACGATAATCTTTGTAATCGACTCCACTTACGTATCATTTTTATTTTTTCAGACCCTCCCTTCACATAAAATTTCAATCTTTCACTAGATCATGCGAGCATGAGTTCTTTTGTGTCCATGTGTATGTTTTCTTGTCTGATTGCAGATGCTTGATGTATATTGTCTTGCTCCTTGAAATTGAGTCCAACTAATTTCTCTACGCCCGTTATAAAAAACTACACGAGTATTACAAATTATATGCATCATATTGTCTTTCTTCTTATGAATCTTCTTCTGTAGGTTTCATAGTTGCAATGGATTCCATGAAAGGACAAGGGGGCATTCAGATGCTACTAACAGCTGAACAAGAGGCCCAACAAATTGTTTCCGCTTCTAAAAACTGTAAAATTATAATCCATATGTTTAGCTTTCAATAGTTGCCTCAAGTTCTTTTGAATTTGGGCATTTTCAAGTTATTTATAAGCAGAATACTTAGTGCAATGCTTCTCAATGCTCCTTTTCCCTTGTCACGATAAATTTCCATTATCATATTTCTTCTTTGTCTCAGTGAAAACAACAAGGTTGAGGCAGGCTAAAGAAGAAGCTGAGAGGGAAGCAGCACTTTATCGCTCAAATATGGAATCTGAGTATCAAAACAAAATCTCAGAGGTATTGACTTACAGTATATAGGATAAGACCAAGATTATCATAATTTTCAATCATTGAATTTTATTTTTGGAATTATTTAGCCATTATTTTTTATCTTGGTTGCAGCATCCTTTTAATTATAGTATGCTAGTTTCTTCAACTTTCTTGTATTGCTTCTCTTTTCAAAGCTTGGGGAAGTTGTCCATTTCCTTTTCTCTGTTTGATTTCCTTTAATATACTTTTCTTCGATACCAAGTTCTTTAAAATTGTTCTCTTGTGTACCAATGTAGACCAGTGGGAACTCTGACTCCACTGTAAAACGGCTTGAAGGGGAAACTGAGAC
Source organism: Panax japonicus (assembly GCA_020205505.1). Taxonomy (NCBI): domain Eukaryota; kingdom Viridiplantae; phylum Streptophyta; class Magnoliopsida; order Apiales; family Araliaceae; genus Panax; species Panax japonicus. Next base: position 91,093,166 of record CM035113.1, read on the forward strand.
GAAGATTAAGGATTTGAAGGAGACTGCGTCGAGGACTTCCCCAGAAATCGTTAGCATGCTGGTCAAGTATATTACCACCGTAAAAAATTGACCAATTGAAGGTTAGTTTAGTTAGCTCATTTATTACCCATCAATTCTTTCTCTTATTTCTTAAGTCTGGATTATTGCCTTTTTACACCAGCTCATCATAATGTTGGCGCATACCATAAATCCTTACATATGTGGAATGAATCATTAATCCATGTACAGATTCATCTAGCTCAACCAGTTTACTGGTTGAGGCTTTGTTGAATTATGAATGGGTTGTGAGTCTGAAGGACACACTACATCAACCTAGGAGCTGTAAGCTATAAGCAAAAACTCTAAAACACTTATAAGAAAGAATTAAATTTTCATACAACATCGATGTATACACCAGCATCATTGATGAAGAAATTTTGTTGGACAAAAATATAAAATTATCCTTATTTTTAATAATGTGTTATGATCCTAACACCACACATATATACACTGCTAGCGTATCGGTTTAAAGTCTATAAGGAATAGCCAACATATTGTGTTCATTTTTGTTTGGTTTTTATTTTTCTTTTAATTTGACAAGTTATTTTTTTTCTCGAGTACTAGCCTCATCCAGCATAAGAGTGCCAGTGCACATGTCAATTTTGGAAAGTACCCTTTCCACTCTCGAAAAAATTAAATCAGAAATACCCTTAAATATACCACCACTTAAACAAAATTTTCCATGATCATCAATTTTGTCATTACCTGGCCTAAGGATGATCATGCTTCCACATTTCACCAGTTCTTGATATCATTTTTAGATCCTACTACTGATATTGTTTATATTTATCTTGTTTTGACATCTTAGAGTACTTGAACTGTTTGATGTGATGAATATCCTGCAATAAAGGAAGGCACAGCTGAATAAGGATTTTGTTCTTTGTGATCGAATGCATTTTCTTGATTTTGATGGAGTCCTATGTGAGCTGCCACAGAAATATATAAAACTATATGTTTAAATGTAAGCACTCTGCTGTTGGGACTTCATTTTTCTATTATTTTCAAACTTAGATAACTGATTGTAAATGTTGGAAGAAATTTGTTTCTTCTGTTTATTTAACTTTACATTGGAAAATGGATTACTGAAGAATTTATCATGCATTTATCGTGCTAATTTTTGTTAGTTTTTTAGTGTATGTATTGACTTAATAGTATCAATGCTTGAAGATGATTTAGTGCCTGAATTATATTCAGGTTTATGGCATACTTTTAAGAACTAAAGTTGCAGATAGAAAGTCTTCTCAAACAGCCCCATCCCCAGCCCCACCCCCACCCCCACCCCCACGCTTCTTCTATATATGGGCTTGTTTCTATTGGCTTTATAGAATAAAATAAATAAAGGGGACTAATATTTTCACATTAAAAATTGATATTTTCACGTGATCCCTCACACATGAATAGTGAGTGGATCTCACCTCCACGTGGGGCAGACTCGTGTTTAATTATCATTTTAACATGTGGAAGTATCAGTTTCCTAAATAAATAAACTTGTTTTGGCAGCAAACCAACTTATAAGTCATTTGTCACTATTCTCCTGTTTGGCAATGACTTATTTTTTTACTTATAAGTTGATCTTCAAGTCAAAAGAATAAGCAAGTATTTGTAACTTATTTTAAAATGACTTATAAATCATTTCAAAATAAGTTAGTTTGACAAAATGTAATGTCTATTTTGTCCTTCTATTTTGCCCTTCTTTTTTATTAATGTATTTTTTAGTAATCTTAACATTTTGATTTTTACTTATAAGTCATTATGAGTCGAACACCTTCATAACTTGTTTTAACTTAATTTTTGACTTATAAGTCTAATTAATGTCGAACGTTTTTACTTATAAGTCAAACTTAAAAAACTTACAAGTCAATTTATATTATTTAACTTTAAATCATTTTAAAATGAACGGGCTCTAAAAGTCTCAAACTCACCGTATCAAAATTCAAAAATAATAAAATGTGTCAAACTTATAAATCTTTCAAATGTCTAAAACACAATTAATCCTAACGCAACTAAAAGAACAAGCCTATAAGCTTAATACTGATGCAGGGACCATGCGGCAAGTGGAGGAGTAAGCCCCTTAATAATATAGGAAATATTTATAAACTGCACAATGCAATTTTTTTTTATTTGTATCGATTTTATCAAGACAATGTTTTGTCTCGACAGAATTACAAAGTCAAGAGAAGTTTCATGTTGAAGCCAACAAAAATTACTGGAAGACAATTGCAGAGCTCGTCCCCAATGAAGTGACAGCTTAGAAAAGTTTCATTACTTTTTGCATGTTGAGTTATTTGATTATCAGGAAATGGCACCGTTTGGGTTTGTTTTTGAGTGATTCTGGGGCGACCGGCTTTTAGAGACCGGTGCGGTATGTGCAACATTACTTTTTACATATATTCAAGTTATACTTAAATTGTTGAATTCTGTATAAATTTAAGTTAGAATAAATATTATAAATTTTTTGAGATTCAAAAAAGATCAGTAGATCCATGTCCCTAAAATTTTTGTTTGTTTTTATATGTATAGAACATGGACATGCATATGGGGGTTTGTCTTGTACTCGTCGTCTAATATTGAAGTTGATTGGATCTTAGCTAGATATTAAAGTATTATCTATTATTGGATTGAAAGAACAGGGGCTTGTTTGTATTTTTTGAGGCAAGAGGACAAATGACCTTTAGTGCCTTTTAGATTGTGATCATATCAAATCTTGAAATTGGGCTGCTCCCATTCTATTCAAAGAATAAAGTCAAAGTTAACGTGCAAATAAGTGGTCCTGCTTCTGCAGAACTCCCATAAGTGCCTTCTTACCCCTGCTACTTCTCCATATCTTCTCCCTGCACCATATCTAGATACTGGGGGAGCAAGAGCAAAAGCAAAATTCATACACTTTTTGGCTTAATTACAAAGCTTCTTAAGATAACATGGATTGAAGGATTAGGTGACCAATAAGAAATTGTCATTTGTCAGCAACAAAAGAATGGAGTTTGTGCTTCAGCAATCAAATGGCTAAAGCTTTGGGCAGCAAAAGTAACAATATCCATGTTACCAGACAGTCTTCTACATTAACATGATGACCACCAAAAAAATGAGGGAAAAAACATAAATATTCGCCAGACTATATTGTTCGACAGAATATAACACATGAGAAACAATTCTACGAGAGTGATGAAAAGCAGGCAGCGGTATTTTTTTTATATACCATAAACCAAATTAAAGTAATGTGGAATAAACAACAGGGATTCAATCTCAGATTTATATAAATTGATAGGGAATCCCCGTGAGGCTGTAACCACAGATATAACGAGCCAGAGAGATGTTTTGGCAAGTTTCTCATAATACAAACTCTCAAGATGATGCACCAAATAAGTCCATCTAACTTTACATAAATCATGTAGGCATAACAAGCCACATGCAACGCCAGTTCTCTCTGGTTATCGATAGTCCTTGCTCTAATGCCAGTAGAGAATCACAAGGACAATAAGTAGATTAGAAAATTAGTTTATATCTTATGATAGATACCAATCATCACCTTCCCCGTACACTTGTAGGGGATCTAACACCTCTTTCACTGTTAATATCATCCTCTAACTCGCTTCCATCCAAACAAAGAGCATTGTTGTTGATGCTCACTTCAGAACTAGCATTACTGCTTGTTGCAAGAGGCGAGTCTGAAACACTAACTGTCCTGCTTCGTGGCGTAGGCCCTGATCTCACACTATACATAGAGGATGCTGGAATATTTGTCATCAATGGCCTTAGATTACCCGGAATGTTTCGCCTTATATCCTGCTCCAGAGGGTGATCCCAAATTAAACAACAAATAAGTAATTCAACCAAATTTACTTACAAATAAATATATATAACAAAAAGCCCTGAGGTGATGAACAGAAACGTAGAAACATATTTTAATTATTCTGGGATAATTCTTCCAAAAACAAAAAAAGCTGGGTAGACTAGATCAAACTGCAAACGGCCCTACACTCCCACAAGCCTGCTCCCCCACCAAATCCCCAACCCAACTCACTCTGTTGCATGAGTTCAAATTGTAAACAAGACACCCTTCATGCAGACTCATAAACTGGAACAAGTTATTTGATCTAACCCTCTACTTAATACAATAGCATTCGACATAAATAAGATACATACCATATGCCTTATAGCCATGTCCATGGATTTCTTAGAGAAATTTCTTCCAAAGCCAGAGCTGTCAGGGGATGAAGACTTGCCAGATAAGTTACTGCGAGGGGAATGTTTGTCATCCTGCTTTGGTGGCACCAATTTACGCATATTTATAACCCTTTCAACCATCTTGGTTCCATACATAACAGGGCTTACATTGTCATTGGCTTTTGCATATGCACGATTCAATGCAGGAACAGAGCTTCCACTGTTATGATTAATGCCATTAGGGGGGCGCCCTCTTGAGGGGGAACATGACTGTCGTCTAATCCTTCCATTAGCAACAGGCTCAACTGATGACGATCGAACACTTGGTGCGCCAGGCCTACCCCTAGTGGCTGAAATAGGCCTGTCAGGAAGTGAGGTTCGTAAATTTGGTGGTGCGTCAAGAGAGAAACCGGGCATCTCTGAAGGTTTCCATGGTATTGGTTTCACTGTTGGAGAACTAGCACGTGGAGGCACTAAATTTCTTGCTTTAGTAGGAACAGCCTTGGGGACTGAAGAAGGAGATTTAACTGGAGGAGCAGATATATTTGATGCAGTTGACAGCGTAGTTGGTCTACGAGTTGGCGTCACTGCCCTGGATGTAGGCTTGGTTGCAGGTACAGATGGTCTAGCCGTGGGGGTTGAAGATCTTGCAGTAGACCTTGACGTAGGTGTAGAAGATCTTGCAATAGACCTTGACGTAGGTGTAGAAGATCTTGCAGGAACTGTGGGTTTAGTTGAAAGCAAGGTGGAACGAGAGGTAGGTGTTGAAGACCTTGAAGGCTTAGATACCGAGGTGGATGGTTTTGACAGTGTGTTAGATGAGGGTTTGGACGCAGTTGTAGATGAAGGCTTAGAGGCTGAGGTTAACGTGGGTTTAGATGCTGAGGTCAAAGTGGGGCGCCCAGTTGGTGTAGCAGGTCTTGATCCTGGACCCCCAGATGAAGAGGGCCTTCGAACTCCTACACTAGAAGTATTCAACCCAGGAGACAAAGCCGACTGCCTAGATGATAAGTTGCTCCTTGCAGTAGGCTCCAGCTGGGGATTCGCTAGCTAGAATCACAATAAAAAATGCACAGAACCAAAAGAAATAATCAGTTTGTAACTTCGGCATATGCAATTCGATTCCTAGGGAAAGTTATAAGATCAAAGATATACTGGAGAAAGTTACAAGGTCAAGATATCCAGGAGAAAGTTACAAGGTCAAGATATCCAGGAGAAAGTTACAAGATCAAGATATCCTACAGAAAGTTACAAGGATGACATGCATTTGTTGGAGAACTAAGATAGTAAGACTTCTTGAGCACAAAATATTTTGAATGGGAGTCGGCATAAATATTTACTTAAGAAGCTCCCAGCAAAAAATTCAGACATCCTTCAAATTAAAGATGCATGGTAAGCACGTGATACTCGTACTATGCATTGACTTCAAAAATTAAAGATAATGCTTTTTCATCGGCAATGAGGCATTATTTGTGTCGATATTTCTTTGTTACTTTTTTAAGTCAACTAAACAGAGAACCTCTTCTACTATCTACCTATGAATTTCTTGGAATTGACAAAGTTCATTTCTACATCAACATGAAGACATATATATATATATATATATAGAGAGAGAGAGAGAGGAGAGAGAGAATCAATGTTGCTTGGCCGACCAGTATTACGAAATTACAACTCAGTTTAAAGCTGGTAAAACCTGGAACGGCATGTGATGAATTAATTATTAGAAGCAATTGTATGGACATGCCTAAATATGGATGCATCTACAAACATATCATATATATGATAAGACTGCCAAGTATACATATATTAAATATCAAATGTCACATTCTTGCCAAGTATACATATATTAAATATCTAACGTCACATTCTGGCTTTACATATTAATTGGGGGGGGGGAGTTGGCTTTAAAATAATGGTCTTAATGGAGAAGGGTTTTGGCGACCTCTTGACACAGACAATAGGTTGGTTTCTAATAGACCAAATTGTGGCAGTGGTTCAACTCTCTTTTCCATACGAGTGCTATCTATAGTCACATGTCTATTAACACTGAACATAAATATCATCCAATAATTTAAAATATAGACTGCTAGCAATAACAAAATTAAAATATTGTTCTTACTCTAGATTTCAGTGCAGTTGGGCGAGCTTTAGGAGTTCCAATCTGACTCATAGCGGTTCTTTGTGATTCCATCTCTAGTGAAGGAAAAAGAGGAGTGCCAGGAGGGGTTAGAAGCCTGAAAACATAGAGAATCCTAGTAATTACCAGCTTCAGATTCAATCCATATATTCACAAAATAATAAATCTCATTGCACTCTCTCATCCCAATCCACCCACAGATAGACAGAAAGAGAACCTGTAATCTAGAGGAACTATGCATTTTTAATTGCAGACGTGTAAAAAGAAAAAAAAACGACAAATTTCTCCACCAGGAAATCATGTCCTCATTGGAAAGACTGTTAATTTTGTCGTTAAATGATTGATACAAGTATAGATTCTATAGAAAACAAAATGTAAGAGCGAAAACCAGTTTCCAAAAAACAGTTCCCCAAAGAATTACCAGTCATAATCATTTTTATCATTGTCAGAATTCAGAAACTCATCAGAAGCGGTCTTTCTTGTTGGGGCGGGTGTGGCTGATGCAATATTGAATATAGGAGAACTTCCAGTAGTTGTTCCTGCTAGTTATGAATAATCACAAATGTAATTTAAACTCGACACCCAAAAGCAAAGAGGGCAATTAATTAAAAAGAACAAACTTTCCATATGTTATAGTAATTTAAAGTTATCCCTTCTGATAAAAAAGTTATACTCTAATTCACAATTTTAAGAATAAATATAAAAAGGGCCAAAAAATGCCACATTCCTTTAATCAAAATATCAAATCACATCATGTCACTTCCAAGTTACAATCAAAATGAATCCAAATTTCACGGGCCAAATACAAGCAATGAAGAATAGTAAACATACATGAAAAATTATGCTAAATCTTAAAAAAAAAAAGACAATTTAACGAAGCACAATTTGTAAAAAAATAGAAATTCATACCAAGTGGATCATCAAACTCATCCGAGTTCTGAATAAGACTGTTCCGCTCCTTCTCCCGTTTTCGCATCTCGAGGAATAACGCAAGCTCCTCTTCCTTCTCCTTCATCACCGATGTCCTCATTTTCTGCCTCTGCTTCGCAACTGCCGCTTGCATTTCCCTCTCCGGAGCCCTAAAACTCCTATTCATCGTTAAATCTACACTCTTTAAACCCTAAAATCCACAATTTATCACCAAATCCAAAGTCCACCGAGCAAAACCCTAGCTTTTCATTCAGAACCTCACAAAACAACGTTTAGCTGCTTTTTCAACCAAAATAAATAGCTCCAGATCTAAAATGGAACTCGAATTAGTACAAATCAAACCGCATTTTTCAAATTATTTGTACAAATCGAAAGTTATCACACTTGAACAAGCTCAATACAGCTGAAATATAGAGAAAGAACGTTAAATAAAAAGAAATAAGAACAAAAACTCTAAACAATCACCATTGATGGAGAGAGAACTGTTGAGAAAGAAACAATTTGAAGTCTGAAGATCGCAGTCAGAGAGAGAGTGGCATTGAATGTTAATAAATTAGGATTTGGAGGTTTAAATGGAAGATGAAGAATTTCAAGAGTTTCGTTTTGTTTTTATTTTTTTTTTAATCTTTTTTTTATAGTATATAATAATGGAAGTAACAACTTGGGTTGATTTTCGCTCATTTAAAAGTTACGTTAGCAGTCGCCAATCAGGTAGTTTTTTTTTTCTTTTTCTTCTTGGTGGATAATTACGAATTGGCCCTTCGTCAGATTTTGTTTTGAATTCATAGGTTGGGGATATTGCTATGAGGTCCCTGCAAATTCTGTATTTTAGTTGACAATGTATGTCTAGTGGAATCTCCTTGTCTGTTATCGACTCGATTATTTATTGACAATTTCTGACCTAAATTATGGGTTATTGAGTTTCCGGATTCAAACCTTAAGGTCAGATCTGAAAAGGAACTTGGGGGCTCTTTAATAAATTTGAATGAAATAGTTCTGAATGTTTAAGTAATCTGAATGAGATGAATGAAATATAATTTTAATTACTAATGAAAAAAAGTTATTTGATAATTGACATGTCTGAAACATCGTAATAACATATTTTTATTATTTTACCCTTCTGAAAAAATTCAAAATTGTTGTAAATTTATTTAATATAATAATTAATATTATAAAAAAATTTAAATATAAATATTTCATTTAGTAGTCATTCAGCCAAAAAAATTACACTTAGTCATCCAGCCCAAAAATCTGACTGATTCAGCTATTCAAACGATTTTTATTCAAAATAAACGCACTGAATGGCTGATTGATTCAGTCATTCAGCTTTAAACAAACACTCTCTTAGGTGGTGTATGATAAAATTAAGTAATTAAGAACTGAATAGTTAGGACATCTTAATAAATTAGATCATCTGAATGAAATTGCATATGAAATTATAAAATTGTTTGGTAATTGAAATTGCTAAAACATCTTAATAACAATATTTTACTATTTTAATCTTGTAATATACAAAATCAAATTATTAGCTTTACTAAAAAAATTAATTATATAATTAAATATTAAAATCTAGTTTTAAAAATCTATATTTGAATGAACTTCACATAAAAAATATTAATAAATAATTATATTTACATATATGAAATAAATTATACTTTCAAATATGGTATTCTATTTATTTATATATATATATATAGATTGTATTAATTATAAAATATATTCCATATCATAAATACAAAACCACCATCTATAAAAAAAATCCAAATCAATTTCTAGTTTCTACGTATATATCCGCATAAGCAGTGGATAACCAAATCGGTTTCTTCCATAACTAATTTCGTGGAATTTTTATGCTTTATCTTAGCAAGCTTTATGCTTATAAAAGAGACATGAGGTGACCTGGTCGAAGCTTTCATTGGAACAAAGGATTAAGTCGAATTTTCACCGAAACGAAGGATCTAATTGGAGCTTTCACCAGAACGAATGAGATCGGCCAGAGCTTTCATTAGAACGGGGGAAAGAAGAAAAAAGACAAAGGAGGTCATTTCTTTGAATTTGTGAGGGTACTCCAGTAATAATAAAAGGTTCAGATGTTCATCTCTCCGATTCAAACTTGATTTCATCTCTTACCAAAATAGAGGCTTACAAAGGCAACCAAAATTTTACCAAACAATCATTTGGGTCTAGGAGTGAGCAAAAAACGGATAAAATCTAATTATCGAACCAAATTTTTTTTATTTTTTAATTTTTTTTCTATATAATTTCGGTTATATTCGAATTATTACTCGATTTTCGATTTCGGTTTCGATTTTCAAAAACAGGTTATTCGGGATACCCGAATAATCGAACTTTAATACTTAAGAAAATAATTTTATAATATTATCTAATATTATAAAATTCCTCAATTCCTGAGCCTCTACCCTCTTACTCTATATTGAATCATTCATATATTTCCATCTTTTCTTTTCTTGTCTAACAAATCAATCATTTATACCCACTACAAAAGAAAATCGAACAAGATGATGTTCCACCAAAATACCAAAGTGTGGTTGTAAGACCCCAATTTTTTATAAATAAAATTAAACTTTCTCTAATTATTATTTTGAATAATAAGGTGTTAATTTGATATAATGCATTGTTTATGGGTGAAATGTGCAAATTTTGTAAAATAAGCAAGTGGTTATAAAATATTCATTGTTGTCGGGGAATATTCGTTTGGTCGTAGAATATTCTTGTTATCGAAAAATATTCGTACGATGGCGCAACTATTTGTAGGCCCCATTTGAGTTTTTATAAATAACGGCGTAATTGTTACCGTTAACACTGTTGAAATACTCGGTGGTTAAAATACAGTAATACGCGTGGTTGCACAGTAGCACGCGGTATTGCACAGTATTTTTGGATTATTGATTCTTACGTAAGAATGTACTACTCAATAATTATTACAGTAATTACTGTTCAATATTTTATTTTATTGATTAAATAATTGTTATGTTTATATTTTATATTATTGTTGTTTCAATAATTGTCACTGCTCACTATTTTTCATTATCAGATCAATAATTTATATTATTTGAATAATATAATTAGATAACAGTATTGACAATGTCTAAGGAAGTTATGTCTAGGAAATAGGTTTGGTCACTAATTGCGCGCTAGTAAGGAGAAATCCTTATCGAAAAGTGTGACGCCCCCAAAATTAGGTATACATCACCCATCTTGAGTCGCCAGATACATGGTACAGAATTCAAATACAACTTACTAATACAACTGTCGTGTACAATACGACAAAACATAACTGTGAGTTTGAATACAATTATTGTCTACTAGAGATCATACAAACTCAAAAGGTGTCCTTAATACAATTATTGTCATACTATTTAATAGAATAGTGAGGACTACTAATACTATTCTCTGGTCCATCACTCCGTTCCCCGACTCGTCCCAGCTATATTCTCATTTCCTGAATAGAACAGTGAAAGAAAGGGTGAGCTCAACTAGCCCAGTAAGAAATATTATGATTAAGATAATGCAGAATAAATTATCATTAGCCTTCAACAGTATTAAACTGATAAAATACAATAAACATCAAGTTTAACTACAGCGGAACCAGCAATCCATTAAAAGAGTCAAGTAGAAAATAAAATCTACTATCTTTTATGATTTAAAAGGTTTTTCATCATCGTTATAGCTGAGACTCAGCTTAATAAATATTCCACATCATCGAATCACCCCCGCACTACGGCCAAGGATATTCTTTAGTATCACGACCATAATTATTCATGCACTACGGCCAAGAATATTTGTGTATTCATTAATGGTCATGATCATGCCAACAACTGTCCATCAATGCACTACGGGCCAATGAGGATTTTTAATTTTTACATCATTTGTAATATTACGGTCATAATTACACCGAATAATCCATGGTCATAATCATACCAATTCCATCTATGCACTACAGGCCACAGATGACTTTAAACAAAATATAAACATGAGGATGATGACAATGATATAAGAATTCAATAAAACAAGTTCAAGAATTATTTTATCCAAGAATTATTAACGTCCAAATTTGTCAACACGATACTGTTTTGTGGTGTAAAATTCAAGAATGATCAGAAGAAGATTTTCATGAAAGGATACTGGATGAAGCGCAAATATCAAGGATATTCCACTAATTTCATGGAGTATAGAAGTCAAAGTTTTAACCAACTGAGTATAATAAAGAATGAGATAACAAAAGAAATCACCATGCATGCGATAGACCGCACAAGCAGGTTATTCCAACAGAATAATAAATAACGGAACCAGGTCCGGCGTAAAACGCACAGACAGGATATTCCAACAGAATAATAAAGAATGGAACCAGGTCCGGTGTAAAACACACAGACAGGATATTCCAACAGAATAATAAATAATGGAACCAGGTCCGGTGTAAAACACACAGACAGGATGTTCCAACAGAATAATAGAAGAATGTCACCAAGTATAGGGTAAACCGCGTATACATGTTATTCCAACAGAATATTAATGAATGGAATAACATAAGGATTTCACCAAGTATAGGGTATACCGCGTATACAGGTCATGTATAGGGTATGCCACTTTTACAGGTTATTCCAACAGAATAACAAAGAATGGAATAACATAAGTTCTCTTCAAGAAGAAAGAATAACACCCCTTACATTATTAGGAGATTGAATACTGCAGTAGTGTAGTAACCGAATACTCTTCTTCTTTCTCTCTTATTCTCTCTATACTTTCTCTCTCTATAGCTTGAGCGAATTCGTGAAAAATAATGAAGCCCTAGGCCTCTATTTATAGAAGATTTATTACTATTTACGAAAGTATTTACTATTTACGAAGGTAATTACTATTTACGAAGGTAATTACTATTTATGAAAAAGACTCTTAGATGATGACATATGGCCCCCCATAAATAATTCAACTTACCACAAACGTCTAATAATAGACTCTTTATATACATCAAGGATTGAATAAAAATTATCAGAAATCATTTTATTTCTAATCAACACATATTTAATCTTTCAACAATTATTAATCATTTATAACTTGTCGTCTAAATTATTGTTTAAATAATATAACATATTATACAGATGATACTGTGACAATAATTGAATCAATAATATAAGAGATATGTGTTAGAGTTTATGCCCTAGAGGCCAATTATTTGATATAATTGCTTAACGTTTTGATATTATATTTGATTGAATAAATATATGATTTTATTATGGTTTTATTTACTGCGTAATATAATTGTTAACATAATAAAATTCCTTAGAATAGTGATACAAATTATATAGTTTCAAGTATGTGACTTGAACATGAGATTATATATTACCATTAGTATCAGTGTTCTTAAATGTCCCTAGTCGAGTATCATTGTTGATGGGACAACAATGATGCATTGAGACTAGTATGTGGATTGACTGATGACCAAATCTCATTGGTCATAAATATATGAGATATTAAGTCAATGCATAGGTACATGTTAGAGAACGATGTACTGGACAGACCCACCATGAGAATTCTATATGGAGCATTATGCGAAGTGTCATTAGCAATTCTCATAGTGACAATGATGTAATGGTCCTCCGACCTGAAATCGCTATATTACTACATGAGAATTTATGTACTTTGATATCATCAAATGTCACTTTTAATAGGGTGAACTATAAAGGTGATTATTGGGTTCATCATTAATCATGTGAGAAATATGAGTGATCTAAATGGAATTTAACCATCCTATATATTATGGGTGATATCCATAGGCCTCTTGATTGAGTAGGACTATGAAATGCATGGCCATGCTCAAATAGTGATTTGTTTCATATAGTCTACTCATTGATCAAGAAAACTCAGATTAAATTATGAAGAGTATGACACATTCCATGACTCGAGTTTAATCTAGGATATTAAGGTTAAAAGGATTAAATTGCATTGAAACATTGGTCATAAAAGGTTGCATCGAACCATCGATCTTATTATTACTTGGGTAGCAGTGATGCATTACTAGATGCCGCTCACTGTTTATAATTTTATAATATGATTTTAAAATTATTGCCAACGTAATAATAACCTTTAGGGTCACACACATAGAACGTTATTTAAAAGGGAATTAATTTAAATTTTAAGGATTTAAATATATTAATATGATTAATAGTATTTAAATCACGAATTTAAATTAAAAGGAGAATTTGTATATATATATATATATATATATATATATATATATATATATATATATATATATATATAGATTCGGATTTTATAAAATTAGGTTTTGAATTTGATTAATTCCTTTTTAACTACTATATATATGATATATAGCAGCTACTTAGGGAATCATATCAGAATTGAAAAACCCTAGCCGCTCTTAGAGAGAGACTAGAGAGAAAACAGTTTCAAAATCCATTCCTTTTGGTGGCTAGTACCGCAAGTCCTTTTATTGCAGAATCGTTTGACGGTTCGTGCGGCGTTCGTGTGGATACCGTAGAGACGCAATCGGTTTGTATTGCGTTGGAGATTCGAGGCGCAGTCGGTTTCAGATTCTCGTTTTTGTTTATATCTGGTATAATCTCTAAACCTCTGAATTAATTGATTTTCGCATGGATCCTGTTTTAGGGTTTCGAAAATTGCTTTAAAATTTTAATTTCCACTGTGCGTTTCTGTGCCGAAGCCCAACAATATGATGCAGCAATTACTGTAGCAATAATTGAGTATAGCTGAGTGACTTCTCACGTAAACATCAATAATCAATACCGTGTGCTACTATGCAACAACGCGTATTACTGTACTTTTACTACCGAGTAGTTCAACAGTTTTAACGGTAACACCTCCGCCGTTATTTTATAGAAAGATAATTTTGTCGTTTTCTCAATCCGACAATAATTCCGTTGTGGGGTCCACCAATGATTGTGCCGTCGTACGAATATTCTCCGACAAAAAGAATATTCCCCGACCAAACGAATATTTTATAACAACTTGCGTACTTTGCAAAATTTATAAATATTACCCACAACTATAACATTATATCAAATTTATTCCATAATATTCAAAAATAATAATTATGAAAATTCATCTTTATTTATAAAAACCGGGGTCTTACAAAAAGCCCCCTCTTTCCTAGGAACGACCTAGTTGTCATTATTGTGATTTTATAATATTATTTGTGAATAATTAATTATTAATTTATATGATAAGAAAATATTTATTTTATGTGAATATAAATAAAGGAATTAATGCTGATGTATTTTATCAGTATTTTATCGGATTGGAGGTGTTGAAAATCATCCGTATGTGGATTTCGGTCATTTTTTGTTTGGAATTTGAAAAAACTTTATTCTACAAAGTTGTAGAGAATTAAATTTCTTATGGAATAAACATAAGATTCGAATTTTTTTGATAAAATGACTATTTATTATGAATTATTGAAATTTGAGAATAATTGATTTTTGAGTTATAAACATTTTTTAAAAGAAAAACATGTTGTGTGAGTTGGTGGGCCCTGCTGGTTGGTGTAAAATTCTGAAATCAGATTTTCAAAGCGGGCGTAATTTTTTTTAAAAAAGTAATATTATTTTATTAAATAGTTTGCTTTGGCGTTCTAAGTTTTTTCCTATAAATAGGGTGCTTAGTTAGAATTGAAAATCACACCAGAATCTGAAGTTTTTTCTCTCTATAATATTGAACGTATTTTGTGAGTATTTAGATATTTTGAGTGTTATTATACGGTGCAAGTTTCCTTCAACATTAATGTAAGACACAAACTTTTATGAATAAAGGTAAATTTTTTATAAATATAATTTTTAATTTAATTTTTCGTTACGTACTTTCAAGCACGGACATTTAGTTGTTGTATATTAGTATCAAGGACCCTAAAATAAATCCGAAAGGCTGAATTCGCTGTCAGCCTACTGGGCCAACTGGATTTAGTAACTAGCTGTGTTAAGCCCAATTAATTGTAGTATCTACCCATTATTTGGGGGTTATTCGCAGAATATGTTGTAGAAATAGTATAACTGTATCTCAATTATATATGTTTCAAGTTCCTCTCTGCAACAATTAGGTTGCGATTTTCCTTCATTGATTCGTCCAAGGGTACAGAGGAGAGAGAAAGAGTTCTGACCTGAATTGGAAATCGGTGATTATCGTTTACAACACCCTAAAATTAAAGGAATTGATGTTAATGGAGAGGTGTTGAAGAAGAATTGAAGGGTATAAATTGAAATTGGAGATCGGAAATGGCGGATAAGAAGAAGATGAGGAGCGAAGCCAGTAGTAGTAGAGGTAGTACTAGCAGTAGTAGCGGAATTGGGAACATCAACAGTAGTACTATTAATAACAGAGGCGAAAGCGAGGTTGTTGATGTTGGTGGCCGTCGAAGCTCTTGCGGTTATTGTAGCTCCCCTGGTCATACCAGTATTTCTCATGGTCAGTTTCTCTCAATTTTTAATATACATGTCTATATCTATTAATTGTTTTGGAATCGAGAATTTTGTGATTTTTGATGATGAAATTGTTTGTTGAATCTGTAAATGGATGATATAGAACTACCAAAAGGCACAATTTTAAGTTTTGACTGGCTATAGTCCCTCCATTTGTCCCAAATTAAGTGTCCGGGTTTGACTGTCAAACATGTTTAGAAACTAATGACAAATGTATAGAAGTTTTTCAAGTTCCAAAAGTTTCCATCTTTGATGGTCCCTATTGCAATTAGTTAGTCGTGTATGGTCAATGATTTGGAACAAAATTTGTTGCCTCTGAATTTGTTACTTTTTCAAATTTCTTCCATCAGACGGGCTTATTGAGTATCTTCATTTCAAAGCCTCTCCACTGGAACAACATTATTGAGAGTAGCAGAAGTGAGGTTGCATTTGTGAACAATTCTCTTTCTCCATGATTACCTAAAATAGAAAATAGAGCAGAAAAACTTAATAAGTACTTAAAAGGTCTTGTCAAATGGTACTTAAGCTCTTGTTTAAAGGTTACTTAAGTTAATTGCAAGCTATGTGCAGCTGAAGATTAAACAAAAACATAAGTTTAGTTTCTGTTACTGAAATTTGTATTCCTGTGTTTTGCAGGGTTATGGGCTCACAGCCTTACTGTTGATGACTATCAAGGTGGTAAATCTGGCATCAAAATGTACATTTTGGGCCAACACTTTGTATTTATTGCATGCACATATTTGACTTCTATTTGGTGTTCAATATGTATGTCACGGGAATTCCCTCTCTTGATCTCTCTCTCTCTCTGTCACACATACTGGTGTCATAGTCACACTAGACTAGAGTTGCCCGAAAATGCAACGTCTCTCTCTCTCTCTGACACCAGTATGTGTCTCCCGAAAACGCAGCTTACTGGGTCATCTCACTAATTGCTATGTATTTTAGATGATCATGTACTGTTATTGTTTAATCATCTACATTAGTAAGTTTTAATAAATACGGGATAAAATGAGGAAGAGGCATTTCCACCTTTCCTTCATTGAAGTAGTAAGAATCATTCTTTATTATTGAATACAAGTTTTACTTCGGGCTTGTTCGTTTGTGGCTTATTGGGCTTTTACAGGTCCAAACGCAACGTCATCTTTTTGGAGCGTTGCGTTTGGACCAAATAAGCTGTGTTTGTGACCAAATAAGCTGCTTTTGATATGTTGTGTTTTTGAAATAAACAAGAAGCTCAAGTGCGTTTAGCCTACAAACACCCCAAATGCACAAAACCAATCATTCATTTTATCTTCCATATACACACCTAAAGGATTGAATCATTCAATTCTGGACATGGGTGTTAGACACATTCCACACCCTTGAAGCGTCTAGTGTCCAACATGGGCAGTTCAACACTTTTTAAAGAGTTCATGCACCATAGTACAAATAGCCACATACACAAAGAGCCCAAAAAAGCTACAGTAATTTCAACAAGAAGCAGTGTCAATAATGGTAATACTAAAGTCATTTGCTAATAGATAAAGTGCATGAACCAAATAGTAAACTTATCACTATACCAACTCTGATAGCAATATGCTTTAATTCGAGAATCTGTTGATGTGCTGAACCTTGAGGGGAAAAGTATGAAATTCAGAGGATGGAATTCAATTGCTGCTTGATATTATCCAATATACCAATTACCAAGTAGTCAACCCAATCTTTCAAATTTGGCGCTGCTTTCGTTTGTTTTCTGCTTTCCATTGCAAAGTTACACCTCTGCTGTTCAACTTAACCGATGGATGTTTTAGCATTCTTTATCTCTCGATTCTGATATGATCACATTTGGTTAAAGTTGCATCAGCATATTTGCTGTATCTATTTTGCTTGTGATTGACCTATTTCTCTTTATAGCTCTTCTTGACAGAGGTTGGAGGAGATCAGGCTGTTTTCTCTACAAACCTGAGATGGATAGAACATGCTGCCCCTCTTATACTATTCGTTTGAAGGCTAGTGATTTTGTTCCTTCAAAAGAACAACAACGAGTGTCTAAACGGATGCAAAGGTATCTTCAAGTTGCTCCGTCATCTCAGTTTCCAGATGCTATGTACTTTCCATACAAACATGCACAACATACAAGTATGCACGTATATGATCTCTTGAAGGTGTGTCCTGGTGTCATGTTTTGTTGAAGATGTCATCATTGTCAATCGGCACATCTATGAAAATAGATGTTCCTTGTACTGAGCCATGACTCATGAAAATATTTTATGTAAAGATGAAAAGGATTAATTTAATAGCAAAAAGAAATAAAGAAAAGGGTTAATTTTTTATTTTTTATTCTTAGCAGTCATGGTGTAGACTAATCCCACGTGTACACGTACCCCCTACAAGAGCCATGCTCCTGGCAATCCAAGCATAAGCTTGTGTGGGTACCCCTTGAGTTGGCAAGGTTTGATCATGTGACTGCTCCCTTATTATGTTAGAGAACATGCCATTGAACCAATCCATTGGGGATAAGATGAAAAGGGTTATTCACAAAAAGGTGAGGGATACGAGCCTAGGAAAGCTCCTAGTTTGGGAGTTTGCTCTTTTTACAAAAATGCGTTTAACCTTATGTTTTTGGAGCTAGAATGGCCAGAAGAGCAGTTTATAGGATATACATTCATCATAAACTGCAAACAGTTTACATTTTTGACATCAATCTTATCTTCTCTTCTTTTTCCTGCATATGTTTATCAGCTGTTTCTAAGATGAAGTTGGACAAAGTACTGACAATTTAAATAACTTATAGATTTCTTGATGGCGAATTAGAAGTGAAAAAAACAAACAAGTTCATGGATGGGCTGAGTACTTCAAACGTTTCATTTAGCCTTGTCCATACTGAAGCCACAGGCTCAGAAGTAAAGGAACCCATGGAGTTTAATGTCGGAGAAAAAGACAAAGCTGAACAAATTATGCATTATTTGTCTGATCAAATTGATAATGCTGTAAATACATGCATTGAACGTGGGGATTTCCCTCGAAATATTCAGCTACCAAAAACTTCTGTCAAGAAAGTTGCACAAGGTAAAAGGAAGTTACAAGTTGAAGGATCAGAAGATCTTTTATACTCTAGCAATATTTCGTTCCAGATTGCGGCTGCTTTAAGGCGGGGCAATCAGGTGCACCATATAGAAGTATCTGGAGGCCACAAAGAAGAAAATGAACACTATGCAGAGCTTACTCCTAAAGTAATTGCAGATAAACTGGCAAGCTATTTGAATCATCTCTCAGAGCTTACTCCTGTAGTAATTGCGGATAAATTGTCAGTTAGAGCTTGCAATGGGCACATCAACATATATTCTACCACCAGTCAAGCTTGTTCAGATAAAGTGGTGGAAAGGGTTATGGGTCATAAAGAGTCTTGCACAGAAAGTGCAGATAAAAGAAGTTTGAAGAAGAGCTCTGAACGTCTTCCGGGCAAAAGACAGCGGCTTGAGATCATTTTGAAAAGATCTAGTTTTGATCCCGAAGAATATGACTTGTATAGGAGATACCAGATTAAAGTGCACAATGATACACCAGATCATGTCTCAGAAAATTCTTACAGGAGGTTTCTGGTTGAGACTCCATTAGTCTTTGTCCCATCAAATGGTGATGGCACCATCCCTCCTTGCGGATTTGGTTCTTTCCATCAGCAATACATTATTGATGGCCGGTTAGCTGCGGTAGGGGTGATAGATATTCTCCCTAAATGTTTATCTAGTAAATATCTGTTCTGGGACCCAGACCTTGCTTTCTTATCACTTGGCAAGTATTCAGCTCTGCAAGAAATTTGTTGGGTAAGAGAGAATCAAGTCCATTGCCCTAGTCTCCAATATTATTATCTTGGCTACTACATTCACTCCTGCAACAAGATGAGATATAAAGCAGCTTATCATCCATCTGAGCTTCTCTGCCCCCTACGCTACCAGTAAGTAATATTTTGCTTACATTATGCAAATAACAACCAGCAGTTTTGATAAAAGTCATGTATATCCTTTAAATTATGTGAAATATAAATTTGGTTTTTGTGTTAAAAGAATTTGAAGCAACTTTGCATCAAAGTTCAAATTCTTATGGGGTTTTGATATTCCTTTTCTTGACGATGACAAATGTTTATTTGTTTATGACTTACCATTACGTAATATTCCATATTTCACAGGCAGTGTCTTCCTTGGGAAGAAACTATGTTGCATGTACACTTCATGTTTTATCCTTTAATAGGGACGAAGCTATGCTAGAGCCCGGGCTACCCTAGATTTTTTGATTTTTTTAACCTCTATTTTGATATTTTTACGTTAGGCCCCCCCAAGATTTATGAAAAAAAGTATATATAATATTCTTTAAAAAAATATAACAAAGTACTCCCTCGGTTCCTATATATTAGTCGTTTTAGAATCCTCTTTTTGTTTCACAATATTAGTCGTTTGAGGTTTTTTAGGTAGATAAGTGTTATTTTCCAAATTGCCCTTAATGGTTAGCTTTCCCTTCACTTATTCCCAAGATTGTAGCTTTATTGTTGCTACATGGCTGTATATTAATTGCAGGGGCTGTTGTGTCATTTTCACACCATTTAATGATAAAATGGTTGGAATAACTACTACCTTAAATCATGTGCTAAAGCCTAAAACGTCTGATATATTAGAACTGAGGGAGTACTTCCTTTGTTCCAAATATGAGCAAATTCATAAATATTTTCTCCCACTTTTTTTTTATCATTATACGAATTTCAAAATTTTATGGTCTCTATTTGCTCCACTTTATATACTATAAAGGAGTCAATATAATGCAATACAAATAAATCTGATTTCAATTAAAAATTATAAAGTTGCCCACAAAATTCGGACCGGTAGTGGTTTTCCCAGAATCTACTAAATTATTCACAATCTTACATTATTATGGTCTGCCCCCTGAAAAAATATTCCTGGCTTTGTTCCTGTCCTTTAATATCAAATAAGCTAGTGATAGTCAATCATCTGGACCTACCCTTCATTGAACAGGCTTAAGTTGGCAGTGTGGGTAGACTTAAGTTGGAGAATCCAAGCAAAGTTGGACTTCTTTATGGAAGTGGAGAACTGAGTACTACATATTATATGGTTATGAAAAGATATTGAACAGCTGTTTCAGTAGCTAATTTTTTGATTGGAGTGATCACACATGGATCATGCCAACTAGTATGGTAGTGTGTCTGAATTTGACTAGTTAATCTGAAAACTTAATGTAGTATAGGTACTCCCATTGTGCCACGTGGATCGGAAAATCACATAAAACACCATTCCACATGTCACCAAGAGATGCTTAGACGCTTGACATACAAGCGTCTACGCCTTTGACTCATTAGCAAACATATGCCCAAGGCAGACACCTAGAAGCAGGCTTGGTCACAAGGCTGGTAAATAAGGCACCAAGTGCACGATTGGGACCTTCACAGGTACTTTTGTGTGGTGGCTAGAGCCGTA
This sequence comes from Panax japonicus, assembly GCA_020205505.1. Lineage (NCBI taxonomy): Eukaryota > Viridiplantae > Streptophyta > Magnoliopsida > Apiales > Araliaceae > Panax > Panax japonicus. Next base: position 91,114,390 of record CM035113.1, read on the forward strand.
GGGCCTAACCATGGTATAACAACCTTCCATGATAATATATCAAGACTTCCAAAATCCGCAGAGATATTTATGTGGTTCCTGGGACGTGTTGGCTATTCAGTCCGTGCCATGCTTGCAAAAAATAGCAGAAAGGAGCACTATATTCTCAACCAATGAAAATTGGACACTTCAAAATTGATCTTAAGGACATTTATGGTGATCTACTTGGCATACGTCTACCACATGCCCCAACTATTAATAGCTTTCCATTTCCTTGCAGTCTCAGATTATTCTTTGCACATTATTAGCTTAGCTAGACTTCCTTCTTCGTGCAAAACCCTTGATATTCTTGCAGTCAAGAGCTCACAATATCTAGAGTCTGCCTCCATCTTTATCTCTCTCCTCTCACTCTGCTTTGGATCTCTACTTTTACCCAAGGTCCTTTAAAGGTTTCTAGATTACCATGTAATTCCTCTTCATATCTCTCCCTCGCTCTAACCTGGCTTCACTACCTTCCTGCACTTGTGAGTAGGAGAAGTTTCTCTCTGGCTCACTTGAGCTTTGGCTGATTTTGTCATTCACTTGATAGTTGTCAAAGATGATGGTCATTTACTTTGTTACAGTTTTAATCAAATCAACTTGCAGTTTACTATCATTTGTTATATACTGTTGATATTCTGGTGTTTTATGAATTTCACAATGAGATGGTTATTTTTTAGTTCTTTTCTGACAAAACCTTATTTTACCAGGTGGGTTCCATTTGACACTGCAAAGCCATTGCTTGATAGAAAACCATACGTCATCTTATCTGATTTCCCCAATTTGCAAGCAGAGGATTCCTCAACACCTTTGATTGAAATTCAAATGGATCTGCAGCATGAAGAATCCAATGATGTTCCTTTTGACGAGGATGAAGAAATGTCTGAAATTGATTTTGAAGATTCCGATGATGAATCAGGCCCAGAGACCAGTGTTCTAGCATCGGCTGAAATTGAAGATGCAAGTGTTGGTAACATTATGATTGGGTTGAAGGGATCTCGTCTGAGATACAAGGTACATGACTCAATGCTCTGGTACATTGATCACTTGGAGCATTTTTGTTTGTTAACTTCATGGTGTAGATTCATATAGCTAAAGGGTTGGTAATCACTAATTGTGCAGTTGTTCTTTCCTTTTTCTTTTTCTCTTTCAAATTTATAAGGGGAAAACATGCAATCCTTTGACAGTTAACTGAAGAAAAAGAGAAGTGAAAAGCAAACATTGAACAAGAGAAATTAATTGCAGTAGGGTTCTCCTTTATATGCTTTCCTTCTTCCAAATTTCTATTAGGGTGAGATTTTTTTGGGGGGATGGGGGGTTTGTTGAAGTTAGAGTTATGTCATATTAGGAAAAATTACATCAACAAAATAAAGGGCACCCCTGCAATAACAAACAAGATACAAACAAATTTATACTCATGGGCTTTTGTTTCAATATATTACTGTCAATTTGTACGATCTTCATTTATTGAAGAAAAAACTTAATAAATTATAATGCTTTGACCAAAGTGATCAAAAGTCTGCACCCGCCAGTGAATGTAATGCTAAACATCTCTAGGTGGGCATTGTTTATGTTTGAACAACTTTTTCTTTGATCAATTAGTTGATTTATTTTCTTCCATTTCAAATTGTATTTCCTTTAATGATTTTTAAACCATCACTGGAATTAGCTCAACCTTCCTGCCTGAAAGATGTAGTACCTAGAGGTGGGAAATATGGTAAAGGCCTTGAGGAATAACCTCAAGGTTGCTGGTTTTAATTCCCATAACTATTACACGAGGCCAAAATGATTTTATAAACATCATCTTTCCTCTATATTTTCTTCTTCTCTTCCTTTTGTCAACTTCCTATTATATTTATGATGGTGCATTTTAACGTAATTGTCACCTGTTTCTTTTTGAAGGATATTCAACAAGCTTTTGGTCCTACTGAAAGGAGATACATGGAAACGAAGTTGTATAGATACATGAAGGCCGTGGGTGCGACTCTCTCGGAGAGAATGGTTTTTTCACTTGGGTAGATTTACAAATTATATCAAGCTCAATGAGCAAAACTGGAGTTGAATAATTATTCCCATTCCGTGTCTAGTGGTCAAATTCAGTGAAAACTGAGGCGTCTGCGGAGTTTATTTTTCTTTGATCCATGGTAATTAAAGATTTCGATCCTAGTTCTACTCATTAGCAATGAATGCTTCTGTGGTGGAAACATATTCTTTATTTTTGTGTGTTTCTTTTGGATATACTCGTAGCTAGTAAAGAAAATATCAATTTGCATAACATGAGGTAGTCCAGGCTGACTATAGTTTACTCCAACAAGTTGCAAAATCCTTGTGAGATTGAACCAATCTGCATCTTATTTCTTGAAACAATGCCTACGTAATACAACATTTTCTGGGAAATCTTGTGCACTGCCGCACTGGGAATTTATTCTGGTAGTATTGTAGATGATAGTAGTATTTCATACTCCCTTCGTCCCGAAATAAGTGTCCTAATTGGTTTGGTTTCGGCATACTGATTAATAATATTTTTTTAACGTAAATTGTCTTTTTGAATTACTTATTAATTGAAGTATTTTTCTCCTTTTCTATGAAGTATTACTTCTTACTATGTGAATTAATTTTCTAGATCATTCTTTTTATTATTCACAGTCTCAACAAGTACTCCCTCCGTCCTAGGATAAAAGTATTTATTACTATTTTGGGTAGTCTTATGTTAAATGTTCACTTTTCTTTAATAACCAAATTTTTACATAATTTTTCCTATTATACACTTAGCATTAAATATCTCATATTTTTCTTATTCTAATACTCTCTTCATATTCAATAAGTATAATTAGTTATGTGTTGAAAATATTTTGAATTGAAAAACTAGAAAGTTACTCTATCACTTACATTGGAAATGATTAATGACATTATTATGGGTAATTTTGTCATTTTATTCATCTTTTTAATATTCGTAAAAAATTTATCAGGACTTTTATCATTCATCAGGCCACGTTTAGTTTATTATTTCTTGGCTTGCAAAATTAATAAAGTATTCATTTACGGGTAATATTTGAATACATGTTATTCTGGTAATATGAGAGAATATTTATTACCTCCGTTACAAAATTAAAGATTTATTTTGATTTTTTAGAGTCAATTCGCGAAATTTTAAAATTTAAAATTAATATAAAGTTATTTAGTTTTAATACAAACAAATATAACAATTATAAATTAACTATAAAGTATTCTTAATTATCTTTTACTCCATCTTTGTTGTTTTCAAAACTTGAACGGAATTATATCAGTTTTGAATTTTAAAATTTTGTGAATCGACTCTAAAAAGTCAAGCTGCATCTCTAATTTTGGAACGGAGATAATATATATTTTTTATTTTACATATTATATTTGTACATATACACTAGATAAACCGTATAGTAGAACTAAATGTTCTAAAATTTACACAAAAATTGATAAAATTTTAAGCGTAGATGACTAATTGAAGTAGGTAACCTAGACCCTAGCTAGGTGGGGGCATAAACAGACCCAAGGGGGATTTTAAAACACTGATTTGATGATTTCCATTTGAAGTAAGTATGGTAAATTTAAAGGTTATCAGAAGGGTTTAAGTAGTTTTGTGCTTGATACTCTTAAAAGCCCAATAAGTTATGAAATAAGTAGTTTGATTCAAATTACTCAATCTAGTTTTTGGTCTGGCCAAATAAAAAAGTATTAATTTTGTACATTTGTTTTTTGTTTTTGTACAAAAAATAAAATAAAATTGTACATTTGTTTTTAATTAAACTGTACGTGACTACTTATGGTCATGCAGATACAGCCTGTCTTAATTGTAATTTTAATTTTTATTAATTTTGACTGAAATTAAACACACACTAGGATCTCCTGCTTTGCAGGTGGCCTAGTCCACCAATTGAGCTAAAGTTTTGGTGTGCATGTCTCAACTCTTTGTAGTGTTGCATCTTTATTTTACTAATTGATAGACTATTATTACATTTATTTGTGATATGATTCGCTTCAGAGTAGTTTTTGTTATTGTAATCTTGATCTATACAAGGGAAAAAAAGAGAGAGAATAAATATAAAGAGAGGAAGTAGAACTTTGATATTTCATTTATTGAAACTTAGGAAGTAATATACTAATCCTTCAACTAAAATATCCAGCCTATCATTGTCTGGATAAACAGATCTGAGAATGTGATATATATATATATATATATATATATATATATATAGAAAATTGATCTGGTCCGGACCTCCCGGACGGGAGAAAATCCGGACCAGAATTTTTTTTTTGTAGAACAACTAAAAAAAAAATAAAAAATTTATGGAACTGAAATTTTTCAATAATACAGTGTTTTGGGTGTGTTTTTAATACCTACACCAACCAATGTATGTACAGTCTGCCCAGACTGTACAGACATGTTTTGTTATAGACATCCAAATCACGCCCAAAACACTGTATAATGTAAAAATTCCAATTCCATAAATTTTTTTTTTAGTTGTTTCAAAAAAAAAAAAAAAAAAGTCCGGATTTTAACAAAATCCGGGAGTCCGGACCTGATCCGGACTATATATATATATATATAGCCCGGCTCTCTCCAACGAACTGGAGGGAGCGAATTAAGAGCGAACTGGTTATAGCGACGGTTTTTTTCGTCGCTATAGCATAAAAAACTGACTTTCTATTTTATAGCGACGAAAAAATCCGTCGCTATAGCTTGTTCGTTCTTAGTTCACTCCTTCCAGTTCGCTGGAGAAACGGAATGTGTATATATATATATATATATATATATATATATTATATATATATGGGCAAGATCCAGTCTGGACGTCCGGACGGTGCTAACGTCCAGACTTTTTTTTTTTTTGCTTTTTTTTAAAACAACTAAAAATAAATAAATAAATAATTATGGAATTGAAATTTTTTTATAATACAGTGTTTTGGGTGTGATTTGGGTACGTATAACAAAACATGTATGTACAGTCTGTGCAGACTGTACCACCATTTTTTGGTATAGGTATTCAAAACACTACCAAAACATTATATTATAGAAAAATTTCAGTTTCATAAAATATTAAATATTTTTTTAATTGTTTAAAAAAAACAAAAAAACAAAAAAAAAGGTCCGTTTTTTATCAGGTCCGGACTCCCGGACCTGATCCATTATGTATATATATATATATATATATATATATATATATATATATATATATATATATATATATAGAGTCCGGATCAGGTCCGGTGTAACACCCCAGTCCCACATCGAAAGATAGGGGAAAAAATTTGTGCATATAAGGAAATAAAGTTACTACCAATAGTACCTTCAAGTCATGACCTTTTGGGAGCCTGTGGTGGGCTAGATGACCCAAGAAGATACTATTGGGCCAGTGGTTTGAGGATTTTTTTGGATGGATTTAATTCGATTCGGACTTGGGATTTGACCCAAGATTTGTTCCGGACTCGGGATTTGACCCGGGTTGTTTCATATGGTATCAGAGCCGACTCTCGAAAGCTCGGGTCGGGTCATCCGATCGGGTTGCCGGAGGTGGGGACACGAAGGCTGGTGGTATTATCCCACATCTTTGGGCCGTGTGTGTGATCGGTTCTGACGGGGACACCTTCAAGTCATGACCTTTTGGGAGCCTGTGGTGGGCTAGATGACCCAAGAAGATACTATTGGGCCAGTGGTTTGAGGCTTTATTTGGATGGATTTAATTTGATTCGGACTTGGGATTTGATCCAAGATTTGTTCTGGACTCAGAATTTGACCCTGGTTGTTTCATCCGGACTCCCGGATTTTAACAAAATCTGGACCTTTTTTTTTTGCTTTTTTTTAAAACAACTAAATTTTTTTTATGAAACTTTAATTTTTACATAATACAGTGTTTTGGGTGTGATTTGGATACGTATAACAAAATATATCTGTACAATCTGGGCAGACTGTACATACATTGGTTGGTGTAGGTATTAAAAACACACCCAAAACACTGTATTATGAAAAAAATTTAGTTCCATAATTTATTTTATTTTTTTTAGTTGTTCTACCAAAAAAAAAAAAATAGGGTCCGGATTTTGGATCAGATCTGAACTTCCGGACCTGATCAGTGTTGTATATATATATATATATATATAATTTTGATACAAGTGCAGTGCACCTATATATAAAGAAAATATTATTTGTAGAAGATGGCAATCAAAAAAGAATGATAGTCATGCAATGAATGTCGGGACATTGTTACCAGAAAGCAAGAAAGTGATGGTCACCATATATATAATATAATAATTAAAAAAAATAATTACGATGCATCTCTCTAGTTTTTCTTTCTTTATTAATCAGGATTTAACGTGTAACTTTATGTCTATTATTATTATTATTTCTGCAAAATCTCCAATTAATTAACATTGATGATAATTTCCAATGACAGTTGCATACATCAATATAAATAAGTTAGGGAATGAAGTAAAATAAGGTGCTGTTTGTTTACATCTGATTATCTTTTAATGGACTGCCTCTTATTCGCTAAGAGGCATGATGTTGTTTGTTTTGTTTTTTGTTACCTCTGAATGCCTATTAATCGGTAAGACAGAAAATGAAATCTTAATAATTAAGAGATACCTCTTAATGAATTTTTTTTGCTAATTTTTTATATATAAATATATTAAACAATATTATGCACTCATTTTTATTAAATTGAATATTTAAAATTATTAAATAAAATTTATCCTTTAAAATGGTAAAATAGTGTCATTAAGAGACAACTTACTTTTTAGTTATCAAACATTTTTTTAGATTCAGACCTCATAACCATTCAGATGATCTAATTTATTAAGACATCATAATCATTCAGATCTTAATTCTCAAATTTATCAAACACAACCTAAGTATACTGAGTATCACGTAAAAATCGCTTACATACTATTTACATATATTCACGTGTATATTGGTATGGTTAACTTGCAGAACAAATTATGTGGGTCATATCAATATATATGTGAGTGTATATGAGCAGTATTTGAACTATTTTATGTGATAATAACATTACTCAATGAAGTAATTAGTTACTAGTTAGGTTAAGCAAGTTGTGACGCCCCCAAAATTAGGTATACATCACCCATCTTGAGTCGCCAGATACATAGTACAGAATTCAAATACAACAGTCGTGTACAATATGACAAAACATAAACTGTGAGTTTGAATACAAATATTGTCTACTAGAGAATATACATTCTCAAAAGGAGTCCTTATTACAATTATTATTACACTATTTCACAGAATAGTGAGGACTACTAATACACCATCTAGGACCATCACTCCGTTCCCCGACTTGTCCCAGCTATATTCTCATTTCCTGAAGAGAACAGTGAAAGAAAGGGTGAGCTCAACTAGCCCAGTAAGAAATATTATGACTAAGATAATGCATAATAAATTATCATTAGTCTTAAACAGTGTTAAACTGATACAATATAACAAACATTAAGTTTAATTGCAGCAGAACAATCAATCCATTAAAAGAGTCAAGTAGAGAATAAAATCTACTATCTTTTATGATTTAAAAGGATTTTCATCACTTTTATCGCTGGGACTCAACTTTAATAAATAATCCACATCATCGAATCACCCCTGCACTACGGCCAATGATATTCTTTAGTATCACGACCACAATTATCCATGCACTACGGGCCAAGAATATTTGTGTATTCATTAATGGTCATGATCATGCCAACAACTGTCCATCAATGCACTACGGGCCAATGAGGACTTTTACCACATTATTTGTAACATTACAGTCATGATTACACCGAATAATCCCTGGTCATAATCATACCAAGTTCATCTATGCACTACAGGCCACAGATGACTTTCAAAAAAAATATAAACATGAGGATGATGACAATGATATAAGAATTCAATAAAACAAGTTCAAGAATTAATTTATCCAGGAACTAATAATGTCCAAATTGTCAACATGATACTGCTTTGTAGAGTAAAATTCAAGAATGCTCAGAAGAATATTTTCATAAAAAGATACTGATGAAGCGCAAATATCAAGGATATTCCACTAATTTCATGGAGTATAGAAGTCAAAACTTTAACCAACTGAGTATAATAAAGAATTGAATAACAAAAGAAATCACCATGCATGCGGTACTTCGCATAGACATGTTATTCCAGCAGAATACTAAATAACGGAACCAGGTCAAGCGAAATTCGCACCGACAGGATGTTACAACAGAATAATAAAGAATGTAATAACGACAGAAATCACCATGCATGCGGTACTTCACATAGACAGGTTATTCCAACAGAATACTAATAAGGACGGAATCAGGTCCGGCATAAAACGCACATACATGATATTCCAACAGATTAATAATAAAGACGGAACCAGGTCCGACGTAAAACGCACATACATGATATTCTAACAGAATAATAAAGACGGAATAATAGAAGAATGTCACCAAGTAATGGGTAACCCGCGTATACAGGTTATTCCAACAGAATAATGAAGAATGGAATAACATAAGTTCTTTTCATGAATACAAAAGAATAACACCCCTTACGAGTACAACAAATAATATTTCCTACCTTAAGAAGAAGAGTACTGGATATATGAGTAGTGAAGTAGTAGAATTCTTTTCTTTTTTCTCTCTATAGTTTATCACTCTAGAGTTTCAGTGAATTCATAAGAAATAATGAAGGAATGAACTTCTATTTATAGAAAAATGGACTGCATAGTAACTAATTCATGAACGGTCCAGATTTATTTACTTTAATCTGACGGTCCATATTTAAAATAAAATTTTTAAATAAAATATAATATATTCTATTTATAACCTAATAAAACGAATAATTTTATAAAATTTTTTATTATGCAAGCACTATGCAAATACTATGCATAATAAAATATAATATATTCTAATTATTATCTAATAAATCAGATAACTTTATAAAAGTATTCTGTTTTATATAAAAAGATTTTACTATGTAAAATACTATGCAAACACTATGCATAATAGAATAACTTTATAAAAGTATTCTGTTTTATATGAAAAGATTTTTTATATTATTACATTAATAATACCAATAAAACTGAGTGACTTATCATGTAAGCATCAATAATTAATACCGTGTGCTACTATGCAACCACGCGTATTACTGTAGTTTTAACACCGGGTGTTTCAACAGTTAACGGTAAAACTTCCGTCGTTATTTTCATAAAGTATTTTTGTTGTTTTCTCAATCCGACAATAATTCTGTTGTGGGGTCCACCAATGATTGTGCCGTTGTACGAATATTCCCCGACCAATCGAATATTATATAACAATTTGCGTACTTTGCAAAATTTATAAATATTACCCACAACTATAACCTTATATCAATTTTACTCCATAATATTCAAAAATAATATTTATAAAAAATTCATCTTTATTTAAAAAAGTTGGGGTTTTACACAAGTGATGAACTTCTTTTTCCTATTAATTAATTAATTAATAATTGAAGTTTCATTAATTAATTTATAGGTGTCAATCTTTTTTTTGGGACCCACCCCAGTTCTTCAAGCGGAACTTGATCAATTTGTTATTCGAATAGTTTCATTAATTATACCCCCTACATCTGTCAAAAAACTAAAATAAAATGAGAGTGTTGCTTTTTTCTTTTGACTTCATGTAACAATATTATATTTTGACAAAATTATTTTAAAGAAAAAATTAAATATATAATTTAATTTTTAAAATTAAACGATAGTATATGTGAAACCCCAGATTTTATGAATAAAGAATTAATTTTCTCGAAATAAATTTTTTTATATTATGGTGTGAATTTGAGATAATGTTATAGTTGTAGGTAATATTTATAAATTTTGTAAAGTATGCAAGTTGTCATATTATATTCGATTGGTCGGGGAATATTCGTTTTAAACAGGAACTATTCGTACGACGGCACAATCATTGGTGGATCCCACAACGGAATTATTGTCGGATTGAGAAAACTATAAAAATATTTTATTAAAAATAACGGCGAAAGTTTTACCGTTGATACTGTTGAACTACTCGGTAGTAAAAGTACAGTAATACGCGTTGTTGCATAGTAGCACACAGTATTGATTATTGATATTTATGTGAGAAGTCACTCAGTTTTGTTCAATTATTGCTATAATAGTTACTGCATAGTATCTCATATTATTTGATTCAATTATTGTTGATTTAGAAGTTTTGTTTTATTCGTATTATTAACTTAATAAAATAGAAACATCTTTTTATATAAAACAGAATACTTTATTAAAGTTATTCTATAAATAGAATATATTATATTCTATTATGCATAGTATTTTGCATGGTAAAATCTTTTTATATAAAACAGAATACTTTATTAAAGTTATTCTATAAATAGAATATATTATATTTTATTATGCATAGTATTTGCATAGTGCCCGCATAGTGTTTGCATAGTAAAAATCTTTTTATATAAATAGAATATATTATATTTTTCTTTAAATATGGACTGTCAGATTAAAATAAATCAATCTGGACCGTTCATGGATTAGTTACTATGCATTCCATTTTCTTATAAATAGAAGCTCATTCCTTCATTATTTTCTTACGAATTCACTTAACTCTAGAGAGAGAAACTATAGAGAAAGACTATAGAGAAATAGAAGAAAAGTTTTCTGCTACTTCACTACTCTTATATCAAGAATTATTTTACGGTAAGGGATATTATTCTTTTGTATTCAAGAAGAGAACTTCTGTTATTCCATTTCTTTATTGTTCTATTGCAATAACCTATATACGCGGGCTACCCTATACTTGGTGACATTCTTATATTATTCTGTCTTTATTATTCTGTCGGAATATCCTGTCTATGCTATACGCCGGACCTGGTTCCATTTTTATTATTCCGTCTTTATTATTCTGTTAGAATATCCTCTCTATGCTATACGCCGGACCTGGTTCAATCATTTATTATTCTGTTGGAACATCCTGTCGGTGTGAATTTTACCTGACCTGTTTTGTTATTATTATTTTGTTGGAATAACCGTCTATGCGAAGTACCGCATGCATGATAATATCTTTTGTTATTCCATTCAGTATTATACTCAGTTGATTAAAATTTTGACTTCTATACTCCATGAAATTAGTGGAATATCCTTGATATTTGCGCTTCATCTAGTATTTTTTATGGAAATATTCTTCTGAGGATTCTTGAATTTTATTCTACAAAGAAGTATCATGCTGACAATTTGGACGTTATTGGTTCCTGGATAAATTATTTCTTGAACTTGTTTAATTAAATTCTTATATCATTGTCATCATCCTCATGTTTATGTTATATTGAAAGTCATTTGTGGCCTGTAATGCATAGATGGACTTGGTATGATTATGACCAGGGATTATTAGGTATAATCATGACCGTATATTACAAATGATGTGAAAATTAAAAGTCCTCATTGGCCCGTAGTGCATTGATGGACTGTTTTTTGGTATGATTATGGCTATGGATTCTCTTCGGCCAAGGGAGCAAAGATGAATCGTTTTATGGCATGATCAGGACCGTTGATGAAAACACGATTATCTTTGGCCTGTAGTGCATGGATAATTCGTGGTCGTGATACTAAATAATATCCTTGGCCTGTAGTGCAGAGATGATTTAATGATGTGGATTATTTATTGATCTGAGTCTCAGCGATAAAAGTGATGAAAAACTTTTTAAATCATAAAAGATAGTAGATTCTATTCTCTACTTGACTCTTTTAATGGATTGCTTGTTCCGCTACAGTTAAACTTGATGTCTATTGTATTTTATCAGTTTAACATTGTTTGAGGCTAATGATAATTTATTCTGCATTATCTTAGTCATAATATTTCTTACTGGGCAAGTTAAGCTCACCCTTTCTTCACTGTTCTCTTCAGGAAATGAGAATATAGCTGGGACGAGTCGGGGAACGGAGTGATGGTCCAGAGGATAGCATTAGTAGTCCTCACTATTCTGTGAAATAGTGTGATAATAATTGTAATGAGGACTTCTTTTGAGTTTGTATAATCTCTAGTAGATAATATTTGTATTCAAACTCACAGTTTATGTTTTGTCGTATTGTACACGACAGTGATATTAGTAAGTTGTATTTGAATTCTGTACCATGTATCTGGCGACCCAAGATGGGTGATGTATACCTAATTTTGGGGGCGTCACAATTGGTATCAAAGCTTAGAGATATGATCCCTGGCTAAGATGTGAGACAAGAACTAGGAGGGGAGAGACGGGGAATTCCTTCGCTTGTATGACCTACCTAAGTTTATTTGGTATTTAATTGGTCGGTCAAAGTATAGGGATAATATGTGATATGTTAATTAACCCTTGTTTTGTGACAGTGTTTGAAAATGGAATCCGAGAATGTTGAGATTATCAATGGAGCACAGAAGACCGTTGAGTCTCCACAGATCAATAATCAGGATAATGTGCAAGCAGAGGACAATACTCCTCATGAAAATAATAACACCGATGAAATGGTGAATGATGGGATGGTCAGAGACTTTATACAATTCATGAAACAACAGGCGAAGGTAGCTCCTGTCCAAAATGCAGGTAGAAATACTGATAACTCTCGGACGGTCATCGCTAAACAGTTTAAGGAGCAATTCATGCAACAACGGGCGAAAGCAGCTCCTGTCCATAATGCAGGTGGAAACAATGGTAACCCACAGTTGGTCACCGCTAAGCAGTTCAAGGAGCTGGGACCACCGGAGTTTTTGGGAAAGCCAGAACCACTTAAGGCGGAGACATGGATAAAGCAGATTACCAAGATATTTGATGTCTTGGAATGCTCAGAGGAGCAAAAGGTTCCATTTGCCACCTTTATGTCTTGGGAGAAGTTCCAAGAATTATTCAACGATAAGTACTTTGCTGAAAGTATTCGTCACATGAAGGAGGTAGAATTCATCAAGCTGGAACAAAACAATATGACCGTGTCGCAGTATGAGGCTAAGTTTGCGGAGTTATCCCGGTGTTGAGATCTGATCTGTGACGGTGGCTTTAAAGATTTTGATTAGAAACTATGAATTTTCTGATTGAATTCCGATGACTTTGATCTATTTCCTCAGATGATAGAGGATTTGGATGACGAAGAGTTTTGGCTCCCTAGTTTCTTTTTGAAGATGACTTATTCACGAACTTAAATAAAAAGAGTAATAATAATAACACTCGGAGCAGTAATGGAGGTGGAAAATTTTTTGGGGAAAACAATTGCGGCTATGAGTTTCCAAAAGGATTTGGGTCGTACGGGCCTAACTCGGTGGGCTTGGTTCTAATTTTGGCCTTTGTTTGTACAATCATGGAGCATGTGGAAGTGAAGGCTTAGTTCATTGATCCTATTTTTTTCTCTATATCTTCCCCCAATCTATATTTTCAATTTACTGAATCTTTGAGTCTTGACTGATTGGTAGACTGTTGCGATTGTTGTAACGCCCCTAAAATAGGTCTAATCCAACCAACCTATTCTGAGTCGCCAAAAATATGGTACAGAAAATAACTACAACTTTATTACTACAATTATCGGGCAAAATACAACAACACATGTGTTGTGAGTTTTGATACAAATATATACCAACTGTGACTCATGTCCCAACCTTGGATAATACGTCACAATGGCACCTTACATAAAGGTACAGTCAAAAACTGTTTTAAAAATTAGAATCTTTGGAAAGTGCTCAAGAAAACCTTCGTACATGGGAGGCCATGCATCTAGGTTATGATAGATATCATATGTCCACAGAATTATCCTTGGTTGACCCAATAGACCCCAAAGAAAAATGAAAAGATTACTATCATATTTTTTCCAATGGCGAGTCTTCTCTTGACATAATTATCTCCGTTGTCTCCAAGTGAAAATTATATTTCAAATATAATCCAATATTATATAGGTAGTGCTCGTAGATATACTCAGCAAGTGGATATACACAACCATGTCTTATGATAACACGAGGTTGTATGTCATTAGACATCTTGTATGATAGTGGAAAAAATACCCTTCCAACGTTGGGTTCGCTTCACCCTATTTGATTCACCAAATATAACTACTAAATGATGTATAGAATATAACACACATTTCTATACTGTTTAGGGAGAACCTCCACAGTTAGAGACCACCGTTCTATTCTCCTGTTACCCTCGCTCGACCCAACTACACTTTAATTACCTGAAAGGAATTGTGAAGCAAAAGAGTGAGCACAACTAGCTCAGTAAAGAATATCATGACTAAAGATAAATAAATTATCAATACCCTTCATCAGTAATAAATCAGAGATTTAGAATATATGGTAGATGATAAAACTTTTCAACCATAGTTGCAGCGGAACGAGCAATCCATTAGAAGAGTCAAATAGACCATAATGTCTATTATCTTCTCTATGTTAAAAGTCCACCAACAATGTTTTATCCCTGTAACATCAATCAACAGTTCATGTCCACAATCATATGAATAACTCATAATCATATTTGTGGTTCCAAATTCCTTTTCTCACCCAGAACAAAGATAATTTTCATCACATATCTTTACCTGAAACATCAAAGATCATGGTTATACCAAATCACAGTTCATGTTCATAATAATACTAATAAATCCATCTTTGCACTACGGGCCAAAGATATTCAACAATAGGTCTTCTTTGCGCTACGGGCCAAAGATATTCACCAATAATTCATCTTTGCACTATAGGCCAAAGATATTCAACAAGTCATCTTTGCACTACGGCCCAAAGATATTCACATCTCAAAGAAATATATAATCATTTCATAATTTATATAAACAATAATTATAACCATGTTAATCAATTCACCTTTGCACTTAAGCTAAAGATAATCGTTTATAAATCCAATGGTCATGATTATACCAGTCAACAATTTATATTTGCACTACTAGCCAAAGAGAACTCATAGTCACGATCATACCAATAATCTACCCATCTTAACACTTAAGTCAAAGAGAAATATCATCACCGGAATTATAAAAATGTTATATATGATAATAAAAACAATATGATCAACAATTGCATTTAATTTCAAGAATAAGATTCATAAATCAATGATTTCATAACACCTTAATCCAAATATTATAAATCACTTAATAATCTCATAATCTAATATTATTAATATTACCACAATATCTTAATCATTTCTTAAACTTATAAATAATTTATTTTAATTATTTATACTTTACTAATTAATGCATTTAATCATTTTAAAATGCCAAACTCATAAGATTTCATCACCAATAACCAAAACCCTCATCAAAAATCTGCATATACCTTATATAGGATTCTTAAGCCATAAAATCATATTTTCCAAATTTCTTACTTCACATAATATATTTAATTCATTTACTCATAACTAGACCATTTTCATGAAAAATATCAAATTAGTTCCAAAAATATTTCTTTTCTGAGATTTAGCATAATATAGTCCCATATTGAACATATATTTTTCTCAGAATTTTTAAAATTCATTTACTATTTTTCATATGGCCAAAACTGCCGAATATTTAGACATTTATCATAAATTGTTCTTTTGTCCAAAAATTCTAAAATTTATACGGTATATTTCTGTTATATACATGTACTCCCAATAAAACTTTCATCAATTTTGGAGTTAACCACAAGGAGTTATAAGTATTTACTTTTAAAATAGTTTTTCTCATAAAATCCATAACTCTTAATCTATATATCCAAAAATTGCCAATTTTGGATACAATCAACAAAACTCATCAAATTATCATTTTAAATTTTTTCAGAATCTTTGAAGGTTCGCAAAAATTTTGAAATTGAAAAACATAATAACCCTTAAAATTCCTTACTATCCCTTACCTCAAAAGAGCAGTACTGGAATGTCGGATATAACGCTGAACGAACTTGCACCGTATAGCAACACTCAAATATCTAAATACTCATAAAATACGCTCGATAATATAGAGAGAGAAAACTACAATTTTTGGTGTGATTTTCAATTCTAACCTAAGCACCCTATTTATAGGAAATTGCTTAGAACACCAAAGTATAAAATTTAATAAAATATTAATATATTTATATTATTTTCTTACGCACACCTTGCCATCTGAATTCAGCAACAAACACATGCAAGTGGGTCTCACAAACACACCAAAAATATTTTTCTTTTAAAAAATATTTAAAACTTCAAAAATCAATTATTTCGGAACTTCAATAATTCATAATAAATAACCTCTTTATCAGAAAAATTCAAATCTTATGTCTATTTATAGGAAATTTAATTCTCTATAACTTTGCAGAAGAAAGTTTTTCCAAATTCCAAACAAAAATTGACCGAAATCCACAAACGGACGATTTTACAAGCTATAATTAAATTTCAGTAAAAATTTGTGTCCAACAACACACAAAACATGTGTTAAACATTTAATGCAACAAAAATACTCTTCCTCATTTATTCATATATCACACATTCATTGTAAAAATATCACCATTATTATATTATTAAAATATAATAATATATTTAAGATAAAATATCAACTTTCAACAATTATCACATTAAAAATTTTCTCCATCTATATGCACATAAAATGAATATTTTCTTTATCATATAAATTAATAATTAATTATTCACAAATAATATTACAGAATCACAATATTGACAACCAGTGTAAGACCCCAACTTTTGTGAATAAAGATGAATTTTTTATAAATATCATTTTTGAATATTATGGAATGAATTGGATATAATGTTATAGTTGTGGGTAATATTTATAAATTTTGCAAAGTACGCAAGTTGTTATATAATATTCGATTGGTCGGGGAATATTCGTTTTATACAGAAAATATTCGTACAACAGCACAATCATTGGTGGACCCCACAATGGAATTATTATCGGATTGAGAAAACGATAAAAATATTTTATGAAAATAATGACAGAAGTTTTACCGTTAATACTGTTGAACTACTCGGTATTAAAAGTACAGTAATACGCGTGGTTGCATAGTAGCACACAGTATTAATTATTGATGCTTACGTGATAAGCCACTCAATTTTGTTGGTATTATTAATGTAATAATACATAAAATCTTTTTATATAAAACATAATACTTTTATAAAGTTATTCTATAAATAGAATATATTATATTCTATTATGCACAGTGTTGCATAGTGTCTACATAGTGTTTTGCATAGTAAAATCTTATTATATAAAACAGAATACTTTTATAAAGTTATCTGTTTTATTAGACAATAATTAGAATATATTATATTTTATTATGCATAGTGTTTGCATAGTGCATGCATAGAGTTTGCATAGTAAAATCTTTTATAAAGTTATTCGTTTTATCAGATTATAAATAAAATATATTATATTTTATTTAAAAGATTTTGTTTTAAATATGGACCGTCAGATTAAAGTAAATCAATCTGGACCGTTCATGAGTTAGTTACTATGCAGTCCATTTTTCTATAAATAGAAGCTCATTCTTTCATTATTTCTTACGAATTCACTGAAACTCTAGAGAGATAAATGGGAGCTGTCATTTACACTCCTAAATTTACCTCATTTTCACTTTACAAATTTAAACAATTAGCACAGTAGTAAGCAAGGATCGATCCCACAAAGAGTGATTTGTTTTATATTTATTCTACGATTTCTAATGGAAAGGGAATTTTGAATTAATTAATTAAATTAACAAGAATAAACTAAAAAGAATAAACAATGAATAAAAAGCTTCAGTTCTTCAGTTTAGTATCACCTTTTTATAATACTAAATTAATCAAGTATAACATTATTTACCCTTCAATGAAACTAATATCTCTAGGTAACAACAAGCTCTGCTACCTGAAACTGTCCTTAGATTGTCACTCAATAAATAAGCTCTTCACAAGATTCTAACAATTATATAACCTAGAATAAGCTCTCTAGATTTAATATAATAGCAGCATTAAGAACTAGGAAATTAGACTATTCCAAGCAACAAACACATAAGCTCGGATTGTTTAACTTGTCTTCTGATAATCATAGCAATACTCAAAAACTTGTCCACAATCAGATATTACTAATTACTACTTGTGATTAGAAACAATATCAATTACACGTAATATTATTCATTGCTCTAGCATATGATATTTGTTAACCAACTCAATCCTGCAGAAATCAAATCAGTTAAACCAAATAGAATTCATAAATTAAATCAGATTATCAAGAATGAATTTCATGTGAGAAGGAATAAATAATGAATACTCAATTAACCATTAATTATAAATAAGGTTCAACATCTCTTAGAACTGAATAAAAAGAACTTAGCTCATGTCTTCAATCCTCCAATGTTGTAGATGAGAGAATGTAGTAGATGATTGAATCCATAAAACCCTGAATCTCATCCTCTATTTATAGTGTTAGAGAAAGTCCTAAATCCTATAAAAAGTAGAAATCCAAATCCTAAAAGGAATTACAAATCATAACTAGTTTCCATAAAGAAATAGAATCCAATTTGGAAATAAATCTTAGTCTAAAGATATTCTAATTCTAATAGAAATATCAATCCAATTCCATGTAAAAATCTGTCAAAATATGCTTTTAGAAACTTTCTAAAAATCCAAGATTTTTTAATTTTCCCGCTCAAATTCGCTGGGGCGAATTTCCATTTCCTGCTGCGACATCCTTTAGTAAAACGAGCATAACTTTTGATCTGGGAGGACTTACGGGGCCTGCTACCTATCAAAACGAAGATATCGACAAAATATACAACTTTCTTTCTTTGAGATTTGACAGATTCTGGCTGGATCAAGGTCGAAATCGGCTCCAAGTAACTTCTGTGTAAATTGCAACTTCCAAACTTTGAGGTTGAACGTCCGTTTAGTAAAAATATCATAACTTTTTCATATGAACTCCGATTGGGACGATTGAAAATATTCCAAAAAGCTAAGGAAGAGCTCTACAATAAAATCCAAGTCCCAATCCAAGACCATGCATCCAACTTAATGCTAAAAACCCTGTAATTTTCTTTTTTTCTCATTTCAGCTCCAATTCCTCCTGAAATCATTAAACACCTTAATAAGCTTATATACACATGAAACATGCAATAAAACTAAATATAATGGAATCAAAATACATGAATAATATGCACTCATTAATAAACTATAGAGAGAAAGAAGAAAAGTATTCTGCTACTTTACTACTCATATATTCAGTACTCTTCTTCTTAAGGTAGGGAATATTATTTGTTGTACTCGTATGGAGTATTATTTCTTTTGTATTCATGAAGAGAACTTCTGTTATTCCATTCTTTATTATTATGCTGGAATAATCAGTATACGCGGATTACCCTATACTTGGTGACATTCTTCTATTATTCTGTCTTTATTATTATTCTATTATTGAACATTCTGTTTGTCTTTATTATTATTCTGGTGCTCCTGTTCTATTCGTGAAAAATAAATATGGGAGTATGCGACTTTGTATTGATTATCGGGAGTTGAATCATGTCACCATCAAAAATAGATACCCATTGCCACATATTGATGACCTGTTCGACCAGTTGCAAGGAGCCAAATTCTTTTCAAAGATGATCTTCGTTCAGGATATCACCAATTGAAGATTAGAAACGATGACATTCCAAAGACGAATTTCAGAACTCGGTATGAGCATTATGAATTCCTAGTCATGTCCTTTGGATTGACTAATGCTCCTGCTGCCTTCATGGATATGATGAACCGAGTATTCAAGAAATATTTGGATCACTTTGTGGTCATTTTTATTGATGACATCATTATTTATTGCAAAAGTCGTGAAGATCATGAGCAACACTTGAGGCCGATACTCCAAAAGCTTCATGAATACAAGCTTTATGCCAAGTTAAAGACATGCGAGTTCTGGCTTGAGTAAGTAGCATTCCTTGGGCACGTGGTATCAAGTCATAGAATATCTGTTGACCCAACAAAGATTGAAGCTATGCAAAGCTGGGAGCAACCTAAATCAGTGACCGAAGTACGTAGCTTTCTCGGCTTAGCTGGTTATTATCGGAGATTCTTAGAAGGGTTTTCTCGAATCGCTACTCCACTAACTCAGCTGACTCGAAAAGATACAAAGCTCGGTTGGAGCGAGGAATGTGAGAAGAGTTTTCAAGAACTCAAGAGGAGACTCATTTCAGCACCTATTCTGACAATACCATCTGGTTCGGAGGGATTTGTCATCTACGGTGATGCTTCGGCAAAGGGTTAGGATGTGTTCTCATGCAACATGGGAAAGTCATAGCCAATGCCTCACGAAAACTAAAAGAATATGAGAGGAATTATCCTACTCGTGATCTAGAGTTGGCAGCTATTGTCTTCGCACTAAAGATTTGGAGACATTACTTGGGTCATTGTTGATAGATTGAACAAGTCTGCTCATTTCTTACCGATACGAGAAACTTATACACTTGAACGTCTTGCTCGTATGTACATAAACGAGGTTGTATGATTGCATGGTATGCTAGTATCCATAGTTTCTGATCGAGATCCATGATTCACTTCAAGATTTTGGGTTAGTTTGCAAAAAGCTATGGGCACGGATTTACGATTTAGCTCAGCATATCATCCTCAGACGGATGGGAAGTCGGAGAGGAATATTCAAACTCTTGAAGATCTATTAAGACTCCGTGTCCTTGAATTCAAGGGAAGTTGGGATAAGTTCTTACCATTGGTGGAGGCTTCCTACAACAACAGTTATCAAACAAGTATTGACATGGCTCCATTTGAGGTGTTGTATGGAAGAAAGTGTCGTTCTCTAGTATGCTGGGATGAGGTGGGAGAAACAACAATGTTGGGACCAGAGTTGGTACGTATGACTACAGAAAAGATTCAAACGATCCGGCAACGTATAAAAACGTCACAAGATCGACAAAAGAGTTATGCTGATCTTCATCGAAAGGATGTAGAATTCGATATAGGAGATCATGTGTTGTTACGTGTTGCTCCATGGAAAGTAGTTACGAGATTTGGAAAGAGGGGAAAGCTCAATCCTCGATTCATCGGCCAATTTTTAATCCTCGATAGAGTAGGAACTGTGGCCTATAGACTCGCTTTACCGCCAAGTATGTCTCATGTTCATAACGTTTTTCACATATCTATGTTACGTAAATATGTGAAAGACCCGAACCACATTATTGAGTTAGAACCAGATGAAATAGCGGAAGATTTGACGTATGAAGAGGTTCTTGTTCAAATCTTGGATAAGAAGGAACATATTCTACGCTCCAAGGTTATACCTCAAGTCAAAATTTTGTGGAGAAACTACGATGTTGTGGAAATGACTTGGGAGTTAGAATATGAAATGAAATCAAGGTATCCTTACCTCTTCGACATACCAGGTACGTACCCTAATTTTGAGGGCGAAATTTCATAAGAAGGGGAGGTTGTAAGACCCCAACTTTTGTGAATAAAGATGAATTTTCTATAAATATCATTTTTGAATATTATGGAATGAATTTGATATAATGTTATACTTGTGGGTAATATTTATAAATTTTGCAA
Organism: Panax japonicus; assembly: GCA_020205505.1. Lineage (NCBI taxonomy): Eukaryota > Viridiplantae > Streptophyta > Magnoliopsida > Apiales > Araliaceae > Panax > Panax japonicus. The sequence continues at coordinate 91,135,928 of CM035113.1, forward strand.
AGTACGCAAGTTGTTATATAATATTCGATTGGTCGGGGAATATTCGTTTTAAACAGGGAATATTCGTACAACGGCACAATCATTGGTGGAACCCATAACGGAATTATTGTCGGATTCAGAAAACGATAAAAATATTTTATGAAAATAACGGCGGAAGTTTTATTGTTAATACTGTTGAACTACTCGGTAGTAAAAGTACAGTAATACGCGTGGTTGCATAGTAGCACACGATATTGATTATTGATGCTTACGTGATAAGTCACTCAGTTTTGTTGGTATTATTAATGTAATAATACAGAAAATCTTTTTATATAAAATAGAATACTTTTATAAAGTTATTCTATAAATAGAATATATTATATTCTATTATGCATAGTATTGCATAGTGTCTGCGTAGTGTTTTGTATAGTAAAATCTTTTTATATAAAATAGAATACTTTTATAAAGTTATCTATTTTATTAGACAATAATTAGAATCTATTATATTTTATTATGCATAGTGTTTGCATAGTGCATGCATAGTGTTTGCATAGTAATTTTTTTTTTATAAAGTTATTCATTTTATTAGATTATAAATAGAATATATTATATTTTATTTAAAAGATTTTGCTTTAAATATGGACCGTCAGATTAAAGTAAATCAATCTGGACCGTTCATGAGTTAGTTACTATGCAGTCCATTTTTCTATAAATAGAAGTTCATTCCATCATTATTTCTTACGAATTCACTGAAACTCTAGAGAGATAAACTATAGAGAGAAAGAAAATAAGTATTCTGCTACTTCAGTACTCATATATCCAGTACTCTTCTTCTTAAGGTAGGAAATATTATTTGTTGTACTCGTAGGGAATATTATTTCTTTTGTATTCATGAAGAGACCTTCTGTTATTCCATTCTTTATTATTCTGCTGGAATAACCAGTATACGTGGATTACCCTATACTTGGTGACATTCTTCTATTATTCCGTCTTTATTATTATTCTGTTAGAACATCCTGTCTGTGCGTTTTACGTCGGACCTGGTTCCGTCTTTATTATTATTCTGTTGGAATATCCTGTCTGTGCGTTTTACGCCGGACCTGGTTCCGTTATATAATATTCTGTTGGAAAAATCTGTCTATGCGAGTACCGCATGCATGGTGATTTCTGTTGTTATTCTATTCTTTATTATTCTGTTGGAACATACTGTCGGTGCGAATTTCGCCTAACCTGGTTCAGTTATTTACTATTCTATTGGAATAACCTGTCTATGCGAAGTACCGCATCACTCATTCTTACTCGTTCAGTTATTTCTTCTTTTAGCTCAGATTCCATCTTTATCATCTTATACTCTGCCAAAGAATGCTTCTGCTCAAGCATCACATATCGGGTAACACAAGCTTGAATTGTTCCATCCTTTTGTTCCACGATCGCCTGTCGTTCTTCAGCTTGCTCTTCTAACTCATGAATACGATTTTGAAATTCTAAATTTTGATCATATCATACCTCTAATAAACTCTCCTCAGGTACCTCTTCTTCCTCTTCTTCTTCACTCTCAGCTGTTACCTCTTTGACTATCTCGGGTGCAACTATCAATTCTTCACTCACCACGTGGATATCTCTAATTCCTTCTTTGTCAGACATCACATTATCATGGATAGTGATTAGAGGTATCCCCACGGTCTCATTCACTCCATTGTTAACATTCTCAACAGTCATTCTCAAATACTGCCATAAAATAAGGGTTAATTAAACAAATTAACATATCACATAATATCCCGATATTATGATTGACCAACAAATAAGCTTAGGTAGGACACACTAGCGTAGGATTTACTCATCTATCCCCTCCTAGTTATATTCCCCGATCTCCGTTAGAGATCATATCCCTAAGCTCTGATACCAAATGTGACAACCCCAAAATAGGTCCATTCCATCCAACCCATTCTGAGTCGCCAAATACATGGTACAGAAAATAACGACAACTTTATTACAACAATTGTCGTGCAAAAAACAACAACACATATACCAACTGTGACACTCATCCCAACCTTGGATAACACGTCACAATGACACCTTACATAAATGTATAGTCAAAAACTGTTTTAGAAATTAGAATCTTTGGGAAGTGCTCAAGGAAACCTTTGTACATGGGAGGCCATGCTTCTAGGTTATGATAGATATCATATGGCCACAGAATTATCCTTAGTTGACCCAATAGACCCCAAAGAAAAACGAGAAGATTACTATCATATTCTTCCCAATGGTGAGTTTTCTCTTGATTTATCATTATCTCCACTGTCTCAAATTGAGAATTATACTTCAAACAAATATCAAGATTATATAGGTAGTGCTCGTAAATATACTCAGCAAGTGGATGAGCACAACCCTATTTTATGATGACACGAGGTTGTATGTCATTAGACATTTTGTATGATAGTGGCAAAACACCCTTCCAACGTTGGGTTCGCCTCTCCCTATATGATTCACCAAATATAACTACTAAAAGATGTATACAACACACTTGTCTATACTGTTTAGGGAGAACTCCACAACTAGAGACCACCGTTCTATTCCCTTGTTACCCCCGCTCGACACAGCTACACTTTTATTACCTTAAAGGAATTGTGAAGCAAAAGGGTGAGCACAACTAGCTCAGTAAAAAATATCATGACTAAAGATAATTAAATTATCAATAGCCTTCATCAATAACAAATCAGAGATTTAGAACATATGGTAGATGATAAAAATTTCAACCATAGTTGCAGCGGAACGAGTAATCCATTAGAAGAGTCAAATAGACAATACAGTCTATTATCTTTTCCATTTTAAAAGTCCACCAACAATGTTTTATCCCTGTAACATCAATCAACAGTTTCTTTCCATAATTATATGAATATCTCGTAATCATAATTGTTATTCTAAATTCCTCTTCGTACCCAGGACGAATATAATTTTCATCACATGTCTTTACCTGAAACATCAAAGATCATGGTTATACCAAATCACAGTTCCTGTTCATAATCATACTAATAAATTCATCTTTGCACTACGGGCCAAAGATATTCATCCACAGTTCATCTTCCCACCACTGGCCAAAGATATTCAACAACAGGTCATCTTTTCACTACGGGCCAAAGATATTTGTTAACAGTCCATCTTTGTACTACTGGCCAAAGATATTCATAAAAATTTATCTTTACACTACAGGCCAAAGATATTCCTAAACTGTTCATATTTACACTACAAGCCAAATATATTCATCAACAGTTCATATTTGCATTACAGGCCAAATATATTAATATCTCAAAGAAATATATAATCATTTCAGAATTTATATAAACAATAATTATAACCATGTTGATCAATTCACCTTTGCACTTAAGCTAAAGATATTCAATTATAAATTCAATGGTCATGACCATACCAGTCACAATTCAACTTTTCACTACTGGCTAAAGAGAACCCTAGTCATGATCATACCAATAATCTACTCATCTTTACCCTCCAGTGAAAGAGAATATCAACATCAGGATTTTAAAAATATTATATATGATAATTAAATCAGTATAATAAATATATAGTTTTAATCTCCAGAGTAATATTCATAAATTAACAATAATTTGGTTAGAAAAAGAAACCAATTTTGTAGTGAATAGTATCCGTGAATAGTAACTCATGAATACTAGCCCTGACACAAAAAGGTAGAAATTCCACAATAAAATTCATACCAATATTTTGGTATAATGATATTGAAAAAATAACATTTCTTAAACTTATAAATAATTTATTTTAATTATTTACACTTTACTAAATAATGCATTTAATCATCATAAAATGCCAAACTTATAAGATTTTATCACCAATAACTAAAACTCTCATAAAAAATCTGCATATACCACATATATGATTCTCAAGCCATAAAATCATATTTTCCAATTTTCTTCCTTCACATAACATATTTAACTCATTTATTCATAACTAGTCTATTTTCATGAAAAATACCAAATCAGTTCCAAAAATATTTCTTTTCTGAAATTTAGCAGAATATAGACCCATATTGAACATATATTTTTCTTAGAATTTTTAAAATTCATTTACTATTTTTCATATGGCCAAAATCGCCGAATATTTAGATATTTATCATAAATTGTACTTTTATCCAAAAATTCCAAAATTCACAGAGTATACTGATATTATATAGATGTACTCCCAATAAAAATTTTATCAATTTTGGAGTTAACTACAAGGAGTTATAAGCGGTTACTTTTAAAATAATCTTTTCTCATAAAATTCATAACTCTTAATATATACATCCAAAAATCACCATTTTTGGACACAATCAATAAAACTCATCAACATATCATTTCAAATATTTCCAGAATTTTTTGAAGGTCAGAAGAAGTACGAACAGAAAAACATAATAACCCTTAAAATCCCTTACTATCCCTTACAATCCCTTACTATCCTTTACCTCAAAAGAGCAGTACTTCTGACTGGAATATCGGATGAAAAACCGAAAGAAAGTTCTACTAAATAGCAACTCTCAAAGTATCTAAATACTCTAAAAAATATGCTTAATAATATAGAGAGAAAGAAAACTTGTTTTTGGTGTGATTTTCAATTCTAACTTAGCCCTCTATTTATAGGAAAATATTAGCAGACTTGACCTGCAACCTGATGGCTTTACCTGCTACTATTCTCACCCACCACATTTGAAATAAAATTCAGCACATTTCTTTACCAACCACAAGTGGGTCCCACTCAATTCTAGAATTTTCTACCAAATGCTAAATTTCGGATACTTCAACAATTTCTGAACCATTCACCTCTTAAAATTCATAACAAATCATACGTTCATTTTTAACGGTTCAAAATTTGTGGACATATACTCAACTTATATATGTATAACATATCCAAAAATTACAACGATCCAACGGTCGGATTAAAAATTATAACTCACGCAATATATCTCAAAAATAATGGTTTAATTTTTAATACCTTCATTCCGACAAAAATACTGATAAAATACCTCAACATTAATTCTTTCATTTAAAACCACATAAATAGATCCATCATTTATATCCACATCAAATAAATATTTCCTTATCATATAAATCAATAATTAATTATTCACAAATAATATTACAGAATCACAATTATGACAACCAGGCCGTTCCCAGGAAAGAGGGGGCTTTTCAATAAGAATTTCTCCTTACTGGCGCGCAATTAGGTGACCAAACCTCTCCTTGACAGAACTTTATTGACATTGCCAATAATGCTATCTAATAATATTATTCAAATAATATGAATTATTGATCTGATAATGAGAAATATTGTGCAGTGATAATTATTGAAACAACAATAATATAAAATATCAACGCAGCAATTATTGAATCAATAAAATAAAATATTAAACATTAATTACTGTAACAATTATTGAGTAGTGCCTTCTTATGTAAGGATCAATAAGTAAAAAATACTGTGTAAAACCGTGTGCTACTGTGCAAACACGCATATTACTGTATTTTAACCACCGAGTATTCCAACAGTGTTAACGGTAACGATTACGCCGTTATTTATAAAAACTTAATTTTGTCATTTTCTTCATCCGACAGTTATTCTGTTATGGGACCCACAAATGGCTGCGCCGTCGTACGAATATTCCCCGACAGAAAGAATATTTCACGACCAAACGAATATTCCCCGACAACAATGAATATTTTATAACCACTTGTGTATTTTGAAAAAAAATTTATATATCACCTTTAACTTGAACTTTTATCAATTTAACCATTTACTGAATAGTAATTATAAGAAAAATTGAATACTTTTATTTCATAAAATTCGGGGTCTTACAATCTCCCCTCCTTATGAAATTTAGTCCCTAAAATTTACTTACCTGGTATTTCGAAAAGTTGAGAATACCTTGCTTCCATTTCAGATTCTATCTCCCCGGTCATCATGATTTCTCCATCGCTCATCTCCCGTGATAACTTCATTTGGATTCCTCATTTGTTGGTAAGTCATGACAACCGCCATCCCTCGAACTACCCGGCTTTGACTTGTCTGGGGCAGCATTTGGCGTCATCACTACCGTTGGAATATATTTTTCTATATGACATATTCCTCCCTCAACTACCTCGTCGTACACCTGTTTCAGGATCTGAATCATCAATCTTCAATCCATATCGAATTCAGGTTGACCGCTATGTACAGGGTAATTCAAAACTCGATGTTGGGTTCTCCCAATTTCTTTCCAAAAAGAGAAATTCATGTCATCTTTTTTAGTCTTCTTAGATCGGACATCTCTTTCCACAATATCCACGTGTCGTGTGGATTTTACCCATGCATCACTCATTCTTACTCGTTTAGTTTTTTCTTCTTTTAGCTCAGATTCCATAATTATCATCTTATACTCTGCCAAAGAATGCTTCTATTCAAGCATCACATATCGGGTAACACAAACTTGAATTGTTGCATCCTATTGTTCCACGACCGCATGTCGTTCTTCAGCCTGCTCTTCTAACTCATGAATACGATTTTGAAATTCTACATTTTGATCATATAATACCTCTAATAAACTCTCCTCAGGTACCTATTCTTCCTCTTCTTCCTCACTCTCAACTGTTACCTCTGTGACTATCTTGGGTGCAACTATCAATTCTTCACTCACCACATGGATATCTCTAATTCCTTCTTCATCTGACATCACATTATCATGGTTAGTGATTAGAGGTATCCCCACGGTCTCATTCACTCCATTGTTAACATTTTCAGCAGCCATTCTCAAATATTACCATAAAATAAGGGTTAATTAAACAAATTAACATATCACATACTATCCCGATATTATGACTGACCAACAAATAAGCTTAGGTAGGACAAACTAGCGAAGGATTTACTCATCTCTCCCCTCTTAGTTATATTCCCCGATCTCCTCCAAAGATCATATCCCTAAGCTCTGATACCAAATGTGACAACCCCAAAATAGGTCAATTCCATCCAACCCATTCCGAGTCGCCAAATACATGGTACAAAAAACAACAACAACTTTATTACAACAATTGTCGTGCAAAATACAATAACACATATACTGTGAGTTTGGATACAAATATATATACCAACTGTTACTCTCATCCCAACCTTGGATAGCACGTCACAATGACACCTTACATAAATGTATAGTCAAAAACTGTTTTAGAAATTAGAATCTTTGGGAAGTGCTCAAGGAAACCTTTGTACATGGGAGGCCATGCTTCTAGGTTATGATAGATATCATATGGCCACAGAATTATGCTTGGTTGACCCAATAGACCCCAAAGAAAAATGAGAAGATTACTATCATATTCTTCCCAATGGTAAGTTTTCTCTTGACTTATCATTATCTCCACTGTCTCAAATTGAGAATTATACTTCAAACAAATACCAAGATTATATAGGTAGTGCTCGTAAATATACTCAGCAAGTGGATGAGCATAACCCTGTCTTATGATGACACGAGGTTGTATGTCATTAGACATCTTGTATGATAATGGCAAAACACCCTTCCAACGTTGGGTTCGCCTCTCCCTATATGATTCACCAAATATAACTACTAAAAGATATATACAACACACTTATCTATACTGTTTAGGGAGAACTCCACATCTAGAGACCACCGTTCTATTCCCTTGTTACCCCCGCTCGACCCAACTACACTTTTATTACCTGAAAGGAATTGTGAAGCAAAAGAGTGAGCACAACTAGTTCAGTAAAAAATATCATGACTAAAGATAATTAAATTATCAATAGCCTTCATCAATAACAAATCAGAGATTTAGAACATATGGTAGATGATAAAAATTTCAACCATAGTTGCAGCGGAATGAGCAATCCATTAGAAGAGTGAAATAGACAATACAGTCTATTATCTTTTCCATTTTAAAAGTCCACCAACAATGTTTTATCCCTGTAACATCAATCAACAGTTCCTTTCCACAATTATATGAATATCTCGTAATCATAATTGTTATTCTAAATTCCTCTTCGTACCCAGGACGAATATAATTTTCATCACATGTCTTTACCTGAAACATCAAAGATCATGGTTATACCAAATCACAGTTCCTGTTCATAATCATACTAATAAATTCATCTTTGCACTACGGGCCAAAGATATTCATCCACAGTTCATCTTCGCACCACTGGCCAAAGATATTCAACAACAGGTCATCTTTTCACTACGGGCCAAAGATATTTGTTAACAGTCCATCTTTGTACTACTGGCCAAAGATATTCATCAACAATTTATCTTTTCACTACAGGCCAAAGATATTCCTAAACAGTTCATATTTACACTACAAGCCAAATATATTCATCAACAGTTCATATTTGCATTACAGGCCAAATATATTAATATCTCAAAGAAATATATAATCATTTCAGAATTTATATAAACAATAATTATAACCATGTTGATCAATTCACCTTTGCACTTAAGCTAAAGATATTCAATTATAAATTCAATGGTCATGATCATACCAGTCACAATTCAACTTTTCACTACTGGCTAAAGAGAACCCTAGTCATGATCATACCAATAATCTATACATCTTTACACTACAGTGAAAGAGAATATCAACATCAGGGTTATAAAAATATTATATATGATAATAAAATCAGTATAATCAATATATAATTTTAATCTCCAGAGTAATATTCATAAATCAACTATAATTTGGTTAGAAAAAGAAACCAATTTTGTAGTGAATAGTATCCGTAAATAGTAACTCATGAATTGTAACTCGTAAATAATAACTCATGAATAGTAACCCTGACACAAAAAGGTAGAAATTCCACAATAAAATCCATACTAATATTTCGGTATAATGATATTGAAAGAATAACATTTCTTAAACTTATAAACAATTTATTTTAATTGTTTACACTTTACTAAATAATGCATTTAATAATCATAAAATGCCAAACTTATAAGATTTCATCACCAATAACTAAAACACTCTTAAAAAATCTGCATATACCACATATATGATTCTCAAGCCATAAAATCATATTTTTCAATTTTCTTCCTTCACATAACATATTTAACTCATTTATTCATAACTAGTCCATTTAATGAAAAATACCAAATCAGTTTCAAAAATATTTCTTTTCTGTGATTTAGCAGAATATAGTCCCATATTGAACATATATTTTTCTTAGAATTTTTAAAATTCATTTACTATTTTTCATATGGCCAAAACCGCCGAATATTTAGATATTTATCATAAATTGTACTTTTATCCAAAAATTTCAAAATTCACAGAATACACTGATATTATATAGATGTACTCTCAATAAAATTTTTATCAATTTTGGAGTTAACCACAAGGAGTTATAAGCGGTTACTTTTAAAATAGTCTTTTCTCATAAAATTCATAACTCTTATTATATACATCCAAAAATTACCATTTTTGGACACAATCAATAAAACACATCAACATATCATTTCAAATATTTCTAGAATTTTCTGAAGGTCAGAAGAAGTACGAACTGAAAAATATAATAACCCTTAAAATCCCTTATAATCCCTAACCTCAAAAGGGCAGTACTTCTGACTGGAATATTGGATGAAAAACCGAAGGAAACTTCTACTAAATAGCATCTCTCAAAGTATCTAAATACTCTCAAAAATATGCTTAATAATATAGAGAAAAAGAAAACTTGTTTCTGGTGTGATTTTCAATTCTAACTTAGCCCTCTATTTATAGGAAAATTTTAGCAGACTTGACCTGCAACCTGATGGCTTTAGCTGCTACTATTCCCACCCACCACATTTGAAATAAAATTCAGCACATTTCTTCACCAACCACAAGTGGGGCCCATTCAATTCTAGAATTTTCCACCAAAATGCTAAATTCGGATACTTCAACAATTTCTGAACCATTCACCTCTTAAAATTCATAACAAATCATACGTTCATTTTTAACTGTTCAAAATTTGTGGACATATACTCAACTTATATATGTATAATATATCCAAAAATTACAACGATCAAACGGTTCGATTAAAAATTATAACTCACGCAATATATCTCAAAAACACTGGTTTAATTTTTAATACCTTCATTCCGACAAAAATACTGATAAAATACCTCAACATTAATTCCTTCATTTATAACCACATAAATAGATCCATCATTTGTATCCACATCAAATAAATATTTCCTTATCATATAAATCAATAATTAATTATTCATAAATAATATTACAGAATCACAATTATGACAACCAGACCGTTTCCAGGAAAGAGGTGGCTTTCCAATAAGAATTTCTCCTTACTGGCGCGTAATTAGGTGACCAAACCTCTCATTGACTGAACTTTCTAGACATTGCCAATAATGCTATCTAATAATATTATTCAAATAATATGAATTATTGATCTGATAATGAGAAATATTGTGCAGTGATAATTATTAAAACAACAATAATATAAAATATCAACGCAGCAATTATTGAATCAATAAAATAAAATATTTAACAGTAATTACTGTAACAATTATTGAGTAGTGCCTTCTTATGTAAGGATCAATAATTTAAAAATACTGTGTAAAACCGTGTGCTACTGTGCAAACACGCATATTACTGTATTTTAACCACCGGGTATTCCAATAGTGTTAACGATAACGATTACGCTGTTATTTATAAAAACTTAATTTTGTCATTTTCTTCATCCGACAGTTATTCTGTTATGGGACCCACAAATGGCTGCGCCGTCGTATGAATATTCCCCGACAGAAAGAATATTCCACGACCAAACGAATATTCCCCGGCACCAATGAATATTTTATAACCACTTGTGTATTTTGAAAATTTTTTCATATATCACCCTTAACTTTAACTTTTATCAATTTAACCATTTACTGAATAGTAATTATAAGAAAAATTAAATACTTTTATTTCATAAAATTCGAGATCTTACAATCTCCCCTCCTTATGAAATTTCGTCCCCGAAATTTACGTACCTGGTATTTCGAAAAGTTGAGAATACCTTGCTTCTATTTCAGATTCTATCTCCCCGGTTATCATGATTTCTCCATCGCTCATCTCCCGTGATAACTTCATTTGGGTTCCTCATTTGTTGGGAAGTCATGACAACCGCCATCTCTCGAACTACCCGGCTTTGACTTGTCTGGGGTAGCATTTGGCGTCATCACTACCGTTGGAATATATTTTTCTATATGACATATTCCTCCCTCAACTGCCTCGCCGTACTCCTGTTTCAAGATCTGAATCATCAATCTTCGATCCATATCGAATTCAGGTTGACCGCTATGTACAGGGTAATTCAAAACTCGATGTTGGGTTCTCCCAATTGCTTTCCAAAAAGAGAAATTCATGTCATCTATTTTAGCCTTCTTAGATCGGACATCTCTTTCCACAATATCCACGCGTCGTGTGGCTTTTACCCATGCATCACTCATTCTTACTCGTTCAGTTTTTTCTTCTTTTAGCTCAGATTCCATATTTATCATCTTATACTCTGCTAAAGAATGCTTCTGTTCAAGCATCACATATCAGGTAACACAAGCTTAAATTGTTGCATCCTTTTGTTCCACGACCGCATGTCGTTCTTCAGCCTGCTCTTCTAACTTATGAATACGATTTTGAAATTCTACATTTTGATCATATAATACCTCTAATAAACTCTCCTCAAGTACCTCTTCTTCCTCTTCTTCCTCACTCTCAGCTGTTACCTCTGTGACTATCTCAGGTGCAACTATCAATTCTTCACTCACCACATGGATATCTCTAATTCCTTCTTCGTCTGACATCACATTATCATGGTTAGTGATTAGAGGTATCCCCACGGTCTTATTCACTCCATTGTTAACATTCTCAGCAGCCATTCTCAAATACTGCCATAAAATAAGTGTTAATTAAACAAATTACCATATCACATACTATCCCGATATTATGACTGACCAACAAATAAGCTTAGGTAGGACACACTAGCGAAGGATTTACTCATCTTTCCCCTCCTATTTATATTCCCCGATCTCCGCCAGAGATCATATCCCTAAGCTCTGATACCAAATGTGACAACCCCAAAATAGGTCCATTCCATCCAACCCATTCTGAGTCGCCAAATACATGGTACAGAAAACAACTACCCTTCCACGAATCTCCGATAATAACCGCTAAGCCCAAAAAGCTACGTAATTCAGTCACCGACTTCGGTTGCTCCCAACTTTGTATTGGTTCAATCTTCGCCGGATCAACAGATACTCCATGTTTCGACACCACGTGCCCAAGGAATGCTACTTTCTCAAGCCAGAACTCGTATTTCTTCAATTTGGCATATAGTTTGTTTTCACGAAGCCTTTGGAGTACCAGCGTCAAATGGTACTCATGATCTTCACGACTTTTGGAATATATGAGGATGTCATCAATAAAAACAACATCGAACTGATCCAAATATTCCTTGAATACCCGGTTCATCATATCCATGAAAGCCACAGGAGCATTAGTCAATCCGAAAGACAAGACTAAGAATTCATAATGCCCGTACCGAGTTCTGAAGGAAGTCTTTGGAATATCCTCAGTTCTAATCTTCAGCTGATGATATCCAGAACGAAGATCGATCTTTGAAAAGAATTGTGCTCCTTGCAACTGGTCAAACAGGTCATCAATACGAAGTAGATGATACCTATTCTTGATGGTGACATGGTTCAATTCCCGATAGTCAATACAAAGTCGCATACTCCCGTCTTTCTTCTTTACGAATAAAACAGGAGCGCCCCAAGGAGATGTACTGAGACGAATGAAACCGATGTCCAACAATTCCTGTAGTTGGAAATTTAACTCCTGAAGTTCAATAGGAGCCATTCGATATGGGGTTTTAGAAATGGGCTTTGTACCAGGTTCAAGATCAATAAAGAATTCAACTTCACGTTATGGGGGTAGACCGGGAAGTTCTTCAGGAAATACATCAGGAAAGTCAATAACAACAGGAATATTATTCAAATTTGACGTGTCTTTATTCAAATCCATAACATGGGCTAAGAAAGCTTGACATCCGTTTTTCAATAAACGAATAGCTTTATGATTAGATATGACAGTGATTGATTTTAATGGTTTAGTTGCCTGAATTCGAACAACAGGTTGATTAGGAATATGAAAACTAACAACCTTACGAAAACAATCAATTTTGGCATGATGAATAGTTAACCAATCAATCCCTAAAATCACATCAAAAGCAAGTATCTTTAAAGAGATAAGGTCAACAGGTAAGGTGATGGTGCCAACTTGAATTAGACCAAATTTATAAACAGTGGATGTGATGAAAGTTTCTCCTAACGGAGTTTCCACAGATAGGTCAAAGTCTAATTTCTCCGGAGTCAAGTTTAAACGTTGAGCACAAGCAGGAGAGATAAATGAATGGGTAGCACCGGTATCAAGTAAGGTATAAACTTTGCAAGAATTTATAAATAGCTTACCCGTGATCACCTCGTTTGGGTTCCTCGCATTTTGACCAGTCACAACAAACGCTCTTCCAGGAACCGTTGACTTTGACTTTTCTGGGACAGTCTTTTGAGTCACCGTCCCCGCTGAACTAGGTTTCGCTACCGTACAATCTCGATCGATATGTCCTTCCTTTCCACAATTATAGCATACCTTGAACTGTTGTGGGCAGTTTGGACTGATATGTCCCTCGTTCCCGCATTTATATCATATGACTGGTGGTCGTTCTCCTCCCTTAGAACTAATTGCTGTTGGCACTGTCGTCTTCACATGGTCGTTGTTAAATCTCCTCTTTTTAAAATCTCCTCCTAACTCGCTTCTTCTATTTTCATGGTCATTATTACCACCAGAGTGGTTACCATTTTTGTCCATCTTTTTCTTTCTCCGCTGGTTATCGTTAATCCATTGACTGCTATCTCCGGTATGATCCTGGTTGTGGTCCCTCGGTTGACCGTACTCGTTATCTCGTTCTAATAATTGAGCCCTGTTTACAACATCTGAGTAGAGAAAAAATTTATGAGAAATGAGATACTGACGTATGCCGGGTTTCAAACTTATAAGAAACATCCGCGTCATACGTTCCTCATTCTCCACCAAATGAGGTGCAAACCTGGATAACTCTGCAAACTTTGCCTCGTACTGAGACACCGTTATGTTGTTTTGTTCTAATCTGATGAACTCCACTTCCTTCATATGACGAACACTTTCAGGAAAGTATTTGTCATTAAATAGTTTCTGAAATGTCTCCCAAGACATGCTGAGTGCGGCTGGATGGGTACGCTTCACAGACTCCCACCAGTAGTCTGCCTCGCCACGGAACATAAAGGTGGCGAATGGGACCTTCTGTTCGTCCGTGCATCCCAAGACATCGAATATCTTAGTAATTTGCTTGACCCATGTTTCCGCCATGATCGGATCTGGCTTTCCCTTAAATTCTGGTGGTCCCAACTCTTTGAACTGCTTGGCTGTGACAACCCGTGAATTGCTATCATTTCTTCCTGTATTTTGAACACGAGTCTCCCTCGTCTGATTTTGCATGAACTGTAAAAAACTTCTAAACATCCCCTCGTTCATCATCTGCTCAATGGTGTTGTTCACAGGAGGAACATTGTCAGCCTGTTGCACGTTCTCCTCGTTGGTGAGTACAGGCGTCTCCACGGTCTCATTTCCACTGTTAATATTCTCAGTCGACATTCTCAAATACTGTCATAAAACAAGGGTTAATTAAGGAAATCAATATATCACATAATATCCCTATATACTGACCAACTAACAAATAAGCTTCGGTAGGACACACTAGCGAAGGATTTACTCGTCTCTCCCCTCCTAGTTCTATTCCCCGATCTCTTCCAGAGATCATATCCCTAAGCTCTGATGCCAACTTTGATGCCCCCAAAATAGGTATACATCACCCATTATGAGTTGTCAATACATAGTACAGAAACAACTACCACTTTATTATTACAATAGTAAAACTGTGAGTTTGAATACAAATATTATCTTCTAGACAATATCTATACCCAAATAAATTCTCATCATATTTATTGATACATTATTTTACAAAAATGGTGAGGACTACTAAACAACTCTCTCTATAACCATCATTCCATACCCCGACTCGTACTCGCTACATTCTCGCCTCCTGAGAAGAAAAATAGAACAAAAAGGAAAATGGTAAGCTCAACTAGCCCAGTAAAGAATATTATGACTAAGATAATATACAACAAATTATCGTTAGTCTTCAACAGGGAAAAAAATCTAATAGAATACAATAGACAACAAGTTTTAAATTAATAATCGCAGCGGAAAATATTAATTCATAGAAGAGTTACGTAGAGGATGAAATCTACTAATATCTATGAATTTAACAGTCCATCATCATTATTTTTATCCCTGTAAGATCAATCAATATATGTTTGGAATCAAATATTCATCTTTGTACTACAGGCCAAAGATATTCATCAGTTGGTCATGTTCATCCAAACACCTGTTCATCTTTGCACTACGGCCAAAGATATTCATCAGAAATCATTCATCTTTACACTATATGCCAAAGATATTCAATTATATCATCATTTAGGACTGAGGATGATGAAAAATATTTTTACAGAAACGAATCCAGTGAAACAAAATGACAAGGATTAAGGATTAAGGATTCGTACTTTATTTTATCCATGTCCAAAAATACCTCAAAAATAATCATAGTGGTGTAAAATTCAAGAATGATCAAAACATGGATACAATCAAAGCTAGTATCCACAATAGATATTTTAGACGAAAAGGAAAATTTTCATTTTTTGATGAATAGTGTCATATTCGTGAATAATATCGTATACGTGACTGGTGCCGTATACATAAATAGTAATTCCGACACAAAAAATTTCAAATTTGATTAAAAGTTCAGATCAATACTTCGGCATAATGATATTAGAAGAAATAACATCATTTTTTTTAAAAAATAATATCCCTAACCTCGAAAGACAGTACTTCTAGTTGAAACACCGGATATAAGCTATGACTTGAACTTGTACCGTATAGTAACAGTACTCAAAGTATACTCAAAATACTCACAGGAATACGCTCGATAATATAGAGAGAGAAAACTTCAGTTTCTGGTGTGCTTTTCAATTCTAACCTAAGCACCCTATTTATAGGAAAATGCTTAGAACACCAAAGTAGAAAATTTAATAAATTAATAATATATATATATATATATATATATATATATATATATATATATATATATATTTTTCGAACGCACACTTGAAAGGATCTGAATTCAGCAAATTCCAACACATGCAAGACCCACAATAATGGCAAAAAACGTTTTTCATATTAAAAATATTTTAAACTTCCAAAAATCAATTATTTCGGAGCTTCGGAACTTCAATAATTCATAATAAATAGCCCTTTTATCAGAAAAATCAAATCTCGCGTTTTTTTATTGGAAATTCAATTCTCTACAGCTTTGCAGAAGGAAGTTTTTTCAAATTCCAAACAAAAATTGACCGAAATCCACAAACGGGCGATTTTACAGGCTATAATCAAATTTCAGTCAATAAATGGGGTCCACCGACATGTTTATAATGTTTTAAATATTTATTACAACAAAAATACTCTTTCTCCTCGTATACTCATATATCCCACATTCGTTGTAAAAATATTACCATTATTATATTATTAAAATATAATAATGAATTATTTTATCAGAAAAAGATAAAATTTTAATTTTCAACAATTGTCACATTAAAAATTTTCTCCATCTATATCCACATAAAATGAATATTTTCCTTATCATATGAATCAATAATTAATTATTCACAAATAATATTACAGAATCATAATATTGACACCCAGGCAGTTCCCAGGAAAGAGGGGGCTTTCCAATAAGGATCTCTCCTTACTGGCGCGCAATTAGGTGACCAAACCTGTCCTTAGACAGAACTTTCTAGACATTTCCAATAATGTTATCTAATAATATTATTCAGATAATATGCATTATTGCTTCGATAATGAAAAATACTGTGTAATGACAATTATTGAAACAACAGCAATATAAAATATCAATGCAGCAATTATTGAATCAATAAAATAAAATACTGAACAGTAATTACTGTAACAATTATTGAGTACTGCCTTCTTACGTAAGAATCAATAATTGGTGCAATACTGTGTGCTACTGTGTGTTAACCACCGAGTATTTTAACGGTATTAACGGTAACAACTACGCTGTTATTTTTAAACAACTTATATTTGTCGTTTTCTTCATCCAATCGCTTTCCGTTATGGGGCCCACACATGGCTGCGCCGTCGTACGAATATTTCACGAACAAACGAATATTCCCCGACAACAATGAATATTTTATAACCACTTGCTTATTTTGAAATATTTGCGAATTTTACCCATAACTATCCACATTAATCAAATCAACCCTTACTATTTCAAAATAATAAAGAGAGAAAATTAATTTTCATTTATAATAAGTTGCGGTCTTACAAGCACAACCCTATCTTATGATGACACGAGGTTGTATGTCATTAGACATCTTGTATGATAGTGGCAAAACACCCTTCCAACGTTGGGTTCGCCTCTCCCTATATGATTCACCAAATATAACTACTAAAAGGTGTATACAACACACTTGTCTATACTGTTTAGGGAGAACTCCACAGCTAGAGACCACCGTTCTATTCCCTTGTTATCCCCGCTCGACCCAGCTACACTTTTATTACCTGAAAGAAATTGTGAAGCAAAAGGGTGAGCACAACGAGCACAGTAAAGAATATCATGACTAAAGATATTTATCCACAGTTTATCTTCTTACCACTGGCCAAAGATATTCAACAACAGGTAATCTTTGCACAACGGGCCAAAGATATTCGTTAACAGTTCATCTTTGTACTACTGTCCAAATATATTCATCAACAATTCATCTTTGCACTACAGGCCAAAGATATTCCTAAACAGTTCATATTTGCACTACAAGCCAAATATATTCATCAACAGTTCATATTTACATTACAGGCCAAATATATTAATATCTCAAAGAAATATATAATCATTTCAGAATTTATATAAACAATAATTATAACCATGTTGATCAAATCACCTTTGCACTTAAGCTCAAGATATTCAATTATAAATTCAATGGTCATAATCATACCAGTCACAATTCAACTTTTCACTACTGGCTAAAGAGAACCCTAGTCATGATCATACCAATAATCTACACATCTTTACACTCCAGTGAAAGATAATTTCAACATCAGGGTTATAAAAATATTATATATGATAATAAAATCAATATAATCAATATATAGTTTTAATCTCCAGAGTAATATTCATAAATCAACTATAATTTGGTTAAAAAAAGAAACCAATTTTGTAGTGAATAGTATCCGTGAATAGTAACTCGTGAATAGTAACTCATGAATAGTAATCCTGACACAAAAAGATAGAAATTCCACAATAAAATCCATACCAATATTTCGGTATAATGATATTGAAAGAATAACATTTCTTAAACTTATAAACAATTTATTTTAATTGTTTACACTTTACTAAATAATGCATTTAATCATCATAAAATGCCAAACTTATAAGATTTCATCACCAATAACCAAAACCCTCATCAAAAATCTGCATATACCACATATATGATTCTCAAGCCATAAAATCATATTTTACAATTTTCTTCCTTCACATAACATATTTAATTCATTTATTCATAACTAGTCCATTTTCATCAAAAATACCAAATCAGTTTTAAAATTTTTTTTTTCTGGGATTTAGCAGAATATGGTCCCAAATTGAACATATATTTTTCTTAGAATTTTTAAAATTCATTTACTATTTTTCATATGGCCAAAACCGCCAAATATTTAGACATTTATCATAAATTTTACTTTTATCCAAAATTTCCAAAATTCACAGAGTACACTGATATTATATAGATGTACTCCCAATAAAAATTTCATTAATTTTGGAGTTAACCACAAGGAGTTATAAGCGGTTACTTTTAAAATAGTCTTTTCTCATAAAATTCATAACTCTTAATATATACATCCAAAAATCACCATTTTTTCGACACAATCAATAAAACTCATCAACATATCATTTTAAATTTTTCTAGAATTTTTTGAAGGTTAGAAGAAGTACGAACAGAAAAATATAATAACCCTTACAATCCCTTACTATCCCTTACCTCAATAGAGCAGTACTTCTGATTGGAATATCGGATGAAAAACCGAAGGAAACTTCTACTAAATAGCAACTCTCAAAGTATCTAAATACTATCAAAAATATGCTTGATAATATAGAGAGAAAGAAAACTTTTTTCGGGTGTGATTTTCAATTCTAATTTAGCCCTCTATTTATAGGAAAAATTTTTAGCAGACTTGACCTGCAATCTGATGGCTTTACCTACTACTATTCCCACCCACCATATTTGAAATAAAATTCAGCACATTTCTTCACCAATCACAAGTGGGGCCCACTCAATTCTAGAATTTTTCACCAAAATGCTAAATTCGGATACTTTAACAATTTCTGAACCATTCACCTCTTTAAATTTATAACAAATCATACGTTTATTTTTTACGGTTCAAATTTTGTGGACATATACTCAACTTATATATGTATAACATATCCAAAAATTACAACGATCCAACGGTCGGATTAAAAATTATAACTCACACAATATATCTGAAAAATATTGGTTTAATTTTTAATATCTTCATTCCCACAAAAATACTGATAAAATACCTCAACATTAATTTCTTCATTTATAACCACATAAATAGATCCATCATTTATATCCACATCAAATAAATATTTTCTTATCATATAAATCAATAATTAATTATTCACAAATAATATTACAGAATCACAATTATGACAACTAGGCCGTTCCCAAGAAAGAGGGGCTTTCCAATAAGAATTTCTCCTTACTGGCGCGCAATTAGGTGACCAAACCTCTTCTTGACATAACTTTCTAGACATTGCCAATAATGCTATCTAATAATATTATTCAAATAATATGAATTAATTATCTGATAATGAAAAATATTGTGCAGTGATAATTATTGAAACAACAATAATATAAAATATCAACGCACCAATTATTGAATCAATAAAATAAAATATTGAACAGTAATTACTATAACAATTATTGAGTAGTGCCTTCTTATGTAAGGATCAATAATTCAAAAATAATGTGTAAAACCGTGTGCTACTGTGCAAACACGCATATTACTGTATTTTAACCACCGGGTATTCCAACAGTGTTAACGGTAACGATTACGCCGTTATTTATAAAAACTTAATTTTGTCAACAATGACTGTGCCGTCGTACTAATATTTCCCTACAGAAAGAATATTCCACGACCAAACGAATATTTCCCGACAACAATGAATATTTTATAACCACTTGTGTATTTTTAAAAAAAATTCATATATCACCCTTAACTTTAACTTTTATCAATTTAACCATTTACTGAATAGTAATTATAAGAAAAATTAAATACTTTTATTTCATAAAATTCGGGGTCTTACAATATTAATTAATTATTTAGTCTCCTTTGGTGTTCTAGCATTTTTCTATAAATAGGTGCTTATGTTAGAATTGAAAATCACACCAGAAACAAGTTTTCTTTCTCTCTATATTATCAAGCATATTTTTTAGAGTATTTAGATACTTTGAGATTTGTTATTTAGTAGAAGTTTCCTTCGGTTTTTTATCTGATATTCCAGTCAGATGTACTGCTCTTTTTAGTTAAGGGATTTTAAGGGTTATTATGATTTTCAGTTCGTACTTCTTCTGACCTTCAGAAAATTCTGGAAAAATTTGAAATGATATTTTGATGAGTTTTATTGATTGTGTCCAAAAATGGTGATTTTTGGATGTATAGATTAAGAGTTATGAATTTTACGAGAAAAGACTATTTTAAAAGTAACCGCTTATAACTGATTGTGGTTAACTCCAAAATTGATGAAATTTTTATTGGAAGTACATCTATATAATATCAGTGTACTCTGTGAATTTCAGAATTTTTAGATGAAAGTACAATTTGTGATAAATATCTAAATATTCGGCGGTTTTGGCAATATAACAAATAGTAAATGAATTTTAAAAATTCTGAGAAAAATATATGTTCAATATGTGACTATATTCTGCTAAATCCCAGAAAAGAAATATTTTTGGAATTGATTTGATATTTTTCATAAAAATGGACTAGTTATAAGTAAATGAATTAAATATGTTATGTGAAGTAAGAAAATTGGAAAATAGGATTTTATGGTTTGAAAATCCTACATGAGGTATATGCAGATTTTTTATGAGGGTTTTGGTTATTGGTGATAAAATCTTATGAGTTTGGCATTTTAAGATGATTAAATGCATTATTTAGTAAAGTGTAAACAATTAAAATAAATTGTTTATAAACTTAAGAAATATTATTCTTTTAATATCATTATACCGAAATATTGGTATGAATTTTATTGTGGAATTTCTACCTTTTTTATGTCGGGGTTACTATTCACGGGTATTATTCACGACAAAATTGGTTTTTTTTTTCTGACCAAATTATCGTTGATTTATGAATCTTATTCTTGAAATTAAATCTATGTTTTGATCATATTGTTTTTATTATCATATATAACATTTTTATAATTTTAGTGATGAAATTTTTCTTTGACTTGAGTGTAAAGATGGGTAGAATTTTGGTATGATCATGACTATGGGTTCTCTTTGGCCAGTAGTGCAAAGTTGAATTGTTGACTGGTATGATCATGATCATTGAATTTATAATTGAATATATTTAACTTAAGTGCAAAGGTGAAATGATCAACATGGTTATAATTATTGTTTATATAAATTCTGAAATAATTATATATTTCTTTGAGATATTAATATATTTGGCATGTAGTGCAAATATGAACTGTTGATGAATATATTTGGCATGTAGTGCAAATATGAACTGTTAAGGAATATCTTTGGCCTGTAGTGCAAAGATGAATTGTTGATGAATATCTTTGGCCCGTAGTGTAAAGATGACATGTTGTTGAATATCTTTGACCTGTAGTTTAAAGATGAACTGTTGACGAATATCTTTGGCCGTAGTACAAAGATCAATTTGTTATTATGATTATGAACAGGAACTGTTATTTGGTATAACCATGATCTTTGATGTTTCAGGTAAAGACATGTGATAAAAATTATCATTGTCCTGGATGCGAAAAAATAATTTAGAATCACAATTATGATTATTAGTTATTCATATGATTGTGGACCAGAACTGTTGATTGATGATACAGGAATAAAACATTGTTGGTGGATTTTTAACATAGAGAAGATAATAGACTTTATGATCTATTTGACACTTCTAATGGATTGTTCGTTCCGCTGCAACTATAGTTGAATTTTTTTTATCATCTACCATATGTTCTAAATCTCTGATTTATTATTGATGAAGGCTATTGATAATTTAATTATCTTTAGTCATGATATTCTTTACTGAGCTAGTTGTGCTCACCCTTTTACTTCACAATTCCTTTCAGGTAATAAGAGTGTAGCTGGCTCGAGCGGGGGGTAACAAGGGAATAGAACGGTGGTCGCTAGCTGTGGAATTCTCCCTAAATAGTATAGACAAATGTGTTGTATACATCTTTTACTAGTTATATTTGGTGAATCATATAGGGTGAGGCAAACCCAACGTTGGAATGGTGTTTTGCCACAATCATACAAGATGTCTAATGACATACAACCTCGTGTGATCATAAGACAAGGTTGTGCTCATCCACTTGCTGAGTATATTAACGAGCACTACCTATATAATCTTGGTGTTTGTTTGAAGTATAATTATCATTTAGAGACAGTGGAGATAATAATATGTCAAGAAAAGACTCACCATTGGGAAGAATATAATAGTAATCTTTTCTTTTTTGTTTGGGGTCTATTGGGTCAAACAAGGATAATTCTGTGGCCATATGATATCTATCATAACCTAGACGCATAGCCTCTAATGTACGAAGGTTTCCTTGAGCACTTCCCAAAGATTCTAATTTCTAAAACAGTTTTTGACTATACCTTTATGTAAGGTGTCATTGTGACGTGCTATCCAAGATTGGGATGAGTGTCACAGTTGGTATATATTTGTATCCATACTCACAGCATATGTTTTGTTGTATTTTGCACGACAATTGTTGTAATAAATTATAATTATTTTCTGTACCATGTATTTGGCGACTCAGAATGGGTTGGATGGAATGGACCTATTTTGGGGTTGTCACATTTGGTATCAGAGCTATAAGTAAAGAGCCCCGAGCCTCTCGCTGGTGACTTCCTTGTGTGGGATGCACCGAAGCCAGACTCTCCGTAGGGGACGTTCTACGGTGGCAAACTGATAGGTACCAATATGAGGTGATGTCCACGGTTGGGACATGTGTCACATTTGGTATCAGAGCTTAGGGATATGGTCTTTGGCGGAGATCGGGGAATAGAACTAGGAGGGAGAGATGAGTAAATCATTCGCTAGTGTGTCCTTCGTAAGCTTATTTGTTGGTTAGTCACAATATCGGGATATTATGTGATATGTTAATTTGTTCAATTAACCCTTGTTTTGAAGCTGTATTTTAGAATGATATCTGAAATACAGGAGATGAGCAATGGAGAAATCATGATAGGGAAGATGGAATCTGTAATGAAAGCAAGGTATTCTCAACTCTTTGAAATACCAGGTACGTAAATTTCGGGGAAGAAATTTCATAAGGAGGGGAGATTATAAGACCCCGAATTTTATAAAATAAAAGTATTTAATTTTTTTATAATTACTATTCAGTAAATGGTTAAATTGATAACAAGTTAAAGTTAAGGGTAATATATGAAAATTTTCAAAATACGCAAGTGGTTATAAAATATTTATTTATCGGGGTATTCGTTTGGTCGTGGAATATTCTTTCTGTCGGGGAATATTCGTACGATGGCGCAGCTATTTGTGGGTCCCATAACGGATAACAGTCAGATGAAGAAAATGACGTAGTTGTTACCGTTAACACTGTTGGAATATCTGGTGGTTAAAATACAGTAATACACGTAGTTGCACAGTAGCACACGGTATTGCACAGTATTTTTTTCAATTATTGATTCTTACGTGAGAAGCCACTACTCAATAATTGTTACAGTAATCACTGTTCAATATTTTATTTTATTGGTTCAATAATTGCTGCGTTGATATTTTATATTATTGCTGTTTCAATAATTGTCATTGCACGGTATTTCCCATTATCGGATCAGTAATTCATATTATTTAAATAATATTATGAGATAGAATTATTGGCAATGTCTAGAAAGTTCTGTCAAGGAGAGGTTTGGTCACCTAATTACGCTCCAGTAAGGAGAAATCCTTATCGAAAAGCCCCCTCTTTTCTAGGAACTGCCTTATTGTCAATATTGTGATTCTGTAATATTATTTGTGAATAATTAATTATTAATTTATATGATAAGGAAATATTTATTTTATGTGGATATAAATGATGGATATATTTATTTTTATGTGGATAAAAATGAAAAAATTAATGCTGAGGTGTTTTATCAGTATTTTGTCGATGTGGAGGTATTAAAAATCATCCGTTTATGGATTTCGGATATTTTTGGTTTGGAATTTGGAAAAACTCAAAGCTACAAAGTTGTAGAGAATTCGATTTCAGGCATAATTGACATAAAATTCGTATTTTTCTGATAAACAGTCTATTTTCTATGAATTGTTGAAGTTTCAGAAAATAAAATAATTTTTATTAATTTATGGGTGAGACCCACTTTTGTTTTAACACATGTGGGCTGCCAAATTTTATTCAAAGATGGTTGGTGGCTGAGCTTGGTCAAGAGCATGCGTAGGAATAAGGAAATAAAATAATATTAATTTATTATTTAGTCTCCTTTGGTGTTCTAACATTTTCCTATAAATAGGTGCTTATGTTAGAATTGAAAATCACACCAGAAATAAGTTTTCTTTCTCTCTATATTATCAAGTATATTTTTAAGAGTATTTAGATATTTTGAGAGTTGCTATTTAGTAGAAGTTTCCTTCGGTTTTTTATCTGATATTCCAGTCAGAAGTATTGCTCTTTTTAGGTAAGGGATTTTATGGGTTATTATGATTTTCAGTTCGTACTTCTTTCGACCTTCAGAAAATTCTGAAAAAATTTGAAATGATATTTTGATGAGTTTTATTGATTGTATCCAAAAATGGTAATTTTTGAATGTATAGATTAAGAGTTATGAATTTTACGGGAAAAGACTATTTTAAAAGTAACCGCTTATAACTCCTTGTGGTTAATTCCAAAATTGATGAAATTTTTATTGGGAGTACATCTATATAATGTCAGTGTACTCTGTGAATTTCAAAATTTTTAGATAAAAGTACAATATGTGATAAATGTCTAAATATTCGGCGGTTTTGGCCATATAACAAATAGTAAATGAATTTTAAAAATTCTGAGAAAAATATATGTTCAATATGGGACTATATTCTGCTAAATCCCAAAAAAAAAATATTTTTGGAACTAATTTGGTAATCTTCATGAAAATGAACTAGTTATGAGTAAATGAATTAAATATGTTATGTGAAGTAAAAAAATTGGAAAATAGAATTTTATGGCTTGAGAATCCTACATGAGATATATGCATATTTTTTATGAGGATTTTGGTTATTGGTGATGAAATCTTATGAGTTTGATATTTTAGGATGATTAATTGCATTATTTAGTAAAGTGTAAACAATTAAAATAAATTGTTTATAAACTTAAGAAATATTATTCTTTCAATATCATTATACTGAAATATTGGTATGGATTTTATTGTGGAATTTCTACCTTTTTCATGTCGGGGTTACTAGTTACGAGTTACTATTCATGAGTTACTATTCACGAGTTACTATTCACGGGTACTATTTACGACAAAATTAGTTTTTTTTTTCTGACCAAATTATCGTTGATTTATGAATCTTACTCTTGAAATTAAATCCATGTTTTGATCATATTGTTTTTATTATCATATATAACATTTTTATAATCTTAGTGATGAAATTTTTCTTTGACTTGAGTGTAAAGATGGGTAGATTTTTGGTATGATGATGACTATGGGATCTCTTTGGCCAGTAGTGCAAAGTTAAATTGTTGACTGGTATGATCATGATCATTGAATTTATAATTGAATATCTTTAGCTTAAGTGCAAAGGTGAAATGATCAACATGGTTATAATTATTGTTTATATAAATTCTGAAATGATTATATATTTCTTTGAGATATTAATATATTTGGCTTGTAGTGCAAATATGAACTGTTGATGAATATATTTGGCCTGTAGTGCAAATATGAACTGTTGAGGAATATCTTTGGTCTGTAGTACAAAGATGAATGGTTGATGAATATCTTTGGCCCGTAGTGCAAAGATGACATGTTGAATATCTTTGGTCAGTAGTGCAAAGATGAACTGTTGACGAATATCTTTGGCCGTAGTGCAAAGATGAATTTATTAGTATGATTATGAACAAGAACTGTTATTTGGTAAAACCATGATCTTTGATGTTTCAGGTAAAGACATATGATGAAAATTATCTTCGTCTTGGATGCGAAGAGAAATTTAGAATCACAATTATGATTATGAGTTATTCATATGATTGTGGACCAGAACTGTTGATTGATGTTACAGGGATAAAACATTATTGGTGGATTTTTAACATAGAGAAGATAATAGACTTTATGGTCTATTTGACTCTTCTAATGGATTGTTCATTCCGCTGCAACTATGGTTGAATTTTTTTTATCATCCACCTTATGTTCTAAATCTATGATTTATTATTGATGAAGGCTATTGATAATTTAATTATCTTTAGTCATGATATTCTTTACTGAGCTAGTTGTGTTCACCCTTTTACTTCACAATTCCTTTCAGGTAATAAAAGTGTAGCTGGGTCGAGCGGGGGGTAACAAGGGAATAGAACGGTGGTCGCTAGCTGTGGAGTTCTCTCTAAATAGTATAGACAAGTGTGTTGTATACATCGTTTAGTAGTTATATTTGGTGAATCATATAGGGTAAGGCGAACCCAACGTTGGAAGGGTGTTTTGCCACAATCATACAAGATGTCTAATGACATACAACCTCGTGTCATCATAAGACAGGGTTGTGTTAATCTACTTGCTGAGTATATTTACGAGCACTACCTATATAATCTTGGTGTTTGTTTGAAGTATAATTCTCATTTAGAGACAGTGAAGATAATGATATGTCAAGAAAAGACTCACCATTGGAAAGAATATGATAGTAATCTTTATGTTTTTCTTTGGGGTCTATTGGGTCAACCAAGGATAATTCTGTGGTCATATGATATCTATCATAACCTAAACGCATGGCCTCCCATGTACGAAGGTTTCCTTGAGCACTTTCCAAAGATTCTAATTTCTAAAACAGTTTTTGACTATACCTTTATGTAAGGTGTCATTGTGACGTGCTATCCAAGGTTGGGATGAGTGTCACAGTTGGTATATATTTGTATCCAAACTCATAGCATATGTGTTGTTCTATTTTGCACGACAATTGTTGTAATAAAGTTGTAGTTATTTTCTGTACCATGTATTTGGCGACCCAAAATGGGTTGGATGAAATGGACCTATTTTGGGGTTGTCACATAATATTTTTTACTGGGCTAGCTGAGCTCACCCTTTTTTTCACTATTCTTTTCAAGAAATGAGAATATAGCTGGGACGAGTCGGGAAACGGAGTGATGGTCCTAGATGGTGCATTAGTAGTCCTCATTATTCTGTGAAATAGTGTGATAATAATTGTAATGAGGACTCCTTTTGAGTTTGTATACTCTCTAGTAGACAATATTTGTATTCAAACTCACAGTTTATGTTTTGTCATATTGTACACGACATATGTATTATTAAGTTGTATTTGAATTTTGTACCACGTATCTGGCGACTCAAGATGGGTGATGTATACCTAATTTTGGGGGTGTCACAACCAGGCTGTTCCCAGAAAAGAGGGGACTTTCCAATAAGGATTTCTCCTTACTGGCGCGCAATTAGGTGACCAAATCTCTCCTTAGACAGAGCTTTCTAGACATTATCAATAATGTTATCTAGCAATATTATTAAAATAATATGAATCATTGATCTGATAATGGGAAATGTTATGTAGTGACAATTATTAAAACAACAATAATATAAAATATCAACGTAGCAATTATTGAATCAATAAAATAAAATATTGAACAATAATTACTGTAACAATTATTGAGTAGTGCCTTCTTACGTAAGAATCAATAATTCAAAAAATAATGTGCAATACCGTGTGCTACTGTGCAACAACGCGTATAACTTTACTTTACCCACCGGGTATTTCAACAGTGTTAACGGTAACAACTACGCCGTTATTTATAAAAACTCAAATTTGTCGTTTTCTTCATCCGACAGTTATTCTGTTATGGGGCCCACAAAAGGTTGCGCCGTCGTATGAATATTCCCAGACAACAAGAATATTCCACGACCAAACGAATATTCCCCGACAACAATAAGTATTTTATAGTCACTTGCTTATTTTGAAAAAATTTCACATATCACCCTTAACTTTAAACTTTTTATCAATTTAACCATTTACTGAATAGTAATTATAAGAAAAATTGAATACTTTTATTTCATAAAATTCGGGGTCTTACAATTGTCTTCACATGTTAAGCTTTGATTTTAATTCCTTGTCGGTTACGGTGAGTATGTTTGTCTTTATGACATTAATTTGTAAGATCTATATTTGTTTAATTTTATGGGCAAATACATGTTCAAATTAATCTGTTTTGGGTGTTTCTCTTTGATGGATGGATTCAAAAACCTATATCTCTTGAATTTTATGGTTTCTATTTCTTTGCAGGTAATTCAAAATCCCAACTTACTTTGCTTTGTACACATACGCTTAAACCCCATTTCAAGAACCATTTGAAAAGATCTATCTCCTCTGAAGAATATACAATCTATAATCTACAATCTTTTCTAATGAAAAATGTGGAACCTTTCCATATTTTCCTGGATTTTGTTTTGAATTTGAGGCAAAAATTAAAATCTCTTTGATATGTTAGATTGATGGGGTTGCCCTTCACTACACCATCTGCGACGGCTTAGCAAAAACGAGGCAGCTTGGAATATATTATATGCGGCGACGATTTGGTTGTGGTGGTGGAGGAGGGGGAGAAGGTGGTGGTGGGTTTGGTTGATGTGGCAGCAGCGGAGCAGTCTCTGACCATCGCGAGTAAACTTTAGTCCTCATCCATTTTTTTGTTCTGTTTTTAGAAGAGAGAGGAAAGTAGACAAAAGAGGAAGCTGTCACGTGTCAGCCACATCAGATAGGTTTTACCATGTTTGTTTAGTTGGCAGTATCGTTAACGGAAGGGCACAACTGAGCTTAAATTTGTAATGTTTGAGAGTACTTTTGAAAAAAAATAATTTAGGGTGTAAGTGGAATATCGAGATAAACATCAAGAGCATTTTTGAACCTTTATCCAATATATATATCTTAAAAAATTTATAGAACCTATGCACATCAGAATAGATCTGAAATTAAAATTATTACAAGTCATACATATGTTTGTATCAATGATTTGTCATCTAAGTTATATTCATTCAAAAAAACTGATAATAGATTAAATTGAGACAATAGAATAATGAACGTCTTTAAGTATAATGAGTGGACAGAGCTAGGCAAAATGTAAATTTTAGTAACAATTAATAATATTCAAAATGTAATTCGAGATTTAAGACGTTACATACAAAATAAAAATAATCCACAAAATATAATTAATTACTTGAAAAAAATTTAAGTTCGAAAGTGCGAGTAAAATGTTTATGTCAAACAAAACTGACCGTATGATGATAAATTGTGTAAATGAATCAAGTCAAATCGAATATTGAGTTGTTCAAATTTGTTTCACAAAATTTATCGAATATAAAATAAAATTTGATTAAAACTTGTTTAGCTATCAAATTTAGCACGATTTCGAATTGAATTTAAAGAGCTTGAATTTTTCGAACGAATATAATTTGAGTATCAATAAAAAATTACTATAATCTAAACAGATTCAAATAATTTATTAAATTTTAAAATTTATTTATATTTCAAATTATTTTTTTAATTAAACGAATCGAATTCGAACGGTTTTCTCGTCTAACACGATATACGTTGAATTGCCAACCATGCAGATAGAAATTAAGAGTATCTAACTCTATTATTCGGTGCACGTGACCTGCTGTCCTGAATCAATGTCACATTCTGTGTAGCTAGGTTAGGCTACGACCAGTAGTATTCTGAGAATTACAGCCCTAGTATTTTGTTAGATTTAGACCGCACGTGCACCTCTGACATACTCCTCTGGGTGGCAGGGGTGTCACGTCGAAATTTGTGCCTATTTGTTAGTGTCAAGAGCATGTCAGTTCACACGTGTGAGTCAGTCTCGAGTCTTATGGGGTTGACTGTCAGTTTTACTTTTGACACCATTCCCCGTCATCATCTGATTGGAATGGAAGCAACTGCCCCTCAAAATCCATTAAGTTGGACTCTCCATTTTCTTTTTTAATCCTCTTATATATATTGAAAATTTTCAGTCGATTTATAAGTATAATTGATCTGGGATAAGGTCCAAAAATGACTCTCATATTTTTCTCAATATTTATCGAGCATCTTATACTTTTTTTTTTGTCCAAAAATACCCTTAACGTTATGGATCTGAGGTCGATTGTACCCCTGCCGTTTACAGACACGCCAACTAGACTAACATCCGTCTAAATTGCTTACGTGGCTGCCAACTAGACTAATATTTAATTAAAAAATATTAAATACTAATTAAAAAAATATTAAAATACTAATTAAAAAAATACTAAAAAAAAATCAATTTTAAAAAAGACTAAAATACTAAAATTCAAATTATTTTATTAATTAAAAAAAAATACTAAAATACTAAAATTATTTTACTAAATATTAGTATTATATACTTTTTACATACTAAAATACTAATTACATATTTACATCATATACTAAAAATACTAAATAAAAAAATAAAATATTAATTAAAAAAATACTAAAAGGATTACCGCCCCCAATTCGTTCCTCCTTCCTCTCGAAATTACCTCCTTCCTCCAATTCGTTCCCCACGGTAGAAGGCTACCGACTGGCATCTGCATTTTGGAAATCATTTTAAGCAGCCGTGGTTGACCCAAAAAGGTAGGTGTGAGAAACTTCTATTCGAATGAAAAGAGAGAAAAGGAGCAGCAGTCTTGCCGAATCCCTCAGCCGTCTCGCTGAATCCAAGATCGACACCGCTTCAGCCGTCCTTCACTCCCTCTCCTTCCTCCCTCGCGCAGCCCAGCGCCGGCTCCGCCCCCGACAACTCATCCTCTGACTCGGTTCCTCTGACCACGTCGTGGATAATGCCCTCGCCGCTGACCTCGGTCTTCACCGGCTCGTTATCTATGATTTCTTTTTAAATTTGTGATTTCTTTTCAAATTGAGAGTATCTATGATTTTTTTTTGTTGGTTGCTGCTGGTAAGGTATAAAATATGAACACCAATCCTCAACCTAATATTTCTATTGGAAGCTAATACTTGCTCTTTACTAGATTAGCCTCTATTTTCCCTCTTTTTCCAAACACCAAACAAATGAAGAATCTAATGGGAAATACGTAGCATATGGTAATTAATTATGTGTGTTCTTAATACAGTTTCTTCCTACTTTACCTATGGCCTCAAATTCCTTTTTAATGCCTCAAATTCATTTGTAATTGATATGAAGGAGTTCAACGACTTCCACCGCTGGGGTCCCGACAGCGACAACAAGGATCTCCGCGACGCGTTCGACTTATACGACCGCGACAAGAACGACCTGATCTCGGCGAGTGACTGAAGGAGGGAGATCTGGAGATCTGCGCAAGGGAGGAATGAGAGGGAGTGAAGAAGAATTTGGAGATCTAGATCTAGAGAAGTAAGAACATTTTAATTTTGATTATTGAATTAAAATTCTCTCTAATTATTTACTAAATATACATATATGTAAATTTACTAAATATACTAAATATAAATATACTAAATATTTTAATTTGATTTTTTTAGTATTTTAGTAATTTTTTTAATTAGTATTTTTATTATTTGATGTAAATATGTATTTTTTAATTAGTACTCCCTCCGTCCCAAATTATCTGCTATTTTAGTAAAAAAAATTGTCCCACAATATCTGCTTTTTTAAGATTTCAATACATTTTTTCCATTTATTTACCAAATTTGCCCCTTTATATTAATTGTTGATAATCATTACTCTCATTAATGCCTCTCCTCTTTTTTAAACATCCACATTCATGCCCCTCTCTCTCTTCAATTAATAATTATTTCTCTCTATCTCTCTCTTCAATTAATGTGCTGCTTTCTCTCTCTCTCTTCAATGTTTCTCTCTCTCCAATTAATTAGCTGTTTTTTCTTTCTCTTCAATTAATAAAAAAGTCAGCACAAAGGGTATTTTAGTATTTTTATCATACATATTGGTATCTGTGTGAGAGTCTAGAACAACAGATAATTTGGGACGGATGGAGTATTTTTTAATAAATATTTTAATATTTTGACTTCATGTGGCAGCCACGTCATCAAATATGTTTTGAATGTTAGTATTTTGACTTCCATGTGGCAGCCATTCAGCAAAATAGGGATAAGGTCCAAAAATACCCTTGATGTTTACACGGATGTCTCACTTCCACCCTAAACTAATTTTTTTTCCAAAAGTACCCTTAACGTTAGGAAAAGTAGGTCACTCGTACCCCTGCTGTCAACTGATCTGCCACTTGGACTAACTCTGTTAACACGCGGATCATTTATGCTGATTCGACACTGAAGAGAGAGAAAACAAAAGCAGTCGTTCTTTTCTAAAGGAATCTCAATGGAGAACAAGACCAGTTCTTTTCTAAAGGAATCTCAATGGTTCTTGACCGTCCTCAATTACCGGAATCTCAATGGAGTGTTCAAGAACAGGAATGACCTCACCGTACTGACCTAAGTTACAGTAAATTGCTGCAGTCACATGCAAACACATGACCACATCTAAACTGGGCTTCCCATTAGCACATTTTTCAAATGATTTTGCTGCTCGAAGAGCAAATTCAAGAGCTTTGCGAGGATTATCCCCTGAAGAAATCAAATCCCTTGTTTGCTTGAGCAAAAATGGTCCAAGATCCGGATTTTCTAAACCTGATTCAGATGGATCCTCGGTTCCATTATGAGACTTCATCCCTTTCATAGGTAAGTTCCTCTGTTTCTTAGTAGAGATGCCTCCACCAGTTGGTTTCCTAGAACTCTTGTCGTTCCGCTTATCTAAAAGACGCTTCTCTTGAGGACTTCTACTGTTAGGACTTGATGTTGCATCAGATTCCAACTGCAAGTGAGAAACTTTCTTTGAATTTGTAGGTAAAAGGGACTTACTACTAAACTTCTCAGACTTCTTACCAGCGGATAAGCTTTCCTTCTTAGAATCAGAATCGTTACGACAATCACCATCTTCTGCCTTTTGCACCCCTACTTCCTCTTCCATTATCTCCACTTCTCTCATCTCTCCTCCAACAAGATGGCGCAACTCTGAATCAATCCTAGACTCTTCACCTTCAGATCCAAAGCTACGCCTAGACGATGAGTGATCAGAACTCTGCATCTCACATACATTATCATAAAGATGCTCGATAGAGGTGTCGACTGCTTCATCAACTGCATATCCAATCTTATTCTGAGGACTTTTAGGACTCGAAAGACTATTAGTAGACTTATTTGCAACTAAATTCTCCTTAAAAGGAATCAAATCTCAATTTCCATTCAATTCATTCAATCCACAACAATTCCAGGCATCTTTTATTATGCCAACCGACAAACAATTTCCTTCGTAATCAAATAAATAATCTGCAACAAATGTTTCCAAATTTTACAACAATAATATTCACAACAAACAAACGAAACCTCAAGCTTCATTCCTCTCGCAGAACTGGTCTTCAAGCTTCTCGCGTCTTCTTCTTCTCTTCTTCGATTTCGTCTGTCTGTGGAGCGAAAGGAACTAGGGCTTTTTTGCCCCTTTTGAAAAGACGACTGCTTTTGTTCTCTCTCTCCAAGTGCCTAATCAACAAAAATGGATCCACGTGTTAACAGAGTTAGTCCAAGTGGCAGGTCAGTTGACAGCAGGGGTACGAGTGACCTATTTTTCCTAACGTTAAGGGTACTTTTGGAAAAAAAATTAATTTAGGGTGGAAGTGGGACATCCGTGTAAACATCAAGGGTATTTTTGGACCTTATCCCCAGCAAAATATGTCCATTTGTCAACTCCGTTTGTCTATTTGGTACTTCTGTTAACGGCAGGGGCATATGTGACCCCAAAAATGTAACGTTAAGGGTATTTTTAGACAAAAAAAAGTATAGGGTGCTCAGTAGAAGTGGCATTTTTGGACCTTATCCCAATAGATGTGTTATGATATATGTAATTATAATTTATTTATTTATTTAAATTTTGATTGTGACGTATGTACATATATGAGATATAGAAGAACAATTTTATTTTAATTTATTTTATCTTGTAGGATATACTTTCACGTTGATCGCAGTTTAAAATTTTCAAAATATTTATCAACATATATATTATTTTTCTTTCTTTTTATAATCCTTAAATCCCATTTCAAGAGTCTCATTTTTTTAGTTGTAGTGAAAGAAAAAATTAATATTTTGATAGTAATTTATATTTTATATTTTTATTATGATGTCATGATTATTAAATCAAATATCTAATAAATTTAAAAATTAAAAGTACTTAATTTTTCTATTTCACAAAAATCGCCTAATTTGTTAGGTTAATTGAATATATCCTCTCCATCACAGTTGTAACTATTGAGGTAAAAAGTTTCATACATGATGGAAAAATTAAGATTTTATTTTATTATATAATTTAGAGGTTACACTATTCATTTTCACTTTATTTTGTGTTGGATACTATATATCACATACTACCAAAATTACCAATTTTCATTTACAAATAATGCCAGAAAGATTATATGATTCACATATTGCATCATTTAATATAAAAATATCCACTTTTTAATTTAAAATTATGTCAAAAATGTATTGAGTTATAAAATGGGGGAAAATGAATCCTTCGTCATAAAATATAAGATTATTATTGATTTTTTAAAGTTAATTCAAGATATTTTTAAACTAAAAATTGACATAATTTTTTAAAATTTTATTTGATGCAATGATAAATAGTATGAACCATTTAAAAAGTATTACTTATTATAAAATTTATTGTTTTATAATTTTAAATTTAAAAAAATCTAAATTAATTTTTAAAAATTAATAATAATCGTATAATTTAAGATAGAGCGTTGTATTACGTGGAGATAATATAGACAATTATATCTTTCCAAAACTAATTTTGGCTCAAGATGAAGAAAAATAAAGAACACACCTATCAATTCTCGGTCAACTCTTCGTGTCTTTTTCATAATTATAAGCACATTGCTATATTATACTCCCTCCGTCCCAAATTATCTGTTGTTCTAGAGTTTCACACAAATACTAATATGTATGATAAAAATACTAAAATACCCTTTGTGCTGACTTTTTTATTAATTGAAGAGAAAGAAAAAACAGCTAATTAATTGGAGAGAGAGAGAGAAATATTAAAGAGGGAGAGAAAGCAGCACATTAATTGAAGAGAGAGATAGAGAGAAACAATTATTAATTGAAGAGAGAGAGAGGGACATGAATGTGGATGTTTAAAAAAGAGGAGAGACATTAATGAGAGTAATGTTTATTAACAATTAAGATAAAGGGGCAAATTTGGAAAACAAATGGAAAAAATACATTGAAATCTTAAAAAAGCAGATATTGTGGGACAAATTTTTTTTACTAAAACAGCAGATAATTTGGGACGGAGGGAGTAATATCTTCAGATTTAAAAGTCACAATAATTCGATTTGAACTACAGTAAAATACATAAGTTAAGAAAGATTAATGTTAGTATTATTTATTGAAAATATATATATATATATATATATATATATACTTTTTAAAATTTATTAAAAAGAGAAAAGAGAAAATGAACTAGTCAAAGAATCAGCATTCCCAATATGTAAGTCACACTAAATCCAATGAGTCACCAATGTGTCAAATGTGAGGATATTTTTGTTAGGACTAAAAGAAATTTGAACCCTAAACTTTATTCTCTATTTATTTTTACACCCTAAATTTAAAATAGTATCTAAGTACACTTTAAATTTCATTATACGTAATAAAACGCACATTTTCTTCATTTAACCAGTTAAAAATGATCAGCTAAAGCTGTAACACAAGTTTGGGGTGCAAATTGTCTTTTAGTCTTAAAAATTGGCAAAAATAATTAATTTTAAATAAAATAAAATAATTAATTTTAAATAAAATAATTAATTTTAAAATAAATTTATTAAAAAAATAAAATCAATATAAATATTTGGAATTAATGATTAATAATTAATTTTTTTTAAATAATATTGTATTACAACAGAATTTTTTGAAAACATATTTTTTTTTGTAAAAAATTTTGTTTTTACAAAAAATATATTTTTACAAAAATTGTAAAATAAAATTGTGTTTTACAAAATTTTAAAATATAATTTTTTTTTACAAAATTGTGTTTAAAAAGATTTTTTAAAAAACTTGTAAAATAAAATTATGTTTTTAAAAACAAAACAGAATTTAAATTCTGTTTTTAGACATTTTTTTAAAAAAATTCTGTTTTTACAAAAAATTCAGTTTTCAAAAAATATTGTTTTAAAAAAAAATTGTTTTTAAAAACAAAAACAGAATATTTTTTTAACTTGTAAAATAAAATTCTGTTTTTGAAAAATTCTGTTTTAAAAAAAAGTCTATTTTTAAAAAATTTGTTTTTAAAAACAAAAATAGAATTTTTTTTATGTGGCAAAAATGAATTTTTTACAAGTAAATGTTTTTTTAACCGAAATGATTAATAATTAATTTTTAAAATAAAAATAAAATAATTATTTTACAAGTTAATAATTAATTATTAATCATTAATTTTAAATATTTATTTTAATTTATTATTTTAATTATTTTATTTTAAAATCAATTATTTTATTTTTGTTTTTAAAATAAATTATTTTTTTGAAAATTAATTATTTTAAAATTATTTTATTTTATTTAAAATTAATTATTTTTGCCAATTTTTAAGACTAAAAGACAATTTGAACCCCAAACTTGTGTTACAGCCTTAGTCGGTCGCTTTTGACCTGTTAAGTGAAGAAAGTGTGCGTTTTGTTACGTATAATAAAATTTGAGTTGTACTTAGACACCTTTTTAAATTTAGGGTGCAAAAGTAAATAGAGAATAAAGTTTGGGGTTCAAATTATTTTTAGACTTTTTGTTAGCTAATAGAACTATTTTGAGGAACCAAATTCGGTTAATGTGATATGAAAATTTTCAAATAATTAAGCAATTGTATACGAAAATTTTAAGAATTAATAAATTTCTAAACTATCATAATTAATAATTATGTGAAATTAGAATTTATTAAATATCAAAATTGTTTTTAAATTCAGATATATAGAAGAATAAATGAATTAACTAATAACTTTCTTCAAATGCATTATTATTTTAAGAATGAGATTTTTATTTTTATTTTAACAATTTCTTTTTTTCCTTTTCTTTTTTTGTAGTGGGTGGGGGGGTGGGGGTGCGGGGTGGGGGTGGGTGGAGAGGGAAGAGCTAGTTTGGTGCAGACATTCCACTAAATAAAAGTACGTAGAAATAAATATGTGTCCTATTTAGTTAGTTTGGGACCAAACTTGCAAAAAAAAAAGAAGAAGGTTTGGTTGCTTCATGGACAAGTAAGAACACAATTATTTATAGGTCCAAAATATCAACTTGGGGTCGGCAGGAGTAATTATTTTGGTCCCATCTCAGAAGAGTAAATAGAAATAAGATTATATTTTATTTTGTGGTCCTTCTGTGCTTTAGCACAAATTAATTGCAAAATTAATATGATCACCTTTAGGCACAATTATATATGTAGACTAAGATATATATATATATATATATATATATCTAATAAAATACAAATAATTTTGAATTTTCCGCTCACTCAATAAATCATCTGGGCCGTCCAAAGTTTGTGATAAATCCCACCGTCCATACATCTATCTAATAAAATATATATATCTAATCTAATCTATCTATCTAATAATGATTTTGAATTTCCCGCTCACTTAATAAATTATGTGGGCCATTTTAAGTTTGAAATAAATCTCACTGCCCATACAGTGCCGGAGGCACGGGACCCAGCTAGTATATATATATAAAGCAAGGATAAGTGCATACCCCTTATCTTACTCACCCACGCTCACCCCCCTTTAGGCGACAGTTTGTATGATTGAAACCGTCGCCTAAAGGGGGATGAGCACGGGTGAATAAAATAAGGGGTATGCACTTGATCCGGACCGTATATATATATATATATATATATTCCCTCAGTTCTATAATAATTGTCTTTTTAGTTGCCCATGAATTAGAAAACTCATTTAATACTATCATTTAAGAATTAAAATTTTTATGAAATTCTATCACTATCCCCTTTAGACCTGGCAAACGGGCACAAAGCCCGCGGGCCGGGCCGGCCCACCCGTCAAAACCCGGGCTTTGGGCCGACGTTTTTAAGCCCATGAAAACCCGGGCCGTTTTGGCCCGGCCCGTTTTTGGCCCGGCCCGTAGAGGCCCGGCCCGCCCGCCAATTATTAATTTTTTTTTTTTAAAAATAAAGTGTTAGGTTGTGAGGCTTGAACACAAGACATGTAAGTAAATAAATAAGAGTTCAAACTTCAAACCAACTAAGCTACAACAACTATTTATTTTTGATGTAATCTTCAATATATTTTAACTATAACTAGTACATAAAGAAGTTGATCGTTGGCATGAGAGAGAGAGAGATAAACATTATTTTTATTTATAATTTATAATGGTAGTAGTAGTACTATTCCTGTGACTATTGTTATAGCATAACATGGATGTAGTAGTAATACATATAAATGAATACAGTTATAGTTAATTTGTAATAATCCTGCATACATTTAAAATCATGTTAGAATCTTAATTATATTGAAATAAAAAATTAAATTTAAGCTTCATTAAATTTTGAGCGTGCTTATTTTAAGATGAAGATTAAATTATGGGGTTATAAAAAAAGAAGAATATAATTTTGCAACGGGAATTAGTGCTTATTAACCCGTATCTTAATTTTGATTGTTAAATTATGGAGTACTATTAATAATAATGAGAAATTCACGAACCAAAGTCCAAAAGCATAGACAACCTTAGGTATTATTGACCGTCGATGGGCTTGGTCTATAATTGATAATACTAATTTATAATACTATTAAAATTTTAATTAATTGAGCTATGTAGTTAATGTATGTAATTAATTAATCGTGTTTATTTGTATTATTGTTTATTATTAATTATTTTATTATTTTTAATATTTTTTATTATTATTATTTTTGATGTAACAAAGAATTTGCAAAAAAAAAAAAAAATAATAGCCGAAGCCCGCGGGCCGGCCCGGCCCGCCCGCCACGGGCTGGCCATTTGCAGCCCACCAAAATTTGGGCCTTTTTGGCCCGGCCCGTCGTTGGCCCGGCCCGGCCCGGCCCGCCCGTTTGCCAGGTGTAATCCCCTTTATGAAAAGTTGGAAACTATTAATGCAAGAGAGAAAATTTATTGGAAAAATGAGAGAAGTTGAGGGTAATATAGAAAAATAAATAATTTATTCTCTAGAAAGTTGTAAACGACAAATAAATTAAAACACATTTTTTCTTCTAAAAAGACCGTTATTATGGAACCGATGGAGTATCGTTTTAGAGTTGTGCATAAGTACTAAAAAAATTATATAACATTAAATATAATATCAATTGCCTAAAATATTCTTAAATTCTCGTAATTACTATAGTTATCTCATACTTTCTCTCTCATCTGTAATATTTTCACATAATTTTCTTTTAAAAAAACTCATTGCTCTCATTAATTATTTTTTCCCTCCCTCCCTCCCTCCCTCCCTCCCTCCCTATCTATCACAATTTACATTATATTTGGAAAGGGATAAATCAATTTACATTATACGATAACACATACTGTGAGTCTAAATACAAATATTGTCTTCTAGACAATATCCACACGCAAATAAGTCCTCATTATAATTATTCAAACACTATTTTACAGAAATAGTGAGTACTGCTAAAACATCTTTCTATAAACCTCACTCCATACCCCGACTCGATCCTGTTATGTTCTCACCTCCTGAATGAAACAAAAAAGAAAAGGGTGAGCTCAACTAGCCCAGTAAAGAACATTATGACTAAGATAATATACAACAAATTATCGTTAGTATTCAACAGGGAAAAAAAATCTGATAAAATATAATCGATAACAAGTTTTAGATCAACAAATACAGCGAAAACAGCAATCCATTAGAAGAGTCACATAGAGAATGAATTCTACTGTCTTCTAAGATTTAAAAGTCCATCATCAATATTTCATCCCTGTAACAACAATCAATATACATCTTTAATCATCTTTGCACTACAGGCCAAAGATATTCATTTGTATCACCAGTTGGTCATGTTCATCTCAGCACCTGTTCATCTTTGCACTACGGGCCAAAGAGATTCATCAGTTTAATCATTCATCTTTGCACTACAGGCCAAAGATATTCATCAACTATCACCATTAAGGACTGAGGATGATAAAAAATAATTTTAAGAACGAATCCAGTGAGATAGAAGGACAAATATTAGGGATTCGTACAACAGGTTGTCCAAGATCAATAATACTTCATAACAACTGATTTTGAAACAGAACTCAAAAAAAATGATCAAAACATGGATACAATCAAAGATAGTAGCCAAAATAGATATTTTGGACAAAAAGAAGAAATTTTATTTTTTGATGAATAGTGCCGTATTCGTGAATAGTGCTGTATACGTGAATAGTGTCGTATACGTGAATAGTAACTCCGACACCAAAAGATAAAATTTTTACAAAAACATCATCACGCTTCGTGAATAGTAACTCATGAATAGCAACTCGTGAATAGTAACTCCGACATGAAAAAGTTCTAAATTGATAAAAAGTTCAGAACAATATTTCGACATAATGATATTGAAGAAGATAATATCATTTAAAAAGAAACAACATCCCTTACCTCAAAATAACCGTACTTCTGACTGAATTTCGGTATAGTGCTGACAGAAACTCGCACCGTATAGCAACACTCAAAGTATACTCACAAGAATACGCTCGATAATATAGAGAGAGAAAGAGAGAAATCACTCTATTTATAGAAAAATGCTTAGAACACCAAAAGAGACTAAATAATAAAATATTAATATATATATATATATATATATATATATATATATATATATTATAAATTCCTTAGCCCACCTTTGAAGACCTGAAATCAGCCACCTTGTACATGTTTAATGCAGCCCACCAAGCAAGAAAATGTTTTTCTTCAAAATAATAATTAAAACTTCCAAAAATCAATTATTTCGGAACTTCGGAACTTCAATAATTCACAATAAATAGCCCCTTTTGTCAGAAAAATTCAAAACTCGCGTCTGTTCATAGGAAATTCCATTATCTACAACTTTGCAGAATGAAATTTTTCCAAATTCCAAACAGAAATTGACCAAAATTCACAAACGGGCGATTTTACAGGCTATAATCAAATTTTGGTCAATAATTGGGGTCCACCGACACATAAAATATGTGTTAATCATTTAATGTCACAAAAATACTCTTCCTCCTCATATACTCATATATCCCACATTCATTGTAAAAATATCACCGTTAATATATTATTAAAATAATATATTTAAATAAATTATTTTATCAGAAAAAGATAAAATATAAATTTTCAACAATTGTCACATTAAAAATCTTCTCCATCTATATCCACAAAAAATTAATATTTTACGTATCATATAATTCAATAATTAATTATTCATAAATAATATTACAGAATCACAGTACTGATAACCAGGCCGTTCCCAGGATAGATGGGGCTTTCCAATAAGGATTTCTCCTTACTGGCGCGCAATTAGGTGACCAAACCTCTCCTTAGACAGAACTTTCTAGACATTGCCAATAATGTTA
This sequence comes from Panax japonicus, assembly GCA_020205505.1. Lineage (NCBI taxonomy): Eukaryota > Viridiplantae > Streptophyta > Magnoliopsida > Apiales > Araliaceae > Panax > Panax japonicus. Next base: position 91,178,167 of record CM035113.1, read on the forward strand.
TCTGATAATATTATTCAAATAATATGAATTATTGATCTGATAATGAAAAATACTGTGCAGTGATAATTATTGAAACAATAATAATATAAATATCAACGCAGCAATTATTGAATCAATAAAATAAAATAATGAACAGTAATTACTGTAACAATTATTGAGTAGTGCCTTCTTACGTACGAATCAATAATTCAACAATACTATGCAATACCGTGTGCTACTGTGTAACCACGCATATTACTGTATTTTAACCACCGGGTATTCCAACAGTGTTAACGGTAACAATTTACGCTGTTATTTATAAAACTCAATCTTTGTCATTTTCTTTCATCCAACCATTTTTCGTTATGGGTCCACAAATGACTGCGCCGTCGTACGGAGATTCTCGACAAAAAGAATATTCCACGACCAAACGAATATTTCCCGACAATAATGAATATTTTATAACCACTTGCTTATTTTGTAAACTTTGCACATTTTACCCATAACCAAAGTATTATATCAAATTAATACCTTATTATTCACAAATATAATTAGAGGAAATTCGATTTTATTTATAATAAGTTGGAATCTTACACCTACTGTTTAACAGAGTGTAACATTTTTCGAGTACAATCACCAGTTTGTAAATTTTTTCACTTCAGGTATTAAATTATAAGTCGTGTCCCAATACAGGTACTAAAAGTTGATTTATCCCTATTTTGAAATTTGAGTTTCATCTTTTTCATTTTAAACAAGTTAAAAACTAGCGTCATGCGCTAAGACTATTTTGTTTAGTTTTTATTTTATTTTTTCACCATTTTTATTTATAAAAAGCCATGCAACATGAATTTTTAAAAAGAAAAAAAAATACACAACTAACTCCAACATGACAATTAACAAGTAGAACTATAGATTTGAAAACTCTTTCAAGTAATGAACAAAGTGCAATGAATTATGAGTTGGATGAAAATCAAGAATTTCTGATATATATATATATATATATATATATATATATATATATATATATTTGGAGGCAAAAAAAAAGGAAAAAGGTGAAAAGAAAAAAAATGATGTAGCAAAAATTAGGGAACTGTAATGAGAGAAAATAGGAGTTAGTTTTGTTGTGATAAAGATAGAAGAAGAGTTAAAGTATTCCAAAATTGTGAATAAAGATCTCAAATAATTAGGTGAAGTAGTGAGGGGTAATTAATTTTGAAAAGATTATGACTAATTATATTAGATTATATCAAATTGTAAATAATTAGGGAAAATAGAGAACATTTAAAACGACATTTATAAATGGACAGATAAAAATTGAACATGAATGTATTTAAATTTCAATTATTTATATTTTTACCCACCATTGGGGTCAAAATATAAATAAATAAAATTTAAATACACTCATGTCCACATAGAATTTTTGTATTTTTTTTAAAGTCCCATTTTTGGGGAAGTACAATATAATAGCATAATCAAGTGCATTAAAAGAAGAAGAAATAAACTCACAAACAAATCTCACATAAAAAAGGAAACATTGTTCACATAAAAATAAATAAACAATAAATCTAGAGGGACATTTTTTAGTGACTTTTCTAGTGACATTTTTTTTATTTATTTATTTTGATTTTTTTTCTTTGTAATACCTCCCAAAAAATATTTAGTATTTATTTCAACTGAAATTTTTGTAAAAAACAGTGTTTTAGGTGTAATTTGAAAACATACAAGAAACAAGATTGTACAGACTGTACATGCCCTGTTTCTTGTATGTATCCAAATTATACCTAAAACACTGTTTTTATAAAAATTCCAATTAGAATAAAATGTCACTAGAAATGTCACTAAAAAATATCCCCCTAAAAAGAATCATAAATAAACTCACATAAGTAAGAATCAAACCTGAGACCTAAAGTCATTTTAGACACTAAAACCTAAACAACCACATATGCTAACAAAATTAATTTCTCCTTTCTTATGTCCTTCGTATAATTATTTTCAAATAGGTTGCTTAAACTTGAATGTTTTTTGAATAAGCTAAAACATGCTTAAACATAATTAATAGCTTCTTAATTACTTATGTCCTTTTAATACTTGATCTTTTCCTTTGAACCATTTTAATAATTCTTTTCAAATAGGTTAAAACATGCTTAATATGCTTATGAACATTGTGTAAACATAATCCAAGCCTATTGGAAAGTCTAATTCGGTTTCAAACCGACAAATCATGTGGTTCTTAACTGTCTCAAAATCACTAACCTACATATTATAATATTCCCATTACTTTTTATTATAATATAATTAATTCTATTAATATATATCCCCTTTGTTGAATGGATCATGCCAAGCTTTTGCCTATTACAGAATGGCATTAATTATCTTTTTAATAGGATAATTGGATTTTAGTAGGACTGAAAATGAACGTGTGTGGTTCGAAACCCGATTCAAGATCGACTTGAAAAATTTGAGTGAGATTTGGATTCGATACGTAAATGAGTCAAATTTATATTTATTTTGATACTCATACATTTATACGAGTCGAAAATAAGCTCGTTTATAGTACCAACTTTTCCTTACATCACTGATACAAGGTCGTTGATAATTATTCGCATACAGTATCAAGTATACTCAACTTGTTTAATAATATAGATTTTAGTAATTAAATTATTCGCATACTTTTAAAAATGTAAGGGTTTTAATGTTTCTCGAAGATGTCCATTAATTGATTCAAGAGTGATAATATTAACTAATTAATTTTTTTACAAGACTCAAGATCTAGTTTGAAGAGTTCAACTTCAAATTACTCAAAATAATTGATTGAGTTAATTTTATCTACATTATCATAATATGAATGATCAAGTTCTGATTCGTGTATCTCTCGAATGCTTGCGAGTAGTTCGACCAAAAAACGAGACGAGCCGAGTACCATAAAAAATTCGAATTCAAATATGAGCAAAGATTGCAAAATTATATTCAAATCCGAGTACCATAAAAAAAATCGAATAGAATCTAAACAAAATACTGTTCGACTCGAGTGGGGATCATTTTCATCCCTTGATTTTAGGACCAATAAAAAGATTTAAAAATGTTTGACGTGGGTTTAATCTATTTTATTTTATGTGAACTAATTAATGAATTAAACATGACATATATATATATATATATATATATCTAATAAAATACAAATGATTTTGAATTTCCCGCTCAATCAATAAATCATCTGGGCCGTCCAAAGTTTGGGATAAATCCCACCGTTCATACATTTATCTAATAAAATACATCTATCTATCTAATAATCTAATAATAATTTAATAAAATACAAATGACTTTAAATTTTCCTTACACTCAATAAATTATTTTGATCGTTCAAAGTTTGAGATAAATCATATTATCCATACATTGCCGGAGGCACGGGACCCAGCTAGTATATATATATAATTATATTTTGATTTGATTCTCTCTCATCAAAAGCTTAACTACAAATGTTTTATAAAAAAAAGGGTCATATTGTAGTACATTATTTTAATTTCAAAGGGATTGTTTGGTGGGTGGGAGAGCTAAATGTCCCTTATGGGGACCATGTGGAGTAACATGGTAGCTATTATATGATCACATCTTACATATTAATTCAACCTCACATCTTATATATATAAATTCAACCCTATCATCCCACTCTAGCTCCAATCATGTACTGACACGTGGCTGGTCTTAGTTAAAGTATAATTATTCAAGTAATTAGGGGATCAAATGAAGCAGTTAATTAGGAATAAAATGTTGGTTAAACATAGTTTTCTGTAATAATAATGATCACCAATTTGTGTTGATGATGACATATATATTAGTAGTAATGAAAAAGAAGGGTTTTATTGAGTGCTGATTATGTAGAAAAGAGCAATCCATGTGACATTTGATCTCATTTGAACTACCTTTATATGCAAACAATTCAATTCAATTCTGGTCTGGTCCCTTAAATTAAAAGTGGATCAATCAGAACAATAATAATAATAATAATAATAATAATAATAGGGAATTGTTAAATTCATAACAAAAATTGTTATTTTCACAATAAAAGTGTCGTTATAGATCTTATAGCGGCGATTTTCAACGTCGCTATACATCTACATCGACACTTTTATTGTGAAAATAACAAATTCTGTTATGAATTTAACAATTACCATAATAATAATGTGCACTAAAAATACTACTTCCCAACTCCCAAAAATAATAATGTTGGATTAAAAGCAAATGTTCAATAAAAACCTCATTTCTCACATACTCATTATCAGATCACTTGTTGTACTGTACGTACATTTATTTTGTAAATGTTCCAAATTCCAATAATTGGTTCCAATTTGTTGTCATATTCTGATCTGAGAGCATCTCTAACAGTCTCTTCAATTACTTTGGGATATTGAAATAAGTGTCATATCAAAAAAATTATCTCCAACCTTAGTTATCAAATCTGCAATCTCGTTCTCTGTCTTCAAAACTGATAAGTTGGCATTGCCTCTTCAAAATATTTTTTTGTTTTGGGATATTCAAAATTATATGAAAAAGGCTACAAATATTTATTTTGCTTGATGGGTTTGATATACAGCTCATTTTAAAATTTGATATGAATCCTTTTTCAAATACTGCATTAATTAAATTGAAGACACTGATGTGGCAAAAATATTAAAATAGCAAATAATGATCTTCAAATTGCCACGTAGATCAAAAAATTCCATTCGAAGAGTTTTTTTTGCTACTACTATTGTTGCCATCCGTCCCATAATATATGGCGTTTTAAAATTGTGCACAAGAATTAATAAAATGATTGTATAATATTAAATATAATATCAATTGTCTATAATATCCTCTACGATATTTATCTCATACTATTTCTCATTCATAACAGTTTTCCATGAAGGGTAATTTTGAAAAGATAGTGGTTAATTCTCCTAGATTATATAAAACGTCAAATAATTTGAGAAAAATAAAATAATTTAAAATATAATATATTATGTGACGGATGGAGTATTTATCAAGTATATAATAAGTTTTGGTCATTTTAAGGGTAATGTGATCATCAACTTATAATTTTCAAATACAAATTACATTATAATAATACATATTCAAATATAATGAATATAATTACAATTAGTTATCTTGGATAATGTATCTGTAACACCCCAGTACCACATCGAAAGATATGAAAAAAATTTATTTATACTTAAGGAATTAAGTAACTACCAATAGTAAATTCAAGTCATGATTTTTTGGATTAGTCTGTTGTGACGCCCCCAAAATAGGTATACAACACCCATTCTGAGTCGCCAAATACATGGTACAGAAAGCAAACTACAACTTCAATAATACAATTGTCGTGCAAAATACGATAACACATACTGTGAGTTTAAATACAAATATTGTCTTCTAGACAATATCCACACTCAAATAAGTCCTCATTACAATTATTCAAACACTATTTTACAGAAATAGTGAGGACTGCTAAAATATCTTTCTAGAACCATCACTCCGTACCCCGACTAGTTCTTGCTATGTTCTCACCTCCTGAGAAAAATAGAACAAAAAGGAAAAGGGTGAGCTCAACTAGCCCAGTAAAAAAAATTATGACTAAGATAATATACAACAAATTATCGTTAGTCTTCAACAGGGAAAAATCTGATAAAATATAACAGACAACAAGTTTTAGATCAACATCTGCAGCGGAAACAACAATCCATTAGAAGAGTAAAATAGAGAATGAGTTCTACTATCTTCTAAGATTTAAAAGTCCATCATCAATTTTATCCTTGTAACAACAATCATTAATATACATCTTTAATCAATATTCATCTTTGCACTACAGGACAAAGATATTCATTTTTATCACCAGTTGGTCATGTTCATCTCAACACCTGTTCATCTTCGCACTACGGGCCAAAGATATTTATCAGTTAATCAATCATCTTTGCATTACAGGCCAGAGATATTCAGTAATATCATCATTTAGGACTGAGGATGATGGAAAATATATTAAAGAAAACGAATCTAAAGAGACAGAAGGACAAATAGTAAGGATTCGTATAACAGTTTATCTGTAAGACCCCGAATTTTATGAAATAAAAGTATTCAATTTTTCTTATAATTACAATTCAGTAAATGGTTAAATTGATAAAAAGTTAAAATTAAGGGTGATATATGAATTTTTTTCAAAATACACAAGTGGTTATAAAAATATTCATTTTTGTCGGGGAATATTCGTTTGGTCATGAAATATTCTTTCTGTCGGAGAATATTCGTACGACGGCGCAGCCATTTGTGGGCCCCATAACAGAATAACTGTCGGATGAAGAAAAAGACAAATTAAAGTTTTTATAAATAACGGCGTTGTAAAACCCCAACTTATTATAAATAAAATCGAATTTCCTCTAATTATATTTGTGAATAATAAGGTATTAATTTGATATAATTCTCTGGTTATGGGTGAAATGTGCAAATTTTGCAAAATATGCAAGTGGTTATAAAATAATCATTGTTGTCGGGGAATATTCGTTTAGTCGTGGAATATTCTTGTTGTCGAGGAATATTCGTACGACGGCGCAGTCATTTGTGAGCCCCATAACTGAATAACTGTCGGATGAAGAAAACGACAAGTTTGAGTTTTTATAAATAACGACGTAGTTGTTACCGTTAACACTGTTGGAATACCCGGTGGTTAAAATACAGTAATACACGTGGATGCATAGTATTGATAAATTATTGATCCTTACGTAAGAAGGCACTACTCAATAATTGTTACAGTAGTTACTGTTCAATATTTTATTTTATTGATTCAATAATTGTTACGTTGATATTTTATATTATTATTGTTTCAATAATTATCACTGCACAGTATTTTCTATTATCAGATCAATAATTCATATTATTTGAATAATATTATTAGATAACATTATTGGCAATGTCTAGAAAGTTCTGTTAAGGAGAGGTTTGGTCACCTAATTGCGAGCCAATAAGGAGAAATTCTTATTGGAAAGCCCCCCTCTTTCCTGGGAACGGCCTGGTTGTCATAAATGTGATTCTATAATATTATTTGTGAATAATTAATTATTGATTCATATGATAAGAAAATATTTATTTTATGTGGATATAAATGTTGGATATATTTATTGTGGTTAAAAATAAAGGAGTTAATGTTGAGGTGTTTATCAGTATTTTTTGTCGGAATAAAGGTATTAAAAATTAAATCAGTTTTTTTGAGATATATTGTGTGAGTTATAATTTTTAATCCGACCGTTGGATCTTTGTAATTTTTGGATATGTTATACATATATAAGTTGAGTATATGTCCACAAATTTTGAACCATTAAAATTGAACGTATGATTTGTTATGAATTTTAAGAGATGACTGATTCAGAAATTAGGTTTATAAATGATTTTGGTGGAAAATTCTAGAATTGAGTGGGCCCCACTTGTGGTTGGTGAAGAAATGTGCTGAATTTATTTCAAATGTGGTGGGTGGGAATAGTAGCAGGTAAAGTCATCAGGTTGCAGGTCAAGTCTGCTAACATTTAACTATAAATAGATGGCTATGTTAGAATTGAAAATCACACCAGAAACAAGTTTTCTCTTTTTCTCTCTCTAGATAATTGAGTGTATTTTGTGAGTATTTAGATACTTATTGAGTTTCTATTCATCAATGAAAGTTTTCTTCAGCCTTATACCGATATTTCGATCAGAAGTACTGATATTTTTAGGTAAGGGATGTTATTTTCTTCATATATGATATTATTTCTTCAATATCATTATGCCGAAGTATTGATCTGAATTTTTATCAAATTTGGAACTTTTTATGTCGGGGTTACTATTCACGTATACGATACTATTCACGAATACGGCACTATTCACCGAAAAATGAAATTTTCTTCTTTTTATCCAAGATGTCTATTATGGTTACTATCTTTGATTGTATCCATGTTTTGATCTTTATTTTTGAATTCTGCTTCAAAAATGGTATCTATGAAGTATTATTGATCTTGGATAAACTGTTATACGAATCCCTACTATTTGTTCTTCTGTTTCACTGGATTCATTTTCTTTAAAATATTTTTCATCATCCTCAGTTTTAAATGATGATATTACTAAATATCTTCGGCATGTAGTGCAAAGATAAATGATTAGCTGATGAATATCTTTGGCCCCTAGTGCAATATGAACAGGTGTTGAGATGAACATGCCCAACTGGTGATAAAAATGAATATATTTGGAGTGACGCCCCCAAAATAGGTATACATCACTCATTCTGAGTCGCCAAATACATGGTACAGAAACAACTACAACTTCATTAATACAATTGTCGTGCAAAATACGACAACACATAAACTGTGAGTTTAAATACAAATATTGTCTTCTAGACAATATTCACACTCAAATAAGTCCTCATTATAATTATTGATACAATATTTTACAAAATGGCGAGGACTACTAAAACAACTGTCTTGAACCATTACTCCACACCTCGACTAGTTCCCGCTATATTCTCGTCTCCTGAGAAGAAAAATGGAACAAAAAGGAAAAGGGTGAGCCAACTAGCCCAGTAAAGAATATTATAACTAAGATAATGTACAACAAATTATCCTTAGTCTTCAACAGGGAAAAATCTGATAGAATACAATAGATAACAAGTTTTAGATCAACAACTGCAGCGAAAACAACAATTCATTAGAAGAGTTAAGTAGAGAATGAAATCTACTATCATCTATGAATTTAAAAGTCCATCATCGATATTTTATCCCTGTAACATCAATCAATATACATCTTGAATCAAATAGTCATATTTGCACTACGGGCCAAAAATATTCATCAGTTGGTCATGTTAATCTCAACACCTGTTCATCTTTGCACTACGGGCCAAAGATATTCAGTAATATCATCATTTAGGACTGAGGATGATGAAAAATATTTTAAAGAAAACGAATCCAGTGAAACAAAAGAACAAATATTAAGGATTCATACTTTACACAATCCAAGTTCAAAAATACTTCATAAATAATCAGAGTGGAGTAAAATTCAAGAATGAAGACCAAAACATAGATCCAATCAAAGATAGGAACTATAACAGACAATCTTGGACATAGAAAAGAAAATTTAATTTTTCTGTGAATAGTATCGTATTCGTGAATAGTGCCGTATGTAACGACCCCAAAATAGGTCCATTCCATTCAACCCATTCCGAGTCGCCAAATACATGGTACAGAAAACAACTACAACTTTATTACAACAATTGTCGTGCAAATTACAACAACACATACTGTGAGTTTGGATACAAATATATACCAAATGTGACATATGTCCCAACCGTGAACAACACCTCACAGTGACACCTTACATAAAGGTATAGTCAAAAACTGTTTTAGAAACTAAAATCTTTGGAAAGTACTCAAGGAAACCTTCATACATGGGAGGCCATGCTTCTAGGTTATGATAGATATCATATAGCCACAGAATTATCCTTGGTTGACCCAATAGACCCCAAAGAAAAACGAGAAGATTACTATCATATTCTTCCCAATGGTGAGTCTTCTCTTGATTTATCATTATCTCCACTGTCCCAAATTGAGAATTATACTTCAAACAAACACCAAGATTATATAGGTAGTGCTCGTAAATATACTCAGCAAGTGGATGAGCACAACCCTGTCTTATGATGACACGAGGTTGTATGTCATTAGACATCCTGTATGATAGTGGCAAAACAACCTTCCAACGTTGGGTTCGCCTCTGCCTATATGGTTCACCAAATATAACTACTAAAAGATGTATACAACACACTTTTCTATACTGTTTAGGGAGAACTCCACAGCTAGAGACCACCGTTCTATTCCCTTGTTACCCCGCTCAACCCAGCTACACTCTTATTACCTGAAAGGAATTGTAAAGCAAAAGGGTGAGCACAACTAGCTCAGTAAAGAATATTATGACTAAAGATAATTAAATTTTCAATAGCCTTCATCAATAATAAATCAGAGATTTAGACCATATGGTAGATGATAAAATTTCAACCATAGTTGCAGCGGAACGAGCAATCCATTAAAAGAGTCAAATAGACTATAAAGTCTATTATCTTCTCCATGTTAAATATTCACCAATAATGTTTTATCCCTGTAACATCAATCAACAATTCTGGTCCACAATCATATGAATAACTCATAATCATAATTGTAGTTCTAAATTTCTCTTCTCATCCAGGATGAAGATAATTTTTATCACCTATCTTTACCTGAAACATCAAAGATCATGGTTACACCAAATCACATTTCCTGTTCATAATCATACTAATAATTTCATCTTTGCACTACGGCCAAAGATATTCATTTGTATCACCAGTTGGTCATGTCCATCTCAACACTTGTTCATCTTTGCACTACTGGCCAAAGATATTCAACAACATATCATCTTTGCACTACGGCCAAAGATATTCATCAACAATTCATCTTTGCACTACAGGCCAAAGATATTCTCAACAGTTCATATTTGCACTACAGGCCAAATATATTCATCAACAGTTCATATTTGCACTATAGGCCAAATATATTCATCAACAGTTCATATTTGCACTACAGGCCAAATATATTCTTATCTCAAAGAAATATATAATCATTTCAGAATTTATATAAACAATAATTATAACCATATTGATCATTTCACCTTTGTACTTAAACTAAAGATATTTAATTATAAATTCAATGGTCATGATCATACCAGTCAACAATTCAAATTTATACTACTGGCCAAAGAGAACCCATAGTCATGATCATACCAAAATCTACCCATCTTTACACTCAAGTCAAAGAGAAATATCATCATTAGGTTTATAAAAATGTTATATATGATAATAAAAATAATATGATCAACATATAGTTTTAATCTCAAGAGTAATATTCATAAATCAACTATAATTTGGTTAGAAAAAGAAATAAATTTTGTCGTGAATAGTACCCGTGAATAGTAACTCGTGAATAGTAACTCGTGAAAAGTAACTCATGAATAGTAAACCCAACACAAAAAGGTAAAAATTTCACAATAAAATCCATACCAATATTTCGGTATAATGATATTGAAAGAATAATATTTCTTAAGCTTATAAACAATTTATTTTAATTGTTTACACTTTATTAAATAATGCATTTAATCATCTTAAAATGTCAAACTCATAAGATTTAATCACCAAATAACCTAAACCCTCATCAAAAATCTGCATATACCTCATATATTATTCTCAAGTCATAAAATCCTATTTTCCAATTTTCTTACTTCACATAACATATTTAATTCATTTACTCATAACTAGTTCATTTTCAAGAAAAATACCAAATAAGTCCCAAAAATATTTCTTTTCTGAGTTTTAGCATAATATAGTCCCACATTGAACATATATTTTTTCTCAGAATTTTTAAAATTCATTTACTATTTTTCATATGACCAAAACCGTCGAATATTTAGATATTTATCATAAATTGTATTTTTATCTAAAAATTCTAAAATTCACAGAGTACACTGATATTATATAGATGTACTCCCAATAAAAATTTCATCAATTTTGAAATTAACCACAAGGAGTTATAAGTGGTTACTTTTAAAATAGTCTTTTCCCGTAAAATTCATAACTCTTAATCTATACATCCAAAAATCGCCATTTTTGGACACAATCAATAAAACTCATCAAAATATCATTTCAAATTTTTTCAAAATTTTCTGAAGGACAGAAGAAGTACGAACTGAAAAATATAATAACCCTTAAATCCCTTACCTCAAGAGAGCAGTACTTCGGATGAAAAATCAGAGGAAACTTCTACTAAATAGCAATTCTCAAAGTATCTAAATACTCTCAAAAATATGCTTGATAATATAGAGAGAAAGAAAACTTGTTTCTGGTGTGATTTTTAATTCTAACATAAGCACCTATTTATAGAAAAATGCAAAGAACGCCAAAAGAGACTAAATAATAAATTAATATTATTTATTTTTCAAATCCTACGTACACCTTCACCAACCAAGCCAACCAAGTTGGAAGAAAAAAGCAGCCCATGTGTTATTAACACCAACCAAAAGTGGGTCCCACCCATTAATTTAATAAAAATCATTTTATTTTCAGAAACTTCAATAATTCATAGAAAATAGTCCGGTTATCAGAAAAATACGAATTTTATGTCCATTCTGACTGAAATCGAATTCTCTACAACTTTCCAGAAGAAAGTTTTTTCAAATTCCAGACCAAAAAAATCCGAAATCCACAAACGGATGATTTTAAACACCGTTTCAACACCTTTTAAAATTCATAACAAATCATGCGTTAATTTTTAACGGTTCAAAATTTGTGGATATATACTCAACTTATATATATATAACATATTCAAAATTACAACGATCCAACGGTCAGATTAAAATTATACTCACGCAATAAAGCTTTAAGAACATCGATTTGAGTTTTTTAATACCTCCAATCTGACAAAATACAGATAAAACACTTCAACGTTAATTCCTTCATTTATAATCACATAAATAAATCCATCATCTATATCTACATCAAATAAATATTTTATTATCATATAAATCAATAATTAATTATTCATAAATAATATTACAGAATCACAATTATGATAACCAGGGCTGTTCCCAGGAAAGAGGGGGCTTTCCAATAAGAATTTCTCTTTACTGGCGCGCAATTAGGTGAACAAACCTCTCTTTGACAGAACTTTCTAGACATTGCCAATAATGCTATCTAATAATATATTCAAATAATACGAATTATTGATCTGATAATAAAAAATATTGTGTAATGATAATTATTGAATAACAATAATATAAAATATCAACGCAGTAATTATTGAATCAATAAAATATTGAACAGTAATTACTGTAATAATTATGAGTAATGCCTTCTTACGTAGAATCAATAATTCAAAAATACTGTGTAATACCGTGTGTGTGTAACAACGCATTACTTTATTTTATCAACCGGGTATTCCAACAGTGTTAACGGTAACGATTACGCCGTTATTTATAAAAACTTAATTTTGTCATTTTCTTCATCCGACAATTATTCTGTTATAGGGCCACAAATGGCTGCGCCGTCGTACGAATATTCTCGACAGAAAGAATATTCCACGACCAAACGAATATTCCCCGACAACAATGAATATTTATAACCATTGTGTATTTTGAAAAAAAAAATCATATATCACCCTTAACTTAACTTTTATCAATTTAACCATTTACTGAATAGTAATTATAAGAAAAATTGAATACTTTTATTTCATAAAATTTGGGGTCTTACACCGTATACGTGAATAGTGCCGTATACGTGAATAGTAACTCCGACACTAAAAGATAGAATTTTACAAAAAAAATTATAATGCTTCGTGAATAGTACTCGTGAATATTAACTCATGAATAGTAACTCGTGAATAGTAACTCATGAATAGTAACCCCGACATGAAAAAGTTCTAAATTTGATAAAAGTTCTAACCAATATTCGGCATAATGATATTGAAGAAATAATATCATTTACGAATAAAATAGCATCCCTTACAATCCCTTACTATCCCTTATCTCAGAAAGAATAGTACTTCTAACTGGAATACTGGATATAGTGCTGAAAGAACTTGCACCGTATAGCAATACTCAAAGTACTAAAATACCCACAAAATACGCTCGATATTATAGAGAGAGAAAGAGAGAGAATCTTACGTTTTGGTGTGATTTTCAATTCTA